>JADMNL010000024.1:99615000-100815000 GCA_016271365.2 Neoceratodus forsteri
GGCCTGGCCAGTCACTGAGAAGGCATTCATGGTCCTGGTGGGCATCTCTGATGCTGTTCAGCTGTCCACTATTCCTGGAGTATGGCCCCCTACAGGTTGGCTGACTTGTCACTGCTAACCAGCAGCACTGGAATCTGGACACTGCGAGTTCTTGGCAGCATGAACTTGGGAGGGTTTCTACCCTGGAAAGTTTCACAGACTGCAGGTAAGATTGACAGGGCATGGGAAGGTCCGTGGAGAAAAAGGCCAGATAAATTGAATGAATGTTGACCCAAGATAAGCGGAGTAGTCCCTAATGTTTTTGAAAAGTGCCATACGTACCATTAACGACAACAAAATTTCTGGTTTTTTTTGCGTTGAATCAAGAGTCCGAGAAAGGGTTGTTCTGGCAGACTAGTGGTTAAAGGGCTCCTAATCCGCTCTGAAAAGCTCTGGTTTCTGTCCTCTCTGGCAGTCCTAGCCGACTTAGAAAGGGAGAGGAGGACAGTCCACAGAAAGCCTTTTCCCTCCCAGGGAAGATCTCTTGCCTGCATCACAAAATGGCCACCCTCTGGGAGGCCGGGGGTCATGCTGTGTGGAAACCGCCTTGCTCCATCTTTCATCCCCTTCCCCCAAGCAACAACACTGAGATGTAGCCCATTGATGGGAGAGATTGGGGACACCAACATCAGGCTCTGTTGTCGGGGCATAACGCACACCACGGTAGGCATTGGAGTCCTCCCTGTCAGCAGCCTTTGGGTATTGGTCCAGCAATGGAAGGTGCCTCCCCTTAGTTCATCTACCAGTGATTGCCCATAAATGGCGCTGAAGAGACATGTGGCGGTGGCAGTGGATGGACAACCTAGCAATGCAAGCTTGATGATGAGAGCCAGCATCGCCAGTCAGCTGCCTCATGGACTAACTGCAAGGTGAAGGCCTCCGCTATGGTGGGGACTGGCCCAAATGGGTACAGCGAGGAATGGGGAGTAAGAGGTGGGTGGGTCTAGGTGTACAGGGAAACTAAGAGAAATAAAATGATGGGGAAAATAATGGTACAACAGTCCATAATGCGACATCCAGCATATGTAAGAATATAGTTACAATAGGTAATAAAGGGAAACCATACATCATATCCCCCAAGGTATAGCAGCAGGAAAGGAAATAATTAGCAGCACGGATGGAAGGGAACCCTGGCAGCTATGCTAAAGCTATGCCTTGATTCATTGGCTCAGATTGTCAGCTGACCCTGGTCAGTTGGCCGACTTGATAAGGAAAATATGACCTACTCCTCCACCCAGTCTGATGGTGAATTCTTTCACCTAGACCCCCACCGGTGATGTGCAGGAGGGACCTCTGCACCTCGCACATGGCAGCAACCCTCCCCATTAGTGCACTATAGTGTCTGCACTGATTATGAACCTTGCTGGTGGTCTTAACTCCCTTTAAACTTTGTTTAAAGTTCTAAAAGAACTGTTTTCTATTGAAACAAAAGGTTTCATAGCAGTAAAAGGGAAAGGGAACTCTGTAGCATTCCCCATTTATAACTGACTGACAGCTTTCTGTATTAGTCTTTCCTTTTTGGTTCTCTTTCTGCCATTTCTTTAAAACCCGCTCTGCATTTTTTGAAGGGCTGACCTGGGGAATAGGGTTGAGCATCTCAGATGACACTCTTCTCCTATGGGGAGAGAGCGAGTTCAGTCTTTCTCCCACACCATGCCCAGGCTGACCACAGCGGGCGGTAAAGCTTGGACTGCGAGATGGGGGTGAGGAGGATGCCACTGACGTTGACATGAGTGCACAAAGTACACATGCATGTCTAGCGATTTCACAGTGAGGCTCCCTCAAGGAACGGGAGCAACAAAATGCAGTAAAGATCTGCACCTGATGCAGCATGACAGAACTCAGTCCAGCTGACAAGCACAGCACCCCCAGACCCAGGCATCGTCTTAATAACTAGGGAAAAATGCACAGAGAGGCTTGGGCCACACCGATGATTCCGCTGTGGGGGGCAAGCTGTGGTGACAAGATGGAAAGCCTTCGCCCCCTCAGCTCAAGGGTCAGTCTGTCCAAATCAAGACAGGCAACACTGTCAGAGCAAAGTAAGAGAAGGACGCAGACAAATCACTGTCAAAGCCCTTCTTTTCTAGCCATCACCATAAGCATGGGGGGGGAAACGTGCTGCACCGGTGAGGTCGGGGTCTTCACTGAAGGAGAGTCTTCACTGAAGGAAAGTAAGTTGTTGTAGTAGGCCACTCCAGCGGCATTGACTACAGCCCCCTCAACTGTTGCTGAGACACCTAGGTCAGCTTGGCTCAGGTGCTGTTGTACCTACTACGGGTGGTATGCTGCCTGTGTTGTCTGGCTTTGTCCCATTGACTACAGGAGTCACAGATCTTCTAATGGGTGTCATTGACTCCCAGGCTGTGCTGGCATAGTTTTTCATTAATGTTATGAGCCATCCCGCCAGTGCAGTGGTAGCGCTACCACTTGTGATGCCTTGGGTTCAGAAATTATCTGCTGTCCTCCTCTGGGAGCTGGGGTTGTGGGGATGCTTCTGGTGCTTGTCCAAAACCTGGTGGAGGCTGGAGGTCCAACAGCTGGCGCATGCAGTTGCTGGAGGCAGAGTAGACGTCGGCATATGTGCCCCTGATGTCATTGCACAGCCTTCCTCCTGGGAGATGCACCAGAAAACTTGGGGTGTGCAGAACCTGCCTTGCGCTGCAGATTCTGCACCACCGACCCATGGCACCCCTGGAGTCAAATCCCGTCGTGTGATGGGAGTAAGGGCCCCCCTCCCAAAGGCAATCCAGGGCATAACTCTGAGTTAGGACCATCCCGGGCTGTATCCTGTTATCCGGGGACCTTCGAATACCCCACTTGGGGGGGGGGGGCAATCCAGAGCATAACTCTGGATGGGATAAGTCCTGTGGATGTGGATGACTGGGCTGGGCACGGGATAGGGCCGATAGGGGCCGGTCCAATGGGGAAAAAAGTATAGCAAATAAAAGAGAAGTGTTTTGAAGGTTACAACTGCACTTGCTGTTGTGGTGCTTCCTGTATACCCTGCATTAGAGAATGCTACCTTTACTGCTTAGCATAGGCCTAGCACCCTAGAAAGGCCAATAAACAGTACCCTACTCCATTCTGTTAAATATTGTTATGCTTCCCAGCCAGAAACTGATTCTGTGGTAATCATGGCTGCTTATGAGTGCACTGGAATCCCTAGAGTTGTGAGTACCTTGCCTCCTGACAAGGAATCCAGGAGGTTAAATGTTATGGGCAAAATAACTTGTGCCTCTACATCCTTGGGCCTACACATTGCAAATTGTCGGGCATATATGATGAAATATTAGAAAAGCCTGTGAAAATCTGCTAGGACCCAGCTGGTATTGATACTGGAAAGCATCTGTTACACTCTACATATGATGCCTCTGGCATCTGCCTCAGGAGGTATTCCTGGCTCAGGGTTGCTGGCTTTGCTACTGATGTACAACAGGTCATGCTGAATGCCCTTTATAGAGGCCCCAAGTTGTTTGGATTGGAGGTTGACAGCGCCTTTAGGGAGTTTGTCATCCAAAATGACTTTACGGTCTCTTAAATCCCTGAATATGCTGCCCTTTGATACAATGGTAGCACTGCCGCTCACATTGCTGTCAACGTGGGTTCAGGAATGAGCCCAGGTTGTTGGGGCTGGCCGGGGTGGGGGATGAGGATTAAGCATCTCAGAGGACACTCTCCCTTCTGAGGGAGGAAGGGTCCCATCTGCCTCTCTTGTACTGCCAGGCAGCCGTAGGGCTCGGCAAGACTAGGAGTGGGAGATGCCGTGCTGGTTGCAGGTGATGTCATGCTGGCATGCGTGCACCCTTGCAGCCCTTGAATGCATGGCTCCTGAGGGCTGTGGGACATGAAAACATGAAAATCACGTGTCCTGCACCCGTTGAGGAAGGTCTCCTGGCACTGAGATCACCCTGTCTGGACTGCTGAGCCTACCTCCTGAAGAAACTAGACTTATCTGAAGTTAAGCTCTCACCTTGTTCTGGCATGGGGGATAAAGCCACGGCTCTGTGGGGGCCGGCACCTGACATTGGACAGGTAAGAAGTACAGATGGCACACCTTGGAAACTGGAAGGAGATCTGATGCAGTGTGAAATGCAGCAAATAAATGGAATAAACAAAAAATCCCTGAATGCTCAACCTACCAGCGGGTGTGGTAGAGGCTCATTTTGTAGACCAACAGGCTGTGGCAGCCGTGGCTACTGTTAGCAATCCCGAGGTCGTGATGGTGGCCCCCTTCCAGGTCCCCAACCCCTGATGCCCATTCCACAGCTGCCAAGGCATCCATCTGCGCGGCTCCACCACCCTGGTACCTTCTGACTCCCCACTTCCTCCTCCTCCCGTATTGCCTGCATTAGTGCTAGTGGGGTGAAGGATCTCCCTTCATCTGTCATATTGGATGGAGATGACCACAGACGTATTGGTCCTGGAAATAATAGAAGAGTCATGCTCTGCTCTGGAGTTGCTGTCCAACCCTCCAGTTCACTCTCTGCCTCCTTGTCATTATTCTTTGGGTGACTTGTCCCTCTTTAGAGAAAAAGTGCAGTTGCTGATTTAAAAGACAGCTATTGAACCTGTCCCTCCCAAGGAAAAGAATAGGGAGTTCTAGTCAAGTTATTTCTGGTTCCCAAATGGACTGGAGAGCTGTGTCTTATAGTGGACCTCAGAGATCTGAACAAATTCATCGAATACAGAATGCTTTGAATGGTGTTTCTTCAGGCTGTCATCCCTCTTCTGCATGGTGCAGTGCTGGACATGGTAGTGGCCAGTGCGGTTCTCTGCCTACAGATGGGGCCGAGGTCCTGGTTCCCCAGGCCCAGTTGGTTCATGCGAGCCATTATATGTCTGCTTAGACAATGCTGTCTCCTGGGACTTATGACGGCTACCGTTGTGACAGTCTCCTTGGCCCACCTCAATAGACGAATCCTGCAATGGGTACTTCGGGTACAGTGGGATCAATTGACAGACGAGCTGAAACAGATGGTTTTTATCATGTCTTCTCTACAAGTCACTGATTTGGTGGATGGAACCCCAGCACTTGTTGCAGGTGTCCCATTCTTTTCCCAAACTCTGGTGCAGATCCTCACAATGGATGCCTCTTGGTTGGGATGGGTTGTCCACAGGGATTGTGGACCGACCTGGACTCGGAGCTCCACATCAGTGTTCTGGAGATGAGAGCTGTTCTGCTTGGTCTTAGGGCCTTTGCATAACACCTCAGTCCTGGTCTACGTTAACAAGCAAGAGGGAGCTCACTCTTAACCCCTTTGCAGGGAAGTGATGATAGTATGGTACTGGGCACTGTCTCACAGACTGCAATTATTGGCCATGTGTTTCCCTGGTGTCCAGAACATCTTATCATATAGGCTAAGGCAGTCCTGGTCACATGTACGTGACTGGGAATTTGATGGCCTCTGTGTTGCACATTGGAACACGACCTCATCGCAAAATGGAGTTGTTCAGAGTTGGACTTTTTGCGTCCCACACAATGCATTTCTGTTTTCTTTCTCCAGGGCCTGGATTTTTTGGGTGAGACGCTTAATCCTTCTGGAAAGGGAGGATCTTTCCTTGAGGAAATCACTTGCAGCAGGTCATAAAATGTAGGAATGTCCAGTCGCAGGCATCATTTCCTCCGGATGATTTCTCAGCAGTCGACCTGGGACTGCCCCCAATGGCACCACGTGTTGTGTCTTGGCATGTATAAAAGGGGGTGGTCTCAGAAGCTCCTTGGTTCTTTTCCAACCGCAACCTGCATGCTACATGTTCTCCATCCATAGTGTTGGTTCAGTTGACAACGAAGAGTTTTACTGACTGTTCCTTACCGACATTCCCAGTTTTATTGCGTTCCTTTACCGATGTCTTCGGCTCATCTGTTCCGTAAGTGTTCCTGTGGCCAGCTAATTGCAACTGAAGACCTCCTCGATGTGTGCGTCAGGTGCTTAGGTCCTACACACAATACCCATGATTCAGACAACATGAAGTCTTGCTGTATTCTGACTAATTGCAGTTAGCCCCAGCACTTCAACTGCCCCGGAGATGAGAGGGTTAAACTTTATGCAAAGGCATAGAACGTTCATCTCAAGCTCGGTCTTCAAACCTCTGTCCCAGGTACTCTGAAGTGTAACCATCAGATTCTTTACTCCGCTTAACTGAGAAGTCGCTCCGGAGATCCTCTCCTACACTTAGGTTCAGTCGCAGTAAATCGATCGGTTCTATTCAACTGTTTCTTTATTTTTGTTGGTATTCGCACCTCTGTCCCTGTACAGTAAGTGTGTAGTAGGTAGAGTGTTGTAAGAAATTGTTTTGTATTCAGTTCCCTTCTGGTCAGGAACCGAAGTACTTCTTGTTTTAAAAAAAAAAAAAAAAAAAAATGGATTTTGTGTGCGGTTGTGTATCTGTCAGTTCCTGAAAAAAAATGACGAATTTCTGGGGGTTTTCATCCGACCTGTGACACGGTCAGAACAGATAGGTTTGGTAGTTGCCTGGCTTGAATGCTGGTAAAGGTGACTGGTTATTTAGAGGCATGTCTGAGAAACCCAAAAAGAAAACCGGGCCCACAGGGTTTCAGCACTACACTGAGTGTGGGGAGGCCTTTGCCAAGGCCGATCCCCACCTCATCTGCGTTTATTGTCTGGGGTTTGACCACCTAAAAGACTGCCAAATCTGTAAAAACTTCCCTAAAGCCACTGCTGAAAAATGCTTAAGTAGGCTAAAGGAAAGGGAGGCCGAGAAGCCTGGTTTTGGCTGAACCTGAGGGGGTGCCTATTGACCTGGGCAATACCCCTTCGGGCAAGAGGAAAGCCGATTCTGCGGAATTGGTTCCTACAAAGGAAAAACGAAGTCGGCCGTTCCCATGTTCCAACTGCCAATGACATTGCCAAAGTGATTGCTATAGTACAGTCGCTTCACCCAGTTCCGACCGAACCGGCACAGTCTCGAGGATGGTCGGTTCAGTCAGACTTACAAGCTTCCAATTATGACCCTGAAGCTTTTTATGAGGGCGAATGGGATGGAGACGAAGACGATGAGGATGAAGAATATGAAGACCTGGATGAGCCGATTGAACCGGACATCTCCCCAGATAGGCCTTCCATTGTGTTTCTTCCCAGGCTTTCTGAGTCCCCCTTCCACTACCTGTTTTACAGGAAGGTGGCTGACACTCTTCAGCTCCCTATGGAAGAAGCTGAATAGGATCAGGAGGAGCCTGACTATGTTGAGATGATGGACGCCCCAGAGTCCAAAAGTGTGTCTATCCCTCTGCACAAGTCCCTGGGGAAACGGACCCCAAAAATCTTACAACTACCAACATCCATAAGCCCTGTGGACAAGAAGATGGACAGGAGATGTGCTTTGTCAGGCCCTGGGACGGAATTCTTACTAGCCACTGCAGCCATGTTGGGGTAGTACAGCTGCAGCCTGACAAGGCTAATATTCCTCTGGCATCTCACCCCCCAGATAAGGATTCCAGAAAAGTGGATGCCATGGCTAAGAAGCAGAACCTGGCATCCTCTTTGGGACTCAGATAATCCAACTACATGGCATATACAGCCAGGTAACAGAAATCCAGGTGGGATACGATTCTGGCACTGGCTAAGAATGCCCCTCCGCAGCTAGCCAATGAGCTGGATCAGGTGGCTGCAGATGGCATCGAAGCTTCTAAGGTATAGTTCCATGCTGCTGTAAACTCGAGTGATAATCATTCTTGATTTATGGCTACATCTATTTCCATGAGGAGATTTGCCTGGCTCAGGTGTACCAACTTGTTTCAGGATACCCAAACCAAGGCCATGGATTTTTCTGTCACTGGTAAATCTCTGTTTGGGGAACAAACAGAGGCTTACATGAAAAAGATGGACGAGTATAGGACCACATATAGGTGTGCTGCAGCAAAAGAGAAACAAACCACTCCTCAAATGCAGCAATCTAGGTCGGGCAGGGGCAGGCCCTTTCAAAGGCCTTTCTACCAGGCCCAGGATGACAAGGACTGCATCCTCCTCTCAGGCTTAATCCCCCTGCCAAGCAGACACCCTGATGGGTCAGCCAGGGTCGCCTCCCCAATCCCTGTAGGGGGCAGACTGGCTCACTTCTTCCAGGCCTGGAAGTCTATCACTTCAGACAGGTGGGTTCTGGAAGTGGTGAGCCAGGGTTTTGCTCTCAGCTTTACCAGGTTCCCAAGGCTGAGAGCAAAGGCTTTTCCCCCTTCCTCTCCAGAGGAAACACAAACCTTGGAGACAGAGGTCTCATCTCTACTGCTCCTGCCAGCAGTGGAAAAGGTCCCTCTCATTCACAGGGGAAAATGATTGTACTCCAGGTACTTCCTTACCCTAAAAAAGATGGGAGTGGCGACCCATCCTAGATCTACGATACATAAACAAACACATCTTAAAACCAAAGTTCAAGATGGTAACTCTGGGACTAATTCTTCCATCTCAGAGACCAGGGACTGGCTAGCCTCCCCTGAATCACAAGAATGCCTATTTTCACATACCTATCAGGCAGTCCCACAGAAAGTACCTCAGATTCAAACTGCCCTCAGGCCATTATCAGTTCAGAGCAATGCCCTTCGGCTTAACATCTGCTCCAGGGGTATTCAAGTGTCTAGCAGTAGTGGTAGCCTTCCTTAGAAAGCAAGGCACCTTACTGTTTCCTTACCTGGATGATTGGCTTATCGTAGGCCAGTCTCCAGACCAAGTCAGGTCAGCTCTAAGGGCCACTCGAAACCTTCTGGACTCCCTAGAATTCATACTGAATCTGGAAAAGTCTGTCCTGGTGCCTTCCCAGCTTCTCACATTTATAGGAGTGGAGCTGGACACCGTTCAGGCCAAGGCCTTTCTTCCTTCCCCAAGGGTCCAGTCTCTCATCAGTCTGGCTTCCTCTTTTCGTCCACTTGTGTCTCGGCCAGCCAGACATGTTTTGCAGCTGCTAGGACATATGGCAGCATGCACCGCAGTGGTGCAGGGAGCAAGGTTCCAGATGAGATATTCAGTTTCACCTGAGAGCCTTTTGGTCTCGGAGAAAAGATTCCCTCTCCAAGTTGGTTCCGGTGTCTCTGACTCTGGTTCAAGCCCTCCAGTGGTGTCTGGAAGAGGACAATTTGAGGCAAGGGGTTCCTTTCCTCACTCAGGTGCCCACAGTGATTCTCACTACATATGCTTCCCCACTAGGGTGGGGATGGCTCAAGGGACTTGGTCTCCTCAGGAGTCCCTTCTGCACATAAACCTGCTCGAACTCAGGGCTGTCTTTCTGGTAGTCCACACATTTTCGAACATGATCCAGGGGAAAGTGGTGCAGATCAGGACAGACAACACCACCATCATGTGGTACATCAACGAGCAGGGAGCACTTGGTCTTCGGCCTTGTGCACCGAGGCCATGAAAATATGGTCTGTAGTTTACTCCCTGCAAGCTTCCCTGATTGCTGTGCATCTCCAAGGGAAAGACAGTGTACTTGCAGATGCTCTCAGGAGGATTTCTCAAGGTCACCACGAATGGTCTCTGAATCCTCTCATTCTTCAAATCATTTTCAAGAGATGGGGCACTCCAGAGATAGATCCCTTTGCAGCCCTGGACAACCATCAGCTCCCTCTGTTCTGCTGCAGACCCCCTCTCTCGGTGTCGGTCCCTCTGGATGCCCTCCTGTTGGATTGGACCAACAAGTTTCTCTGTGTTTTTCCTCCCTTTCCTCTGATATTCAGAGTGCTGGTCAAAATTGGATCCCAACCTTGCACAGTGATTCTGGTAGCTCTGGACTGGGCCAGACAACCTTGGTATCCTCTACTGTTGTCACTGTCAGTGACAATACCTCTGTGCCTTCCCAGGCAATTCAGTCTCCTCACCTCATCACAGGGGAGGATCCTGTACCCCTACCTTCACTCTCTCAGGCTCAAGGCCTGGCACTTGAAGAGCTAGAGTATGCATGTCTGAATCTTTCCCGGTCAGCTCTGGATATCCTCAAGGCTAGCAGAAAGCCTTCCACTAGGAAAACTTACAGTTCCAAATGGAAGAGGTTTGGGTTTTGGTGCACTCAGAGGCACATCCAGCTGTACCCGGCTGATATTGCCATTGCCCTGGATTATCTGGTAGATCTTAATAACTTGGGCCTTCGGCCTGCCACCCTCAAGGTGCATTTGGCAGCTATTTCTGCTTTCATTTCGGCAGGGAAAGTTTCTTCCTTGGCCTCCCATCCAGTCTTCAAAAGATTTTTCAAAGGGCTGATTCATATCCACCCTATTTTCAGGAATCCCACTCCTCTGTGGGATCTGAATATTTGTACTACACAGCTGATGCAGCCTCACTTTGAGCTTCTCTGTTTAGCTGAACTGAAGTACCTGACTTGGAAAACTGTATTCCTGGTGGCCATCACCCCTGCTAGGAGAAACAGTGAATTACAGGCCTTATCAGTGGAACCTGTCCATTTCATTTCACAGGGATAAGGTGGTCCTTCGCACAAACAGTAAGTTCCTTCCCAAGGTGGTATCAGATTTTAATCTGAACCAATCCATGACATTGCCTGTATACTTTACTGACCACTCCTCTTCTGGAGAGAGGAGGTTGCACAGTCTTGATGTTAAAAGGGTTCTGAGTTACTATACAGAATCCACTAAGCCCCACAGAAACCATTGTTCTCAGCTGTTCCTTACTTATGGAGAGGTGGGTAAAGGAAAACCTGCCACTAAGAGAACTATTACAAGATGGATCGTCTCTTGCATACAGTTCTGATATTCAAAATTGGGGAAGGAGCCTCCGTCAGGCCTGAGGGCTCACTCCACCAGAGGTACAGCTGCTTCGGTTGCAGCTACCAGGGATATAGCCTTAGTGGAAATCTGTAAAACAGCCACCTGGAAGACTGTTCACACATTTACCAAGCATTATTCCCTTGACATCCAGTCAAGAAGTGATACTAGGTTTGGCACAGCAGTACTGCAGAGTCTGTTCCCAAAATAGGTTCTATAGTTCCCTCCTCCTTGGGGGTACTGCTTGGTAGTCTGCAATTAGTCAGAATACAGCAAGACTTCATGTATGTTTGAAAAGAAATTACTCACCTTGGTAATGTTTTTTCTTCTAATGGAGTCTTGCTGTAGTCTGACCTCCTTCCTGCCTCTCCTCCTAGAACCTAGTTGTTTTGGGATGTGGGTGGGCAGGTCATAGCCTTCTGGCAAAAAATTCCAAACAGTTTCTGGATTGTTAGCCACTTAGTTTAGGGTTTGTAAGAATCTGACGGTTACACTTCAGAGTACCTGGACAGAGGTTTGAAAACCGAGCTCAAGATGAACGTTCTATGCCTTTGCATAGAGTTTAACCCTCTCATCTCCGGGGCAGTTGAAGTGCTGGGGCTAACTGCAGTTAGTCAGAATACAGCAAGACTCCATTAGAAGAAACAACATTACTAAGTTGAGTAATTTTTTCTTGTGTCCTGTGTAATCAGTTTAACAAGGCCACTAAACCTCGACGGCTCCAACAACTTCGAGACTACCACATCGAGCAAAAAGTTGCCCTCCTGGAACAGGAACAATGCTCGAAGTCTAGGGAGTCCTCTGCGTCTTCCTTGGGATCTCACCACTCTGGTAGTGACCCCTTGTCAATGGCTGCTCAGGAGAAATCGAAGAAATACTCCAGCAAGAGTAAGCATGTTACTCCTGCCTCCTGTCTGACGATGGGCTTGCCTTCTTCCTGCTCTTCATGGGAGCAGAAGCTCCTTAAAACTAAGGAAGTACTGACTGCCCTTTCAGAGGCTGTAGCCAAGTTGTCTTCTGTTTCGTCGATGACCTCTGGCCCTTTACCTTCCTGCCTGTCGATGGTTTCTCCATTGACGGCCTCCTTGGGTGTGTTTAAATTTCAGCTCCCACCGCTGCCGCCCCCGTCGTAGGGATCTTCCCACCATCTGTCGACGATTCCTCCAGGTTTGTCGATGGCCCTTTCTACGAAATCTAGTCAAGACATTTTTAGCCCAAGAACGGCTCTGTCATTGATGGTTTTGGGGACCTTTGTCCACCCTTCATCGATGATGTGATTGGTGCCTCAACTGACTCCAGTCTCTTCTATAGTGCCCTTCCAGTCAATCCATTCAGTTCTGACTACGTCCTCTTCTCCACAGCTTGCTATGGTGGATGTCCAGGCTCCGGTGCACACTGTTCTTGACCTCACTAAGTCTGCCTCTCATTCTCAAGGGGATGGTACTTCAGCTCCTGTGTCTGTGCCTTCTAGACATTTCTCTGTCTACAATGACCAGTTCCTCCCCATCTTCTCCAGGTCCCCTGAATAGGGACATTGATATGGAGGACCCTTTCCTACAAGAATGGGAGCTGGAGGAACAAGGTGATGATATAGATCAGGACCTTGTGTCCCTTCTGTTTTTGTCTCTTTGGCCTCCTCCTTACAGGAGGACCCCACCCCTTATCTACCTTGTTCCCCTCCTGTTGACTCCAGTTTTTCTGATATTATGATTCATCTTCAGAAAACTTTTGGCTTCCAAGAAATGGAGCAAAATGCTTCCCGAAGGAAATTGACCAATTATTTGGGTCTCCCGGACTGCCCTTCCTTGGTCATTCCTTTCTTATTGGATGCCTTTGAGGATGTGATCGGAGCTGCTCAGCAACAACCTTTTTCTATCCCTTCGGCTCCTAGTGAGGCCGACAGGACCTACGAGGCTTCACTGGATCACTCTTATTTCACTTCCCCTTCCCAGGCTGACACAGTAGTCATTAATGTGGCTTATGATCGGTCTGCTAGACCTAAGCATTTGAGTGCCCAGCCTCTGGATAAGGAATTCTAGAAACTGGGCGTGATGGGTAAGAGGGTTATATTCATCTTCCACTATGACTCCCCGAATTCTGAACTACATGGGTCAATTTCCCTAGCCTGTGTTATCATGGGACACTTATTGTTTCGAATAACACTTGTATTCATTATATTGCTCACACTCTCTTTTGATTTAGCTGATTGCATATCCACACCCTCCCTCACTTTACCACTTTCAACTCACACACCTCAAGCTATCAGCACTGTAAGTGGTACACCAGCCCACTCTCCTTTCCCCCCCCCATCTTGGCCTAACACACGTCTGACCATTTCAACTCATTCACCCTCTCCCCGTACCACTCTTCACCTCACGGCCACCCCTTGCTATCGTGTGTAAACCCTCAAAAAGCAGATTACGTATTCATTTTAAGCTGTTTAAGAACTTCATAATTCGTTGTGTCCTACTTCTATTGCTACTCTCTGGCAATATTCACCCTAATCCTGGTCCTATACAGCAACCAGTTGGAAGCATGTGCAGACAGGGCAGCATTAAGCTAACGTCAATCAACATCCATAGTTTTCTGCCCTGACTTGATCTCCTCCAGATATGGGTCCTTCAGCACTAGCCTGATGTCCTTGTAGTGGTTGAAACCTGGCTGTCTCCCAAAATCCCTGACACTGCTGTTACCCTTGATGACTACACCCTGTTCAGAGATGATAGGCTGGGCAAGAGGGGAGGGTGTGTGTGCTATTTACTTATCAGACTCACTACAGGGTCAAGTTCTCCCAATATCTGCATTTGATAACCATGCCCAGGTACTTGTAGTTAAAATTGCAGTTGGTACCAGTGGTAAGTCCCACACTGTTCTCTCTGTATACATCCCCCCCAAAGGATTCTCGCAGAGGCTTTAGTCTTATACTTGACTACACCTCTAGCCTTGCAAATCATTCTGAAATAGTAGCTCTTGGTGACTTTAATGTGAACTGGCTTGCGCCTGAAGCTGACCCTTTCAAAGACGCACTTTCCGCCCTTAACTTCATAGAACAGGCAACGGCACTCAATTAGACCTACTTCTTACCAACCATCCTGAAAGGTTTATGGGCACTGAGGTCTTACAGTATCTGACTTGCTCAAGTGACCACTCCCCAGTTATCAGCTTCTGGTCTAACAAGGTCCCCAAACTCCCTCCTAAGGCAATTTACCAGTGCATCCAGAAAAAAGGGCAGTGGCAGCAGTTCTTATGTTACCTTCAGCAGTGTTACTGGATGCCTATTTTTTTGGCCGTTAATGTTGACTCTGCACTAGAATACTTTATCACCACTTTCAACGCAACCTATGATATCCTCGCCCCTCTCAGAAAAAGGAAATCCAAAGGCACTTGTTACCCCTGGATCTCCACCTCTCTCCTTGATTAGATGGCTGCTCAAGATCATATCTGGCATAAATGATACTGGAATCCCCTCTGACTTGGAGAGATATAAGGCGGCTAGGAACAACTGCACTTGTGTAATTCACCTTGCTGAATCTGATTATTACAAAACTGTGTTTACTGACACATGGGGTAACCATAGGAATTTTTTGGGAAAACAAGAACATCAAGGAACTGACCGGGCAAGCCCAACAAAACTCCATCCTCACTTATCAACATCAGTGGGGTTTCCACCCAGGATCTACAACAAATTGCTGACATCTTTAATAATGCCTTCTCAGACCTGAGGTGGAGTCCTTCCCCTGACTTCTTCTCTGTCGTCCCCGCTATATCTGGAACCTCTGACTGCACCCTAAGGTTGTGATGACTCCCAACCCCCCCACTGCTACTCTAGGACAGTCTCGGCCAAAGAGACAAAAAGTACCCCTTGGGTCATTAACAGATACTGCTACAGCAGTAATTCCCTTGATCTAAAGCTTCTCCGCCTTGCCCTAGATGCTATACAGCTACCCCTCACCAAGATTTTCTATCTGTCTCTCTGCCTAGGTTAGGTCCTTCTCTTGAGGAAGGCAGCCATAGTTACCCTTGTCTACAAGAGCAGACACAAGACCTTGCACTCTAACTACCATCCCATCTCTATAACCCCCCACCTTCCAAAGTGCTTGAAGGTATAGTTTCCAATCAGTTCTCTGATAACCTGTCCAAATACAACACTCAATGTCCGCAGCAACACGGGTTTAGAAAAAAAATCACTGCACCACTACTGTACTTCTTGAATATATTACATTTATTCACTGAGCACTTGACCATGGCCACCAAGTTGGGTCCATCTACATGGACCCAACCAAAGCATTTGACATGTTTAATCATTCTCTGTCCCCATCCTTGGTCTTTCACATGCATTTTCCTCCTGGTTTCAGAACTACCTTGACGGCAGAATGCAACGGGGAAAAATTAAGGGTACTCTCTCCACCTTCCATCCTGTGCTCTCTGGTGTACTGCAAGGTTCCATTCTTGGCCCTCTTCTTTTCAGTCTCTTCCTCAATTCCTTCCCCCAGGACTGCCCCATTCAACTCCTCCTCCTGTACGCGGATGACATCGTCGTATTCATGAGTCAGCCAGACTTCTCCCTCCTTACTAGAGAGTTGCAGCACAGCTTTGCCCTGGTTGAGTCCGGGCTTACAGAACAGACGTTAATCCTGAACTAAAAAAAGACCAAGGTGATGTTATTTGCAAATACTCACAAGCCTAAACTCAGCTCAACTCACCATCCTTAACAACTGTTGTGACCCTCTGGAGCAAGTACACAATTTTAGGTACCTAGGCATTACACTTGACAGCACCTTATCCTTTAATGACCATATAAACATAATTTCTGAAGCGTTAATACTCGAGTAGGGCTCCTCTACAGATGCCATCAAAGCCTTATCCCTGGTGCAGTCCGTCTTGCTGTCAACAGCTCTGTCCTCTCTCTTGTAGACTATGGGCTAGTTGTTAATGGAGCGGCTACTGACACTTCACTTGAACGTATTAAGGTTGCCCTCAGTAAGGCCTACCGATTAGTTTCTGGGGCTCACAGGTACACCCACACCTGCGATCTGTATACCCAAACCTGCTGGCTGAATCTTAGTGGCAGGATCATGTACCAGACCTGCCTACTAGGTAAGATCTGTCTGGGTCTAACCCCTCCTACAATGCTTCTTACCCCAGTAACCAATACGCGAGGGACGAGAAGCTCAACTAGACCTACTTATCAGGCTCCATTCAGTCGGACTAATCAAGTGCAGCAGGCCTTTCTCTACAGAGCTCCCATCTAGCTATCTGATCTCCATCTTGATGTGCAAACTGCCTCCAAGTTAGGGCAGTTTAAATGCAACCTCAGACAGTAACTTCTTTCTCTCAACCACTGCGACTGCCCAACTTAAGCTACTTCACCCTCACGTATCCCCTCATTTCCTGGCTAAACAGCTGCCACATTCCCCATCCCTCCTCCTCCCCCTGCACCCTCCCATATGTACCTCTCTCTTGACGTGTTTCCTCTCTACTTCACCTCACTCTGTAGCTCCTGAACCCTGATTTCCACTTATTCTCCATGTTCTGTCTTTCCCCATTTTCACTGTTCCTTTTTATTTGTCTTGGCTGACCCATGTTTACATATTGACTGCGACAGTGTTATTCTAGGATCATGAATATGTTGTTCATCCACACTTATTGGGCATGTCCCTTTCCCCTTTAAGGATCACTGGAAGGTCTTCAAGCTGGCTCCTCCCACCCACCCGGGTGGCATAGCCCTCGGCTCCGCCCCCTGATGCTAGATCTTCCTTTCCGCTGGAAGAGTCAGGTTGCGTCCTCTTTGCTCTCGCTTTTTGTAGGCCCTGGCTTCAGAACCTTCAGTTATTCCGAAACTTTGATTCGTTCGAGTTAGCGACAGTGCGGCCAAAAAATGTTGTGCACTGATCTGCATACCTCCTCGGCCACTGGCTTCTCGGCCTTGCCGTCTGGCCTGTCGACCGAGGTCTCGATCGACGAGGTTGAGATCGTTTCTTGATCCCAACAATCCGCTGTCGCCCATTCCAGTTGATGACTCTCTCAATCGGACACTGGTCCTGTCTTTTCCTGACGAGGAGACCCAGCCAGCTGAGTATCCCATCGAGGAACCGGTCCCTGATCCCAAGATGTCACTGGTCCCACCAGTGTCTCCCGAGCGACCGACTCTGCCAGTCTGATCCAGGTCAAGATCTCGGACTCCCCTTGACCAACCAGGCTGAGGAAGGTGCACAAGTGCTCCAAAAAGAGGTGGCGCCATCGGTTCTCCTCATCCTCCTCGAATGAGGAGAGGCTTCAGTGGAAGCTCCGCTGATGCTACGAGGATCTGATGTGGCAGCAGCTGTTCCTGTCCGGGCAGAAGCTGACCACGGTCTCTACTCCAGCCATTACTTGGCTTTCGCCTCCTAGACCGAAGCCGACTCCTCTGGAACTGGTGAAATCAGTCCCCCCACCCGCGGAGCCTGTTAAACCCACTCCGGTTTGGCCGATATCGGTCTCTCCATCAATTGTGGTGGAGCTGCCAGCTAAACAGTCTTTGGGAGGGGCTTCTACAAAGGAAGCTTGGTCAACCCCGGGTCTTCTTCACAGGATCTTGGTCACCCTCACGCCTTATTGCCCTAGGCACATTCAGGGCAACCTTGGCGGATGACCGTTATATCTGGATACCTCGGATTTAGACGACACCAACCTACACTTTCACCTGCGGGATGATGAGTCGGCTGGTGATCTTTTGATGGAGGGAAGTCCCTTCGTCCTTAAAAGGGATTCTCCACTTTATCTCCGAATCCACAGGGATGCCCCTGGAACCAATCTAGAAATGGACAGAGAAACATAGAAATGTAGAATTTGACGGCAGATTAGGACCGCTTGGCCCACCTAGTCTGCCCATTTCCCTACCTGCTGGATACCCTCTCACTGACATTCTCAAGAGAGGGGATACCCTGATGGAAGCATTTCCTGTGGCCGAAACAATTGTTGGCCCGGCCTTGGAGCTTTGGCAGCATCCTGCCTCCTGCCCAACGCCGTCTGCCTGGATGGCCCGCAAGTATGCTGTGCCCATGGGGTCCCTCTCGGGGTTCACAGAACATCCCTCGGCCGGGGGCCTTGTGACCGCCTCTGTGTTCAGATGTGCAGGCAATTCTGCCGACACCAGTAGACCCATGGACAAGGAGTTCAAGAAACTGGACCACTCTGCCAGGAAGGTCTATGCGGCCTGCTTTTTAGGCCTCTGTCAGGCAAGCTCAACTATCATCATGGCGCACTTCTCCCATGCCCTTCTAGGGTCCTTGGACAAAGTTCTCCCACATCTCCTTGTGGACCTTCAAACTGCGGTCAAGCAGGTCCAGGACCAAGGCTGTGCCATTGCCAAGCAACAGTTTCAGATGGTTCTGGACATTGGGGACTTGTATGCTCGTTCGGTGGCAGCCACGGTTGCCTCACACCGCAGGGCTTGGCTGAGGCTTTCCACCTTCATGGCGGATACCCAGCACAAACTTGCTGATGTTCCTTTCCTGGGCACCGATCTCTTCAGTCCAGGTGTGGATGGTCACCTTCAGCGAATCGAGCAGTCCCATACCACCTTGGACTTGGTTACTTCTGCTCAGAGCACTTCTGGCTCCAAGAAGTAGCAGCAGAAGAAGCTTTTTCGGTATTCTGCTTCTGTGGCCCTGCAGTCCTCCTTTCAGGTAACACAGCATCAGCAGGCACAGGCTTGGCACCCCGAGCTCAAGCCCGGACCTTCCCAGGCCCGCCAGAGGAGGTCAGGGTTCAGGCCCTGAACCCTCTTCCTCCAAACCTGCCCAGTGACGTGATGGGGTGGCCACCCCTATTCCCATTATGTCAGCTCTGGGTCCTCTCGTGGGAGGTCAGCTCTGCCACTTCCTTTCTGCCTGGTCCACTGTTACCACGAACAGGTGGGTCTTAGAAGTTGTCGGCCAGGGTCTGCCTCTAGAATTTGAGCAGTACCCACAGCCAAGCCCGTTCCCCACGGGAGGAGAGAGTATCAGCCAACACTCGGTCGGCTCTGAGAAACAACATAGTCCAGCTCCTCCTCAAGGAGACAGTGGTCTGAGTGGCAGATCCTCCAGTCAACCCATGGTTCATTTCCAGGTATTTCCTGGTCCTGAAGTGGGCGTGGGGGACTGGCGCCCCATTCTAGATCTGCATGACCTGAATCAGTACCTCAAGCCGTGCACCTTTCGGATGGTAACTCTGTCCTAGATCATACCATCCCTAGAGCAAAACATGTGGTTCTGTTCACTGGATCTTCAGGATGCATTCTTTCATGACCCAATCCGTCCATCTCACCAGCGGTTCCTCCACCTCAGAGCAGAGGAAACCCTTTACAAGTTCTGAGCCATGCCATTCGGCCTGTCATTGGCCTCACGGGTCTTTACCAAATGCATTGCAGTGGTGGCAGCCCACCTCATGCATCGAGTGGTCAGGGTATACCCTTACCTCAGCAATTGGCTCTCAGCAGGTTCCATCCAGCAAGAGGTGGAAAGGTCCAGATACCTGGCCCTGCTGATCTGCTGTCAGCTTGGCCTCCTGATAAGTGAGACCAGGTCGGAGCTCATGCCTTCTCAGGTGATGTGCTTCATCGGGGCAGAGCTCAACTGTTGCCAAGCCAGAGCTCGACTCCCGGCGGACAGGGTGAAGGTTCTCTCCTCCTTTGCCCAGTCATTTCTGGTTAGGCAGTTGCATCCTGCTCAGGACTTTCTGCGCCTTCTGGGTTACATGACGGCCTGCACCACCGTGGTCTGTTGGGCCAGGTGGCATATGCGCCCACTTCAATGGAAGCTGGCTGCCCAGTGGACTTGGCACCTATGTCATTTCAACCAGCTGATCACTGTGACGCAGAAGATGTGGGACGCTCTCCAGTGGTGGACCGTCCTAGACTGATTGCAGGAAGGGATCCTGTTTGTCCGTCCCGAGCCAACGGTCGTCCTCACGACCGATGCCTCTCTCATGGGCTGGGGAGCCCACATAGGGGACAACAGGGACCATGGGTTCTGAACCCCCGAGGAGTCCCCACCACATCAACCTGCTGGAACTCAGAGCGGTCAAACTGCCACTGGCCGCATTTGCTCAGCAGCTTTGGGGTCAAGTGGTTCAAGTCCAGACGGACAATATCACGACCATGTACTACCTCAACAAGCAGGACAGCACTCACTCCCAGCTACTGTGCACTGAAGCGCTTCACATCTGGACACTTGTGAGCTGACTGGAGGCAGATCTCCTAGCTATTCATGTGGCAGGAGCCTCAAATCAAGTGGCGGTTGCCCTCAGCTGCATAGGCGAGACATCCCACGAGTGGTTTCTTCATCCAGAGGTAGCTTACAGCCTGTTCTCCCACTGGGGCAAACCGATGGTGGACCTGTTTGCCTCCAGGGAAAACACCAAGCTGAGGCTGTTTCATGCCCGCTCCCTCAGCGGCGATCGCTGCAGGGAGATGCCTTCTCGAGGCCGTGGACCCCAGGACTCCTCAACGCCTTCCCTCCATTTCCCTTGATTCACAGGGTGCTGCTCAAGGTGAGAAGGGACAAGGCGCAGGTGATCCTGGTAGCCTCAGACTGGCCATGCTAGTTCTGGTATCCAGATCTCCTCGGCCTCAGCAGCTGGCTCCCAAGGCATCTTCAGGATGCCCAGACCTGATCTCTGTCAATCGGGGGAAGGTCCTCTATCCGGTCCTTCAATCCCTGCACCTGACAGCCTGATACCTGAGCAGCTAGAGTTCCAGGCTTTATGTCTCTCTGAGGATGTACTCATAGTAGTGGAAGCATCCAGAAAGGAGTCAACCAGAAAGTGCTATGCCTTCAAATTAAAAAGATTTTCCATTTGGTGTCAGGGCAAGGGCCTGGACCCTCTGTTCTGTACCGTGGCTAGCATTTTAGACTACCTTTGGTCTTTGTCGAAAGGAGGTCTTTGGTCTTCAACCCTTAAGGTGCACCTGACAGCCATCTCTGCTTACCGAGCATGGGCGGTCAGCAGACGGAACAGGAAAAGGTGGTCTGGCGCTTTTTCAAAGGCAGAGATACTGAACGAATACTTTTGCTCAGTATTCGCAAAAGAAGAAGAGGAGGAGTTACCTAAACCAAACAGTAGAAGCACTTTGGATAGTGGGGTTGACACCAGTCCATTTACAGAAGAAAGAGTACTGAAAGAATTCCTAAAACTCAAGGTGGACAAAGCAATGGGGCCTGACGGGATTCACCCTAGAATCCTAAAAGAGCTAAGTGAGGACCTAGTGACACCACTAACCACACTTTTTAACAAATCATGGGAAGATGGGGTGGTACCTGAGGACTGGAGGAGGGCAGATGTGATTCCCTTCACAAAAGTGGGAGCAAGGCAGAAGCAGGAAACTACAGACCTGTTAGTTTGACCTCAGTGGTGGGGAAAATGATGGAATCACTTCTGAAAGAAAGAATTGTTGAGTACCTAGAGGCCAGCAGGGCACAGGACCCAAAGCAGCATGGATTCACAGCAGGAAGGTCATGTCAGACAAATCTAATCGATTTCTTTGACTAGGTGACCAAAGTAATGGACCAGAGAGGGGCTGTGGATATGGCCTACCTAGACTTTAGCAAGGCATTTGACACAGTCCCGCACAAAAGATTAATAATCAAGTTAGCCAGCCTGGGAGTGGGTCCCAGGTTGGTAGCCTGGGTAGCAAACTGGCTGCACAACAGGACACAGAAGGTAATAGTGAATGGAACACATTCTGAAGAAAGGGGGGTTGCCAGTGGAGTACCTCAGGGCTCAGTACTGGGTCCAGTCCTCTTTAACGTCTTTATAGGTGACATTGTGGAGGGTCTGGAAGGAAAGGTATGCCTCTTTGCGGATGACACAAAGATCTGTAACAGAGTTGATACACAGGGCGGGGTAGAAAGGATGAGAAGGGACTTGGCAAGGCATATGGCAACTTAGATTCAGTGCAAAAAAGTGCAAGTAATGCACCTGGGAAATAAAAATCCAGGAGAAGAGTACACAATAGCAGGGGAGATACTAATGACAACAATAATGGAAAGGGATCTGGGTGTAGTCATATCAGATGACCTAAAGGTGGGTAAGCAATGTGAGAATGCAGTAAGGAGAGCCAGGGGGATACTGGGATGCATAGGGAGGGGCATCACAAGTAGAAAAAGGGAAGTGGTTATCCCTCTGTACAGACAGTTGGTGAGACCCCATCTGGAGTACTGCGTGCAGTTTTGGAGACCTCATCTATGTAAGGACGTAGACAGGATGGAAGCAGTCCAGAGGAGGGCAACTAAATGGTGCAGGGTCTACATCAGAAACCATATGAAGAGACTGAGAGAGCTTAATATGTATACCCTTGATGAAAGGAGGGACAGGGGGACATGATAGAAACTTTTAAGTACCTCAAGGGAATCAACAAAGTCCAGGAGGGTAGCATCTTTCAGAAAAAGAGATGTGTAAGAACAAGGGGGCACAATTTAAAGTTAGAGGGGGGACGGCTCAGGGGTAATGTGAGGAAATTATTTTTCATGGAGAGAGTGGTGGATGCATGGAACCGCCTTCCTGGCGAGGTTGTGGGGTCTAAAACAGTGGGGGAATTCAAACATGCGTGGGACAGACATAAGGCAATTATAGTGGGGGGTTGCAGGAAGTAGGCTGTTGGTTAACTAGAATCTGTAGCTTATCCAATAGGTAGGGAAATGGGCAGACTGGGTGGGCCAAGTGGTCCTTATCTGCCGTCAAAGTCTATGTTTCTATGTTATCCCCTCCGGTGCGTGAACCTACACCTCCATGGGATTTACTGCTGGTCTTGGTAAAGCTCATGGGCAAGCCATTCGAACCGATGCACAAGTGTGAAATGTCGCACTTGTCATGGAAGATGGCCTTCCTGGTGGCTATCATGTCTGCCAGAAGGACAGGGGAGCTCCAGGCACTCTCGGTGGACTCCCCTTATTTAGTCTTCCACAGGGACAAGGTTGTCCTGCGCCCCCACCCGAAATTCCTCCCGAAGGTGGTGTCAGAGTTTCACCTTAACCAGGTGTTGACTCTGCCTGTGTTCTACCTACACCTCAGATGCCGAGTACAGGTTCCATACTCTGGACCTGAGATTAGCTCTCTCCTATTGTAAGGAGAGGATGGCGGAAATTCGGGGTGAGGTTCGCCAGCTGTTTGTCGCCTATGCTGAAGCTGCCTCCGACAGACCTGCAACCAATTGCAAGATGGATTATTTTTTTTTTTTATTTTATTTTATTGAAATCTAGGATTACAAATACCTTTGAGCAGGAACTGCTTGTTTACAAAGGTTCCACGTCAAGAAGATTACATTTTGCATTGATCTCTGTTATAGGTTGGCAAGCAACGAGCCTCCCAGAGGGATAAGAGCTCATTCTACCTGCCATACCTCTGTGTTGGTGGCTGCTTCCAGGGACGTCCCTATCCAGGAAATCTGTCGGGCTGCCACCTGGAAGACAGCAAACACCTTCATCACCCATTACCACATCGACCTTGAGTCATGCTGGGATGCTGGCTTGGGGGCCTCAGTTCTCAGCCTTTGTTCCCAAAGTAGGGGGTGTGCACCTTGCCTCCCTCGTCCTGGAAAACTGCTAGGAGTATGCCAATAAGTGTGGATAAACAAAATATCCATGATCCTAGAAAAACAGGTTACTCACCTGTAACAGTAGTTCTAGGAGTGGTATATGTTGTTCCTCCACACGGACCCACCCAACCTCCTCGGCTGCGATGCACAAACCTGGCTTCCATCGGGCTAAGATCTGGCGTCATGGGCAGAGCTGAGGGCTGTACCACCTGGGTGCGTGGGTGGGAGGAGCCAGCTTGAAGACCTCCTGGCGATCCTTAAAGGGAAAAGGGACATGCCAGTAAGTGTGGATGAACAACATATACCACTCCTAGAACTACTGTTACAGGTGAGTAACCTGTTTTTCCTTGACTGCCTATTATCATATACTGATACATTATTGTATTTTATCATAGCTTTTGCCCTGGTATCTATTTTTGGTTCCTATTTGCCAACTTTGACAACGTCTGATATAATGGCTGCTCTGATTGTTTTTTTTTTTTTTGTTTGTTTTTTTTGGTTATATCCATTGTATTTAGCTAATTGTTATGATTTATTTGGACGTGGAACCTTTGTAAATGAGTCTCAGACTCCAAGGTATGTCAGATTGCGAGACTAATAAATAAATAAATCTTGAAGGCAAGGCAGTCCTCCATTCAGTCTTTTCCAGAGGCCACCCCTAAAGAAGACATTACGGCTAAATTGACCACTGCTTCAGCGGTCTGCCATCACTTGCTGAGGGCTACATATGATGCTGTTGATTCTTTGGCTTGGGCCTCCTCGGCTGGTGTTTGTCTTAGAAGACATGCTTGGCTCAGGGTCTCTGGGTTTGCCCCGGATGTCCAACAATCCATACTTAATGCACCTTTTAAAGGTGACAAGCTTTTCAGGCCTCAAACCCAGGACATACTGACATCATTACAGAATTCAGGTCGTGCCTTAGTCTGTTCATACTTTGTACCATTCTCAGGCCAAGCCTTCTTACAAAGGGAATTTTCTCAGGCCTGCCAACAGACAGTGGGGCTGCTTACCAGTCAGCAACCCAGTAATATTCTCTCGAATGAAAGAAAGGCCCAGGTCTCCTTACCGGGTCTCCATGCCAACCTTAAGGCAACCCGCTATGTCCTCGCTGCCCCCAGCAGGGACAGCACTCTGATTGAGGACTCCCCCTTGCCTGTGAGATTATAGGCCCATCCCACGGCTGTCGGGGGCAGGTTGTCCTTGCACCTTTAATGTTGGCAAGAGATTACCTCAAATGTGTGGATCGTTCAACTGATTCACTCAGGTCACACCCTGGGAGGTTCTACACAGTATGCCCCCAAGGGCCTCAAATTACTCCCTGACCAAGAATTAGTACTAGCAGAAGAAATTCAAGACCTTCTGTCCAAGAAAGCAATAGAACCTGTTCCCCTTCCCCAGAAGAGCTGGGGCTTCTACTCTCATTTTTTTTTTTCTGGTCTCAAAATGGATGGGGGATTTGCGTCCCATTTTGGATCTCAGACTCCCTCAGTCTCTTACAGAGTACAGAAAGTTCAGGATTATAATGCTTTCAACTCTCTTGCCTCTTCTAAACAAACCGGACTGGCTCTGTTCTCTGGACATGAAAGACGCCAGTCTCCTCATCCTGATGCACCCTGCTCACAGGCGGTTCCTCTATTTCTGCTTTCCGGGTCATCACTATCAGTTCAGAGCCCTCCCTTTCGGTTTGTCTTCAGCTGCCCCAGGTTTTCACAAAGTGTCTTGCAGTAGTGGCAGCAGCTCTTTGCCCGGAAGGCTTGTACATCTTTCCATACCTGGATGATTTGCTTCTAAAAGCTTGGTCCAGACCACAGCTGGCGGACACATTATCTGTCACACTCACTTCAGATGTTTTCCTTTGTGGGAATCATGGTCAACATCCTAAAATCCAAGATGGATCACACCCAATGTCTCTAGTACTCTGGAGCGGTCCAGAATACCTCCAAGGGGATGGCATATCTCCCCAGGGACAGGGCAGACAAACTAATCACTTTGGCATCTCAGCTGGCTGACGGTCAGTATGTCTTGGCTCAGGACTACCTCCGCCTCCTGGGCCATATGGTAGCGGCCATTTCCATGGTCACTCACACATGAGGGTTCTCCAGTGGACTCTGAGGGTCTAGTGGGACAAGAGAGAAAACGATTTTGAAGCTCTGGTTCTTGTGTCCTCCTCGGCCCTCCACAAACTGCAGTGGTGGATGTCCCTAGACAACTGTGTAGCGTCCTTTTCCAGTCCCCCATCCCTTGTCTCATTCTGACAACCACTGCCTCCTCCCTTGGCTGGAGTGCCCATCTGGCAGATGTTCGTTCCCAGGGGACTTGGATAGTCTTAGAAGCACACCTCCACATCAACATCCTAGAGGTGAGAGCGGTCCTGTATGCCTTACAGGATTTCGAGACCCTCCTTCCTCAGGGCTGTCTGTAAATCCAATCGGACAGCTCCACAGTAGTTCATTATCTTAATAAACAAGGGAGAACCTGACTTCCGGTTCCGGTTGCCTGTGAATGGAAGCCTAGATCCTCTGCTTTGCTAAAAAATCAAATCTAGTCATCGGCCCCATAAAAGCTGCCAAACTGTCGAGACCCTGACCAGGCTGGAGCAGAGAGCGGCGGAGGACCGGCATGAACTGTCTCAACTGACCGAAAAAACTAGCTGCCTAGAGAAAGAAGTTGCCTCTCATGCTACCACCATTGAGCTCCATAATACAGCGCTGTTGGATTTACATAAGAGAGTTACTCTTACAGCAACAAGTTGAAGAGTTAGAGAATAGAAATAAGCACAACAACCTAAGACTGCATGGTGTTCCAGAAGATACCGAAACTGGTAACATGATTCACTTCACAGATAGTTTACCTAAGGAAATCCTGAACCTCCCAAAAGACAAAGACCTGGGTATTATTAGAGCTCACCGTTGGCTCATTGCTAAACCTAAAGATCCCAAGGCCCACCTGAGATCTATCGTGGTGGCCTTGATGGACTTCCGGATCAAAGAAGAGTTCCTGAAATTAGCTTAGTCGAAAAAACAGATAGTGTTTGGCGATGTTAGCCTATTTTTTGATCAGGACTATGCACCTCAGACCCTGGCCCGTCGACAACAGGTATACCACCTTGTGAAAGCCCTGAGACAAGCTGGTCACCAAGCACAAACAGAATATCCTGCCAGATTAAAGGTACAAACTGAGGAAGGCTGGAAAAGATTTACTGATTCGGAGGAGGCCACAAGCTGGGTCAAGTCGTTGGGGATCCAAATCTCTGAGGAGGGGACTCACCGCAGAGAGGCTCTTCATGGAGAGAAGCCGGCAAGTGTAGGGAACCAGAAAAATGGGGCCAAGGGGAGCGAGGGGTACTTCTGTTATGTGGGACAGTGTCAAGGCAAAAGCGCTCCCACAGCCCAAAGATTCGAGCATTCCTCCAGCGCCAGAAGAAAGGGCAGATGCGACGACTACCTGAGCGAAGAATGTGGCAGATAAGGTGACCCAAACTTTTCTGTTTTTTCCATAGCGGGAGACAGTTTCTCTCGAGACTAATTGACTTCCCTGGATAGGGGAGATTTGAGGCCCCAAAACGGTTTGGTGACTGGGAGGGTAATATTCATTCTGATGACCACTGCTATGTGGCAGGCTGGTGGCACCTAATGGGGACTCGGTTGTGGGGCTGGGAGGTAGGGAAGGGAGATCATCATATATTACTACTGCCACAATGAACATGAGTGCCTTATGGATGAGACTTAAATTCTAACAAGCAGCATAAGGGGCTGGTTTTTCACTGGGTTTAGACTGTTCAACTTGATAATCCATCGGGGAGGGGAGGAGAGAAAGGGACCTCTGCTATATTGTACTGAGGAACATATTAGCCATCTCCACCAGTGGCGAGGTACCATAGCGTTAGTTTCCTTTTTTTTTTTTTTTAATTAGGTTTGGAGTCGGATCCTCAGACAGAGGAGGTGTACAGAGTAAAACACAATTGAAATAACCAGAAAGAAGGTCTGAGGGGTGCTCTGGGTGTGGGCTCTGGGGTGGCTGGAGGTCGGTCGGCTGCAGGGGGGCAGAATCCTATTTCGACTGGGGTAGCCTCGGCGTTCCAACAGAGCAGATCGGGTGGGCCGGGGGGACCACGAGGTGCAGGCTTAATGATCTTGTAAAGGGTCTTGAACTCAATCTCTGCCTGGCAGACTATGAGGACCGAATACGAACGTGAACAAAAGGGCGAGCCGAGAAGTAACCTGGAGGGGTTCCTCTGGCTCTAAAACAACTCACGGAAGGAGTGAAGATGGCACTGTATAAATAAATGTGAGCTCCTGTCTGGGGGCGAGAGAAATACTGATGCCTGCCTCTGGGGGTCTTTCCGTTGCCCTACATGGCCACTGAGTTATAAAACTGTCAGTTTGAGGTTGAGGGACCTGAGGGGGGCCCTGGGGAGGTCTTCTGGTGGTGGGTGGCCACCCCCGGGTTGGCCCTCTCGGCGCCCATGTTGGGAAGGGGGCGCTCACAGATCTAAGATAGGTCTTACAGCCAGGGTTGGGAGGGTCTTGACTCCAGTGGGGTGTCTCTTGGATGAAAGGACTAGCCAAATACATGTTAACTATTAGAGGGGGAGATGGCGGTTCCCTGAGACTATGAGATGGTTCATCGAGGGTATCAAAGTCAGTGTGTGTTTTTTTTTTTTTTTTTTTTTTTTTTTTTTTTTGTAGGCAAGGACAAGCTGGAGGGACATAACATATTGCTCAGCTCACAGGCAACATATTTTAACCCATCTGGGACACCACCCTTATAAGGTGGAGTTTATTCCAGGAAGGAAGTGGTAAATAGCAACTTCCTACCTCACCTCATAGTGACAATCTTGGGAGGTGAGAGGTGGGGTTTATTTAAAACCTTGAAGTACTCCAGACCTGGACAGATCACAAAAACATGATGTATATAGATATTATGGTTATAGTTTTAAATGTTTACTTATTTATAGTGATGTACTAAGGGCAACCCGATGTATCCAGAAGTATAGGAATATGAATGACAGTTTAAGATGGGAGACCTAAAAGTGCTGTCATGGAATCTCAGGGGGTTACTAGTTAGGTCAAGAGAGTCAGAATTATACAAGAATTATAAAGAGAACGAGTGGGGGTGGCGTTTCTACAAGAGACACACCTGGGGGGAACAAGAACACAAGAAACTCTGCAGAGGGTGGGTAGGAGAGGTATGTGCCTCACACTACCAAATGCGCACACACACACCGTAGGGGTGTAGCAATTCTGGTAAGGAGGGATTTCCCCGAGGGTAGAGAAGATAGACATGGAGAGGGATGTACAGAGGTCAGGGGTGCACTTTGCTGAACCTCTATGCTCCAAATGAGGAACCCGAACGAGCTTCATTTTTAGCAAAAGTTATAAGAGAGACAGTGACAAACCCAGAAAACGTAATTATTATAGGAGCAGATTTTAATTCGGTGATGGACTTCCAGCAGGACAGAATAGGATCTAGGGTGTTGGGCCCCTTGAGATCGGGGAAGATAATTAATGGACTAAGTGCATAACTGGCCGTAATAGATGCTTGGAGGTTTACACACCCTCGGGACAGAGACTACACACATTATTTCCTGAAATACAAAATGTATTTGAGGGTAGATTTTTTTTCTGGTGTCCTTGGAACTAATGTCCCAGATTAGAAGTGCCAGCATAGGGAACATTACACTGTCAGATCACGTACTGGTATATCTGGAATAAGAGATGTCCCCAAGACCGAAAGAGTCTATTTGGAGACTTAATGTCAGCCTGCTGACACAGCAGGAGTTTAGGGAGACCGTCCAAAGAGGGATTGAGACTTTCCTGCAGCTTAACCCCCTAGGAGACACTTAGGCAGGGGTGAGATGGGACACCCTTAAGTGTTGCTTGAGAGGGGAAATAATTAAATTTGCTTCAAGAGCTAAGAAGGTGAGGCTAGAAGAACGGAGGAAGTGGGAATTAGAGGTTAAACGGTTGGAAGAACACCAGTTTACCTTAGATGATGTCATTAAACAAAAACTGGACCAGGCCAAATACAAACTAAACAAGATACTGGATGCGCAAATTGAGGGGCAGATCAGATACTCCAAACCAAAGTATTACGAACAAGGCAATAGGGCAAGTAAACTCCTTGCCTGGCAGTTATGTAAAGAGGCTCATTCCAGGACGGTTCTGAGGTTGTGGAACCCCAGAGGGGGACCCCCCACTTCAGCCCCATCCCATCTATTTAAGCACTTTAGGGAATTCTATCACAATCTGTATTCGGCAGAAAGGGGCACGGACCATAAGGAAAAGATCCCTAGTTACCTGGACAAGTTACACCTCCCAAGGCTAACGGAAGAGGAAAAAACAAAGTTGGAGTCCAAACTTCCAACCAGCAGATATTAAATAAGATCAAAAATAAAAAAACAAAAAAAAAGGGAAATCCCTGGGATGGATTTACCTCAAAATTTTATTAACAGTTTGGTGCAGCCTTGGCCCCGGTGCTGGCGGAGGCCTTTAATGAGGTTATGGGGGGAAGAGAGGGCAGCCCCTGTATCCTGAAACCAAGCCCAAATCTCTGTGATTTTGAAACACCAAAAAGACCCAGATAATTGCAAATCATATAGGCCCATCTCTGTACTCCCAGTAGATCTTAAGATCTTTACAGGGATACTAGCTGACCGCCTCCAAAAAGTAATTGGAATCTTGGTTCATTAAAACCAAACAGGCTTCATCTCTGGTAGATAATTTGCAGGACAACATCAGATGCCTGCTAAACATAATTTCGGCCGAAAAAAGGAAGCGAGAACTCCAGCTTTCTATTAGTATGGATGCAGAAAAAGCATTTGATAGGGTGGACTGGATATTTCTGGATCTGACATTACAAAAATTTGGGTTGGGGAAACAAATTCATGGGAGCAGTAAGAGCCCTGTATAAAGCCCCAGAAGCAAGAGTAAAAGTTAATGGACACCTCTCTGACAGATTCACCCTACAGCGGGGTACAAGGCAGGACTGCCCTTTCTCCCATCTGTTGTTTGCCTTGTTGCTGGATCCCCTAGTGGTAGACTTTAGGTCCCAGAGACCGATTAAAGGGGTGCTTGTGGAAGGCTTTGAACAGAAAATAGCGTTATACCCTGATGATACCCTGTTTTTTGTGGCAGACCCTGAGGTCTCTGTCCCCGCACTCTTAAAAACATTAGAGAGCTTTGGGGGGTTAGCAGGTTATAAAATTAATCCCACCAAGTCCGAGACAGTGATCCTGAGTGGGTCCCCTCACAAAATTTTAAGAGAGAGTTCCCTTTGGCCTGGGCACATAAAAACACTATAAGATATTTAGGAACTAAAGTATGTATAGACACTTCCCTGTTATACAAGAATAATTACATGTCAGACCTGGCAAGATGGCAGTCACTGCCTCTGACTTTACATGGGAGAATGCGAACATTAAACATGAATGTTCTCCCTTGCCTGCTGTTTTTATTCCAAACACTCCCTTTGCAGCTACCCAGAAACTTCGGACACAGTTGCAAAGAGAGACACAGAGATTCATCTGGGCCAAGAAATGTCCTAGGATTGCTAGGCCCATTCTTCAGGCACCCAGAGAAGGGGGGAGGGGTTGGCCTCCCAGACTTTTACCGGTATTATTTGGCAACTAAGGGGGCCCAACTCTGCACCTGGGCCAAACGTGGAACAGAGTCAGGGTGGTACCAGTTAGAGGAGGCAGCATTAAAGAACTGGGCCCTATGGGCACTTCCCACTAACTAACTACTCACTCAGATCTGAAAAGCTACATATAACCCATATGTACGGCACTCACTTGGAATCATTGTTAAATTGAGGAAAGCCATTTGCACCCCAGAGAGTCCAGATCCTCTGTCCCTGATTAGATATGAGCCTTCTTTTGAGCCCCCCAGAAGTGACCAGGGTTACGGGGATGGGCAGCCTGAAAGTTGACCACCTTTCCAATGTTTAGATGGTAGAGGTTGAGCTTCATTTGCCTGAATGAGGGAGAGATTTGCCTTACAGGAAGAAGACTATTTCAGGTTCATGCAGGTCAGGCACTTTTTGAGGACACCAGAAATGATAGCAAGAATTAGAAGAGAAAAGACTGAGCTTAAATCCTTCTTTTATGGGGCCATCACCCTGAGGGTAACTCACACTACCTTTCCCAGTTGTATGGAGTTTTGACATCCCTGAACCCTACACCACCAGATAAACTCAGGGAAAGATGGGGTGAGGACCTGGGTGTCCACATACAGACAACTCAAAGGTCAAGAAGCCTAAGCAGAGGTTGGGAGGTCACAGCTTCCCCTGGTTGGAGGGAATTTAACTGGAAGGTCATGGTTAGATTTTTCCTTGCCCCATCCAGGATGCACTATTTAGATACCCAGACATTGGATCGATGTTGGAGAGGCTGTGGGGACAAGGGAACACAGTTATTGAATAGTTAGACTTTATAGTATAGTTCAGAAAGCTAAGTAGAAAAAAGCTTTTTAAGTTGCGAAAGAATAAGTGAGATGTAAAATAACAGAAATGAAGACTATATTAAGTGTATGATTTGTACTCTGATATAAACAGAAAAGAGATGTTATTGGTCCGGAGAAGATGGAATGTTAAAAATCGACTTGTAGAAATCGGATATGAATGGTTGGACTGATGTTTTATGATGAATAAAGATCAAGTAAAAAAAAAAAACAAGGGGGGACCCATTCTTTTCCCCTGCGCAGGGAATCAATGCAAATATGGTATTAGGCAATCCAAAAATGAATTCACCTCCTTGCTGGACATGTCCTGGGAGTAAACAATACTCTAGCAGATGCTCTAAACAGATCCACATCTCAAAAACACGAATGGGAACTCCTCAAGGATGATCTGGAAGATGTCTTCCTGAGTTGGGGCCACCCGGAGTTGGATCTCTTTGCCTCTCCGCAAAATGCCAAACTGTCTCACTATTGCTCGCTCGAGCAAGGTCCTGGAACTTTGACTGGATGCATTTTCTCATTCCTGGACAGGAAGATTTCTTTATGCCTTCCCTCTCATACAGAGGGTTCTACTCAAACTTACCAGGGACAAGGCTGCCATTATCCTCATTGCGCCTCTGTGGCCAAGACAGGTCTGGTTCCCATTGTTACTTCAATTGACTGTCCAGGACTCTCTACCTCTTCCCATTTGCCCGGCTCTTCTGTCTCGTGCCAGGGGTTCCCGCCTTCATCTTGACCTTCGCTCCCTACATCTGCATGCCTGGCTCCTGAGGACATAGCCCTCTCCAGATTACAGGTCTCCCTTCAAGTTGTGAAAGTCCTGTGGGCTGCCCGTAAGCAGTCTACCCGATCTTCATATTTCATGAAGTGGAAACGTTTTTCCTTGTGGGCTACGAATCATGATTTGGACCCCTATGCTTGTCCTCCGCAGTGCTTTTTGGACTATTTGCTCTCCATTTCTACCAGTGGTCTCAAATATTAGTCCCATCTGTTGGCTATTTCTGCTTTTCATTTACCTGTGGATATCAAACCATTGTCCCAACTTCAGGGTATAAGGACCTTCTTGAAGGGAATTCTTCATATTAAGCCCCTCATTTGGGACCCAGTCCCTTCTTGGGACTTGAATTTTGTGCTTGAAAAACTGACGTTAAGTCTTTTTGAGCCTGCAGCTACCTGCAAGCTGCGACATCTCTCCTGTAAAATGTTTTTTTTTGGGTTGCTATTACATCAGGTTGACCTATTTCAGAGTTACATGCACTAATGTGCAAAGAGCCCTACCTGAATTTCCACAAGAATAGGATCTATTTATGTACCAATCATAAATTTTTCCCAAAAGGTGGTATCTGAATTTACTTTGAATCAAACCATACACTTACTGGTGTATTTTGCGGAGCCTTCTAATCCAGGAGAATCCCTGCTCCACACTTTAGATATACATAGAATCTTACGATATTATCTTCCTCGCATCAAGAATTTGCGCAAATCTGCGTAACATTTTGTTCCCTTCGCTTCTGGTAAAGAGGGCATTCCTGTTACCAAGTAGTGCTTGTCCACTTGGTTGGCCAACTGCATTACGTTTTCTCATAACAAGTATGATAAGCCACTTCCTGGGGTGATAAAACCTCACTTTACAAGAGGTATGGCTGCCTCAGCGACATGCTTTTGAGGCGTTTCAGCAACTGAAATTTGTGATGCTGCTTCTTGGTCTATTGTAGATATATTTACTAAGCATTACAGCCTGAACATTGCTTCCAGAAAGTGAACCAATTTTGAACGGGCTGTTTCAAGGCCTGTCATCCTAAGTTATTATTCTCGCTCCTCATCCCTGTCGCATCCCAACTGCTGGGGACTCATTCCTACATGTTATGACCTGCTGCAACAGATTTCCTCGAAGAAGATAGTACAGTTGCGTAAGAACATACCATAACAGTAGGTCTTCAAGAGAATCTCTTGCAGCAGGTCATGCTGGCCTTCCCTCAATCCCCCTTGCTTCCTGCTTCAGGAGGGTGATGTGCTCCTATCTTCTCCATAGAAACTAGGATGTGCCCTTTTCCTCTTTGGTTCCTCGTGGAGGCTGGCTAGATCATATTTTCATTTTGGTCACCGGGGTGGGAAAGAACCGATGAGCTTCTGTGACCACCCCCTTTTATACGTGCCAGGACACATGTGGTGCCGTTGGGGGCAGTCCTATTTCATCTGCTGAGAAAACATCCAGAGGAAGTTGCGCCTGTGGCTAGACATTCCTACATGTTATGACCTGCTGCAAGCAATTCTCTCGAAGAGCTACTGTTACGGTAAGTTCTTATGCAGCTGTACTTTCCCTATATGCGTTTCCTCTGATCCCTCTCATTCAGGATGTTCTACTCAAATGTGGACAGAGTGGGCCACCCCAATACTGGTGTTCCCTTTTGGCCTCAACAGATGTGGTTTCCCCTGCTACAGCATCTAGCAGTGGACCCTCCTGTTTGACTACCTGTGTTGGGGTCTACTGTCATAGAACAGGGGGTCCCTGGTCCACCCAGACCTGTGGTCCCTGTATCTGCACACATGGCTCCTGAAGACCTAGCCATTGCTCATTTTGGGTTTCTCCCACGGTGGCTCATTTCTTACTGGTGACTAGAAAGCCTTCCATAAGACGCACCAATTTGCTGATGTGGAAGTGTTTCTTCACAGGATGTGCTTCTTGTTCTGAGGACCCATTTACATGTCCTGTCAGTACAGTACTGGCCAACCTGCTGTCTCTATCTGACTCCATTCGGCTGACATTTTGGCTTTCCGTACCTCTATTGATGAGCGCATGGTGGCACAGCTAGAGGTGTTCTGTGGATTCTTTAAGGGTATTCTGCACACGTGACCCCCCCAATTTGTAAACCGGTTCTGTCTTGGGACCTCAGTTTAATCCTTGGAAAAATTGACTTTGGCTCCATTTGAGCCTGATGTGACTTTTGAGACTCACTTCCATTCATGGAAGACTCTTGATCACCATAACTTCTACTTGGAGGATTTTCAAGCTTCAGGCTCTCATGCATGAGTCTCCTTACCTGATTTTCCGCAAGGACAGCGTATTCTTGCACACCAGTCCTCGCTTTCCACCCAAGGTGGTCTGTGATTTCACATTGAATCAGACCACAAACCTTTGCATGTATCATCCTGAGCATGCTAACAAAGGTGAGACAGTGCTCCATACATGTGATGTACATAGAACATTACATTTCTGTCTCGATTGTCTAAGGACTGCAGAAAGTCCTCTCAGCTTTTTGTCTTATTCACCGTTGGGAAAGAGGGTGCAGCTGTTACCAAACAGTGTCTGTCCAAATGGTTGGCACACTGTACTGAGTTTTGTTATAAGAAGTACGGTAAGGAACTTCTTGGTGCTGTGCATGGCAACTCTCTACGTGGTGTGGCCAAATCTGTTGCCTGTTTCAAGAATGTTTATGCAGCTGACGTATGTGCCACTCCCGCATAGAGCACTGTACATACTTCCACTAAGCACTACAGTCTAGACATCTCATGCAGAAGTGCTAGCTTTGGTCTTGCTGTTCTGCAAGGCCTTCTGTCCTGATTTCATATCAGTCTTGACCATCCTCCTGGGTACCTTATGTGCTGCTTGGGAATCATTCTACAGGTATGGCCCAATGGAGGAGATGACCTTGATGAAGCTAGAACAGGTACTTACCAGTAACAGTAGACCTTCAAGAGAATCTCCTCCATTGGGCCATAGTGCACCCACCCTCTTTCCCCCATCTCTGTGGCTGAGGTATTTATCGGCAGTTGCTCGCTGCCTTATTTTGTGGTATATGTGTCTTATGTTGCTTTCCTAGTCCCATGCCTCTCCTTGTGTGCCTGGTGCTGGTATGGTTTCCTGGTTCCTCATGGTAAGAGGCCCTCTGAACTTGTCTCTGGCAGTGAACTGAGGACTGATGGGGCTGCCCACATTTTATATGCGCTGACATTGCTCATCAGCATAGGTGGCCCCCAGCTAGGAAAAGTTTGTGAGTGGTGCTGATGCCGGTGGCTTACAGTTCCAAAGGTGTGGCCAATGGATGAGATTCTCTCAAAGTTCTGTTCTTACTGGCAAGTAACCGTTAGATAGATAGACAGACAGATGGATATGGAGCGATATTGTAGATAGATAATTTAGATAGGTGGACAGGGATACTTTAGATGAGACACTGTACATAGATGATGGGTACTGTGAGTAGATAATGGAGTACATAGATACTGTATGTAGAGAGAGAGAGAGAGAGAGAGATACTGCTGAGAGGGAGAGAGATTGACAGATATGACATCATCTTCTGCAGTGAGATAGTGGCCTCCGATAGTGACACTACTACAGGCATGAATTGCCTGATTGATGACAGGTGAGTATGTTGAGGATCTGCTCCAGTTTTATCTGTGTAGCCACTCATGCAAGTTGCAGTATATGCGTTAGGAGCCACCAACTGACTGCAACCAGTCATGTTGCTGACTGAGGCATCTATTATTACTCACAAGAGAGGTAGGGTTATGTAAAGAGCTGGTTTCTCAGATCAGGGAGACAAAAACTAAAAAGAGAGACTTGTACAGGAAGAGAATGGGGAACTAAGACATGACTTAAGAATGTTGCTGTCCTTTCCTTCCTCTGTAATGAGATTTTCCCATTTACACTGCAAAAGTCGTAGTTGGCATCCACAGAATTCCCCAAAATGAATTTCAGAACCTTCTGTTTTTTTCTAGCAAGTCATTTCAGTTAAAATGGGGATAAAAGGCTGTGACAATATACCACTCATTGTATTAGGGGTACACATTACCTATATGTAATTATTCTCCATTAATAACATTGGATATGACAGAAAATGAAATTTCAGCAAAAGGTGGTGATGGTGGTGGTGGGGTGCTCCAGATTTCATTTGGGGCATCGGGCAGACAGGGTGGGCTAAGAGATCCTTATCCAACGACAGCTTCTTTGTATCGATTTAAATATGAAGACATTTCTTCTTTATCTGTTTTGAAACATTGAGTGTCTTAACGGGATTTAACTGTACTGATTTAACTACATGCTTTCTTTTAAAAAACCTCTATTTCTAGCCCTTCCATTTCAAAAGTTGGATCTTTTTCTTTTTTTTTTTTTCAAGAGATCACCTTTTTCAAAACTGCTTACTTTTGAACTTTTAGGGCTATCAACATAATTTTGTTAAAATGACAGCTTTTGAAATCTGGTTAGTACAGATCGTCTTTGAAGATATCTCCTCTATTGGGCCACGCCTTTGGAACTGTAAGCCGACCACTCGGAAACTTGTGCAAGCCAGGGGCTGCCCGCTATGAACTGCGACATCAGTGCCTATGCAGTTATGGGCAGCTCCAGTGAGCAACCTCAGTAATTTCTTCTGCTTTTGACTGCTCATCGGACCTGCAGAGAAACAACGCTGTCATTTCTATGATTTGTTATTTTTTCTTAACTTGCTGCAATGCTTTGATGTTGTGCTTTACTCCATTTACCCTTGAGTTTCAGATTTTTTAATGAAAGCCTCTGTCTCAGCGTTAAGGCCTGCGAGACCTACCAATATTCCTCACAGGTCACAAGATGACAGTGCACCAAGATTCTAGACAAATCCTTCCCTACAAACTAAGAAATGGCAACTCTGGCTCTGGCCAAAGATCCCAAGCTGGATTCTTGATCTGGTCCAGGCACTGCCAGTAAACTTACCCCCAGGTGGCCAGCCATACTTTCACCAGTATGGTCCGTGGAACCATCAAGATCTCCCCCTGAAGGATGGTTAGTCCTCGTTGTCAGCTGCTCTGACATCACTGACTGTAGTCTTTCCCCCGGCTGTTCTTGGGACACTGAGGTCGGGGCATGACTCAAGTGCTCCATTACCTACAATGGATGGTATACCACCTCCCTTGACGGGATATGGCCTGACAGTCACAAATCCTTCCATTTGCGTTGTTCTCAGACACAGCACTTTGTCGCCATTGGTAACTACTGCCTCATGGACTTGCCTTTCCTGATTAATACTGTCGTCAACAGGACATGGCAGCACACCTCATGATCCTCTGTCACAACTGACTCATCTGTCACCGACTCTGTCAGTGTCCTCCTTTGTCACTCGAGACATTGAGGTTTATTGTTCTACCCTCCTGACTATGAAGGAGAAGGTCTTGGAGGATTTAGATGGAGAATGTGATGTCTGTTACACAGATCTATCCTCTGTCCCTACCCACTCCCACTGTAGGGCATTAGACACTGAGGTCTTGGACCCCATGTTTTCTTCTACAAATTTCTCTTCTCAGACATTACTCGGACAAATCCAGGAGGCCCTGAGTATCGAGGGCGAAGGAAAGGCCTCCAGGAAGTTATTGGAGTTTTTGGAGGTGTAAGGGCCACTGCCCTGTGGTGATACGTCCTGCACATCATACTTGGCATGAAGATGCATTTAATACCTGGCAGTATACTCAAGCTTTCTTCCTAATCTCTGGCAGGCCTGATAAGCTGTACCAGATCACTGCTTCTGAAAAGTCAGATATTCAGGATCTCCTGAAGACCTTTAGTATCCTAGGTAGTTGGTTTCCTGAGGTGGAACCAGACTGGTTAGATGTTGTAGGCAGAAAACCTACCACCTCTGCATCTTTGAACCTGGACCTGGAAACTTACCAGGTGAATGTGTTGCAGGACTGTCCACTATGGTTTTCTGCTACTTGCCAGACTGATAGTCTTTCTGACCTTGTCACCTATCAGCTTTAATAATTTTGCATCCAAAACAGTGTCCTCCTTTGAGGGTTCTCATACACTTAGCCCCCCGCCCCCATACTCCACTGTTGCCACCAGGGGCACATGTTGGAGGCAGGACCTCCCTACATCTTTTCAGATGAAAGGAGCTGATGACAGACAAGTGGTCCTAGGCATAGTGGAGAAGGGGTATTCTCTGGAGTTGTTGCCCACCCCTCCAGTACACCTCCTTCTTTTTCTCTGGACCCCTTGTCCTTTATGAAAGAAGTACGCTCACATCTTGAAAAAAAGGCTATTGAACCTGCTCCTTTAGAGGAACAGAACAATGGGTTCTATTCTAGGTACTTTCTTGATTCATAAATGAGCAGGTGATCTAAGGCTCATACTGGACCTGTGAGACTTGAACATGAAGGGGAGCATGAAAGATGCTCCCTTCATGTCAGAATCAGAAAATGCCATAGGCAGTAACTCCACATTACACTAGCGGTGAACTTACGGATTTGATTGTGCCACGGATGGCAGGCTAGAGCTAGTTGTAAGCTGCTGTCTCAAGGTTTCCCTCTTGTGGCAACAGTCATACACTACATGGTACTGATATGATGCACTAACAGAAGTGGTATTACCTTTGAGTTTTTTTGTCTTTAAAAAGAGCAGGTGCTTAGTAAAGGTGCATATCCTAAAGAATGAAGGTTTGGGGCCTTTAGATGCCTCTACAATTATTCAGTTTGCTTTTGTTTATTTACTTACTTGTATTTACATTTTCATCTTTTTATTTGTATTTTGCCAAGTGCTAGTGGAAAAAAAAGAGTCCAATGGAGTCCCCGTGTAATGATGTCAGAAAACCCTTACTAGCAAGCCTGCCAGCGTATCTCAAAGGGAAACTACAACCTTTCTACTTTTCACATATTTCTTTGACTGACCTACAGGTTGAGCTGTGAGCTGACTCAGCCTGCCCTTGTACCTTCAGAATGAACTACAGGTGGTGCTGTGAGACTCTCCAATTGTACTGTGCAATCTACATGCAAACATAGAAACATAGACTTTGATGGCAGATAAGGACCGCTAGGCCCATCTAGTCTGCCCATTTCCCTACCTACAGGATAGGCAGCAGATCCTAGTTAACCAACAGCCTATTTCTTCCTAACCCCCACAAGAATTGACTTATGTCTGTCCCATGCATTCTTGAATTCTCCCACAGTTTTAGACCCCAAAACCTCCTCAGCAAGGCTGTTCCATGCTTCCACTACCCTCTCTGTGAAATAATACTTCCTCACATTGCCCCTGAACCGCCCTCCTTCTATCTTTCAATTGTGTTCCCTTGTTCTTGCAAGTCTCTTTTTCTGAAAGATGCTACCCTCTTGGACTTTGTTGATTCCACTGAGGTACTTAAAAGTTTCTATCATGTCCACCCTCTCCCTTCTTTCTTCAAGGGTATACATATTAAGCTCCTTTAGTCTCTCCTCATATGGCTTCTCTTGCAGACCCTGCATCATTTTAGTTGCCCTCCTTTGGACTGCCTCTATCCTGTCTATGTCCTTGCAGAGATGGGGTCTCCAGAACTGGACACAGTACTCCAGATGGGGTCTCACCAATTGTCTGTACAGAGGGATAACAACTTCCTGTTTTCTGCTGATGATGCCTCTCTACCTATACATCCCAGTATACCCTAGCCCTCCCTACTGCCTTCTCACATTGCTTGCTAACCTTAAGGTCATCTGATATGATTACCCCCAGGTCCCTTTCCTTTTTTGTTATTGTTACTACCTCCCCACCCATTGTGTATTCTTCCCCTGGGTTCTTGTTTCCCAGGTACATTAGTTTGCACTTCTTTGCAGTGAATCCTAGCTGCCATACTTCTGACCATTCCTCCAACCTTGCCAAGTCCCTTTTCATCCTTTCCTCGCCTCCTTGTGTATCAACCCTTTTGCAGATCTTTGTGTCATCTGCAAAAAGGTATACTTTTCCTTCCAGTCCCTCTGCAATGTCACTGATGAAGACATGAAAAAGGACTGGACCCAATACTGAACCCTGCGGTACCCCACTAGTATCCCCCCTTTCTTCAGAGTGGACTCCATTTACAATTATCTTCTGTGTCCTGTTGTCCAGCCAATGTTTTACCCAGGCTACCACCCTGGGTCCCACTCCCAGGCTGGTTAATTTGACTATTAATCTTTTGTGTGGGACTGTGTCAAATGCCTTGCTAAAGTCTAGGTAGGCCATGTCCACAGCCCCTCCCTGGTCTACTACTTTGGTCACCCAGTCAATGAAATCTATTAGATTCATCTGACATGACCTTCCGCTGTGAACCCATGCTGCCTTGGGTCCTGTGCTCCACTGGCCTCTAGTTACTCGACTATTCTTTCTTTCAGAAGTGTCTCCATCACTTTCCCTACCACAGAGGTCAGACTGACAGGTCGGTAGTTTCCTGCCTCTGTCTTGGACCCACTTTTGTGAAGAGGGATCACATCCTCCTTCCTCCAGTCCTCGGGTACCGCACCATCCTCCCATGATTTATTAAAAAGAGTAGCTGTGGTTTTACTAGTTCATCCCTTAATCCTTTTAGAATTCTGGGGTGAATTCTATCAGGACCCATTGCTTTGTCCACCTTCAGTTTTAGGAGTTATTGCAGAACCCTTTCTTCTGTGAAAGGACTGGGATTGACCCCCCCATCAAGAGTGCTTCTGTTAATTGGATTAGGCACTTCCCCCTTTTTTTTTTGTAAATACTGAGCAAAAATATTCGTTCAGTATTCCTGCTTTTTCACTGTCCCCCTCTGTCCACCCACCGTTCATTCTATTCAGCCTCACTATCCCTCCCTTTGTCTTTCTACACTCACTGATGTACCTATAAAAGGTTTTATCCCCCTTCTTAACAGATTTCGCTATCTTTTCCTCAGTTTGGGCCTTTGCTATTCTGACTTCCCTCCCTGCTTCCTTCTGCCTTACCTGGTACAGCTCTCTGTCCTGCTCCTTCTGTGTTTCCTTATACTTCCGGAATGCTATCTTTTTCTTCCTGACTTTCACTGCCACCTCTTTTGAGAACCATAGTGGCTTTTTCTTTAGTTTTGATTTGTTTATTTGCTTCACACAAAGACTTGTTGCCTCTGTGATGGCATCTTTGATAATTCCCCATTGTTGCTCCACACCTCCTTCTAGACTGTTTGCTAGTACTTTTCTGAGGCACTCTCCCCATCTTGCCAAAGTCAGCCCTCCTAAAGTCCAGTACCCTTACTTTTGTATGGCTTGACTCTGTAGCTGAGTTTAACGTGGTCAAATCAGGTCATAATAAGATGCTAATGTGGATGTTTGCCCACCGACTGCCTAAGTAGGCGACTTTGTATAACACTTTTGAATACTGGAAATGTTTGCCCTGGGAAAATGTTCTAGTACCGGGTGAACGTGTTAGCCCTGCGCAAACATTGCACAGTTGTATTTGTGCCACACAAGCCTGTCTTGAACCATAACACAGTTCTGCAGTATTTGACCTGCACTGTTGTTTGCAGCTTTAGTGCATCCACTTCTTTGCTAGCACACACATTGGCCATGTAGTTCACCTTTATCTTCCTGGAAAAATAACACTTCCTGTCACCAAAATATTATAATTTTAATAGACATATGTGATTTTTTATAACATGTGGGACCAGATATACAAAACGTAGCCCCAGAGTGAAATTAGCACTGCATGGTGTGCTACAATAGCCCTGAAAAACATGGAAGTTATATTCAAAGCAATAGCCCTGGGCATAAAGCAACTGAATATAGCATGCAAATGAAGCCATGCAAACAGGGTTGGGAGTGTAGTGCAATAATATGCCAGCAGATAAGACAGCTATGAATACAGTATCCAGGCAAATCAAAACAGCAGCCCAGAGCACACAGACATGGAGGAAGGTAAAGGTGAACTACGTGATCAATGTGTGCTAGCAAAGAAGTGGATGCACTATACCAGCAAACAACAGTGCAGGCCAAATACTGCAGAACTGTGTTATGGTTCAAGACAGGCTTGTGTGGCACAAATACATTTGTGCATTGTCTGCACAGGGCTATCAGCTTCACCTGGCACTAGGACATTTTCCCAGAGCAAGCATTTGCTATATTCAGAGAAGTGTTATTCTAATGAGCCTGCTTAGGCAGTCTGTGGGCAAACATAGCATATCATTAACCTGATATGCATGTAGATTGAACAGTGTAATTGCAGTGTCTCACAGCACCACCTGTAGGTCAGTCTGAAAGTACAGGGGTAGGCTGAGTCAGCTTACAGTGCCACCTATAGGTCAGTGTGAAAGTACAGGGGTAGGCTGGGTCAGCTTACAGCACCTCATAATGGTCAGTCTGAAAGTACAGGGACAGCTCACAGCACCACCTGTAGGTCAGTCTGAAAGTAACAGAGCAGGCTGGGTCTGCTTACAGCACCACCCATAGATCAGTCTGAAGTACAGGGGGATATTGGGTCAGCTTACAGCTCTACCTATAGGTCAGTCTGAAAGAAATAACTGAAAAGTAGAAAGTTGTAGTTTCCCTTTGAAATACACTGGCAGGCTTACTAGTAAGGGTTTTCTGACTTTATCACACAGGGACTCCATTGGACTCTCTTTTTTTTACTAGCACTTGGCAAAATACAAACAAAAAAATGGAAATGTAAGTACAAGTAAGTAAATAAATAAAAGCAAACTGAATGACTTCAGATGCATCTAAAGGTACCAAACCTTCATTCTTTAAGATGTGCACATTTACTAAGCACCTGCTCTTTAATTTGCTATCTCGAGGCTTCCCTCCTGTTTCAACAAATACACATTACATCCCTCTTGTTATAAATAAAACAAAAACAAGGAATGTAGCATTTGATAGCTGCCACCAGATGGTAGGCTGGAGCTAGTTGCTTAAGCTGCTGTCTCAAGGTTTCCCTCTTGTGGCAATAGACATACACTACATGGTACTGATGTGATGCATTGACAGAAGTGGCATTACCTTTGAGTTTTTTTGTCTTTTAAAGAGCAGGTGCTTAGTAAAGGTGCATATCGAAAAGAATGAAGGTTTGGGGCCTTTAGATACCTCTGCAATTATTCAGTTTGCTTTTGTTTATTTACTTACTTGTATTTACATTTCCATCTTTTTATTTGTATTTTGCCAAGTGCTAGTGGAAAAAAAAGAGTCCAATGGAGTCCCTGTGTAATGATGTCAGAAAACCCTTACTAGCAAGCCTGCCAGTTTATCTCAAAGGGAAACTACAACCTTTCTACTTTTCATATATTTCTTTCAGACTGACCTACAGGTTGAGCTGTGAGCTGACTCAGCCTGCCCCTGTAGCTTCAGACTGACCTACAGGTGGCGCTGTGAGACCCTGCAGTTGTACGGTGCAATCTACATGCAAATCAGTTCATAATAAGATGCTAATGTGGATGCTTGCCCACCGACTACCTAAGTAGGCGCATTTGTATAACACTTTTGAATACTGGAAATGTTTGCCCTGGGAAAATGTCCTAGTACCAGGTAAACGTGTTAGCCCTGTGCAAACATTGCACAACTGTACTTCTGCCGCACAAACCTGTCTTGAACCATAACACAGTTCTGCAGTATTTGACCTGCACTGTTGTTTGCAGCTTTAGTGCATCTACTTCTTTCTAGCAAACACATTGGCCACGTAGTTCACCTTTATCTTCCTGGAAAAATAACACTTCCTGCCCCCAAAATATTATAATTTTAATAGACATATGTGATTTTTCATAACATGTTCGATCAGATATTCAAAACGTGGCCCCAGAGCGAAATTAGCACTGCACGGTGTGCTTCAATAGCCCTGAACCATGTGCAAGTTATATTCAAAGGAATTGCCCTGGGGATAAAGCAACTGAATATAGCATGCAAATGAAGCCATGCAAACAGGGCTGGGAGTGTAGTGCAATAATAGGCCAGCAAATAAGACATCTACGAATATAGTATCCAGGCAAGTCAAAACAGCAGCCCAGTGCACACAGACATGGAGGAAGGTAAAGGTGAACTACGTGATCAATGTGTGCTAGCAAAGAAGTGGATGCACTAAAGCAACAAACAGTGCAGGCCAAATACTGCAGAACTGTGGTATGGTTCAAGACAGGTTTGCATGGCACAAATACATTTGTGCAGTGTTTGCACAGGGATAACAGGCTCACATGGCACAAGGACATTTTCCCAGGGCAAGCATTTGCTATATTCAGAAGTGTTATTCTAATGAGCCTGCTTAGGCAGTCGGTGGGCAAACATAGCATATCGTTATGACCTGATGTGCATGTAGATTGCACAATGCAATTGCAGTGTCTCACAGCGCCACCTGTAGGTCATTGTGAAACTACAGGGGCAGGCTAGGTCAGCTTACAGCTCCACCTAAAGGTCAGACTGAAAATACAGGAGCAGGCTGGGGCATCTCACAGCACCACTTGTAGGTCACTGAAAATACAGGGACAGGCTGGGGCAGCTCACAGCACCACTTGTAGGTCCCTGAAAATACAGGGGCAGGTTGTGTCTGCTTACAACAGCACCTATTGGTCAGTCTGAAAGTACAGGGGCAGGCTGTGGCAGCTCACAGCACCACCTGCAGGTCACTCTGAAGTACAGCGGCAGATTGGGTCAGCTTACAGCTCTACCTGTAGGTCAGTCTGAAAGAAATATCTGAAAAGTAGAAAGTTGTAGTTTCCCTTTGAGATACACTGGCAGGCTTGCTAGTAAGGGTTTTCTGACATCATCACACAGGGACTCCATTGGACTCTCTTTTTTTCACTAGCACTTGGCAAAATACAAATAAAAAGATGGAAATCTAAGTACAAGTAAGTAAATAAACAAATAAAAGCAAACTGAATGACTGCAGAGGCATCTAAAGGTACCATACCCTTGGTCCTTAGGATATGCACCTTTACTAAGCACCTGCTCTTTAATTTGCTATCTCGAGGCTTCCCTCCTGTGGCAACAAATACACATTACATCCCTCTTATTATAAAAAAAACAACAACAATGAATGTAGCATTTGATTGCTGCCACCGGATGGCAGGCTAGAGCTAGTTACTTAAGCTGCTGTCTCAAGGTTTCCCTCTTGTGGCAATAGACATACACTACATGGAACTGATATGATGCACTAACACAAGTGGTATTACCTTTGAGTTTTTTTTTTATCTTTTAAAGAGCAGGTGCTTACTAAAGGTGTATATCCTAAAGAATGAAGGTTTGGGGCCTTTAGATGCCTCTACAATTATTCAGTTTGCTTTTGTTTATTTACTTACTTGTATTTACATTTCCATCTTTTTAGTTGTATTTTGCCAAGTGCTAGTGGAAAAAAAGAATCCAATGGAGTCCCTTGTATAGTGTCATAAAACCCTCACTAGCAAGCCTGCCAGTGTATCTCAAAGGGAAACTACATCCTTTCTACTTTTCATATATTTCTTTCAGACTGACCTACAGGTTGAGCTGTGAGCTGACTCAGCCTGCCCCTATACCTTCAGACTGATCTACAGGTGGTGCTGTGAGACTCTGCAATTGCACTATGCAATCTACATAGAAATCAGGTCATAATAAGATGCTGAAGTGGATGTTTGCCCACCGACTGCCTAAGTAGTCACCTTTGTATAACACTTTTGAATACTGGAAATGGTTGCCTAGGAAAATATCCAAGTACTGGTGAGACATGTTAGCCCTGCGCAAAATTGCACAATTGTATTTGTGCTGCACAAACCTGTCTTGAACCATAACACAGTTCTGCCGTACTCGGCATGCAATGTTGTTTGCAGCTTAAGTGCATCCACTTCTTCGCTAGCACACACGTTGGCTGCATAGTTCACCTTTATCTTCCTGGGAAAATAACACTTCCTGTCACCAAAATATTATAATTTTAATAGACATATGTGATTTTTCATAACATGTGGGACCAGATATTCAAAGCATAGCCCCAGAGCAAAATTAGCACTGCAAGGTGTGCTACAATAGCCCAGAACCATGTGCAAGTTATATGCGAAGGAATAGCCCTGGGGATAATGCAACTGAATATAGCATGCAAATGAAGCCATGCAAACAGGGTTGGGAGTGTAGTGCAATAATAGGCCAGCTAATAAGACAGCTGTGAATATAGTATCCAGGCAAATCAAAACAGCAGCCCAGAGCACAAAGACATGGAGGAAGGTAAAAGTGAACTACGTGATCAATGTGTGCTAGCAAAGAAGTGGATGCACTAAAGCTGCAAACAGCAGTGCAGGCCAAGTACTGCAGAACTGTGTTATGGTTCAAGGCAGGTTTGCATGGCACAAATAGATTTGTGCAGTGTTTGCACAGGGCAAACAGGTTCACCAGCCTCAAGGACATTTTCCCAGGACAAGCATTTGCTATATTCAAGTGTTATTCTAATGAGCCTGCTTAGACAGTTGGTGGGCAAACATAGCATATCATTATGACATGATATGCATGTAGATTGCACAATGCAATTGCAGTGTCACACAGCACCACCTGTAGGTCAGTGTGAAAGTGCTGGGGCAGCTCACAGCACCACCTATTGGTCAGTGTGAAAGTAGAGGGGCAGACACGTCAGCTTACAGCTCTACCTATAGGTCAGTCTGAAAGAAATATCTGAAAAGTAGAAAGTTGTAGTTTCCCTTTAAGATACACTGGCAGGCTTGCTAGTAAGGGTTTTCTGACATCATCACACAGGGACTCCATTGGACTCTCTTTTTTTTCACTAGCACTTTGCAAAATACAAATAAAAAGATGGAAATGTAAGTACAAGGAAGTAAATAAACAAATAAAATCCATGCACCATCTTTGTTGCCCTCCTCTGAACCTTCTCTACCCTGTCTATGTCCTTACGTAAGTAAGGTCTCCAGAACTGCACAGTGTACTCCAGGTGTGGCCTCACTAGTGTCTTGTATAGTGGAATTATGACCTCCCTTTTCCTGCTGGTGATGCCCCTGCCTATGCATCCCAACATCCTATTTGCTTTACCTGCTGCCTTGTCACACTGTTTCCCTGCCTTGAGGTCATCAGAAATGATAACTCCAATATCCCTTTCCTGCTTGGTGCATGCTATTTCTTCACCCCCCAACTGATATATTGTGCCAGGGTTTTGTGCCCCATATGCATTATCTTGCACATCCTTGCATTGAATTTCAACTGCCAAACCCCTGACCATTCTTCAAGTTTCTGCATGGATGATCCAGTGGCCCATGGGGACAAGCCAACAAAGCACAGCAGGGCCATGACACCCCAGCACAACCACTGGCAGGCTGTGACTGCCACACACAGGGGGTCGACAACCACAGTGCACATCAGCCCCCCCTTCTGCACAGCACTCCCTGCACCATGACCCCAAGACACCACCCATGTGCAGTGACTGCAACTGCAGTAAACACCATGCATCCCCCCGGCACACTGCAACCTCGTGTAGCACAGAACCATACAAGCCAGACCCACCCTGGGCACCCAGCAGTGGGCTGCAGCAGATGGCAAGACCGACTGAAAGTCACTCCCACACCAGAGACACCTCCCCATGCACACACACACACACACACACACATACCCAGAACCATACCACCCCAGATGGCATGCACACCACTGCAACTAAGCATCCATAGCCAGCTGCAAATCAGAGACCACCGCAGTATTCATAACAAAATATATATATGTTTGAAAAAGATATGTACAAGACCAATAACACAACTATATACAGATATGTACAAGACAAGGGGGGTAGGGGTACAAGGTAGGGGTGGGTAAGGGGTAGGGGTGAACAACTGGGAGAGGGAAGGCAGGGTGGGAGGGATGGGGTGAAGTGGGAAGGGGAAGCACATTCAGCACCTGGCCAGCTGGTCTCCTGCTGTCTGTTGCTGTTCCCGTCTCCTCCAGTGTCACCTGACTTCGGGGCACTGCATGTCCCTGAGGAGGTCATGGGTCGTGACTGACACCCTCATCAGCTGCTGGAGGGCACAGTCCATCTGGCGTAGGATGCTGAGACCTAGGAAAAGGGAACACAGTCAATGGCTGTGACTGTCCACAACCCTGAACACCACCCATTCTGCAAGGCATATAGCCTAGTGCCCTGCACCTGTGATGGTATGCACCCACCCACAGTGACCATGCACATGACATGCCCAACCAGGCAGCACCTGCTATGTGCACCACTGCACACACACACACACTGCCCAAGTCCATCACAGCACAAACAAGGCTGTCAGGTGACGTGGCAATGTGGTGGGATGCCAGTTCCACAGCCATGTGCCCAGTGCATGCATGGACCACCAGTGACGGACACACAGATGTGCAGTGACACTGGACAGTGATGACTGTCGCCTGTGGCGTGCATGGTTGTGTTGTCCATGGCTGGTGGTCATGCCCTCCTCCAGCATGCAATGGCATCCATGATGTAATGATACCCACACTCATCAAGCAACTGTGGCTGCTGCTGCCACTGTGGCCCACCCCTCATGCCTCCTCTGACCGCCACCTGGGCCCTGCCACGGCCCTCCTCAGCCTGTGCCTGCATCCTCTCCGCCAGGCCCATGGGTGACAAATGTTGAGAAAAACATCAGTGTGACTCCAAAGCAGACTGCCCCCTGCCCCAGTGAGTGTGCCTGCCCACACAGCCAGACCCATGCATCTCACACCTGCACACACTGACACAGCCAACCATGGGAGAGCCATCCCCATGCACCACCACCAAAACACAGTCCACACCCCTACGGAGAATACAGGTGCACAGATGGTACACCCACCTGGCCTAGGCACAAGCCCCTCATGGCACGTGACCTGAGGCATTGCAGCAGGTCTGACTCCCTCCTGCAGAGGTCACAATCTGTGCCTGCACTGCTTTGCAGACTGGCACCGCCCTGTGACCCTCACCAGGTCAGTGGCCACCTGCAGCCAACACCTGGGTGCTGGCCATGGTGAGGGGCTGATCACCCACAGTGCCTCAAAGTGGGGCTCAACCAGGGCCACCAGGTTGGCCCCTCCATCTGACTCCACTGGGGAGCTCTCCTGCATGCCATAATTGCAGTGGTAGAGCAGGCAATACATGGCCCACAGCACGGCAACCCCACATGGAAATGTTGCGCAATAGACCACCATAGGTTCCAATCACTCTGTTTGTATAGCCCGTCAGTCACCAAACAGTGCAACAGACCATACACACTTGGCAGCCGAACAGTGCCAGAGGCAAAGAGTCGGACACCAGAGTCAGGGGTCTATGACGCAAGGCCACGCACAGCGCCATCTGACGTCTACGCATCCTGCGCAACCGATCACCTGCATGCCAGTGCTACAGTGGACTATTGTGCAGTAGTGCCACAGCGCCATATGGTGCCCAGTGCTGTAGCGCCACTGGCACAATGGTGGCCATGTCCTGAATTGCCAATCGCGCACAGCACATCATCAGCATGGTAGATGCCTGCATAAGCTACCTGGGTATGTGCAATGCAGTGTACCACACAGTCACAGATCTGCGCCATTGGCTCCAGCCCGGCTCAACGTGTGCATAAATTACCCAGCGGTAGCGATATTCAACCGACATGCAAATCATCCGATCAGCCATTCAAAGGTGCAGTAGCGATTTGCATCTCATTACAGTTGCTCCACTCCTAATTTACATGCATTGCACTATAAATGTGCGACATTGGGCTGCGCTGGCCAGATTCGGTTACTGCAGGTGAGAGGTGGGTTGCATGCTGTGTGATGTTCTGGAAAATGGTCATGGGATAACGCTGTAGACTACACAGTGACAGGTGTCCACTTCCACCCATACAGATCGCCATGACCGAGCAGAGCCAAGGTGATGGTGAGGATGGTGGGAGGAGGAAGAGGCCCAACTTCACCACGGCAAAGACAGAGGCCCTCTTCCAGGCCTACCTGGAGGAGGAGGCACTACTGAGTGGATGGCGGGGCACCCCTCAGGCCCATGCGGCTGCATGGGAGGGGGTAGCTTGGACAGTGAACCTGCACAGAAGCCACCAGCGCTCCGTGCAGGAATGCAAAAAGAAGATGGGGACAGACCACAGGAGGGTGAAGGAGAAGGTGGCAGCCCTCAGGGTGGCACGTGCTGGCACTGGCGTGGTCCAGCCAGCAGTGGTGGAGCTCACCCTGGCTGAGGACCGACTGGCTGTATCAATGCAGCAGAGTGATATTGAGGGCATACCAGGAGGTGGATTCCAGACAGGTGGAAGCCCATCACTGCACGGTATGACAAAGTGGTGGTGTTGGGGGGGAGGTTGTTCACATGCACTCACATGTCTCTCTTTCTGTTACAGATCCTGTTCATCTTCAGGGGATGGTGGTGGTGGGTCCAGGCAGTGAGGAAGACCTGCTGGACATGGAGGAGGGTCCATCCACCTCTGTCACCAGCCAGCATGCACTGCACTGCACCAGCATGCATGCTGGGTTGCCAACTCCGGTGTCGGTGAGTCGGTGTGGGGGGTTCATAGCCTATGTCTCAGCAGTCTGGCATGCAAGCATGCCAGCATGCTGTGACTGTGGCTGTAGCATGTACCTGCACCATTGATGATGCAAGGACTGCAATGGGCAGTGACATGTGTGTGTCCCATGTTGGACACACAGCAGGCCAGCATGTGCCCCTGGGCCTAGCTGGTTCCAACGTGTGTGCCAGCATGTTGGCACAGTCCCAGGCTTACCTGTCAGCACTGGTGGGGCAGCACCAGTGGCTGTGCAGGTGTCCGGCACTGTTGCGGCCACAGCAGTGGAATGAGTGGTCCCTGGGGCACAGCAGTTGGAGGGGCAGCAGCAGCAGCAGTCACCCACCAGATCTGGGGGTACAGTGTCCGGCAGTGGCACATGCCCACTGCCCTTTGATATGCCCATTCCTGGTCCTGGTGAACAGCACCCACCCTCAAGGGGTGTTGAGCATCAGGACCTTCCTTACCCTGTGGGACAGGATGCCGTTAACGACTAGAAGTACCCATTTGAAGTGCACACCCACCTGCTGCGGAATCGGTACAGCAGCAAAGGCGGGTGTAACGTCCGTGGAGGCAGTGTGTGTGCTGTGGGTGGCACAGCAGGGACTGTTCTCTGGCCCGTGCAGAGATGGTCCATATGCTGAAGGATGTGACTGCCGCCATTGATAGACAGACCCAGGCATTGGTCGCTGTCATGGCTGCATTGGGCACACAAGCAGGCGCTCCTGTACCGTGCATTTCACACAGTATGCTCCCCACTCCCCACTCCCGGCGTCATGCGACACCAAGCCTGTCAATGCTGGATTCTGCTGTGGGCATCCCAAGCACCCCTGGTGCAGGTATGTTTGGCATACTACAGACCCCACTGCAGACAAGGTCGTGATCGTGCAGTGGGACCCCTGGTGGTCCATCGGTGCCACCCCATGTAGCCCTCTCCAGCCTGCCAGTGCTGTTGGGTCATGGTGTGGCCACCCATGCATCCTCAGTAGCCATGGGATGGTGCAGACATGGTGACCTGTCTCCCAGTGCGGGCCCTGTCTGGTGCTGCCCTGGGTGGTCTGTGCGTCATGGTGGGCAGTGCACTGGTGGGATGCCCTGCCATCACTCTGACATACGGATCACTTGCACCATCCCGACTGCTGTCCACAGGTGCGCGTGCATGATGATGCTGCCATTGTACTGTACACCAAGGTGCAAGGTGCCCAGCATCTGACCCATGTACTTGACAGTACAGGTGGTGGGTGTAGTCTCTGGATCTGTGTGTTTGCCATGTCTGTTCCTGCTCTGCTGTGCACCTGCCCATGTCGCTTTGTGCCGTGTGTGTGTGTGTCCATATGACTGTTCGCCTCCCTGATGGTGTGTTTGTGTGCCTGGTCCTTCACTCTCTTGCCGTCATGCACCCTGGTGTGTTACTCTGTGTTACCTGTGGGTTGTGCCAGGACGGTGTTTGTTGCACATGGCCCCTTGAGCTTACCTGTGTTGTGCATAATGCTCCTCCTGATGGTGTCCTGGTGCAGCTGGGCCTGCTGGATCAGTCAGGGGTCCCGCGTCCAAGGGGGGGCTGCTCATCACCATCATCACCGGCGCCACTGGCATCCCCATCACTGCCCCCCTCCTCGACCTGAATGGCTATCCCACAGTCTTTGGCCATGTTGTGCAGGATACAACAGGCCAGTAATATCCCACAGGCCTTTGAGGAGCTGTACTGTAGGGCACCGCCAGAGGTGTCTAGGCATCAGAACCGTGCCTTGAGCATCCCAAACACCCGTTCAATGATGTTGCGTGTTGCGGGATCGCCTCATTCTCTTTGTATAGCATTGCTGCGATGGGGTCATGGGGCCGGTATGGTGTGAGCAGCCAGGGACGAGATGGGTATCCGCTGTCACCTGTGTGGAGATGGTGGAGATGAGTATCATGTTCAGGTCCATATTGCCAATGGTCCTCTGTGCCACTGCAATGAGCACCTGGGTGGCATTCCCACCCTTGCACCCATGTTTGCAATTCCTACATGCTTACTCACCACTAGATGGGCCTGGGGGATGTCCCCGTTCGAATCGATGGCACAGTCTGGACTGATAGCATATAAGGGCATCATGTGCTCCCATATGGGTTGTGTGGCTGGACGGTGATTGTGTGTGGTGGCGTGCACCTGGTTGACGCTGGATGGTAGCTTCCTGTTCCTATGTACGGTAGATTGGTTGAGTTGGTTAGTTGGTAAATGGGTTGCGGATCTAATGGCGGACATCACGTGCTGCCCTGGTTGGACTCATGGCGTGTTTGGCAATGGGGCACGGTGGTGCTGGATGGATGTGTTCATGGTGGTAGATAGGTCACTGGGTTAGTTGGGGATCGTTGGTGTGGTGACTGGTAGTGATGCCTGTGGTTGTGTCCCCTGGTATCTGGAGGTTGGCGGGTGGTGGACAGGTTGCAGACAGTCATGTGGTTATCACTGATAGGGCGTTCTGTTGGTGAGTTGTATAAATCACGTCGCTGCGGTCTGGACAATCTCGGTGTTGGCTGTTCCGGGTTGTAGGGTACATGGGTCTGCGTCGTGGTACGGTATCAAGATCTGGTCGGACGCGGTTGGTTGGGGCGTTAGGGTTGGTGGTTGGTCATGGGCGTTCTCGCCCCCTCGTTACGGGCCGTGAGTTGGACAATCAAGTCTGGGGGCCCCTGGTTGGTGTTGGCATGGTTGCCGCTGCTGGTCCTGGTGGGCTGTCTCCATGGCACCCTGGTTGCATACTGGTATCTGGTTGTGCGCTTTTTAGGTCATGGTGGCATCCTGGTATGGTTTGTTGCTGGTGGTTCTGGCATCGTGGTGGTTGCCATAGTAGGGCGGTAAGTAGGATGGCGGTTTGGTCGGTTTCGGCAGGGCGGTTCGGACGGTTCATGATTTGGTTGGTAGGGTCGGCGGATGTCACGTTTGGTCTTTTGGTAGGATCCATTCGGTTGGCGTTCGGTTTTGGGTTCTGATTTGGCGGTATGGTTTGGTTGGCGGTATCGCAGGGATAATGGCGGGATGGTTGGACTTGGTGCGTGGCGGTACACGGATATCTGGTACGGTTCGGATAGGATCAGAATGACGGTGGTGCGCACGGACGTACGGGAGGGTCAAGGGTGGACTATGGCGGATCCAGTGTGCTGGCGGAGGTGGATGCTAGAGGCTGCCAGATGTTGCCGGTTAGGGTCTGGGGACTGATGGTTGTGGTTTCAGGACGGGTTGGGTGGACAGATCACGTTTGGTGCGGTTGTTTTGCTGGGATAGAATAGGCTCATGACGGTGGGACGTTTCCCCGGGATAGGGCGTTTGGCGCTGTATTCGGAGGTTGTTCTAATTGGTTATAATGGGGCGGTCGGTTGGATGGTGGTATGTTGGTTGTGATTACTGATGGTAAATTGTGGTTGGACGGTTGCGGTTAAGGTCACGGTTTCATATATTAGGTCGGTCTGGTTGGGGGTTGGACTGGGATCTGTACTGGCGTAATTTCATCGGTCAGTTCTGGATCCGCGCCGTTCTCGGTTATGGTTGGTTACGTATCGATTTGGGTTAAGGACGGATCGATCACTCGGGTTCGGATTGTTCGTGGATGATCCCCCATCGGTCGGATCATGGGTTGGACTCGGATTGAATTCGGATTGAATAGGATCCATGGTTGATTACCGGGAGGATGAGTTGGTTCACCACCTCTGATTCAAGAATAACTCATGTGGGAATCTCCTTCCTGGCTGAGGATTCATCACGGATGACCATTCTCCCCAACATGGATTACTTGGGATTATCAACATTCATGCTGCACATGGCGGGTCGGATCTGGGTGCTCCTGAATTTGGGATAGATGATCCCTGTCTGTTCAGATCAACACATGGTCGATGATTGTCCATCTGGACTTGAGATGATGAGCTCTGCTTAATGAACAAATTCCATCAAGGACAAATTCATTGCAGAGGTCTGAAGCTGATTATATGGATGGGACTCCTTGGGTGACTAGAAGACGATGGGCTCTGGCAACACAGACATCCACCCCAACCCTGGAGATATGTCCATTGTCAGTGTAATGATCAGCTCTGGGTAAATAAACAGGATTCTTTCATAAGATTGTTTCAGGACCAGCCACCACTGTAACATCCATATTGGCTGGGTTACTGCTTGACCAATGATTCAAGTTACTAGGTATTGCAACCATTGATGGCCAGACCAGTGGAGGTGATACATCTACCACCAGTCAAATGGATGATGATGGTGCAGGATGTCATGTACTGCAGCTGAAGGAAATACCTGGCAAGACATGATAGCCCATCCTGAAATGGGCAAAAGAGTAAGATCTGTGCAATGCAAGAGGCAGCCCATGGTCACAGAGATATCGTTCTTCCCTGATGAACTTGATCCTATAACCGTCCAGTTCAGCTTTCAGGTTGTCTAAAAGGCCAAGTCTGGAGGCCAGGGCTGTGGACCTCATCACGGCCTCTTTGGATGGAACTGCTGGCTGCCAATTGTCCAGATAAAGGACTCTAAGTGCAGATGGGCTGTCTCCTGTCATGCATTTGTTCATGACACTTAAAATGAGAGAACAATGGCATTACCTGGAACACGTACAGGATCCTTCAGCTTGAAAATGGAAGAATGCATTCTAAGCAGTCCATGAACAAAGACAGTTTACTCACCCATAACTGTAGTTTCATGAGTGATATATAGTTCACATCCATACATGACAGTCTCCTTTAAGAGAAACTCTCCCTACCAGTAGTATATTCCTCAACTCACCCATAATGTCAAAGGCAAGGGTGATTGTGCCCATAAACAGGGAGGTGGAGTGGGTAGTGTGGATCTGAACCATACCACAACTAAATACAGGTTACTCACCTGTCAAGGATATCTAGAGTGACATATATTTGTTCATCCACATGGCGGCAGTAACTTATTGAGCTAAGATGGTCAGGTGAGGCAATATAGGGGATAGCTCAATCTGCTTTTGAAGAAGGGCCATGCCAAGGTAGTTAGCATTGTGCAATGGTGGGTTTTGGGATGTGCACCAGCTGCGAATTGCCCTGTCCTATGGTAGTGTATTCTAAGCCTGTGTAGGGTGGGCTCTCGCTGAGCCTGGATTGCCTGGGCTCCATATAGTAAGAGAGGGGGGAGGGAGCTGAAGGCGATGGTATGATGTGCCTCTCTAGACAGGTAGGGAGAAAGTTTATATAGTACTCCTAGCTTTAGGTTGAGCATTTTAGTCAGTGCCTCTACATAGGGTTCAAAGGTCATGGATCGATCTAGGGTCATCCCCAGGTATTTGAAGGTAGTACTACTTACAACATTCCTGTCGAGATCAAAGTGTCTCCCTCCCACTTCTCCCTTCCATCTCCTTCCTTCCATCCTCCCTCATTGTGTTCTCTGTGTACCCCAGAGGCTCTGGTGCCCTCTGTACAACCCAAACCCTCCAGCAACACCATTCATCTTTCTCTCTCTCTGTCCTTCTTTTAGCTTTTGTTTTCTTCTATTATTTTCCTTATTCTATCCCTGTGGCTCTTTTCCTCCTCCCTTCATTTCTTTCTTTTCTCTCCCTCTCTTCTCTGTCATTCTTTTTTCTTCTATTCCTTTCCTTATTCTATCCCAGTGGCTCTTTTCCTCCTCCCTTTATTTTTTCTCCTCTCCGGCGAGCAGAACTGAGGGCTGGGGGGAGTCGGTATCAGTTACTGGCCAGTCCATGAGTGCCACATAGAACATCAGCCTTGTGGGTGGTGCCGTCCCTGATACCAGCTCCCCCAGCTCAAACTTCTTGAAGTTATCCCTCCCGTGAGGGTCTGGTTCCTCCGACTATGACCCACCAGCAATGAAATGGTGAGGATATGCAGGAAGATCTACAATTATGGTGAGTACATACTTTTTCTTTCTGTTAGTAGTATACAGTTCACATCAACACACCCCACAGCTTCCCGGTGGGTCACCCATGGATCTTTGCTTCCAGCTTGCAAAGATCTGACATCCTGGCAGGAACTGGAGGATATATACCACCTCAATGGTGGGAGTAACTACTTAAAGATGTCAGACAAATCAGTATTTCCGATGTAATGGCCAGAGTGTGGATATGAGCGGTATATCAATCCTAGAACTACTGTTACAAGTGAGTAACCTACATGTACTCACCTGTAACTATAGTTCTATTAGTGGTACAGTTCACATACACAGAACCCACCTGACCTTCCCTGGCAAGTGGCAGCCAGATCTGTGCTTCCAGTGGGTGATGATCTGATGTCACAGGGAGGATACAACATATATACCATCCAGGTGGTGGGAGGGGCTTAGCTAGAAGACTTCAATGACTTATCTGTCTCCAGCCAACTGCCAGAGCATTGATGTAAACTGTATGCCACTTGCAAAACTATGATTATGTAAGGTTTACCCACTCCAGGCGTGGGTCTAAAGCTACCAACTTTCTGAGGCCTAAAACTGGGATGGTCCATCCTGGACATGAACCCCCCCCCCCCCCATGCTCCCACGGGCACCGCCGCAGACAGCACTGCACACAATCAATTATATTTTGCTGCTTGCTCTGACAATGCCGCCCCACAGTAACACCAGTAGCAAACATCCAGGTTAAAACAACACATCATTCTGCTTCAGCAAGTTCCAAATCATGATGTACAGAAAGTTCATTAGATGCAAACCTGCATTAAACTGTGATCAGACATTCGAGCTGCATGTATTGCCTCTCCTGACAGTCCCATCCAACCCACTTACACTCACCTCATTTGCTGAGCAAACTTCACTTCAGTGAGTCCCACCACCACAACAGATTGTTTTCACACACTTCCCTACAGCTGATCAGGTTCAGGTACCTTAGTTCACTGCTGCCAGTCTCTTCTCTGTCTGGAGTCCCTCTCAGCTGCTGGCAAGCAGACGTCCTTATGTGCTTGTTTGCACTACTACCCAGTTTAATCTAACAGAAAGGAATATGCTTTACTGTGCTCCCTCTGACATGCTTGAGGTGCAGCACAGGCGAAGGGTTGAAGTTGCAAACTGCTGTCCAGCCCGAGCAGTGCCACAGTGGTGCCGAAGTAACTGTCACTCATTGATTAGCAGTCAGCAAAAGGGGGGCAAAACTGGGACAAGGAAGCAAAAACCAGGACAAAAGTGATATTTTGCAAAACTTGTGGGGACACTGGGACTGTCCTGGGAAAATAGGGACAGTTGGTAGCTTTACGTGGGTGTCTCAGGGATTAATGTATGGCTGGGGGGGTTGGAGGTTCCAACCACCAGTCACATAATCCTGAAGACTGCAACTCTGAAATGGGTTAATCCTCTTGTAACATGTGGAAGAGAAATGGTTCAGTGCTCTTTTTATGTTTCTCTTCCTCATGTTACAGTTGCATAAAAGTGATTTTAAAGTGCAAAATTACAAAGGAGGATATCAAGGTTCCTACCATGGGGAAGAGAAAGGGTGTTGCAACTGACTATTGAAACTGATGCTTAACTTTTATATTGTGACTACAGTGAACAATTACTGACTACATGCAGATGTGATCAACATTTCAGAATATGTGCTCATTTTAACTGACAGTTTGCAAACTGTGGAATCATATCTGTTTTTTTGCTATGTTTGATGTTTGGGATTTGGCACTGCCAGACTGCAGAGGCAATGCAGTCAGGGCGGGCTGGGATGTGTGCCCACACACACTCGCCATTCACAGTGGTGTGGAGTGCTGGAGCAGGGGATGCACCTTATGCTGGGTAACACCCAGGAGTAAGGGATATGTGCCTCCCCGATGCTGCCGCTGGCAGTGGCATGGACGTGGGGGCACTGCAGACCCCCCTACATGCTGCTTCAACCCATAAATTGGCATGGAGGGCTGGGGCAGAGGAGAGGGCACCCTCCCACCCTGAGCCTGCAGCACACATTGCACCCTCCATCTTGTTTTCACATCCCATGGGTGCAAGAGATCCACTCATGGACTGGGTCCAGGCATCCCATTGGATGTGCACCTGGTCTGCAGAACACTCCACCATGCACCTGCGTGCTGGGGGTGTGCAGCCACAGACAGGTGGCTGGCATTAGTGAATGCTGGTATGGATGCACCTGTCTGCAGGTGCACAGCTACATGGGTGGGGTACGCTATGATTTTGTGTACCCCTGCCCACTTTGAGCATAGGGCCCATTAAGGCTTAATAAGTCTCCCAGTATGATAGATTTAAGCAATAAACCAGGACAGGGTGTGGGTTATACTGGGATTTACCCATGCCTGGTGTGATTTGGTCATGAGGTGTAGCAGAGTGACCAAATTCACACAGGGTAGGTAAATCCAGCATAACCCAAATTCTGGAGTGGTTTATTACAATTATTCAATGGTTCACTTTTTGGGGTGAGGAAAGAAAAAGAAATGTTATTTTCTTATTTTAAATTACTACTTCACAAAAAATAGTTCCTTGTTGGTAGGAAGACTGCTGCCTGCACCCCCCACTCTGTGCCCCGTGCCCCAACCATCTTATTCTATGACTCCTGAACTTGTTTCTCAAATTTAACTACTGGGCCACATGAAGAAAATGTGTTGGAGCCTTCAGTCCCTACTTCTGCATTGCTTCAACTAGTATAACAGGTTTACCTGAAGGATGATGGTGCAAGGTGTGAAGAACCTGTTGCCGCGGTTTTGGTCAGAAAACAAAAACTAGCCACGATGAATTACACTGTTTTAAGTGACAGAGGAGGTACTGTCCAACAACATGTTTTATTTTACCTATTTTCCCACTTCTTTTGGGCCACACGTCTGACTGAAGATTTCCCACACAGCGGGTGTTCGGCTGTGGTGAGTGAGCAGCGATGTTATTCCAGCTGCATTCACTTTTTGTAAGGGACTAGTGAGCTGTGAGAGTACTTTTGGGACATTTGCCATAGAGGTTTTCATTCTTCTGATGGAGTGACTCTCAAGTACCACTGCTCCTATACTTGCTGATCCCCAGTAGATTGCCCCCCCACAACGGGGCCAGGAAGGAGGTTGCCAGCTTCTCCTCCCTCCCAGAACCCAGGTATGTCCCCAGGAGTGGCACACCGTCATCGAGCATGCCAGGCTCATTTTCCTTCCTCCAGTTACCCAAACCCAAATCCAGGCATGGCCCCAAGGTGGCAGGCCATTATCGGCCTACCAAGCTCATTCTCCTCACCTGCAGAGACCCAATCCAGAACTTAGGGATGGCCCTCAGGAGTGGCAAATCATCATTGAGGCTGCCAGGCTCGTTCTCCTTCCTCCAGGAGACCCAGCCCAGAATCCAGGGTTGGCCCCTGGGAATGGCAACTAACATCAATCCTGCCGGGCTCATTCTCCTTGCTCCTAGAGAACCAATCCAGAAGCCGGAGATGGCCCCAGGAGTGTAGATCATCACCGAGCCTGCTGGGCTCATTCTCATTCCTCCTGGAGAACCAATCCAGAACCTGGAGATAGCCCCCAGGAGTGGCAGATCATCATCGAGCCTGCCAGCCTCATTCTCCTCCCTCTTGGAGACCCAATCCAGAATCCAGGGATGGCCCTCAGGAATGGCAGACCATCATCGAGCCTGCCAGGCTCATTCTCCTCCCTTCCAGCGGCCCAACCCAGAATCCAGGGATGGCCCCAGGAGTGGCAGACTATCATCGAGCTTGCTAGGCTCGTTCTCCTCTCTCCTGTAGACCAGACCCAGAACCCAGGGATGGCCCCCAGGATTGGCAGAGCATTTTCAAGCATACCTGGGTCATTCTCCTCCCTCCGGGAGATGCAATCCAGAGATGGTCCCCAGGAGTGGCAGACAGTTATCGAACCTGCCAGGCTCGTACTCCTTCATCCCGGTGAGCCAAACCAGAATGCAGGGATGGCCCCCGGGAGTGGCAGCTCATCATCGAACCTGCTCAGCTCATTCTCCTCCCTCCTGGAGACCTAATCCAGTGATGGCCCCCAGGAGTGGCAGACCATCATTGAACCTGCCAGGCTTATTCTCCTTTCTCCCAGAGACCCAATCCAGAACCCAGGGATGGCCCCCAGGAGTGGCAGACCATCATCGAGCCTGCCAGGTTCATTCTCCTCTCTCCCAGAGACCCAGTCCAGAACCCTGACATGGCCCCCAGGGTGGCAGATCATCATTGAGCCTGCCAGGCTTGTTCTCCCAGAGGCCCGCCCCAGGAGTGGCAGACTATCATCAAGCCTGCTAGGCTCATTCTCCTTCCTCCTGTAGACCCGACCCAGAACCCAGGGATGGCCCCAGGAGTGGCAGAGCATCATCAAGCCTACCAGGCTCATTCTTCTCCCTCCCAGAAACCAGAGATGGCACCCAGGAGCGGCAGACCATCATCGAGCCTGCCAGGCTCATTCTCCTCCCTCCTGGAGACCCAATCCAGAACCCAGAGATGGCCCCAGGAGTGGCAGACCATCATCTAACCTGCCAGGCTCGTACTCCTTCATCCCGACGAGCCAACCCAGAATGCAGGGATGGCCCCCGGAGTGACAGACCATCATCGAGCCTGCCGGGCTGATTTTCCTTCCTCCCAGAGACCCAATCCAGGAATGGCCCCCAGGAGTGGCAGGCCACCATCGAACCTACCAGGCTCATTCTTCTCCCTCCCGGTGACCCAATCCCGAATCCAGGGATGGACCCCAGGAATGGCAGACCACCGTTCAGCCTGCCCGGCTTGTTCTTCTCCTTCATGGAAACCCAATCAAGAACCCTGGCATGGCCCGCAGGAGTGGCAGATCATCATCGAGCCTGCCCGACTCATTCTCCTCCCTCCCAGAGAACCAATCCAGAATCGGGAGAAGGTCCCCAGGAGAGGGAGATCATCATTGAGCCTGCCAGGCTCATTCTCCTCCCTCCTGGAGACCCAATCCAGGAATGGCCCCCAGGAGTGGCAGACCATCTTTGAGCCTGCCAAGCTCATTCTCCTTCCTCCCCTGAGACCCAACTCAGAATCCAGAGTGGCCCCTGGAAGTGGCAAACCAATATTGAGCCTGCCGGTCTCATTCTTCTCCCTCCTGGAGACCCAATCCAGAACCCGGGGACAGCTCCTAGGAGTGACAGGCCATCATTGAGCCTGCCAGGCTCATTCTCCTCCCTCCTGGAGACCCAACCCAGACTGCAGGGATGGCACCCAGGAGTGGCAGACCACCATCGAGCCTACCAGGCTCATTTTCCTCTCTCCTAGAGACCCAATCCCGAATCCAGGGACAGCACCCAGGAGTGGCAGACCACCATCGAGAATGCCAGGCTCATTCTCCTCCGTCCCAGAGAACCAATCCAGGACCCAGAGATGGCCCCCAGGAGTAGTAGATCATCATCGAGCCTGCCAAGCTCGTTCACCTCCCATCCGGAGACCCAATCCAGAACCCGGGGACGGCCCCAAGGAGTGGAAGATCATCATCAAACCTACTGGGCTCAGTCTTCTTCCTCTCAGAAACCCAATCCAGAATACAGGGATCGTCCCCCAGGAGTGGTAGACCATCACTGAGTCTGCCAGGCTCATTCTTCTCCCTCCCGGAGACCTAATCCAGAGACCGCCCCCAGGAGTGGTAGACCATCATCGAGCCTGCCAGGCCTGTTTTCCTCCATTTTCCCCACAGCCTCTCCCCTACCTGTGTGAGCACGTTAGATTGAGGCTCCTGATCCATACTGCCCTCCGGCCACTGCAAGGGGGCAGTCAATGAAAGGGATGACAAGTCTCCCTCCCCTCAAAAGAGAACAGTCCCCTGGACACTCGATCCTCTCTGCCAGCTGTCAACCCCCAGCAGATGTGGCTCATTCCCGAGCCTGGGTTGCCGACGTGGCACAAGGTGTGATGACCAGCGCCTCAATCTCCAGCACCACGGGCTGGACCCATTAGCATTTTGTAAATTCTACTGGCACCCTCCTTTCTCCACTACCAAATCTATAAGGTTGACCATTCCGATTAATCATATCTGACAATGCCTCTCTCATTCATAAATATTCATGAAAGCGAGTTATTGAAGCCCATATTCATTTCGACTTGTGTAAGAGAGTAAACAACACCAGTCTCTGGGTTAATCAAATCTTGACCACCAATATCCCTTTCTTTAGCCCGCCCTCATTTTCTAATGGTTTCCTCTCAGCTTCTATTCTGCATTATGCAATAAAGGCTGTCCTTTGTTTGGTATTTCTATCTTTTCTAGAGCAGATGACATACCTTTGTATGCTGCTTTTGATCCCAGTCATTGCTGGGTGAGTCGATATTGGTAATGGTTGCATTTAAGGTCCATCGTAGTCATACACAACTCCTTCTGTGTAACTCTGTCACACTAATGTACACACCTTGCTGTAGGTTTTGTTTTATGATGTTCTGTTTATTTCTTTATTTCAGACCAGGGACAGAAATCTGATTGGAGACATGGTTGGAGCCCAAAATAACAGTTCAAGAGCAGGCTGCTGTAACTGTACTGTGACGACCTTGGGGACGGTGTTTTCCACTGTAATTGTGATTAAATATGTGACAGAAATCATGGAACTGGTGACATCACTTCAGAGTTATCAACAAAAGGCTGTGAAGCTGCTGTGACTGTACTGTGGCGACCTTGGGGACGGTGCTTTTCCATTGTAATTGTGATTAAATATGTGACAGAAATCATAGAACTGGTGACTTCACTTCAGAGTTATCAACAAAAGGGTGTGAAGATGCTGCTTAGTTTGCTCATAGATGCTACCAGAGTTTGTACTGTATCTTTAAAAATGTGTACTTTGCAGGGCATTCTCTTCACGTATACTGTTCAAAGGTATTTTCTAAAAGTGCAACGCAGTAGCTTTAAAGATAATTAAATCAACTTGTACTCAGTCAGTACACCTTGCCTCAAGGTCTAAAGGGTACAAGTCCTTGCTCTACCAGCATCTACCCACAGCTTTAGAAAACACAATGAAATGTGGCAACACTGTTTCATTAAGATTATTATGCTAATGCTATGTGAGGGGTTCCATTCACAGTAGGCCACAGGAGCTCAGTTCCTCCACCTCTTAAACAAGCATTTGTCAATGCCGAATGTTGATTGCGTTGGTCTGTTGAGTTCGCTCAGTGGCCTTCTGTCACTTGCTTGTTCTGTTTCTCCCAGTGCTGCAGGCTGCTGTTTTGCAATGGACTCCTGCCTGCATTGGCACCCTTTTCTGTCCACAAAGAAATTCGTAGCTGTCCCAACAGAGCTCTGTGGAGCTCACTCACTCCCCCTCTCTCACTCGTTTGTACTGTGTGTCCCGCTGCTGCAGCCTGCCCTTTTGTACTGGATTCCTGCCTGCGTTGGGGTTTTTTTGTGCCCACAAAGAAATCCGCAGCTGCTCCAACAGAGCTCCATTGAGGTGGCTCACTCATTCTGTTTGTCCTGGCGCTGCAGGCTGTCCTTTGTACTGGGCTCCTGCCTCTGTTGTCATCTTTTTCTGGCCACTAAGAAATCTGCAGCTGCCCCGACAGAGCTCCGTTGAGCTCACTCCCCCTCTCTTGCTTGTTCCATTTCTGCCGGTGCTGCAGCCTACCCTTTTGTACTGGGCTCCTGCCTGCATTGCCACCTTCTTCTGCCCACAAAGAAGTCTGCAGCAGTCACGATAGAGCTCGTTGAGCTCGCTCTCCCCTTCTCTCACTCACTCATTCTGTTTCTCCTGCCGCTGCAGGCTGCCCTTTTGTACTGTGCTTCTGCCTGCGTTGGGGCCTTTTTTGCCCACAGAAATCCGCAGCAGTCCCGACACAGCTCCATTCAGCTCGCTGTCTTCCCCCTCGCTCTCTCTCACTCGCCTGTTGTGTTTCTCCCAGCACTGCGGCTGGCCTTTTGTACTTTGTTGCTGTCCTTTTCTTACCACAAAGAAATCTGCAGCAGTCCCAACAGAGCTCCAGTGAGCTCATTCACTCATTCCTGCCTGTGTTGCTGGCTTTTCTGCCCACAAAGAGATCTGCAGCAGTCCTGACACAGCTCGGTTGAGGTCGTTCACTCCCCCTTTCTCAGTCACTCGCTCGTCCATTTCTGCCAGCTCTGCAGGCTGCCCTTTTGTACTGGGCTCCTGCCTGCATTTCCACAGTCTTCTGCCCAGAAAGAAATTCACAGCTGTCCTGACAGAGCGCCATTGAGGTCACTCACTCCCCCTGTGTCACTTGCTCATTCTCTTTGTCCTGGCTCTGCAGGCTGTCCTTTTGTACTGGGTTCCTGCCTCTGTTGGCACCTTTTTCTGGCCACGAAGAAATCTGTTGCTGCCCCGACAGAGCTCTGTTGAACTCGCTCATTCCATTTCTGCTGTCCCTGCAGGCTGGCCTTTTGTACTGGGCTCCTGCCTGCATTGCCACCTTCTTTTACCTACAAAGAAATCTGCAGCAGTCACGATAGAGCTCCGTTGAGGTCGCTCACTCCCCTTCTCTCACTTGGTCATTCTGTTTCTCCCACTGCTGCAGGTTGTCCTTTTGTAGTGGGCCCCTGCATGCATTGCTTCCTTTTCTGCCCAGAAAGAAATCTGCAGCAGTCCTGACACAGCTCCGTTGAGTTTGCTCACTCCCACTCTCTCACTCGCTCATTCTGTTTCTCCCGGCGCTGTAGGCTGGCCTTTTCTACTGGGCTCCTGCCTGCGTTGCTGCCTTCTTCTACCCAAAAAGAAATCCACAGCACTCTCAACAGACCTCCGTTGAGCTCACTCACTACCCCTCACTAACTGACTCGTTCTGTGTCTCCCACTGCTGCAGCCTGCCCTTTTGTACTGTGGTCCTGCCTACGTTGGGGTCTTTTTCTGCCACAGAGAAATCTGCAGCTATCCCAACAAACTGCTGGAGAAAAATTGCTAGTCTGTTATAAAAAATAAAAGATGGGGAGGGTGTTTCATATGAGAATTTAATGCACACCCTCATTGTCGGATGCTTTGATAAACCCCCTCGGGGTTTATGTAGCATCCCACAACTCGGGTGTGCATTAAATTCTCATATTAAACCTTTCCTCATCCATTATTCTCTATATAACAATTCTGTGAAAACCTGTAATTCACATAGCAGTCTATTTATAATATGGATTATGTGATGTAATGTGGACAGAATGTGCTTGGAAAGCATTCTTTCATTTGAAGTGGCCATTCTGTGAAACAAGTAGGCACTGTAAATTATGTTTGAAGTGGCAAACCTTGATATTTGACTTACCAAGTGTGATTCATGTTGCCTCATGAAAGGCCAGAATGTTTTGGGTTTTATTCGCATTAGAAAAATTGGATTTGGCCGGCCCATGGGTGCAGCAGTTGTGCTACTGCTCACGACGCTGCCACCCTGGGTTCGGTAGCAAGCACAGGTAATCGGAGGGTCAGCTGGGGGAAGAAGGATAGAGCTCTCAGTGGGTCGCTCATCTTCTCCAGGTGGGGTGGGCAGCGCTCCTCACTGCAGTACTGCCACCACCTGAATGGCCACAGGTGGTGACAGTGTAGCAGAGGAGGCTGAACGCATGGGAGGGACAGACGTCTGCCGAAGGCTGGAGCGTAGGTGCATCATCATGCCCCTTCAGCTCCTTCCCCCTCTTTGTGTACAGTTGTCTGCAGGGAGGAGAAAGCAAGGAAAAATATGCCCTGCCAATGGGCCAGATGATGAGCCCCCAATGCCACACCTGCGGAGAAAGAGAGAGAGCTCTGAGGGCAGACTACACCGGTGCATGCTTCCCTGATGTTCAGAGGAGGTAAGGGGAGGCCTCTGCCCTGCACATGAGGTTATCTGGGGGTTCTGAAACTGAAGTGAGTACCACTCTAGGAGCAGACACCTCGGGCCTTTCTCAAGGGCAGGTATAGCTGAGTGGTGCATGGGGCTCCGACAGAGGGACTAGTGGGCAATGTTAGTAAGGGGGCAAAAAGAATGAGTAAAAAAAAAAAAAATTGGATTTATTTAACAAAATACAGTATCAGCAACAATTACGCATTAACCACAATAACAGTAAGAGTTAGAATTCGCTGCTCTAAGTGTAGTAGATGTCAATAAAATAGAAAGGTAAACCTGCATCTCAACATGCCTATAATCATCAGAATGTTATTATTTTATGAGTCATGTTAAAGATTTAGAAATGGAAGCCAAGCATGCTTGAAAAGTTCTGATTTACCAAGTAACATATGTGAGATTCTTCTACTGCTTGCTAGGAATGGAGGTTTAACTCCAGGCAAGGGATGCCCTGCACACGACTGTCAGTATCATCTTCATCACCACTGGCAACGTCAGCACCAACATGAATGTCTTCCTGCTATCAACTTACCGTCATCACCAACAGTACCACTGCCACCAACAGAACAGCACCATCATTTTTTTTTACACACCTTCAGTGTGTACAAAAAACTGTACAGCATCCCAAAATGACTCCACAGAGGTGCACATTTCAGTGTGTAGAGAAAGATAAAATGCTTTTATTGTTAATTAAAAAAATACTTAAAGGTTTTTTTAAATGTCTGAAGTGATTATAAACTAGCTCCTCTTCTGAAGCATGTCAGTAGGTGGCACTGGAGATGCTGCGGGATTTGATATTCTGTTGCACGTGCTACCCATTTATATATCTTTGGTGAGGCCACACCTGCAGTACTGAACCCCGTTCTTGACTCAGAGTCCTCAGGAAACTGACAGGAGGGAGGTTCAAGAGGGATATAAGGAAGTGGTAGTCACTGAAAGGGTGGTGGAACTCCTGAGGTGGTTGGTGCCAAAACCATTAATGGTTTCAAGCAAGGTTGGGACAGAGTGAAGGGTATAGTAGTTACTGGAGGTGACGGTAATAGGGAGGGGAATAGAGGGGTGGATAGGGAGGGCTAGAACCCTGGTTGGACAATAGGTCCAGGGGTTACATAGGGAACCATGGGCAGACTTGATGGACTGTCCATCCTTTTCTGCCATCATTGTCTGCGTTTCTCTGTGACTGGCACTTGTTTTTTTGTTCATTTTGAGTTCTCTTTTTTCTTCTGTTGGGTGTCATGGGCAGCCATGAAGAAACTGAGAGGGTGGATGGGAGATAGAGTGGCAGCGACGGCAGGTGGTAGCTGATCCCGGCCACAGTAAAGCTTAGGTTTGGGGTGCTCCTGAGTCTGCTGTAGTATGTTTTCAATCGATGCATTTTCATATGTCCCAGAATACAGCGCAGTGCACAAGAGTTATTTATAAAGAGAGGTGGGTTAGTGGGCACACCGGTAGGTGGGTGCGCAGAGTTATTTATAAAGAGGTGGGTGTGCAGAGTTATTTATAAAGAGAGGTGGGTTAGTGGGCATGCCAACTAGCCCAGCTGCTGCCCTGGGCACGGACAGAGCTCTGACCTCCCCATCCATTCCCAATCTTGTCGCATCGCGGCGGGTACTTATCCCACCCCGTGGAGTCCAGGAGGGTGGATCCAGGAGGGAGCTGACTTGCATGTGACTGTGGCAGTGCTGGCGAGCAGCCTTCATGCTGCCAAGGTTTTTCTGTGTTGGTTCCCCCTGCAGGAATGGGTGTGCAGTGAAGCCAATGGAAGGAGCACGCACACTTCTGCACACGCTCTTCCCAGCATCTGCCTCCTCCCTCCCCTCTTTCTGCAGCGTTGGTGGTGCTGCCCCCCCAGTCTCCACTAGGGACCAGCCGCGCACCAACTGCTGATGTCCCCTTTCCCCACAGAAGGTGAGCAGTCCTCCGGATGCTCTATCCTTTTCCAACCCTGCCAACCCCTGGTGGCCCATGCCTCATTCCTGAACACGGGTCGCCGGCATAGCATGAGGTAAGGCGTCCAGCACCTCAGCACTCACCACCGGGCCATTGTTTCAAGGTTTGGGCAGCATTGGAGAGTCCTGACGCTGACAGTGCGTAAAATCCAATCATATCTCAAAAGAAAGTGCTTGAATGTCAATAATACATTGCATTACAGATATTTCAGTGCTTCTAAAAGCCTTTTGCTGTCAAGAAACTCATCAAAAAGGTATTTTGCAGTTTCTAAACCAAAATTATAAATCTGTGCATTTCAGCATTTTGCTACAGAACCTGTACCCAACTATTTGCTATTTCAGTTGATGCCCCACCCTATAATGATGATATTAATGTTGAGCAGGCTCCTCTGGGTCAGATCTCACGGGAGACAGTATAGCGCAGTTGTTTAAGGCTCTGAGCTGCAAATCTGGTGACACCCAGCAGACCAGTCCTGGGTTTGAATCCCACAGCTTCCACTTGCAGTCTGTGTGACCCTGAGTAAGTCACTTAACTTCCCTGTGCTCCCAGGTCGCACCTGTAAAACAGCTTTCAGCTTAGTGTGCTAGTCCTGGTTAAACTGAAAAAAATCTCACATTTTGCACCTTTATCAGTGACTGCCCCTGGATGGAATAACCTGAAGTGTGGCTTGGCTTGCGTATGGCCTGTCCCAGCATCTCGGGATTCTGTACATTTGGTAAAGGTCGGTTCAGTGGTTTAAAAGCTCTAGAAAGTTCAAAATGCATAAAAATCTGTTTTCTATGAACTTGGATCACACAGTCTGTGCTGCCCTTTGTGCCATGGGGGCCCCATTAGTGGTGCAGGTAACCTAGTACATGGCCAACCTTTGGGCTATATTCAGACAGGTAGGTGCTCTGAGCGCAGCTCACTGCTGGTCTGACTTTGGGGATGGGGCTCTGTGACAGTGACTCTGTGGCCCTCACCCAGCCCCCTGCAGGAATATGGTCCACAGGAGTGACTGGAGATGGCACATCCCGTGGGCTAGCACCAGCATGCCTGTGATCCATATTAGCTAGGGCATGCAAGTCACTAAGGGTCAATTTGCATGCTATTATGGCCCAATTAGATTAGGTACAACTGGTGGTGAATTTTGCAGAGCCCTGTCAACTCCTTCGCTGATCTATACCCTAAACATGTGCTGTGTGAGCAAATCCCATGTGTCTACTGGTCCTCCACCCCCAACTATTGTACACTTGCTGCAAAACAACTAACTTATCATAACCTCGGCATCTAGTGGTCCCCACTGTTTATACAATAGCCTGCTTTCTCTCCCCTGTCATTCAGATGGTGGGGAGCGATGTGATCATGAGGGGCTGTCACAGTCACCATCTCTGATAGGAGAAAATGCCTGCTTGTGTTAGTGGGGGCAGGAGGGAGGGCAGGAGAGATCTAAGTGGATGGACTGGGGAAGGTTGGTAGTCACCATACTAATTTATCACATCAAACATTACAAATAAATAGTATCCCTGGCATCTAATGGTACTTACACCCCATGATCACGCTACCAACTTCATTTCCCAAGCAGGTATTGTTCCTCTCATGGAGATAGTAACTGGCACCGTAACTCTAGCCCTCGACACATCACCATTTGAGTGACAAGGGCACAAGCACAAACTGCTGCCCAAGTCATCCCCATCCTTCATATCACACAAGTGAAGCCTCAAAATGTATTTTGGGGGTCTACCCTCTCATACTACTGTGATACTAAGGAGGTGACACTGAGAGGGCAGTACTGTATACCTACAGTACAGCATAGGGGGACTTGTTTTGTTTAAGGTGGTGTCTAGTATTAACCAGATAGGTTGTTTTAACAATTAATTATCAACAATGGAATTGTCAGTAACCCTTTGGCAGCTTCCTGTCAGTCTTTCTTGGCACTTCAATTGTTAAATGTCTTCATTTTAAAGTAAAGGGTGGGATTCAGGTTTTGGCTTCATAGCCCGCTACCCTGCTGCAGCGATAGTCCCTCTGAGTCAAAATTATAAATTTTAAGTGTCCTGCAGTGGAGGAAGGGATCATAAGTCTGGCTGAACTGCTGGTCAGCTGATGCCTTCCACTTACTGGTCTGCTGCTGACCATGCCCCATGCTTGAACATTTTGTGATGTCCTACCAGGGGTGTGTGGGGCAACCATTGAATCCTATGGTGGTGGCTTTCATTTGTGTCAATGGTAGCTTAAAGCTGCAGAGTAATATTTGAACATTTCCCTAGGGTTCAGTGAGGTGCGCTGCATGCTCTGCCTGGTAGGGTGTCACAAAGTGACCGTGCGTGGGGGCGTGGCCAGCATATGTCCAGATGGTGGCCAGGAAATGATAAATGAATGGTAACCTGCCGGGGTCCCCATATTGAAACTCTCAGCATGCCACTATCCATGTCAGCTCCATAGTAATCAGGAATAGCATGAGCCGACAGGCATGGGCCATATTCAAAAGTCCTGGTGCATGGCGCTGACTAGGCAGTGCAATCACACAGAATATATTGCTCTGCCCGTGCAAATGAGGAGTCCTCCGTGCACACGGTGCAGCGGTATATTTGCATGTTTCAGCAGAGCTAAACAACCACCTTTGCAGCGATGTCTAATGCCACCAAAACCCTGCCCCCATCCCAGTGTAAAGTAGTGCCCCCCCCTCGCTGGCCAAATGCCAGGTAGTAGACTGACAGAAAAAGTAATTTCCATAGTAACTGCACCACAACCCTGTCATTCAGTGGGCGAACAAGGTGGTGAGCAGAGGCTGTGCTGATCAGCATTTGACTGTCATGTTTCATTTATTAAAAAATACCAACTGAGCAAGCTCATTTACAGCGGTGACCCATTCTTCATAAAACTGGTTCTAATAAAAATATATGGTGTAAAATGGAAAGTGTAGCAGCATTTGTGTGTGAGTGGGAGCAAGGTGTGTGTGGGGGAGAGCCCATTAGCTGTCTGAATACACTGTTAAAGTAAAGGTCCCTAAAGTATCTTGAATCCAGTGGGCTGCAAGACCAGAGGCAGCATGGATTCACAGGAAGGGGTCATGCAAGATGAATCTGATAGAGTTCTTTGACCGTGTGACCAGGGAAGTAAATCAGGGGAGGGCAGTGCAGTGCAGGGTAGTGTGACAAAGTAGTGGGTAGAGTCAGTGGAATGCTGTGGTGCATAGGAAGGGTATCTCTAACGAAGAGAATTGCTGTTGCCATTATATTGCTCACTGGTGGAACTCCATGTGGACTATTGTGTCCTGTTCTGGAGGCTGCACCTCAGAAAGAACATAAACAGGGTGGAGGCAGCCCATAGGAGGGCAACTAAATGGTGCCAGCCAGGGGTTGCATGGGAAGCCCAACAAGGAGAGACTATGGGATCTCAACATGTACACCCTGGAAGGAGAGACAAGAGGTACACAGAGACCTACAAGTACACCACAGGGTGCAGGAGAGTCTCTTTCACAGAGGGATAGACATAGAGGAATATTAGGAAGTAGGGAGCATTGCCAGAGACTAGTTAGGGTTTGTGGAGACCGATTAGATTGGCCAGCAGCCCTCATCTGCCATCAGTTTGTACATTTCTATGAATATATCTCTGAGGCTCTTTCTCCACACAGCACTCCTGTTTGCATGACGCTAATGACTGGCTTTGAATGTGGGACTTGAACCCTTGTTTGAGCTTGCAGTGTCTCTCATCCTCCGATGTTCTGGAATTTTGATGTCCTCGATTTAAGACCTTGCAGGCCAGACTAACATTATGAAGACAGACAGTGGAGGATATCTGCTTGATTCTTGTGAAAATACTTTTTTGTTTTGCAAAATTTAGATTTGGTGTATTTTGGCCTTCCATTTCAATATTTACTTTCACGCATTTTTTTAAACTTAGAAGCCTTAAATGTCAGATCCTAATCCCAAGGCTAGCACATTTATCAATGAAGTGGAGTGTTGGTTCTCATGGAATCTGTCTAACTCTTACTATCTCACGACACCAAGGACCTGGGTTCCTGCTCCAGGCTGGGTTGGTCAGAGGGCCGACTAGGTAGGGGGAAGATTAAACTTCTCAGAGGATTGGCTGCCCCAGTGACGCTGCGCTGCCATGATGTGACTCACAAGGCCGGGACGCTGCATCGGCTGTCAGGCCTACGCAACAATGTCTTAAATGCAAAGATCCCATTTTCATGCAGATGTCCTCTGCGATTAAAAAAAGGGTCGAGAAATAGACATTTATTGGGGTATCAGACATATTGTGTTTAAAACAGTATGATTTAAAATGTTTTCCTGGAAATTGGAAAGTTGCTGGAAGTCATTAATATTAAGTGTCTTCATTATCCTTATTCCCTGAAATTGATAGATAACTAACAGGATGATAAAAAGTTTGGTGACCCCAACAACAAAAGTCTCCACCCCTTAGGTCCTGTAAGCCCCTGTAAATGTGCACTGATGTGCCACGTGCTGCAAGAATCGCCAGTCCTCCTTTCGGATAACTTTTAAAGGCAGTGAGTCACATAATGGTGAGTGAGATGAATCAGCGGAGCAGAGGTAGACCAAGAAGGAAAGGAAATGTATACACCCACAGACAACTACTAACAAAGAGAAATGAAAGACCTGAAATGTTCATGCTCAGAAAATACACCTCACAGCTGGATCCATGCACCTCCAAAACCAGGCTAAGGATTGCAAAAAGACAAAACTTCAGAATCCTTTTCTTATGATGGAATATTCATTTCTAAACATAAAAGTGTTTGTGGAGAGATGTGTTCGGGTGTGGAGAGGTATGTGTGCATGTATATGTGCGTGTGTGTGTGTCTGTACTGTGTTTGCTTCTGGAGACCACATCTCTGGAAGGACATAGATCAGAGGTGGTGCAGAGGAGGACAAAAAAAATGGTGCAGGTTCTGCATCAAAAACCCTATGAGGAGAGATTAAATGGCCTGAATATGTACACCCTGGAAGAGAGGAGAGGGAGGAAGGACATGATAGGGGCCTTTAAATAACTCACAGGGGTAAATACAGTGGGGGGCTTTCAGAGAAAAGATGCATCAGAAGAGGGACATGCAATGAAACCAGAAGAGGAAGTCAAGAGATGTGAGAAGTATTTTCTTAGCTGTTAAGAGCAGTGGATGCCTAGAAAGTCTTCCAGTGGAGGTGTCTTTGGTGACAGTATAGGCAGGGGGAAAATAGGCAGACTGGATGGGACAAGCACTCCTTATCTGCCATCAGATTCTACGTTTCTATGTGTGTGTGTGTGGTGAAGGCTGTTGCCACCATTATGTAATTTCAAAGACTTCACATGATTTTTCTCGGTTCTCTGGAAACTTAAAGAGCCACTGACACCTTGAGAAGAACTTTAAAACACAGTATTTTGACAGAAAGCAGGTTATATTTCTCATCAATTCTGTGTTTGGATCCCCATTAGTTATTACTGAGGTCATATGCATGAAAACAGAGTGCTGTTCCTCATAGATTCATCCGCTCCTATTGCTTCTTCCCAATCTGAGATCATACATACATCTCTTGTGACATTACAGTGATTCCCGTGGCAAGAGATAGTGATGTCACAACAGAAGCATTACAGTTTCAAGTAGGGAATGAGCTACAGAGGTGGATGAACTCTGATGTAAGGATCTTGTTTTATGGAATTTCTTTAGTAATAAAGGAGAGAATCTATAGAAGATACATGAAATACAAGCTGAATTATGTCTAAATATTATGTTTTCCAAGGCTGTGCGCTGCTCTTGAAGTGCCAGACTGGTAGTTCCAAGTTTAAGCTGTCTGAAGTTCAGATAGCAGAACATCGATGTTGAGGTAATGATTGCTGTACAGGATACTCGAATATTTCAGTTCTCTACCTCAGTCAGTCTCTAGCTTCAAACTAGATGGTAATTTAAAAGATTTTAAAGTATTTATTCTCCAACTCTGAAATTCTAATTGATGTGTTCTGTCTTGTCTGTATATTGATCTGTATTTTTAATTGTCTGTATCAACAATGCAAACAGGACGTTAAGCCCATGGACTTGCCAGAAAATATTCAAATTTCCAATATTTCCATGGCTATACCTCATCACCTAACAACTACCCAAGGTGGGATAGATTCCTTACAACCATACACACTGTCAAAGTGTTGCCCAGCAGGTAGTTTAGCAGAACAGCCATGTTGGGTTACAGAGTACCAGTATTTACTAGCTACACCTTGTGCCTTACAGCCACATGAGGTGGGTAATATTCCTTACAATTGTAGACTCTGTGATGTGTTACTCAGTATGTAGTTAAAACAGAAGAACAGCTGTGTTGGGATATGATCTCTGCTATTTTATTGGCATCACTGAGGTGTGCTTGGCATCACTTTAAAGTTTTAGATCTTTCTTCTGCACCTACTTCCCGAGGATATACACCTGCAGGATGCCATGTCAATCCCAGATGCCCTTACAACTGCTCTTATTCTAATGGGTGGCAGATGACATCCTGACAGGCGGTTGATATGCTCACTCAGTGTTATATTCACAGATAAAGGCATCCCCCATGTTCATCGTGCTCTCATTGACTGTATCATTTGAAAATGTGGCCCGGCCCCATTAATGGGTCATAGTTGCACTTCTTCCACCCTGACACAAGTCAGTTTCAGCTGCTGTGTAATATTCCTATCTCAAGCCACGTGCAGCAAGTTCTGGCTCCTATCTGTTACAGGTACCATGCAACACAGCTGCATCTCACAGAACCCACTGAATCTGTCCTCCTTAGATGCAACGGTACTATATTAGAAACTGCAGCTGATTTACAATGATCGACTGTTTTCCAGTAGCATTCATCCAACCGTAGCTCCAGCTGCTGAGTTTACCGAGTCTACTAAGAGCAACATATATTATCCAAGTGAACATTGTCCTGTGCCACCTGCATTCAGTGATTGATGCAGAACTGTTTGCTGCCAGACCCACACTATCACCTATACCCATGACAAAGGGCCCAAACAGCCCTTCTAAAATTGCCCATGGATGCAGGGTGGGTTTTATGTTTGAAAATAGGACCCAGCAGTTGTTAAGGCTCAGCTGTGAGCTGCCTTGAAGTGGTGCAGGGTTAAATATTCAGTTCAGTTTGGGAACAGAGGTGACAGGCTCCTGAAATGACATTTGAATTACTGCATAAATTCAGATCTTGAGAAAGCAAGATAACCACTGTGAGAATGGCAGCACAGTGAGAGCGGCAACACTGTGTGTTTCCCAAGTGTAATGGACTGGATATTATCATACAGGTATGTTTTGGCTGTAGCCAATGTGTACATTATACCTTTAGATTAATAAAAATATATAAAAAAATCAACTTGGTCTAGATATTTTTGCTTTTTTAAAAAAAACGTTCTTTTAATTAATAAGAAAAAACAACTGAGATCATTGTGTGTGTGTGTGTGTGTGGGAGGAGGAGGTAATAATTGTTAGAACCAAATAGTCTTAAAAAGAACATTATAGTGTTAAAACTCTACTGCACTGTGATTGTATGCTTATTATGTTTTGTACTATTGTGTATTTTTCTGCCACTGTCTCTGTTATCGTAGCAGTACTGTTTACGTCACAGAACATCGTGTAGATTTTTCCTTCTATGGTTGATTACCTCTGAACTATACCTGTTATTTGGTCTGTCTGCCAGTTTTGTATTGTAACCTCCTGGGTCATGTCTGAAAATAGTCATATTTTGTGGCTACGACACTTTACCCGGTAAACAAAAATTAAACAAACATAAATATAATTTGCTTCCTCATATGTAAATAGTAACATTGTTACAGTGTCTATATTTTTTGCTATAACTTCCAAGATGTCTGCATATTGTAAATCGAAGAATAATTGGGCAGACTGGATGGGTGGGTAAGTCTTTCTCTGTCACTGGTTAAATTGGGAATGTTTAGTTGGGGAAACATATCTTAGATTTCTAGGAGCTGGGGCTACCATTTCAAGGTGTTGGAACTCTCCTGTAGTAGTCAACGGAGAAAGATGACAGAAGTGGTAGAACTGAGTTCCTCTGTGTTCCTGCCCTGTTTAGCCCCGTTCTCTGCCATCATTTTGTATGTTTCCATAATGTACATTAATGAACCAGGTAAGGCTTAAAGAAGCAATAACTGTTAATAACCATATAGTTTTTTTTACAGCAATAATGTTAGTCTGGCGAAAATATTAAGATACACATTTTCATTCTTGAACCGAGCTGTGGGATTTTAAAGGTTTTGAAAGTTTTTACTCCTGTGTTATGCCAGACATGAAGACATTAAATGTTTTCTTATAGTGTTATGCTGTTTACCAATATTTATTTATTTTCTTCACACTTTGATAACCAGGCGGGTGCACTCACTGGCTCCATGCACCGTTTTCAGGAACAACCAGGTTGAAACATCGGCAGCACCTGCCAATACATCTTGACATGAAGCTGGCATTTACATCCAGCAAGTAACCTCAGCAAAGAGATTTTAAAAACTGAGTGGCGGCATCTTTAATGACTTGGTCAATAATTACAACATTAGCTGTAAAAGCTGTTTTAACAATATCTCAGAAACTAAAAATACACTGAGCATGAATCTTAGGATGTCAAAATACATTTTGCTAATCAAAAACTATATTATGCAATGGCTTCAAAATAAAGAATTCTGATTGGCTGGCACCTTCTAGCTGTTGTAAATCCTAGCATTACCCCACAGAGAAAGGTGCCAGCTGCCAGTCAGCCACATCAGTAGCTCCCCTTCAAATCACTCCAAGCATCAGAACCTCAAGACTGGCTCGCTCAACTGTCGCTGAGCCCTGACGTGAAAGTGGGAATTTCAAAACAGGCTACCGATGCAAAGTAATACAGCACCAGACAAACTATAAACATCTGCAACCTTTTACTTTTTTGTTAAATAAAAGTTCAGTACTTCTGAACATTGCCACATTCCTGAAATGATCATAACCTGCTCAAACTGCCTGGTCCTCCTACCTCCCTTGTACTGTAACTTGAACTCGATCCCTTGAAAACATTTGTTTCAACTGCTCCTTTCTCAGATTGGCCACTGAAATTCACCCTGGAGCCGCAAGCAGTAGGACACTAGTAAGGTGGCATCATACTGATTCACACCCTACTTGCAGACCAGCTCTCTCCAGTACAGCCAAGTGATACAGGCCACCACCCTTCCCCCATCTAAGTACCGGGCCAGAAAAGGGTAGATCCCCACAGAATGTAGGAGCTAGTGTGAGAGATGCAACTGGGATTACAGTGAAACAGCGTGGCAGCGTTTGTCTAGCCAAGTTGGTGGTAGCAACAGCAGCGTACTGGGCTCTCATGCAGAGTGCAACCAGCACCAGCCAGGTGTCCTTGCCTTTATTATGATGCAGAAAAAAAACATTGCAGCAAGCAGATGTCGACTCGAGGTAGGGGTGTGTATCAGGGGGGTGTCTCATCAATGTTTTACCTAGCAACAGGGAACTATTTATTTTCTGGCGTAAGACTAAATTAAGAAAAAATGACAAAGCGCTCCTGACACAGTGGAGACAACTTTGAAAAAATTTAACATTCAGGCATAAATGCAGCTTATATTTTGTATTTATTCTGTAATTCTCACCCTTATTTCTGTATTACTAAGGGTGTTTGCCTGAATACAGTATCTTTGTCTTTTAGCTCTGGTTGTCTGCTTACAGAGACATCATAATCCTGTTTATTACATTAAAATACGTTGCTATGGAAATAATTATGATGTCATACACATGGGATTGTGATGTCTGTGTAGACAAGCAGCCAGAGTAGATATAGTCTAGGGGACAGGGATCTTGTTTTCATGCAACTGTAAAAAGAAAATGGGAAATTAATTACTGTAAATATATGAAGTAATAAAACTGGATGGAATTCAATATAAATCTTATTTTTTTTAAAGTTTTCTTAATGGTGTCAGTGGCTCTTTAAACTAAAAAAACTTTTTTGAAGTACAGGAGAACATTGTATAATCGTAATATCCCACTCCAGGGTGTGGGCAATGCCAGGATTTACCCAGTCCTAGTGTGTTTTGCTTACTTGGCCTCATGACCAAACAACACACCAGGAGAGGATAAATCCTGGCGTCACCCACATCCTGGAGTAAAATGTTGCTTAATGCTGAAATGTTTTGCAGACTAACAAACATTGCTGTTTTAAAGGGGAGCAGTCATGGTATGACACTGCCAGCACTTTATGAAACCTTCTGATGTCATGGAGGACCAAGCTGAGCTTGACTGCAGTTAAAGAGAGATTCTGAGTTCCGGCAAACAGTTTTCAGTTGGCAGAAGCAAAGATCTGTTACACAAAACTCTCCCTCCTCCAATATGAATTTTGGACCTTTTATTGTGGAAGACGTTTAACCCTGGATCATTCCCAGGGATGCCTGGTGGAACAGTGGGTGTGCTGTGTACTTCTGTGCAGATTACACAGGTTCAGGAGCAGATTCGGGAAGTCGAGTCAGGCAGCCAGGGGGTGGGAGGGTTCTACCACGCAGCACCACTCCCTGCCATGGGAGGGAGATGCTCAGATTCTGGGAATGTAGCAACACTTGCTGTGGGCTGAGGGAGCTTAAATCTCCCATAGATGATGTCAGCATAGCTCAGTTGGTAGCACATCCGCCTCTGGACCAGAAGGTCATGGGTTCTCGTCCCACACCGGGATTGGACTTGCACCTAAAAATCGCTGGCATCTGAGTGCAGTATTGGGGGGTGCTGTACTACTGGGGTGTGCCGTCCTTCAGATGAGACGTTAAACCGAGGTCCCTTCTACCCATCCTGGTGTTGTCCTGGTGGGTGTCCAGGTGGAAGTAAAAGAACCCAGGGCACTCTTTGCAAAGAGTAGGGAACATTCCCAGTGTCCTGGCCAACATTTCCCTTCCCATAAAACCGGTTCATGCAATTATCCAGGCTGTGTGTGGGTGATGATGTGTGATATGGCTGCCACCACACATTCAGTCACTTCACTACCAGTCTAGCTTGTAAAGCGCTTTGGATGTATGAAAAGCGCTATATAAATACTGATTCTTCTTCTTCTTCTCCTTCATAGGGCATCACTACATGCGTGACACAGGTCGTGGATGGGGACATATGACCTATGCCAGGCATCAGAGATGAGGGAGACTCTCTGTTCGTATTGGGTCCTATTCACTGTGGGGTATGGCATATGCTCAGACTGAGAGTTACTAGCATGTGGGAGACAATTCCGGGCAGCCACTGTACATGCCTAGCATGCCAGCGGCAGTCAAAAAGCATGGCCGCATGTCCATGCTGGTGCAGAGCTCAGCAAACTTGACAGGGTTGGCCATGAAGGAGGTGCTTGGCCAGGCACCTGGCTTCCAGTTGTTGCAACCTAATGGATCCCCTGCTGTGCATATGCAGTTGATCCTAGGATATGTCAACCTGTAGTGGGGACTGTGATAGCCCCTACAGCGGGGACATGCTTGTAACATCATTATACACATATCCACATACTCACAGGCCTGTACCCTGGACCACACAGTGATGGGCATGGTTGGGCCCCGGACAGCATTGTTCATTTAGGGCTGTCCAACCTGGGATGTTAAGTGGCGGAGGGTGTGGAGTCACTTATGCCACATTATGTGGTCATTCCTCTTGGCACTCCCCCACCTGGCCCTGTGAGTGCCTCTGCTCACTGGCCCAGTGGATGCGCTCATGGAACCACTGAGGGATTGTGTATGCTGTGGGGGGTCCCTCAGGACCCCCAGTATGTGGCATATGCATGTATAGCAGATTATGCACCACATATTAGCGGCATGTAGGTATTGTGACTAGAGCTCTTTCTTTGTAAGCAGCTGCAGACAATGAGCAGGTAAAGGGACTTGTTTATGCTGGGATTAAACTGTTATCCACAATGAAATCTCCTTGTCATTTCAGTGCTGCTGCAGTTGATATTGTTTTGCATTTAAGGAAGAAACACCATGAACAACAAGTTGTGATTTCAAGGTGCAGATAATTTTATAGCAGTAATGATGTGTTTCCTTTGTCTCTGGGGATGGTGGTTGGTGGGGGGGGTAAAAAAAAAGAAAATTTAAAAGCAATTTACCAAATATGGTAAAACAAGACACAGCCTTTCTTACTCTGAAAAGTTTTGAAATGTTTGCTGTTGAGATCTTTCGCTAATTGAACATCAAGGCACAGCCAGTCGTGGGCTATAATTATCAGTTTATTTAACCCATGATGAAGAATGAGGTGTAGCCAGTGCTGTATGCTCCCATGGGTTATATTAAGGACAATCCTTGATGTTTCTGCACCCCATGTCAAATGTTTATTTTTTTTGCTCAGAACACAATGGTTATCTAAACATTTAAAATCCAAAAAACAAGCCGGGTGGCTATGCTTGCCTTGTAGCCACAAAGTGAGTTCATGGCATCTTGCTGGAAAATATCAGTAAGGTGGTGGATTGTTTTCAGTAAGCATAACATCGTTTCAGATGCCATCATGAGTGTGAATGAGAACTGAAAGCGATGACACATCATGTTCATGATGTTTGCAATATTTTTTTCTATCAATGCAAAGCTAAAGTGCACATACCAGCGTAATCACACTTTCTTAAATCAACATTTCAAACAAATGTGTCATTTTGGGGATGTGATAGTTGTAACCTCCCCAACACCACAGGACATTCTCTCCTCTTTACCCTTATATTCTCTCAAATCTACTGCAGTAGTAATTTCTTTACTGTCCTTTGTCTTATTCACATTTCTACCATGAAGGGTGGCCTCCCATCATGGTATCTCTTCTATTCTCCTCTAATGTTCTCTATTGTGCCTGTGTTTTGAAATGTAAGGTTACCATTGTAAACAGGAATAGTAATAAAATAAGCAGCCCCATTTAGGTTCGAAAACAAGCAAGCATCTCAGCATATAGTCATGCTGTAGTTAAATAATAAAATGAGGTACCTTACAGAAATATAAGGTTAAATAGTTATTTTCCTTGCATGTTTATGTAGAAATGAAGCCTTACCTGGTCCACTTGCTGTTGGTACTGCACTCTGGAGCCAGTAGCAGCTCTAACATATATTTATAGGGTACAGATGTGGCAAGTCAGCACCAGAAGGAAGGGTTAAACCTGAGTTTAATTACACTTGTGTTTGTCTTGTGAAACTAATTAAGAGGTGGTTCATTCTGGTATAATCAAGCCCAATCAATGTATTTTTTATGGTCAGGCTGATCCCCTACTTAATGTATTAGGGTAGAGATTAAATGTATTAGAATAGGGGTGGATATGCTGATCAATGATGTCAGAGTGTTCACCTATATAAGATGGAGATTTGTGCAAGAGAGCAGATGGTATATATAAGAGCACAGAGGATAGTAGATGTGCTGGAGCAAGCTCATCTACTCTGTGGCAGTACTCAAGCTGTTAAAAGTACTGATAGTCTCAAGTTGAAAGCCATTTTTTCATGTTGCTGGCTTTATTTTCTTTACAGTTAATTTCTGAAAAGTTTATTTTGAGGTTTTTGTAAATAAATTTCACACAAAGTCTTGTGTGTTCTAAAAACATCTGTGTCTGGCTTATCATCTCCAATGCCCGTTCACAATTTCATGCAGAACACCATGTAAATCCCATAACATTTTCATAAAACCTTTTGATAGCTGTAGAATATGGCATACCAAAGACTTAGAGGAGTTTCCATGCTGCCCTGGGCTGTATTTGCCTTCAAGCAGCAGTTTCAGAGCTGGTTGACTCAGGACAAAAGTAATGAAAATACCAATTAAAATGAAACATGAGCTGCCTCTGTGGCATGGAGGGCTTCAGCACTGGGTGCCTTACCTCCCGCCATGCCAGTGACCTACGTGGGGGAATGGATCTGGGTCACTTGAGGGTCTGGCTGGGAAGGGAGGGTTTAGTGCCCATGGCACATCTCTCCTCCCTTGGGGAGGGAGGACAGCTCATCTCACAGCCTGTCACCTCAAGAAATATATGTGGCAGCACCATAGGACAGCCGGGGAAGAGGACCATATGTCTGGATGCTGAGGGTGTCTCCTTGAAGGTGGAGTATGCACAATGTGTCATTGCATGCTTGTGGGCCCCACTGGGAAGAAAAAACAGGAAAACCCCTACATTCACAGCGTGGTAACAGCCCGGTCTCTCACAGGCCTTGCACCAATGACTGGGCCCCTCCTGTTAGGGTCCCATGGCAGGACCCACTAGAGAAGGTAACTCCCAGGGAAGCCAGGTGATAGGGGCAGGGGACCAGTCAGAGTGGGGCCAGTCAATGTATTTAAGGTGATAAACGTTGTTGTGGAAAAATAAATGAAGCACGTCATGAGGCCATTCAAACAGAACAGAAATACATATAGACAAAAAAAATAACTCAAGATAGGCAGACAGACAGACATGTACGTAGAGTGTCATGATGGCTGCTATGTCTGTAACTCTGGCAGCTTATTTCCTTGCTATCATCATATTGAGATCCTTAGCTGAACATAACATGAGCGGGTAAACCGTTGCTCTGATACTAGTTCCGTACACAGATATGTGAATGCACTCATTCCAGTAAACGGTCTTGAAACCATTTTCAGCTACGTCAGAAAAATGCAACTGTGAAACGACAGTGGAACACCTTTATTTTTAACCAGGGTAACCCAACTCCTGGAGTGCCTTAATTTGTCGCTAAAGTAAAAGGTTTTGTCTTTTAATTGACTGTGAAAGCAGCAGTGGTTACCATGCCATTTTTTAAGTAAATGGTGCACTGGCACAGATATCACAATACCAATTTTTCACTTCAGTTTCTTTCATTCCAGAACTGAGATCCAGGATTTTGAAGTTTTCAAAATTTCTTGCTCCCCTGTCATGCCGGCCATAAAAAATTAAACATTCTGGTGTGATGTGATGCTGTTTACCAGAAGAAATGTGTGGTACCACCGTCATGTCAGAGCCAAATCATAAATCCAGTATTTACAGTAAAACCGTACCCCAACAGAAGAGATTTTTAAATATTGTGAATGACAGCCATTGTAAATGACTTGCAACATTAATTACAAAACCTGCTATGAAAACTGTTTTTTTTTAAATATCTGGAGAAAATAAATTATACTGATTATATATCTAGGAAGTCAGAAATAGTTTTGCTAAAAAATACTCAGGAAGAAAACTGTGGCCGACTAACAAATCCTGTTGCTTTAAATAGCGCCAATACTGTTTTGTTTCAGTATACATGAGGTTTTCCAGCCGTGACCCTAACAATTTTGAATGCTATCAGCCAATCACAATACACCATTTTCAGCCATTAACCTAATGGTTTTGAATGCTGCCAGCCAATTGGAATGCACCATTTCCAGCCATGGTTTTAGAATAGTTCTTGACTTTCTTTGTCCATGCTCTGTCTTCCTTCGGAATGACTTTGAGAGAGTGAAATGTAATTTGTGAAAGATCAAGGGTGATGCTACTAGGCAACAGGTCCCCCCCCATCTGGTACCACAGAATGTTGTGAGTGACGGGGGGCCCAAAACACAGTGTACACTAAACCTAAATGTAAACCTCTTCTGAGTCAGCACCTTACCTTGGAGCCCTGCATGGGGTCCACAGCCTCTGTAGCCAGTCTCCACTCAGTGTAGCCACCTCTTCTGTGCAGCAGAAATGCTGCTTTTGTCTTCAGCTCCCCTGCCCTCTCAAACTCTGCCATAGGCTAGAGAGGCAGCAGCAGTTCATGACACTTCAGTGTACCTGCTACAACATAGCCAGCAAGCAGCTTGACAGATCTCTTCTTCTGGACCCCAGGACATTTCAGCTGGCACTTGGGGAGGCATGGGCAGTAACTTCTTGTTGATGTCTGGGAAGCCACTTGATTTCTTCGCTTCCCACCCACAGCACAGTGCAACAGCACAGACAGGGAGCACATCGAGGTGCAAACTTTCCTTAGTGCTGATTGTACCTCAAAACAAAGCAGCTGGTGTGCTGCGACTTTCACGCTTTCCTGCCCCTAGAGACAGTACAACAATGTGATGGGAAGCCCACCATCACTGGAGGCAGCAAAGTTTCTACCAGTACCTCAGTGCACCTAAATCACTGTGACCCAGGCACAGCTCACATCTTCCCGCCCCAACAAACATTGCTGCAGTGGGGTGGGAGCAGACAACTGGCAGAACTTTCTGTGGTGCTGCAGAGCATAAAATGAAGCAGCCAGTGAGCTGCCAACAGTCTCGTCCTCTCAGCCACCAGACTATGTAACCAGGCCTGGGGCAACAAAAGTCATAAATCGATAAAACCTCTCCCACCTTGCAAGTTACCAGTGGGTTGGGGAGAGCAGCGGAGGCGAGATCAGTGTGGCTCTGGGTCAGACAAGCCCCATGAGCCTTTGTGATGCCAGAGCTGCTGCCAACAGCAGAGAACACCTCCTGCACAGGAGCATTAACAGAAACAGAGCTTCTGATGTGACCCCTGCCCTCCTCAACTGATTCCCAGCCTCAGCAATTAGCAGTGGGCACCAGGAAGAATAGATCCAGTAGCCTGCAGCTGCACAGAATGTTCAGAATAAAAAGATAAATACCTAAGTTGCACTGAGCTGCTTGGGAGCAGCCATCTTGTGTGAGGTTTGCAGTCAGCACAGCAAGGGACCTGGTTGGTAGTTGTAGTAGTCCAATCAGGGGAGGACCTAGTGACTCCTTCTCCACTAGTGAAGCGTCGAGTGCCTTTGAAAGAGTTCTAAGCAGCTTTGACAGTTTTTTATTTTATTTTTTTTATTTTATTTTATTGAAATCTAGGATTACAAATACCTTTGAGCAGGAACTGCTCATTTACAAAGGTTCCACGTCGAAGGAATGGGGGTATACATACATACAAAGGTCAACATAATAATACATAGTTACACAATAACAAGAAGTATGAGACTGAGGCTTAGGAAATTCCAGTAATTCAAAATGTGCCAAATGTTAGGTAGCATGAAATAAGCAGTGCAGGTGAGAGGGAAGGGGGTATGCAGGCAGGAAGGCCATTGTCAGAGGGTAGAGGGTGAGGGTAAGAGCTCTAAAGGGGAGGGAGAGAGAGAGGAGGATGAAAGTCAGGAAATGCCCGGGGAGGAAAGGAGAGGGGCAAGGGGAGGCAGGTAGATGGAGGCAAGGTGGGGAGAGAGAGCCAAGACTCAAGTGGAGGGCAGTGAACGGTGGGCCCCTGATTAGGCGAGGCAGTCACAACGACTAGTTGAAATGAGATGAAGTTGGAGTTGTCTCTTAAAGGGCCAAGAGCAGCAGCAGTAAGAGTTTCTTTGTTGAGAGTATTGTACCACTGTGGTGCTCTGTGGGCAAAGCCCTCTGGCCTGATTTGTCTAAGGAGAATCTGTGAGAAACCTCTGAGAAAAGTGCATCTTTGAGTAGCTCTCAGTTGCTATTCTTTTCAGACTGAAGTTAATAAATGGACTCTGCAATCCCTGAGAAGGCAGTTCACTGCAGCTAAAGTGCAACCTTGGCTTGAGCACCAAATTACAACAAGGGTTGCCTGGAAATCAGCTGAAACTCTGGAAATGTGCTAAGACACTACCTTTTGCTGCTGTCAGGATTTTATCTTGACAGTGGATCAAAACTTCTGAGGTCCTGAGTAACTGTGTGTTGGGGTGGGTGAAGGCAAGTTCCCTTGTGGGGTGAGAAAAGATCATCATTATCAGGATCATCACAGCCCACACCCTTGCCACTGGAGCACGTTGGGTCCGCTGCACCTGTTATCAGCTTAGAGAACAGAGCTCCCAACATTTGAGCTCATCACAGCCCACACTCTTGGCCACTGGAAGTGGGTTGGGTTCACAGCACCTGTAACCAGCTTACAGAAAAGACCATACAGTTGGCATCTGCCTAAGCAAGGAGACATCCCCACAGAGACTGCATCATCCTGTTAACTGAAGGTTGTGAGGACTGGGTTTTACCTGAAGAACATTTAATTCAAACTGTTTAGCCAGCTAGCCAGATAATTTCTAGGCATTCCAGCACAATCTTAAAATCAAGCCCACAGCTACAGTCTACAGCCAGGAGCAACTGCGTAAAGCCGTCAGTCAGTTTGTGTAGTTTGCCAGTCAACAGCTGCATCCACCAACCCAGGTGAACAGTACTGCACTGAGTTTTAAGCATCACAGGCCTGCAACTCCTTCTCTGTGTGCACATTTGAACTGTATTTGGTGCTCCTATAGGGACTGTGGGGTTAACTCATGCACCTGTGGGGGGGAAGGGGTGCTGAGACACACCTTACAGTGAGGGTGTATGCAAATTGCTGTTGTCATCTATGCTTTTTTTTTTTTACTTTGCTTCCCTTGTCCCTTGCCTTGATCTCCACCCCAAAATAATACCACTGGTTATGTATTTGCAGCTGCTGATGTATTTTGCTGTTTAATTGCACATTTAGAGTGATTAGTGTGGGGGGGTGTTGCTGAAACTCCCGTTACTGAGGGTGAAGGCTGTTTTTATCTCCTGCATGGAAGCATCCTGGCAATGTACTATCATAAGGATCCCCAATAGGTGGAGGCACCACGCCAGTTTCCAAACCCTTTTCTAACCATGAACCCAGGCACTATTCACCCAGAGGCCTAACAGACTTTGCCATTTGCCATCCCACCTCGCGGGTGGGGGTGGTTACGGAAATGTAAAACTAGAGGTCCACAAAACAAGGGGCCATTATCCAGGGTTTCATAAACCAGCGGCCATAAATCAGGGCTTCATTCTCAGTTACCAACGGTAGTGGCACCAAATGGGTGGGGTTCTAGGAACTCATTTTGCTCCTGACATCACCCTTTTACTATATACAAAAGTCCTGATTATGTACCTGCAAATGGGGGGGCCTCTGTGACATTTTTGCAGTATGAATGGCTCCAGACGTTATCGATGCGCATATAGTTTGTACCTGTGGACACGGTGGTTAGGGACTCTTACCAGATTACTGTGTAGCACAGTGTCAGTCATGCAATTCTGTGCCACACTGAAGAACATTTCATTCAAACTGTTTAGCCAGCTAGCCAGATAATTTCTAGGCATTCCAGCACAATCTTAAAATCAAGCCCACAGCTACAGTCTACAGCCAGGAGCTCCTGGTGGGGGACTCCATTGTAAGGAAGGTAGAACTGGGCAAGGAAGGGGAGAGGGAGGTAATGTGCCTGCCTGGCACCATGGCTTGAAGGGACAGGGAGTGAATCCTCAGGATTGCCGGAGCAGCTGCACAGGGGAGGGAGCTGGATGTCATTGTCCACCTAGGGACAAATGACCTGGCTAAGAAAGGGATTAGAGAAGTGCAGGAAGAGTTTGTGGAATTGGGAGGGCCTTAGTCAAGTAGCACGCACGGTAACCTTCTCGGAGGTGCTACCCATCTATGGCATAGGAGAGGCTAGGGTGTTCCGTACGATGGGATTCAATCAGTGGTTGAAAAACTGGTGTGGAGCTCAGGGATTTGGCTTCATTGGGGACTGGGGGTCCACCTGGAGTGATGCAAGACTATACTGGCATGATGGGCTGCATCTGTCCGGGAGGGGAACCAGGATCCTAGGTGATAGGTTTAAATGCTTCATTGGCAAGCTTTTAAACTAGCCAAGGGGGGAGGCACTGGAAAGGAGCAGGAAAATCCTAGCCCTCCCAAACAATCACGGTAGTAAGTGTGGCAAACACCAACATGGAGGTGTCGATAGGGAGAAGGGCAGGAGTAAATGGAGAAAGTGACAAAGGCAAGAAGGACAGGGATGGGGCAAAAGGGGGTAAGACCATGAGAAAATGGAGGGTAATGAGTACCAATGCCCGTAGTCTGGGCAACAAGCTCCCTGAGCTGGTGGTCTTAATGGAAGAGGGATGCCTGGATATCGTAGCAGTCACAGAAACATGATACACAGAGAACCATGACTGGGATGTTAACATACCAGGGTACATAACCTACGGGAGAGACAGGCAGGGGAGAAGAGGGGGAGGAGTAGCTCTCTATGTAAAGGAAGGGATAAAAGCAACTGAACAAAAGAGTAAACAGGGAGGAGAGGAGGCACTGTGAGTCACCTTGGAGACTGGAAAGGGCACCACAATCCGCACAGGGGTTGTGTACAGATCCCCATGTCAGGGAGAAGGAATGGACAAGGATATGATGGAAGGCATTCTTAGAATGGCAGAGAAAGGGGAGATACTGTTGATGGGAGACCTGAATATGCCAGATGTTAACTGGAGCACATTTGCTGCAGACACATCCAAGAGCAAGGCCATTCTTGACGCCCTACAGGTGGCAGGCATTAGACAGCTAGTTTCGGAACCCACTTGTGAGGGAGCAATCTTAGACCTTGTACTCTCAAATGGGGGCAGTGAGAGGATCTCAGATCTACAAGTAGGTTGCCATCTGGGGACAAGTGACCATCAAACAGTGTGGTTCACATTAAACTCAGCTACAGAGTCAAGCCATACAAAAGTGAGGGTACTGGACTTTAGGAGGGCTGACTTTGGCAAGATGGGAGAGTGCCTCAGAAAAGTACTAGCAAACAGGCTAGAAGGAGGTGTGGAGCAACAATGGGGAATTATCAAAACTGCCATCACAGACGCAACAAGCCTTTGTGTGAAGCAAATAAACAAATCAAAATGAAAGAAAAAGCCGCTATGGTTCTCAAGAGAGGTGGCTGTCAAAGTCAGGAAGAAAAAGATAGCATTCTGGAAGTATAAGGAAACACAGAAGGAGCAGGACAGAGAGCTGTACCAGTTAAGGCAGAAAGAAGCAGGGAGGGAAGTCAGAATAGCAAAGGCCCAAACTGAGGAAAAGATAGCCAACTCAGTTAAGAAGGGGGATAAAACCTTTTATAGGTACATCAGCGAGCATAGAAAGACAAAGGGAGGGATAGTGAGGCTGAATAGAATGAACGGTGGGTGGGCAGAGGGGGACAGTGAAAAAGCAGGAATACTGAACGAATATTTCTGCTCAGTATTCACAAAAGAGGAGGGGGTAGTGCCTAATCCAATTAACAGTAGCACTCTTGATAGGGGGGGTCGATCCCAGTCCTTTCACAGAAGAAAGGGTTCTGCAAGAACTACTAAAACTGAAGGTGGACAAAGCAATGGGTCCTGATGGAATTCACCCCAGAATTCTAAAAGAATTAAGGAAGGAACTAGTGAAACCACTGGCTACTCTTTTTAATAAATCGTGGGAGGATGGTGTGGTACCCGAGGACTGGAGGAACGCGATGTGATTCCCCTTCACAAAAGTGGGATCAAGACAGAGGCAGGAAACTACAGACCTGTCAGTCTGACCTCTGTGGTAGGGAAAGTGATGGAGTCACTTCTGAAGGAAAGAATAGTTGAGTACCTAGAGGTCAGTGGAGCACAGGATCCAAGGCAGCATGGGTTCACAGCGGAAGGTCATGTCAGATGAATCTAATAGATTTCTTTGACTGGGTGACCAAAGTAGTAGACCAGGAGGGGCTGTGGACATGACACCTAGACTTTGTAAGGCATTTGACACAGTCCCACACAAAGATTGATAGTCAAATTAACCAGCCTGGGAGTGGGTCCCAGAGTGGTAGCCTGGGTAAAACATTGGCTGGACAACAGGACACAGAAGGTAATTGTAAATGGAGTCCACTCTGAAGAAAGGGTGGTTACTAGTGGGTACCGCAGGGTTCAGATTGTGTCCAGTCCTTTTAATGTCTTCATCAGTGACATTGCAGAGGGACTGGAAGGAAAAGTATGCCTTTTTGCAGATGACACAAAGATCTGCAACAGGGTTGATACACAAGGAGGCGTGGAAAGGATGAAAAGGGACTTGGCAAGGTTGGAGGAATAGTCAGATGTATGGCAGCTAGGATTCAATGCAAAAAAGTGCAAAATAATGCACCTGGGAAACAAGAACCCAGGGGAAGAATACACAATGGGTGGGGAGGTAGTAACAACAAAAAAACAAGAAAGGGACCTGGGGGTAATCATATCAGATGACCTTAAGGTTAGCAAGCAATGTGAGAAGGCAGTAGGGAGGGCCGGGGGTATACTGGGATGTATAGGGAGAGGCATCAGCAGCAGAAAACAGGAAGTTGTTATCCCTCTGTACAGACAGTTGGTGAGACCCCATCTGGAATACTGTGTCCAGTTCTGGAGACCCCGTCTCCACAAGGACATAGACAGGATAGAGGCAGTCCAGAGGAGGGCAACTAAAATGGTGCAGGGTCTGCAAGAGAAGTCGTATGACTAAAGACTAAAGGAGCTTAATATGTATACCCTTGAGGAAAGAAGGGAGAGGGGGGACATGAGAGAAACTTTCAAGTACCTCAAGGGAATCAACAAAGTCCAAGAGGGTAGCATCTTTCAGAAAAAGAGACTTGCAAGAACAAGGGGACACAATTTAAAGATAGAAGGAGGGCGGTTCAGGGGCAATGTGAGGAAGTATTATTTCACAGAGAGGGTAGTGGATGCATGGAACTGCCTTCCTGAGGAAGTTGTGGGGTCTAAAACTGTGGGAGAATTCAAGAATGCATGGGACAGACATAAGGCAATTCTTGTGGGGGGCAGGAAGATAAAGGCTGTTGGTTAACTAGGATCCGCGGCCTGTCCTGTAGGTAGGGAAATGGGCAGATTAGATGGGCCTAGCGGTCCTTATCTGCCGTCAAAGTCTATGTTTCTATGTTTCACACAGCGACCAAGTGTGAATGGGCATGTCAGTCCTTTTTACATCATGGCCCTCCTCAGCATAGGCTATTTATGTTTTCCATGTGTCTTCTACCTGGCAGTCCAATGGACACCCCACCCACTCCCCAGATGTACACCCTGTGCCTGGACAGCCCACCCACTCCCCAGATGTACACCCTGTGCCTGCCATTCAGCAGTGCCCCCTCCATGACTCCTGGACAGCCCACCCACTCTCCATACATACACCCTGTGCCTGCCATTCAGCAGTACCCCCTCCATGACTTCTGGACACCTCACCCACTCCCCATACATACACCCTGTGCCTGGACACCCCACCCACTCCCCATACATACACCCTGTGCCTGGACACCCCACCCACTCCCCATACATACACCCTGTGCCTGCCATTCAGCAGTACCCCCTCCATGGCTCCAGTCCATTCTATCAGCCACGTTTCTATTGCATATCAGCACAAGCTCTTCACTTCCCAGCTTCTGTTTCTCCTCACAGCCTGGGATCCCCATACCACCTGTCAAATATTTTGGGAAGGGGCTGCAGAGACTAGATCAGGGATCATGATGGATGTCAGTATTTCTGCATGGATTTGTGTGCCATTGACATGGTGGCACCCCTCCTTTCCTGCATTGTTGCTGACAATTTTGTATTCATCTTGAATGGGGTCACAAACGCAGTTGAGCATGGCACCATGGAGTTGCAAAATCACATGACCACTTAAAGCCAGTCCTTGAGACAGTGCACAAGGCCTGTATTTTAACAACCAGTGTCATTTTTTGGGTATGTCCCCGAAGTGACTTTTTATACCCTGCTTTGCACGTAATCGAAATTCAGTGCATGTTTCTCTAGAATCTGGGATTTTCCTGCAATCAGCCATCCAGGGGTTGTTTCTATGACATCACAGCCACTTGCCCTGCACATTACTTGGTTGTTGCAAATATAAATGTGCGTGCACAAGACGAGGATGTTCTGAGGTTTAGGCTTCGGTCACGTGTATAATGAAAAGTCACAGACAAACCACTGCATGAAACAAAGTATTAGCTAGAACATTAGAATAACTGTAGAAATAGAGAATGCATACTGTGTTGCAGGGAAGTAACACATTAATCTTCAAAAGAGATGAATTTACACAGATATATAAAAAAACTGCTCTAATTATGGTAGGTGAATTGAGACATTTTGGAGATGTAATTAGTGTATTGTCATAAGACTAGACTACGAGGTGTGAAAGGTTGCTAATTCAATGCTGCTGAAGACAGCATTCCCATTCTGCACTGTATAACATATTTCACAAAACGGAGTGACTGATTCTGGGGGAAATGATAACTAATCATTACTGTTGGAAAATGATACAGCCAACAGAGTTAATGCTGATATACAAACAACAGTTTGCCTTGCTAATCTCTTTATAATACTAGAGTCAATGCTTAACATGGTAGTGGGAAACAGGTCCTCAGGGAAAGGCATTGGATTTCCAGAATGGCTTAATATACCGGAATAAAAAATTGTTGAAATCTTTGTAAATTCCCAAAGTCTGATCAATGATCTTTTCTTTGCTAACTTATGTCTTTTTCAGTTCCAGTATTTGTTTATGTATGTATGTATGTATGTATTTATTGTGTGTGTGTGTTCCTTTCAGGCAGTTCATTTGCTAACTGGGTCAGAGCTCACTGAACAGAGGTTCTATCTACTGGGGTGCCTCAGGACAGGACACAAGTTCCATATACTGGGTGACCCAGGACAAGCAGTGATGCAATACATCTCATAACAATGTGTCACAATGACTAAATACAGAGGACCATTCATGACAATGTGATCATTTTGCTTCGTACAGATTACATATTAATAATGTGCACATGGAAGCAATAAGACACTCCAGGGTGTGCATGGAACATATTTTACCTCATGGTCAGGGGCGTAGTAAGGCATGAGACTGCAGGCCGAGTGTCTTTAGCCACTGACCGTGCCATAAAATATGTTCTATGCACACCCTGGAGTGTCTTATTGTGCTTATAAAATGACTCCCCTTTTTTGACAACTTTTACAATTAGAAAAAATATTTTTAAATGTTGAAAATAGGCTTTTCTTATGTTGATTTATGGTACAATAGTCCTTCTGCCTACCACATAATGACATCACTATGTCTGTGCTGGACAAACCGATGTGATACTCTGATTGCTGCCCTCACATGTACTGTTATGGATTTGTTTATAGTAAGGAGTTCCAGGAAATGTAGAGAACTAGAGAGAGACAACTGTGTTATTTTTTTTCTTTCCAAAGCAGCAGTGAGTGGTATACACACACTAGTGGCATTACTGAAGGAGCAAGTGTACTTTCGCCAGTCGCGTTACTGAGCAACAGCTGTACATATGGCACCCAGCCCCACCAACGACAACAGAGTCTTCAGTTTGGGCATGAAATGGAGGAAAAAAGTGAACAGCAAGCTACAGATACACACCTCCATCTGTACTTCTCTCTCCACACACTACCACCCCTCCTGAAAGCCTATCAGGGAATGACACAGGACAGAGTGAGGATTGCTAGCAGCTAGCGCTAGGTAGGCACCGTCTGCACTTCTGTCTCCCACCCTCACAAAAAAAAACCTATAGGGAAAGCAGCAAGATGACTGGGGAAATTATTTAGAAAAGAAAGAATTGTGGCTATGGCTTTTTCGGTTAACTCTGCAGCACTTCAAAGGCATGCTGGCAGGGGGATCGTAATAGTTCAGAGCACAGACAAGTTATTTTTTTTTTTTAACTGTCATTAGGCCTTTTCTGACATTTAGACTGTGAAGACATTAACAAATACAGAGCAAGAGAGTGAGTAGCACCAAAGTTTCTGTGATCGGACAGTGAGTACAGGATGAGCCACGCTAACGAGGAAAATAAGCCGCTTTAGCGAGAGTAAATAAATGGTGGCATTTAATAAACCAACGTTCTAATGGCATGCTGATTCTGCAAAGCAGTTCTGCTTTTTGAGTTGTAGTTATTACCTGAGCATGGAACAGATTTCATGCACAGGCAATAACCAATCAGGAAGCAGGGTTTCCTCTTGTCATGTTATAACCAATGCTAGCATATGAGGGCTTTTTGGTTCTCAGTTTAAATAGAGTTCATGTATTGGAGTTACATATTTTGTGGATAAGAGTACCATATTTTTGCAGCAGTATAACTTAAAGTTTACTGTCGTGCAACAGTTCTCATCGGCGTGGTTACCAGCAGGGTTTTGTCCAGCAGTCTGAGCTGTAGGCTAGGCCTGTAATGCATGAAGAGGTCTGAAAGGCAAGCAGCAGTATCAGCCCCGATGCTCAGTAGGTAAAAACTGCCCATGCATGTAGTTTTGTGTACAGGTCTATTGGGAACCACTGCACATCATTCAGCAGGTTACATTGAGGAGTACTGCATAAAGTGGGCATTGCAGACCGGCGTATTAGAATGTTCACTACTGTTGTACTTTAGCCGCGGTCAAGTGCCAAACGTCTGCTCCATAGCTGGTCACTGGTTGCAGAACAGTCCATGCTGTTGTCAGCCTTGTGTCTGTAGTGAGTGTCTTTTGTATTCTACACAGGGCACCAACTTTCTGGCATATTTAGTTAGTTGTGCTGGTCAAGTGGTCATATTTGGACTGGCCTAGCAGGATACTTTGACATTTCCAGGTGGGCCTCCTCTGTTGGGAATCTGCCTTTTTCCTAAACTCTGAAACTCTTCGCATTTATTATCATTTTTTCTAATTAAATGGGGTATTTGGAACACTGTTGGTAAATGTAAGATACAAGCACAAAGCTAATGTATCCCATTTAAGTGGAATATTGATATGTGTGTGTCACCCTGGGCCCTCTCCTGTTGATTTTCCAGGAGGGCCCCTGTATCTGCTTTCCAGCTGGGCCACCTGTACCCCAGTCAGTGCCTGCAAGTGGTCACTGCAGGTCAGATTAGGGTCCAGGAAAATCATCGATGCATAGAGAAATAGAATTACTGAGTAGATAGAGGCCCAGTGGTACTGTTACCGGGCCCATTACCTGCCTGACTCCATGTCTGACCTAACTGCACACCGGCTTTACTGAGGTGATTGCCCTAATGTTGTCTCGGTAACCCCTCCCCAGGCTCTCTGTACTCCCCTACATTCCCACAGACCTCACTATCTCTTTGTGCCTGTTCCATCCATGCTTGAACCCTATCACTTACATGGCATCAAATCCTCAGGTATTTCATGTTAACACCCATCCTGCCACCGACGAGTTAACTCGTCCTACATTAATTAAGCCCCTGCTGCCACCGACGGCATAACTCGTCTTTTGAAACTTTTTTTTTTTCAGAGCTACAGAGCACATAGACAGTTTGCATTAGTAGAAATCTGCCTAGTGATGGGTAAAGCAGGGACCTCTGACTTTCTGTTATTGGTATCAGTATTAGCCAATCACAGCTCACCACATAACTGTAGCCTCTTTTTTGTACTCGTTTGACTGAGATTTAACGCACTTGCATTTTCCCCTTGTGGACTGCAAGCTGAGCTGGAACGTCTCCCGATTGTCTGAAAGCGCTTTATCGAACATTTGCCTGAGATCTACTGCTTTGTGAAGTCAGCATAATCAGCTCTTTTGTGAGGTCAGTTGTTTTTTCTCTAGTTTTGAAAACGGGCACTAGTAACTGGAAATTCATGGCCGATGGACATGTAAGAAGTGAGGGATTTGAAAGGGGGTAAGTCTTTACTTCAATTTGTAAATTAGGAGGCAATGGTACAGACTGTCAGGTACCCACCACAAGAAAACTTGTTTTTGTGTCAGCAATTCATGCAGCCGTGAGTACCACACACCATTTTTTACAAAAGCTTTTCCCTTCAAATTAGTGAGCGAGCGAGGATGTCATTTTTCCTAATCTATGGGACAGAGTTTACCACGACACAGTACATCACTTTTTTTTGTATTATATTTTTTCCTGGGTACGATAGAAATATTGTTTCAGCATGGATTTTGAAAAAAAGTAGATCTTCGGCGCATTCGCCAGTCAGTGCTGGGCACGTATATCTTTTTTAAATTTGTTGATCAGTTGCCTTTTTTTATATTGCAGTTAAATGAAATAACACTTTGTTGTGTCATAGCATTTTTTTGGGGGGGGATTACGCGAAATTTGAAGGAAATGGAAGAGGGATTCGGCTGAATGTCTCTGTTTGCTGTGCCTCCCTCTAGTATGCTATCTGAAAATGACCAGGAATAAATATAGTGCACACTTACTGTATTGTTTACCAATTTGTGCTAAATTGTCCCCATTTTACATTTTACCTTTATATTTTATTTTTTTTGGTAACCTTTGGTAATGGAATGGTAAGTGTTTGTGGAACGCTACTAGAATGCTGCTTGTACTTGTCAGTTCTTGCGCCTTTTTTCTGCATTCCATTCACACGTTTATTATCCCGAACCACGTACAGTAGGGCTGGTGCATGCTGGAGTGCTTGAGATATACAAAGTATCGCTCAGGTAAGTAGATGCTGTGATACTTCATGTGAACAAATAGCCCAGAGGTGTATGGAGCAGCGAGTAAAACAAAACCGACCCCCAAGAAGCTGTGGAAAGTAAGGCCTATTCCAAATTGAATGAAAGTAGGTCCTACCACACACATCCCATGTGCGGGTAGAAGGAGGGCCATCGCTAGTGGGATTATCTCGTCGCTGGGGTGTTGGAATGGAAATTAACTTATTTTGTGAAAGGGGGTCCAGTAGCAGAGGTTTATAGCATGTGTGCAGCAGTATTCTGTTGGGAGCCAGGGGTCTGAAAGCCCCGTTTGCTCAAGGTGAGCCAGGCTTTGCTTGTGTGATCAGCTTTATCTAGAGCATGGGAGGGGCTTGTAATTTATCCTTGTGTTGTGGAGGTTCTAAGTGTATGCGCTTAAACTGTATCAGCTACCGTTTGCAGTTCACACTATACCAGCTACATTTTCCAGTTTATGAAGAAAGTGTGACTTGGGGTATGTAGGCTAGTGATGAATTTGGAAAGTATGCGTTTCTTGATAACGTGAATCTGATCAGTGGTGTTCTCCTGTCAAAAGTTATTTGCATTGCTCTGATTTGTAACTGTCGCTGTTTCCATTAACTTGTGCAGGTCAGAAATCAAAGTGCTTTCAAGTAAAATTTAGCCAACTACACACTTGATCATAAGTGACTTCTCATGAAAAATTATTTACTTTGACTGGGAATGCACACTGAGCTTAGTTTTAACTGTACGAATTTGAGTGGATGTCCTGTGAGGAAAGGGGGAGGGGGTGGGTCTTGCTGAAAAAAGTGTTGCTAATAATCCTAGGCATGCCATCTCGGGATCATTTTTAAATGGTCTCTTTACATAGCTGTCAGTTGTTGTAGGTGTATACACAACGATACATCAAACATTAGCAGAGAAGGTTCACTAAAAAAAGGGTCTTTCGATTAAAGTTTCAATGCCACAGGATTACTCCTGGGTTCAACCAGCATAACAGTTTACAACAGTGTCTGAAAGTCACTGTTAGCTGAAGCACTACAGGGTGATAACCAGTGGCCATACAGTTCTGGGATCGTGCAGTTCGTGTTGCTTGTGCTAAGCATGTTATTACACATTTGCAGTAGTCCTTGGGGAGTTGTACTTAGTCCAGTCATTTGAGGAGCTGATTATTGCATAAAAAGTGGTGGGGGGGATATCCCATGGCCCAGCAGTAGCATGTTGTGCTACCAAGCAGGCAACCTGGATTCTGGAGTGAACTGCACTGGATGGAGCTGCGTCCTGCTATAGCGGCCCTCTGTTGGCTGGCCAAAGGGAGCATGCTTCCTTCCAGAGATGCACTGCATGTTGAGGTCATTAGTGGGTCTGTGTGTGGGGTGGGCTCTTACTCTGTTTGAAACAAAGACTGCACTGGCCCTCTTTGGCCCCATTCAGTCCCTTCCTCTTACCTTACAATTGTGTTTGGTTTGTAGCAGATATTCTGCAGGTGGAGACCCCATCTGGAGTACTGCGTGCAGTTCTGGAGACCCAATCTCCACAAAGACATAGGTTATAAGATGTCCAGAGGAGGCCAACTAAAATGGTGCAGGGTCTGCACTGGAAGATGTATGAAGAGAGACTTAAGGAGCCGAATATGTATAGCCTCGAGGAAAGGAGGGAGAGGGGGGACATGATAGAAACTTTCAAGTACCTCAAGCTAATCAACAAAATCCAAGAGGGTAGCATCTTTCAAAAAAAGAGGTGTGCAAGAACAAGGGGGCACAATTTGAAGAGGGGGGTGGCTCAGAGGTAATTTAGGAAGTATTTTTTCACAGAGAGGGTTGTGGATGCATGGAATGGCCTTCCGGAGGAGGTTGTGGAGTGAAAAACAGTGGAGGAATTCAAGCATGCATGGGGCAGTCATAAGGCAATTTTAGGGGTTGGGGGTAGGAAGAAGTAGGCTGCTGGTTAACTAGGATCTGCAGCTTATCCATTAGGTAGGGAAATGGGCAGACTGGGTGGGCCAAGCGGTCCTTATCTGCTGTCAAATTCTATGTTTCTATGTAACCATGGTGTGCTGCACATTAAGCTGTGTTCTGTCAATTTGAGTATGGTGTGCTAAAGAAGAGAAAGCAGTTGACAGAATGTTATATGAAGAGTTATTTCTGTATAAGAAGCAAATAACTCTGTGTTCTTTATAGATTCAGTAGCAATTCAGAGAAGATAGGAGATTGGGAAGGGAAATTAGAGGCAGAAGGGAGAGTGAATGTGGGGGAGGAAAGAATGGGGGAAGAGGGCTACTACATTCAGCCAGGTAAGCACTAGTTGCATTTTGTGAGTAGTAGTGAGGATACTGGTTTGTGAGTGTGGTGTGCCGGGGGGGACTGAGTAGGTACTGCTGATAATAATTGAACAGCAGGTACTAACAAGGCAGGAGATGGTTTTAATGGGCTTTATAAAAGATCTAACTTGGGGATTAGACTCTTCTGAGAAACCTGCAATCAATGGACTCTACCAAGTGTGTGAGTGTGAATATGGGGGGTGGGGGATACTATAGGACTGTACCAGGTGGAAAACAGTAACATGCTGGGTGGCCTAGTAGATAGAGTTGCAGTCTAATGAGTGAGCTGGGTACATAGGCCAGGGTTCAAGTCCCATGGGGGAAAACAAGCAAAGAGTTAAAGGAATGGAGGGATATACTCAGAGATCAACTTGAGAAAGGAAGCAGGGATATACTGGAGGGCAGGTGAGAGGGTGGTAGGGGGAAAGAGGGGGGGAAAGTGGAGGGATAGATTGGGCTAATGAACACTGTAAGTTCAAATTTATATAAAAGAGGAGGTAGAGTGCAGCACCCCCTAGTGGTAAAGTAGTATCATCTGCTAAGGGATTTGGGGAAAGAATGGCTGTCATGTGACCCAGCATACCCATAAGGGAAATGTCTGCTGAGGGTGGGGGAAGCTGTGGTGGTGGCAGGCTACCCTGAGCAGCACTGCAATGTCTGGCAGGTCCAGCTGCAGCTGGGAGGAGGTGGAGAGGAGCACCGCCTGGGGTGTTTGACAGGTCTGGCTGAATCTAGGAGGCAGAGGTCCAGAGAGTACATGTTCAGCTTTTTCTGTCCAAGTCTGATACCAGTAGATTGTATGATTACAACCACTGTCTCATTTAAGTATCCTAGCTGATTGGTGGAAAGAATACACAAAATAAATGTGTGAAACTGTGAATTACAAATAATGTTCAATTGCAGATAGGAAATTATGTGTTACCAGGCATTGTACAATGGGTAGGGAGAATCTTGCTTCCTGATAGGTGCAGCAGGTTCCAAAGTAGTGCAATTCAGGAATAGCAACTGCACTGTTAAACTTATCTTAGTTTTGGTTTTACTGTAGACTCATTTTATAAGTGCAGTAAAACACCCCAGTGTGTGGGCTGCTGTTCCTGAACTGCACTTTCAGGTAGTTGAAGGCAGTCAGCACAACTGCCTCATGCCTCACAACACACCTGGGCATGCAGCTCAGGAATAATAACCCACTGGATACTGGATGATGTGTCACAGAGGGCAACTAGAGGGTTTTAGGGCCAACGGGGCCTCATAGAGTCAGTCAGGCTTAGGACTATGGACCAACTGCCATGTAAAAGTTCCTGTCTTCCATGACTTAACTTGTCTCATGGTAAGCTGACCTACCTTGTAGAAAGAGAAATAAGTTAGAGTTTTGTTTGTAACCTATTGTGTAAAACCAGTTTATTTTATTTTCTGTAAAATCTGTTCCCTACAGTGTGTTATAATATCCTGTAGTATCTGTTTAATTGTCTTGAAATATTAAAAATATTCATAGATTCGTAGAAGTGTGATGGCAGAAAAGGTCCGACAGGCCAACCTAGTCTGCCCATTTGTCTAGCTATCTGCTAGGACATGCGCCCCTCCCACCCTCAACACTCCCATGCCTTGTTGAAGCCTTCCAATGTTGCTTCTCCAACCACCCCCTCCATGAACCTATTCCACTTATCCACCACCCTCTCTGTGAAATAGTACTTCCTAATGCTACCCTGAACTGCCCCCCTCCATCTGCAAGCCATGCCCCCTCATCCTCTGATTTCCCTTCAGCTGGAAGATGCTTTCCACTGGCACCCAGTTTGTATGCTTAAGCTACTTGAAGGTCTCAATCATGCTCCCCCCTCCTCTGTCCCAGGGAGTACATGTTCAAATCTCTCAACCTTTCTTCATAGGACAGGTGGGTGAGTCTTCTTACCATCTTCATTGCTCTCATCTGAATTCGTTCCAGCCTCCCCACATTCTTTTTGAGGTACGGCCTCCAGAACTGGACTCCATGTTCCAAATGCAGTCTAACCAGATGAGTGTACAAGGGTACTATGACCTCCATTTTTCTACTGGTAATCCCCATTCTGATGCATCCCAGCATTCTGCTGGCCCTGGCCACTGCTCTTCTGCAGTGCCTCTCACATTGACTGACAACTGTATCAGCCAACTGAACTTTTGGATCTGAGGGAAACCCTTGAGCTGTCTGCTGTTTGGGGTAGAGCTAAGTTGGAAGCTGGTAGAGCAACAGCTTGTCGAGTCTGAGCAGCCGTCTGCGTAGTAGTGGAACTGTGGAAAGGCCTGATTTCTGGCCTGCATAACTGCCTACTCCCCTGAGACACAGAAGGGAAGCGGTTTTCAGAATAAATCCAATCCTGCGTGAATGAAGAAGCCAAGTGTGACCAGGCTCACCCTGTAGAGGACTAAAGATTTTTGCTGAATATGATCGGTCTGGCCAAAGTTCTAGCTGCCTCTGAGCTCCTGGTTTGAGCAGAGACTGAGCGATTAGGACTGCGGAGCGTTTTGCCTGGTACAGTAAAAATTTCTGTGCATATAAATGTTCTGTGTGCTGAAAAGTAGGTCGTGATTTGACTCCACATCATGTGAACTGCATTCTGCTTGCTGGAAGCTGTGTCCAGCCCAAAAAGCCATTGTTCTCCTGGCTGTCATGACTAACACCTCGGGGTGCTGCTGCACAGTGAGTTCAGGTGGGTGAGTTTGCAGTACTGCTTCGGGGGAGGGCCTTGGTTCTGGCCCTCAGGACCAACACCACAGCGAGTTGCTGCACAATGAGTCCTGGTGGGGGAGTTGGTGGTGCTAGTTCAGATAAGGGCCTTGCTGCTGCTTGTCCTCACAACCCACGCCTCCCAGAGCTGCTGCAGAGTGAGTCCAGGTGGGGGAGTTGGCAGCGCTGCTTTGGGGGAGGGACGAGGTTCTCCTGGCCATCATGACCAGCACCTCAGGGAGCTGCTGCAGAGTGAGTCCAGGCGAGGGAGTCGGTGGTGATGCTTCGGGGGGGACCATGGTTCTCCTGGCCCTCTCAACCAGCATCTTGGTGAGCTGCTGCACTGGTGAGTCTGGGCATGGGAGTTGGGGGTGCTGCTTCAGGGAGGGTAATGATTCTCCAAGGCCTAATGACCAACACCTCGAGGAGCAGCTGCACAGTGAGTCTGGATGGGGAAGTTGGCGGCCTTGCCTCTGGGTAGGGCCGTGGTTCTCCTGGCCATCATAGGCAACATATTGGGGAGCTGCTGCACAGTTTGTCTGAGCAGGGGAGTTGGCAGCTCTGCTTTAGGGGAGGACTGTGGTTCTCCTGGCCCTCACAAAGAACACTTCAGGAGCTGCTGCACAGTGAGTCTGTGCATAGAATTCATGGGTGGTGCTTTGGGGAAGGGCCGTGGTTCTCCTTTAACTCATGACCAACACCACGGGGAGCTGCTTCACAGTGAGTCCATGCAGGGGAGAAGGGGGCACTGCTTTGTGGAGGGCTGTGGTTCACCTGGCCCTCACAACCAACACCTCTTGGAACTGCTGCACAGTAAGTCTGGGCTGGGGTGTTACCGGCATTGCTTCAGGGAAGGGTTGTGTTTCTCCTGGCCCTCATGACCAACACCTTGTGGAGCTGCTGCACAGTGAGTCCGGGCAGTGGAGTCGACAGTGCTGCTTTGGGGAAGGGCCGTGGTTCTCTTGGCCCTCATAGTAAACATCTTTGGTAGCTGCTGCCTAGTGAGTCCAGGTGGGGGAGTCAGCAGTGCTGCTTTGAGGGAGGGCCGTGGTTCTCCTGGCCATCTTGACTCACACCATTGGGAGTTCCTGCACAGTGAATCTGGGCAAGGGAGATGGCGGCACTGCTTCTGGCCCTAACAAGCCAAACCTGACAGAGCTGCTGCCCAGTGAGTCGGGCCGGTGGAATTGGTGGCGCTGCTTCAGGGGACGGCCATGGTTCTCTTGGCCTTCACACCCAAACCCTTGTGGTGCTGCTGCACAGTGAGTATGGGCCTGGGAGTTGGTGGCACTGCTTTGAGGGAGGGTGATGGTTCTCCAGTCTGTCAGGACCAACACCTCAGGAACTGCTGCACAGTGAGTCCAGGTGGGGGGAATTGGTGATACTGATCTGGGGAAGGGCTATAGTTCTCCTAGCCCTCACTGAAGCTCAGGGAGCTGCTGCACAGTGAGTCCTAGTGGGGGGAGTTGGCAGCACTGCTTTGGGGAAGGGCCATGGTACTTCTGGCCCTCACAATGAACACTTCGGGAGCTGCTGCACAGTCAGTGTAGACATGGGATTCGAGGGCACTGGTTCGGGGTAGGGCCTTGGTTCTCCTGGTCCTCATGAGTAACACCTCGTAGAGCTGCTGCACAGTGAGACCAGATGTGGGAATCAGCGGCGCTGCTTTGGGAAAGGGCCGTGGTTCTCCTGGCCCTCACAACCAACACCTCAGGGAGCTGCTGCACAGTGAAACCGGGTGGGGAAGTTGACAGCGGTGCTTCAAGGGAGGGCCATGGTTCTCCTAGCCCACATGACCAACACCTCGAGGATGTGCTGCACAGTGAGTCTGGATGTGGAAATTGGCAGCGCTGCCTCCGGGGTGACTGTGGTTCTCCTGGCCCTCATAAACAACACTTCAGGAGCTGCTGCACAGTGAGTCTGTGCATGGGATTCATGGGTGGTGCTTTGGGGGAAGGCCATGGTTCTCCTGGCCCTCACAAACAACACTTCAGGAGCAGCTGCACAATGAGTTTGTGCATGGCAGTTGGGGGCGCTGCTTTGGGGGAGGGCCATGATTCTCCAAGGTCTAATGACCAACACCTCAGGGAGCTGCTGCACAGTGAGTCCAGCTGTGGAAGTAGGCAGCACTGCTTCAGGGAAGGGCTGAGGTTCTTCTGGCCCTCACAACTACATCTCAGAAATCTGCTGCACAGTGAGTCCAGGCAGGGGAAAGTTGGCCCTTCCTCTGGGTAGGCCACTATTCTCCTGGCCCTCATGACCAGCACATTAGAGAGCTGCTGCACAGTGAGTCTGGGTGGGGGAGTTGGCGGCGGTGCTTCGGGATAGGGCCTGGTTCTCCTGGTCCTCACAACTAACACTAAGGGAGTTGCTGCTCTGTCGGTATGGGCATGGGATTCAGGGGTGCTCTTTAGGGGTAGGGCCATGCTGCTCCTTTAACTCATGACTAAGACCTTGAGGAGCTCCTAGACAGTGGGTCCAGGTGAGGGAGTTGGTGGTGATGCTTCAGGAGAGGGCTGTGGCTCTCCTGGCCTTCTCGACCTAGACCTCAGAGAGCTGCTGCACCATGAGTCTGGCCATTGCAGTCTCGGGGGCTGCTTTGGCAGGGGGTTGTGGTACTTCTGGCCCTCACAACCAACACATCAGGGAGCTGCTGCACAGTAAGTCCAGGTGCTGGAGTTGGGGGTGCTGCTTTGGGGTATGGCTGTGGTTCTCATGGCCCTCATGACTTACACCTTGGGGAGCTGCTGCACAGTGATTCCGGGCAGGGCACATGGCGGCCCTTCTTTGGGGAGGGCTGTGGTTCTCCTGGCTGTCATGACTCACACCTTGGGGAGCGGCTGCACAGTGAATCCAGGTGGAGAAGATAGCAGTGCTGCTTCTGGGGAGGGCCGTGGTTCTCCTGGACCTAATGACCAACTCCTTGGGAGCTGCTGCACAGTGAGTCCTGACTTGGAAGTTGCCGGTGCTTCTTTGGGGGAGGGCCATGGTTCTCCTGGCCTTCAGGAACAACACCTTGGGGAGCTGCTGCACAGTGAGTCTGTGTCGGGGAATCAGTGCAACTCCTGTGGGGAAGGGCCATAGTTCTCCTGGTCCTCACGACCAACACCTCAGATAAGTGCTGTACAGTGAGACCTGCTGGGTGAGTTGGCAGCACGGTTTCAGGTGAGGATCATGCTTCTCCTGGCCCTCAGGTTGAACACTTTGTGGAGCTGCTGCACTGTGAGTCCTGGATGGGGAGTCAGTGGTGCTGGTTCAGATGAGGGCCATGTTTGTCCTGGCCCTGACAACCAACGCCTCGGGGAGCTGCTGTCACAAACCCACTCAGAAGGTCAACCCTCTACTCCGATAGCAAGCGGTAAGACTGTGCTGCGAGACATAGGGCATGATAATATCTCGGGGGGGATGGCATGCCTAGTTACATATCCCACTTCATTAACTTGCTCATAGACCAGCTATCCTCTCTTCTTTCCTGGGTAGTGCCACACGGTACAGTTGATTTATGAGGAGCTCATTTACATTAACGGGTATTGACCGCAACCTGGTGGGCCTCAAATAATGCTACCCTTGCACCGGATTCTCGCTCCGAAGCTATTCGAGCAAAAGCCCAGGCTAGGATGCCTGGTTGAAGGTTTATTTTGTTTCCCCAGTGATCCTGTGGCAGTAAAGCTAGTCTAATGGTGATTACACATTATCTGACTCCCTTTAGACTGATTGTAAGCAGTACTCTAGGTGCAGCCTCACCAAGATCGTGAAAATTTCTCCTTTTAGAAAAAGCTCTGCCAACTTGCATGGGGCAATATTCTTGTGAATGTTACTTATGGTAACACCTAGGTCACTGTCCTCCGAGGGCTGATCTAACCTGTCCCCCCCATCCAGTGCTATGTTTTCAGGTTCCTTTTCCCTCTGTGCATGTCCTTGTACTTTTTGGCATTAAATATGCATTGCCAAGTCTTGGACCACTTTTACAGTTTTGTTAAGTCCTCTTTCCTGTTCCTAAACTCTTTCTCATGCTCCTCCACCCTATCAGATACCTTAGTTACTGTCATTTGCAAAGAGGCACATTTCGCCCTGAATCCCTTCTCTAATGTCACATATAAACAGACTGAAGAGCACTACTGGGACTAACTTCACTACTTTACTGGTGGGAGGAAAGAGGAATGGGGTGCTCTTGGGTTAGGGAAAGGGAGTTACTTTACTTAATTTCTTGGTGGAGGAAGATGGGATGCAGTGATACGAGGGTGGGGAAAGGGTGTTTCTTTTGTTTAGTTTTATTTTGGTCCCAGACAGACTGACATCAGCAATGGCAATGTGGGTCACATGACTGACTACCTAGGACATGAACAGGACTGGCAAAGTCTCGCATGACTTTAGTAGTCCATATAAATACCTTTGCACATTGTCACGCGGCAGTGTGAGAGCAAGCAAGCAAGAGAGGGAGTACATGGGTCTGGTGTGATAGAGAGCAGTGATGAGTGAGAGGAGGACACTCAAGTATGAAGTGGCAGAAAAAATTAAACAGGGTATCCAATCTGACCAGGGGTGACTTGGGCACAACATTGTAGACTACACCACAGTGGGCAAATATTGGGAGGATCATCTTTGGGACAAGTTCAGGCCTTGCCGGAAGAGGGAGGCAGTTCCTGTATAAAGCACCAATCAAAGAAAAAGGATTACCTTGTGTATTTGGCTTCCACCCACACATTCAATCATTGCAATGTGAGCTGGCGTGTACAGGCAGATCAAGGGCAGACTAGTATAATAAATCCTTGACATGATGTGCCATTGAGAGAGAGATTGCTCAGCAGATCAGGTACAGATGGGGCAGAGGAGGAACACTGAATGATCTAGGAGCAGGACAAGGAAGCATTTTTGCTTCAAAATTAGTTTTATCTTTCTTGTGGTACTTTGTATTTATCTTTTTTTTCCTTTCCAGGGCCCACAGGAACCGATTTGTCATGGCAGGCCATATCTGTGACCAATAAACAAAGGCTGTTTGCCAATAGTAAGGTAGGAAAAAAGGGGCCCATTTTTTAACAAATTTGGCACATGAAGGGAAGGGGGGATTGCAGTCCTTGGACCAGAAAAAATGTTTGATGGATTTCTACTACCATCACACACATTTTTTTTTCTGACCTAAGAACAGAACTCGATACAAGATTGGGTCCCTCTTGGAGTACTACAGCATAGTAAAAGCCAAATGTCAACATATTGACTTTAATTCTACATTGTAGCAGCATGCTTTTGTCTTACACTGAGAATACTGAACAGAAATATTAATTTAGTAAAGCTGCCTTCTGCTTCTCATCTTCCTCCCCTGAGCCTGACTACCCTGTCACTAGTTGTGCACTGTCTGGTCTTGTATGAATTAAAAGAATGCCTTGTCAGCCTCTTGAACCCTCTCTACACATCTTAGCTTCACATCTGCTTTTGCCTGTGTCAGTTTTCTCTTGGCCATCCACAGTCTTTCTCGATATTAACATAGAAACATAGAAGTCTGTCGGCAGAAAAGGACCAACACACCCACCTAGTCTGCCCATTTGTATAGCAATCTGCTAAGACATGCCTCCCCAACCCCAACACTCTCCTGTGTCTGTTCCATGTATTTTTGAAGCCTTCCACTGTTGCTTACAGAAGGTTACTAAGTAAACTGGCTTCAGAAATACTCATGCAACAGTCAGAATGGGAAATAATAAGTGTATAAGGTAGGTTACTATGTGATGTCACTAACGGTTACAGTTTAGCTTAGGTTTTGAGATGTGTGTATTGATGTACAGTATGTATTCATGTTTTAAAATTAATTCAGGGTTTGACCTCATGAAACTGCTAACAGTGTTAGTCCAGCTGGGTACCTCAACAGTGATTCACACTTGCTACCCATATCTAGCGAAAGGGGTGGTGTACTTTGTTTTTTTAACTTTATTTATTTTTTTTTTACCTTTGTCATACCAGGAGAGAAACACTGCAATGATGCTACATTACAACATTTTACGTCTTGACTTCCTATGATACTACTCAACTGATACTTTCTGGGATTATGGTAAGAGACAAACTAGTTTGTCTAAGAGGCTGTGGAAACCTTACGGTGTTAACATAAATAGCCTTGTAGACCTACTAGTACGCATTGCACCACAACAAACTTCACCTTCACCGTCTCATCAGTTGGAATGAATTATAATGCATGGACTAGTTCTGAACACTCCAAGAGATGACTTCATGTGAAGGTAAGCTACATTACTTTGGTTAAATAAAATATCACAGAGTATGTAAAATGCTGATGTAATGGTGTAGCATAGGGTAAGATCAGATATTTTTTTATCTACAGGTCACAAGCCTGAAGACGATATACAGAATTCAGAATAGGGCTTTTCTCCACAGGTTTTAGAATAGGGAAAGGATAGGGTTTTTCTCCACAGGTTTTAGAACAGGGAAAGGATGGGGTTTTTCTCCACAGGTTTTTTGAATAGGGAAATGTTAGGGTTTTTCTCCACAGGTTTTAGAATAGGGAAAGGATAGGGTTTTTCTCCACAGGTTTTTTGAATAGGGAAATGTTAGGGTTTTTCTCCATGGGTTTTAGAATAGGGAAAGGGTAGGGTTTTTCTCCACGGGTTTTAGAATAGGGAAATGATAGGGTTTTTCTCCACAGGTTTTTGAAAAGGGAAAGGATAGGATTTTTCTCCACAGGTTTTTGAATAGGGAAAGGATATGATTTTTCTTCACATATTTTAGGATAGGGTTTTTCTCCACAGGTTTTAGAATAGAGAAAGGGTATGGTTTTTCAGCACAGGTTTTAGAACTGGGTCCCTGTTCTAAAACCTGTGTTGCTACCCTTTCTGTATTCTAAAACCTGTGACCTTCTATTCCTCTCAAAAATGTGGAACTCAACCTGGGAAAGACTAAGGTTTTTCTCCACAGGTTTTTTGAGTAGGGAAATGGTAGGGTTTTTCTCCACAGGTTTTTGAAAAGGGAAAGAATAGGATTTTTCTCCACAGGTTTTAGAACAGGGAAAGGATAAGGTTTTTCTCCACAGTCTTTTATGAATAGGGAAACGTTAGGGTTTTTCTCCACAGGTTTTAGAATAGGGAAAGGGTAGGGTTTTTTCTCCACAGGTTTTTTAAAAAGGGAAATAATAGGATTTTTCTCCACAGGTTTTAGAATAGGGAAAGGATAGGGTTTTTCTCCACAGGTTTTTGAAAAGGGAAATAATAGGATTTTTCTCCACAGGTTTTAGAACAGGGAAAGGATAGGGTTTTTCTCCACAGGTTTTTTGAATAGGGAAATGTTAGGGTTTTTCTCCACAGGTTTTAGAATAGGGAAAGGGTAGGGTTTTTCTCCACAGGTTTTTGAAAAGGGAAAGGATAGGATTTTTCTCCACAGGTTTTTGAATAGGGAAAGGATATGATTTTTCTCCACAGGTTTTTGAAAAGGGAAAGGATAGGATTTTTCTCCACAGGTTTTTGAATAGGGAAAGGATATGATTTTTCTTCACAGGTTTTAGAATAGGGAAAGGATAGGGTTTTTCTCCACAGGTTTTAGAATAGAGAAAGGGTATGGTTTTTCAACACAGGTTTTGAACAGGGACCCTGTTCCAAAGGCCTGTGTTGGCTCTCTACTAAAACCTGTGGCTCATTTCTAAAACCTGTGGGCTACTCATTCCTACTCAAAAAACCTGTGGAGAAAAACCTTATACTTTCCCTGGGAAAAATTAAGGTTTTTCTCCACAGGTTTTTTGAGTAGGGAAATGGTAGGGTTTTTCTCCACAGGATTTTGAAAAGGGAAAGAATAGGATTTTTCTCCACAGGTTTTAGAACAGGGAAAGGATAAGGTTTTTCTCCACAGTCTTTTATGAATAGGGAAACGTTAGGGTTTTTCTCCACCGGTTTTAGAATAGGGAAAGGGTAGGGTTTTTTCTCCACAGGTTTTTTAAAAAGGGAAATAATAGGATTTTTCTCCACAGGTTTTAGAATAGGGAAAGGATAGGGTTTTTCTCCACAGGTTTTGGAAAAGGGAAATAATAGGATTTTTCTCCACAGGTTTTAGAACAGGGAAAGGATAGGGTTTTTCTCCACAGGTTTTTTGAATAGGGAAATGTTAGGGTTTTTCTCCACAGGTTTTAGAATAGGGAAAGGGTAGGGTTTTTCTCCACAGGTTTTGGAAAAGGGAAAGGATAGGATTTTTCTCCACAGGTTTTTGAATAGGGAAAGGATATGATTTTTCTCCACAGGTTTTGGAAAAGGGAAAGGATAGGATTTTTCTCCACAGGTTTTTGAATAGGGAAAGGATATGATTTTTCTTCACAGGTTTTAGAATAGGGAAAGGATAGGGTTTTTCTCCACAGGTTTTAGAATAGAGAAAGGGTATGGTTTTTCAACACAGGTTTTAGAACAGGGTCCCTGTTCCAAAACCTGTGTTGACTCTCTCATACTTCATAAAACCTGTGAGCTCCATTCCTCAAAAACCTGGAGAAAAGCTCTTTCCCTGGGAAAATTTAAGGTTTTCTCCACAGGTTTTTTGAGTAGGGAAATGGTAGGGTTTTTCTCCACAGGTTTTTGAAAAGGGAAAGAATAGGATTTTTCTCCACAGGTTTTAGAACAGGGAAAGGATAGGGTTTTTCTCCACAGTCTTTTATGAATAGGGAAACGTTAGGGTTTTTCTCCACAGGTTTTAGAATAGGGAAAGGGTAGGGTTTTTTCTCCACAGGTTTTGTAAAAAGGGAAATAATAGGATTTTTCTCCACAGGTTTTAGAATAGGGAAAGGATATGAGTTTTTCTCCACAGGTTTTTGAAAAGGGAAAGGATAGGATTTTTCTCCACAGGTTTTTGAATAGGGAAAGGATATGATTTTTCTTCACAGGTTTTAGAATAGGGAAAGGATAGGGTTTTTCTCCACAGGTTTTAGAATAGAGAAAGGGTATGGTTTTTCAACACAGGTTTTAGAACAGGGTCCTGTTCAAAACCTGTGTTGGCTCCATCTCAAACCTGTACTCCTACTCAAAATCTGTGGGAGAAACTCTCTCCTCAGGTTTTTTCTCCACCGGTTTTTTGAGTAGGGAAATGGTAGGGTTTTTCTCCACAGGATTTTGAAAAGGGAAAGAATAGGATTTTTCTCCACAGGTTTTAGAACAGGGAAAGGATAAGGTTTTTCTCCACAGTCTTTTTGAATAGGGAAACGTTAGGGTTTTTCTCCATATGTTTTAGAATAGGGAAAGGATAGGGTTTTTCTCCACAGGTTTTTAAAAAGGGAAATAATAGGATTTTTCTCCACAGGTTTTAGAATAGGGAAAGGATAGGGTTTTTCTCCACAGGTTTTTGAAAAGGGAAAGAATAGGATTTTTCTCCACAGGTTTTAGAACAGGGAAAGGATAGGGTTTTTCTCCACAGGTTTTTGAATAGGGAAATGTTAGGGTTTTTCTCCACAGGTTTTAGAATAGGGAAAGGGTAGGGTTTTTCTCCACAGGTTTTAGAATAGGGAAATGATAGGGGTTTTCTCCACAGGTTTTTGAAAAGGGAAAGGATAGGATTTTTCTCCACAGGTTTTTGAATAGGGAAAGGATATGATTTTTCTTCACAGGTTTTAGAATAGGGAAAGGATAGGGTTTTTCTCCATAGGTTTTAGAATATGGAAATAATATAGATTTTCTCTGCAGGTTTTAGAACAGGGAAATGAGAGGGTTTTTCTCGACAGGTTTTTGAAAAGGGAAAGGATATGATTTTTCTTCACACGTTTTGGAAAAGGGAACGGATAGTGTTTTTCTCCACAGGTTTTAGAATAGGGAAAGGATAGGGTTTTTCTCCACAGGTTTTAGAATAGGGAAAGGATAGGGTTTTTCTAAACAGGTTTTAGAACAGGGAATGGATAGTGTTTTTCTCCACAGGTTTCTGGCATTACCATGTCTGATGGAAAGCTCTTTGTGTATGATGATCCATACACTTGAAAAAGTGTTGCATCGGTGAAATGTAGACAACTGATGGTACATGCTAATGGTAATAAAAAATAGTAAACTATTTTGGTTTCTTTCCTTTGTATAGTACACTATATAAGATACTGTATGGTGGCCTAAATACACACCACTTTCGTTAACACCTTACTTAATTTGCTGTTCTCACTGTAACCGTGAGATACTGAAGAAACTAGGTCCATTTTCTATAAATTATATAAAACTCATGGGTGACGTATATCTTGTATTTCATCTGTGAACCTTAGGGTGAAGGTGCATCATTGCTGTGTATTGACAACCACCAACTATTTTATATAATGTATGGGGGAAAAAATATCACAAAACATGGGACTAAGGCATATAGTAGGATAGGGTAACATAAAAACAATTTGTTAATTTTCCAAGGGCAATACAGTGACCTAAAACATAATAGTAAAAGGTAATACTAGATAGGTTTTTTGCACTGTTCACATGCATAAAGGCTGGAGATAGATATAGAAAAAACAGGTCTTACTTCAAGAGGGTTCCATCAGTAGGTCATCACATATAGGACTTGCACCACCTGGCATCGGGCCGCACGGCAGACTTTTCTAGCAATACCTGAAGGGGGACCACCCGTCCAACATCACATGACCAACAGAACCCCTTCCAGTGCCAGGTTAGGTTGTGCCGGTTACAACATTGGTGACCCTGCCGTGGGCTGTCTTGGCGCTGGACCCTCCCCATCTACACAACGGCGGGTCCAACGTGGATTCATCTGATGCCAGGTCTGACATTGGGGGGCTAATAGTCGACCCTGAACTGTCCCACATTACCCTTTTGGGTATCCAAGGGATCCCTACCCGGGGTGCTCCACTCCAGAATGGAGTCATTTGGGGCAGTTCTACCCTGGATTTTGCCCTTACTCTGACTGCATGGGGTTTCAAGGGTATTATCCTCCACTGGACACCCCTCCTCCCCCCAGTCTCAACAGGATCCACCTCCCAAACCCCTGGCTACTTCAGATTTCAAGACCCTGATTCACTCTTGGTGGCAGGGAGCCAGGTCAGAACTGGTTTCAGATCTGGAAACTAGGCTCCTGCAACCACAGATTCCTATGTCTCCTTCCCTGATCAGCTATCTTGCAACTGTCAATGTCTCAGAGAAGACTCGGCAGGACATTTCCCTACCGGACTTTAGACACTGTTCTGTCAAGGATAGTGGACTTCATGATGTGTTATATAATAGGGAAAGGATAGGCTTTTTGTCCACAGATTTTAGAACAGGGAAAGGGTAGGGTTTTCCTCCACAGGTATTTTGAATAGGAAAAGGGTAGGGTTTTTCTCCACAGCTTTTAGAATAGAAGCAGTTTGATACAGAATATGATTGAACGGTAGTCACCATCTTATTTCGGTCATGTGACCCAGGGGATGTAGATATGGGTACAGTCTGGGCCTTCATTTACTCATTCACTTCCCTAACATGTAAAACAAGCTGCTTTTTACTTTTCCTTTTTGAATTTATTGGCTTGTACCTCATGATGCAATAGGTGGACACCCCATTGACATGATTGGGCATACCATGGGTAGTTGGATATAGCACCCTTCTTTCTGCAGTTAGGTCTTTAATGAGAAATTAGGGATCATAAATTTCATCAAGCCCCTGCAGATGTAAGAAAAGGTGTAATGCCTTGACATTTACCCCTTTTATAATATAGTTATCCCAACAAATGTGTAACAGAAGCAGTTTGACAGAAAATGATTGAACGGTAGCAGCCATCTTATTTTTGGTCTTGTGATCAAGGGGATGTAGATATGGGTACAGTCTGGGCCATGATTTACTCATTCACTTCCCCATCATGTAAAACAGGCTACAACTTACTTTCACTTTCTGAATTTATTTGTATGTAACCCATAATGCAATAGGTGTGACCCTCATGTGCCAGCATGGCCTTCCTTAGGTGGTTGGGTATGGCGCCCCAGCTATATGGTGGTGGGTCTATAATGTGAAATTAGTGATCATAAATTTCATCCAAGCCCTTGCAGATGTAAGAAAATGTGTTATCCATTGACATTTACCACTTTTATAATGTGGTTATCACAATAAATGTGTAACAGAAGTAGTTTGGTACAGAAAATGATCAAATGGTAGCCGCCATCTTGTTTTTCCTCATGTGACGCAGGGGATGTAGCTATGGGTACAGTCTGGGCCTTAATTTACTCATTCTCTTCCCTGACATGTAAAACAAGCTACATTTTACTTTTAGTTTTTGAATTTATTGGCATGCACCCCATAATGCAATAGGTGGGCACCCCATTGGCCAGCATGGGCATACCATGGGTGGTTGGGTATGGCAACCCGCCTAACTGCAAGTGGGTCTGTAATGTGAAATTAGGGATTAGAAAATTCATCCAAGCCCAGACAGATGTAAGAAAAGGTGTAATCCATTGACATTTACCACTTTTATAATGTCACTATCCCTACCAACGTGTAACAGAAGCAGTTTGATACAGAAAATGATTGAACGGTAGACACCATCTTGTTTTTGGTCATGTGACCCAGGGAATGTAGCTTTGGGTACATTCTGGGCATTGATTTACTCATTCACTTTCCTGTCATGTAAAACAGGCTACTTTTTACTTTTATTTTTTGAATTTATTGACATCCACCCCATAATGCAATAGGTGGACACCCCGTTGACCAGCATGGACATACCATGGGAGGTTGGGTATAGCACCCCGGCTATCTGCATGTGGGTCTGTAATGAAAAATTAAGGATCAGAAAAATCATCCAAGCCCCTGCAGATGTAAGAAAAGTTGTAATCCATTGACATTTACAACTTTTATAATGTAGTTATCACAATAAATGTGTAGCAGAAGCAGTTTGATACAGAAAATGATTGAACGGTATCCGCCATCTTGTTTTTGGTCATGTGACCCAGGGGATGTAGCTATGGGTACAGTCTCATCTTTGATTTACTCATTCACTTCCCCTTCACGTAAAACGGGATACATCTTACTTTTCCTTTCTCAGTTTATTGGTATGTAACCCATAATGCAATAGATGGACACCCCATTGGTCAGCATGGGTATTCCAGGGGTGGTTGGGTATGGCAACCTGGCTATCTGCAGGTGGGTCTGTAATGTGAAATTAGGGATCAGAAAATTCATCCAAGCCCCAACAGATGTAAGAAAATGTGTAATCCATTGACATTTATCACTTTTATAATGTAGTTATCCCTACAAATGTGTAACAGAAGCAGTTTGATACAGAAAATGATGGAACGGTAGCCGCCATCTTGTTTTTGGTCATGTGACCCAGGGGATGTAGCTATGGGTACAGTCTGGGCCTTGACACCTCATTCACTTCCCTGTCATGTAAAACAGGCTAATTTTACTTTTGCTTTTTGAATTGTTGGCATGCACCCCATAATGCAATAGGTGGACACCCATTGCCATATGGACATACCAGGGGTGGTTGGGTATAGCACTCTGGCTATTTGCAAATGGGTCTGTAATGTGAAATTAGCGATCAGAAAATTCATCCAGGCCCCTGCAGATATAAGAAAAGGTGTAATCCATTGACATTTACCACTTTTATAATGTAGTTATCACAATAAATGTGTAGCAGAAGCAGTTTGATACAGAAAATGATTGAACGGTATCCGCCATCTTGTTTTTGGTCATATGACCCAGGGGATGTAGCTATGGGTACAGTCTGCGCCCTGATTTACTCATTCACTTCTCTGTCATGTAAAATGGGCTACTTTTTACTTTTACTTTTTGAATTTATTGGCATGCACCCCATAACGCAATAGGTGGACACCCCATTGGCCAGCATGGGCATACCAGGGGTGGTTGGTTATGGCAACCCGGCTATCTGCAAGTGGGTCTGTAATGTGAAATTAGGGATCAGAAAATTCATCCAAGCCCCTGCAGATGTAAGAAAATGTGTAATCCATTGGCATTTACCACTTTTATAATGTAGTTATCACAATAAACGTGTAACAGAAGCAGTTTGATACAGAAAATTATGGAACGGTAGCCGCCATTTTGTTTTTGGTTATGTGACCCAGGGGATGTAGCTATGGGTACAGTCTGGGCCTTGACTTACTCATTCACTTCCCTGTCATGTAAAACAGACTACTTTTTACTTTTACTTTTTGAATTTATTGGCATGCACCCCATAATGCAATAGGTGGACACCCCATTTTCCAGCATGGACATACCAGGGGTGGTTGGGTATGGCACCCTGGCTATTTGCAAATGGGTCTGTAATGTGAAATTCGGGATCAGAAAATTCATCCAGGCCCTAGCAGATGTAAGAAAAGGTGTAATCCATTGACATTTACCACTTTTATAATGTAGTTATCACAATAAATGTGTAGCAGAAGCAGTTTGATACAGAAAATGATTGAACGGTGTCCGCCATCTTGTTTTTGGTCATGTGACCCAGGGGATGTAGCTATGGGTACAGTCTGGGCCCTGATTTACTCATTCACGTCTCTGTCATGTAAAATGGACTACTTTTTACTTTTATTTTTTGAATTTAGTGGCATGCACCCCATAATGCAATAGGTGGACACCCCATTGGCCAGCATGGGCATAGCAGGGGTGGTTGGTTATGGCACCCCGGCTATCTGCAAGTTGGTCTGTAATGTGAAATTAGGGATCAGAAAATTCATCCAAGCCCCTGCAGATGTAAGAAAATGTGTAATCCATTGGCATTTACCACTTTTATAATGTTGTTATCCCTACAAATGTGTAACAGAAGCAGTCTGATACAGAAAATGTTTGAATGGTGTCAGCCATCTTGTTTTTGGTCATGTGACCCAGGGGATGTAGCTATGGGTACAGTCTGTGCCTTGATTTATTCATTCCCTTCTCCATCATGTAAAACAGGCTACATCTTACTTTTTCTTTCTCAATTTATTGGTATGTTACCCATAATGCAATAGGTGGATACCCCATTGGTCAGCATGGGTATACCAGGGGTTGTTGGGTATGGCACCCCAGCTATGCTAGTGGGTCTATAAGTAAAATTAGTGATCATAAATTTCATCCAAGCCCCGGCAGATATAAGAAAAGGTGTAATCCATTGACATTTACCACTTTTATAATGTAGTTATCACAATAAATGTGTAAGATAGCCAGTTTGATACATAAAATGATGAAACGGTAGCTGCCATCTTGTTTTTGGTCATGTGACCCAGGGGATGTAGCTATGGGTACAATCTGGGCTTTGATTTACTCATTCACTTCACTGCCATGTAAAACAAGCTACTTTTTACTTTTCCTTTTTGAATTTATTGGCAGGCTCCCCATAATGTAATAGGTGGTCACCCCTTTGGCCAGCATGGACATTCCAGGGGTGGTTGGGTATGGCACCCGACTATCTGCAAGTGGGTCTATAATGTGAAATTAGGGATCAGAAATTTCATCCAAGCCACTGCTGCCATAAGAAAGGGTGTAATCCATTGACATTTACCACTTTTTATAATCTAATGATCTCAATAAATGAGTCACAAGCATTTTGACTCAGAAAATGGCTGACACCAGTCAGCCATCTTGTTTTAGTCATGTGACCAGGGTAGAGTAGCTATAGGTTGCAATCTGGCCTGATTTACTCATTCACTTCCTATCATGTGAAACAGGCTACTTCTTACTTTTTCTTAATGGATTTTGTGACGTGTACCCCATAATCCAATAGGTAACCCCCCATAGGCCAGCATGGCCCTACCATCGGTGGTCCGTTCTGGTCACTATCATAATCTGTAGGTGGGAAACCAATGTGAAATTTGTGTTTATATAAAGAATTTGTAGCCTGAAAGTGAAAATTAGTTACATTTTAGACAACAATTTTTATCAGTGATGCAACCGATTTTAACGTTTTTACAAACTTCAATATTTATATATCTCCAAATGTCTTTGTTGGAAACGTTATATTTTCACTTTGAATTATAGTTGTGTTAGTTTCTTACTACCCTTCCAAAAAAAAGTTTACCAGGGAATTAAGAAAAATTATGTAATAACGTCATAACCGATAAGTGTACAAACCCAGTGAAAAAAACTCTGGCAGCAGGGATATGCAATTTTCAGAAAAACCTTGGCAGTGTAAGGGTTAATGATGGCTTCCAGTGGGGTTCCCCATTTTGTTTTGATCTGGAAAGGTACGATAGGCTCACTGCTTTCATTTTGTAATGTGTAGGACCAACTTAGTCGAGCCACAGTCCAGTGTAGTATCAATTTAAGTGACTTGGCCAGCTCTACAGCACATCAGCGCACAGAATCATTTTTAACTGGTTGCAGGTGGTGCACAGTGGCTGATGAAGACTGTGAACAATATGTATCCAAGGACTGATCCTTGTGGTAACACATGATTTACAGGCTGGGACATTGAGCTACGGCTGTCAAGTCCCTCCCCCCGCCCCACCCTGGCATGAGCAGGTCGAGGTAATCTTGGAACTGTGCCAGCATGGGCATGCTAATGGTGGGTTTCCTGAGTTTGTGCAGCAACAAAGAGGGGCCTACAAGAGCAAATGCTTTTGTCAGGTCCACAAAGGCAACAAAAGGCTATCAAAAGTAACCAAAAGTAGGAGACTCCCTATGTCCTGCTTTCTCAGAATTGAATTAAACATCTCTAGGCAATAGTGCCAGGGGTATTTATGGAGACTGCTTCACTGAAATAATCCTGGCGACTGTTTCTGATATCATGCAACAAGAAATAGCACTTTCTATTGCTTTTTGGTGTAGTGTGTAGTTGCTGCGTTAATAAGGAAACAAACAATGTGACCAAGTGGTGGAGCTCTTGGTTTTGTGCTGTAGGGAAAGGAGATGGAGAAGAAGACATGTTGCTTCACACACACACACATTGATTGAACTAAATCACAGTAAGTGTGATAATCTGCTGCCTTTAAATAACTTTCTTTGGCTCTGTGGGTGTTACATAAAGACCTGTAGCATTAGTACAACCTGTAGCCTAAGATCGTGCATTTGCATGCTGATTATAAGCTGCCACATTATGTCTTGGTGATTAAAGTAACTGCACTGTTTGATGTGATCTGCCCAAATACAAGAACAGTACTAATGTTGATGATATTCTTGTCAGATATTATCTTTCTGAACAATTTATTGATCTGTGTGAAAATCTGTAAAGAAATATACAAAGGTTTGCCCTTCCGAAAATCCAGTACTCTGTGCAGCCCAGTACACAATTAGAAAATTATTTTTTTTAAGAATTTCAGTTATATTTTGTGTATGGAATTTCTATGAAATAATCCATAAAATATCATAAGATTCTGATCTGAATAATCACCATTCTTGCAAACAAATATTTATTTGCAGAGTTTTCTAATGTTTAGCAGCTTTTTAATTTTTTTTTCTGTACAGAAAGAAAGGAAAGATCCTTGCAAAACCAGCAGAAATATCTTGTTGCAAATGTTCTTTGATTAGTAACAGTCATTTCTTTTACGTCTGTGTGTGTGTGTATGTATGTATGTTTGTTGGGGGGTGCTGATATCTCCATCCCAACCGTGTGTTAACATTGTCATACAGAACTAGTTTAATTGCCGTATTGATCCTTTGTAAGAACAGATCCAGAAGCAAATAGTTTGATACCTTTTATTGGACCAACACAGATGTACAAAAAGAAAACAATGTTCAAGCTTCTGAACCAACCAAGTCCTTCCTCTTAGAAACATAGAAGATGACAGCAGATTAGGACCACAAGGCCCATCCAGTCTGCCCATTTCTTTTTCTACCTTATGAATGTGCCATAGAACACTTAAGTCTCGGAGGAAGAACTTGGTTGGTCCGAAAGCTTAGGCACTGTTTTCTTTGGCACTTGGGTTAATATCCCAGTACTGACACTGTAATGCAGCATGAGAGGGGTGCTGCATTTCTGAGGTGCCGTCTTTCGGATGAGACGTTAAACCGAGGTCCCATCTGCCTGGATTGGTGGTAGTTCAGGTGGATGTTAAAGATCCCATGGCACTTATCGAAAAGAGTAGGGGAATTTCCCGGTGTCCTGTAAATTCCCTCATTCACTAAAATTACCACCAACAGCTTAATCTGGTAGATAGAGACATAGGTAGGGAGATAGATAGAGAGACAGGTAGGGAGTTAGATAGAGACATAGGTAGGGAGATAGATAGAGACATAGGTAGTGAGATAGATAGAGACATAGGTCAGTAGATAGATAGAGACATAGGTAGGGAGATAGATAGAGACATAGGTAGGGAGATAGATAGAGACAGGTAGGGAGTTAGATAGAGACATAGGTAGGGAGACAGATAGAGACATAGGTAGGGAGATAGATAGGGACATAGGTAGGGAGATAGATAGATAGAGACACAGGTAGGGAGATAGATAGAGACATAGGTAGGGAGATAGATAGGGAGTTAGATAGAGACATAGGTAGGGAGACAGATAGGGACATAGGTAGGGAGATAGATGGATGAGACATGGGTGGGAGGCGATGGGTACATAGGTTGGGTGGGAGATGATGAGAGACATGGGTAGGAGATGGATGGAGACAGGTGGGAGACAGATGGAGACATGGGTGGGAGATAGAAGAGACATGGGTGGGAGAGGATGGGGACATGGGTGAGGATAGATGGAGACACGGGTGGGAGATAGATGGAGACACAGGGTGGGAGTTAGATGGAGACATGGGTGGGAGACAGATGAGACATGGGTGGGAGATAGATGAGACATGGGTGGGGAGGTAGATGAGACAGGTGGGGAGTTAGATGAGGACATGGGCAGGGAGATAGATAGGGACATGGGTAGGGAGATAGATAGATGAGGACATAGGTGGGAGATAAATAGAGACACAGGTAGGGAGATAGATGGAGACACAGGTAGGGAGATAGATGAGGACATGGGTGGGAGATAGAGACAGGTGGGAGTTAGATGGAGGTGGGAGATGGATGGATAGAGACATGGGTGGGAGTTAGATGGAGACATGGGTGGGAGACAGATGGGGACATGGGTCGGGAGACAGATGGGGACATAGGTGGGAGATAGATGAGAGACAGGTGGAGATCGATAGGGACATGGGTGGGAGACAGATGGGGACATGGGTGGGAGATGGATGAGATGAGACATGGGTGGAGAGGCGATGGGTACATGGGTTAGGTAGGGATAGATGGGGACATGGGTGGGAGATAGATGGAGACAGGTAGGGAGACAGATAGAGACATAGGTAGGGAGATAGATAGGGACATAGGTAGGGAGATAGATAGAGAGACAGCTAGGGAGTTAGATAGAGACATAGGTAGGGAGATAGATAGATAGAGATATAGGTAGGGAGATAGATACAGAGACAGGAAGGGAGGGAGATAGATAGAGACACAGGTAGGGAGAGAGGGAGGGAGATAGAGACACAGGAAGGGAGTTAGATAGAGACATAGGTAGGGAGATAGATAGATAGAGACATAGGTAGGGAGATAGATAGAGAGACACGTAGGGAGTTAGATAGAGACATAAGTAGGGAGATAGATGTGGACATAGGTAGGGAGATAGATGGGGACATAGGTTGGGAGATAGATGAGGACACAGGTGGGAGATAGATGAGACATATGTGGGAGACAGAGGACATGGGTGGGAGATGAGAAGGGACATAGGAGGGAGATAGATGAGAGACATGGGTGGGGAGATGAAAGAGACAGGTGGGAGATGGATAGATGAGACACAGGTGGGAGATAGATGGGAGACATGGGTGGGAGATAGATAGAGACATAGGTAGGGAGACAAATAGAGACATAGGTAGGGAGATAGATAGGGACATAGGTAGGGAGATAGAGATATTTCTGTGGTGCCGTCTTTCGGATGAGACGTTAAACCGAGGTCCCATCTGCCTGGATTGGTGGTAGTTCAGGTGGATGTTAAAGATCCCATGGCACTTATCGAAAAGAGTAGGGGAATTTCCCCGGTGTCCTGGCCAAATTTCCCTCATTCACTAAAAATACCACCAACAGCTTAATCTGGTAGATAGAGTCACAGGTGGGGAGATAGATAGAGACAAAGGTAGGGAGATAGATTGAGAGACAGGTAGGGAGTTAGATAGAGACATAGGTAGGGAGACAGATAGAGACATAGGTAGGGAGTTAGAAAGAGACATAGGTAGGGAGATAGATAGAGACATGGGTGGGGAGATGAGAAAGGACATGGGAAGGAGATAGATGATGAGAGACATGGGTGGGTGAGATGAGTGATACAGGTGGGAGACAGATGAGAGATGTGGGAGATAGATGGGGATATGGGTGGGAGATAGATAGATAGAGACATCGGTGGGAGATAGATAGAGACACAGGTGGGAGATAGATGAGGACATGGGTGGGAGATAGATGAGGACATAGGAGGGAGATGAGACATGGGTGGGATGGATGAGACAGGTGGGGTTAGATGAGAGACATAGGTGGGGAGACAGATGGAGACATGGGTGGGAGATAGATGGGGACATGGGTGGGAGATGGATGGATGAGACATGGGTGGAAGGCGACAGGTACATAGGTTAGGGAGATAGATGGAGACACAGGTGGGAGATAGATGGAGGGACAGGTAGGAGATGGATAGATGGAGACACAGGTGGGAAATGAAGAGACATGGGTGGGAGAGATAGATGAGAGACATGGTGGCGAGATAGATGAAGACAGGTAGGGAGTTAGATGGGGATATGGGTGGGAGACAGATGAGACATGGGTGGGAGAAGATAGAGACATGGGTGGGAGATAGAAAGAGACATAGGTGGGGAGACAGGTAGGAGATAGATAGATGGGAGACACAGGTGGGAGATAGATGAGGACATTTGGTTGGGAGATAGAGAGACAGGTAGGGAGTTAGATAGAGACATGGGTACGGAGACAGATAGAGACATAGGTAGGGAGACAGATAGGAACATAGGTAGGGAGATAGATAGACAAGTAGGGAGAAAGATGGAGACACAGGTAGGGAGATAGATAGAGACATAGGTAGGGAGATTGATAGAGACATAGGTAGGGAGATAGATAGAGAGACAGATAGGGAGTTAGATAGAGACATAGGCAGGGAAATAGATAGGGACATGGGTGGGAGATGGATAGATGAGACACAGGTGGGAGATGGGGGCATGGGTGGGAGATGGAGACAGGTGGGAGATGGATGGAGACATGGGTGGGAGATAGATGGGAGACATATGTGGGAGACAGAGACATGGGTGGGGAGATGGAAAGAGACATGGGAGGAGATAGATGGGGACATAGATGGGAGATGGATGGGAGACAGGTGGGAGATGATAGATGGGAGACACAGGTAGGGAGATAGATAGAGACATAGGTAGGGAGATAGATAGAGACATAGGTAGGGAGATAGAGATATTTCTGTGGTGCCGTCTTTCGGATGAGACGTTAAACCGAGGTCCCATCTGCCTGGATTGGTGGTAGTTCAGGTGGATGTTAAAGATCCCATGGCACTTATCGAAAAGAGTAGGGGAATTTCCTCGGTGTCCTGGCCAAATTTCCCTCATTCACTAAAAATACCACCAACAGCTTAATCTGGTAGATAGAGTCACAGGTGGGGAGATAGATAGAGACAAAGGTAGGGAGATAGATTGAGAGACAGGTAGGGAGTTAGATAGAGACATAGGTAGGGAGACAGATAGAGACATAGGTAGGGAGTTGGAAAGAGACATAGGTAGGGAGATAGATGAGACATGGGTAATGCCTCTGCAAACAACAAGCACAATAACTAAACAACTGTAAGACTTCAGCATGGTATGTCATAACATGCAGTCCAATAAATACTGAAGTCACAAGGGATCCCATCATTCTCAGTTACACTTCAGGATTTCTTAATTACCTCTGTAAAGTACTGAAGGAAGTACTGCTAATCACATGAACTAAATTATATGGCTGGAAAAGACAGAAGTCAAAATATCAGTGATACCAACCTGCACAACTCCTATCAAGGATAATATTGAGCAAATTCATCCATAGGACTCAAACCTGAAACAAGCAGGAGAGAGAGAAAAACATAAGCAATGAACTACAGACTTCACATTCAATTCAGCAACCACTAGCAAACTCCTGTGGTAATTACCCTCCACTGGAAGGGTGGTTCAAGGAAATGGGATTTGCATGGCAGCCCCCCCCCCATTTCCAGGATGGTGCCAGAAAGGGGATTTGCAAGGCACCACCCCCATTTCCAGGACGGTGCCATAAGGGGATTTGCATGGCAGCCCCCCTTCATTTCCAGGATGATACTGGAAAGGGGATTTGCATGGCAGCCCCCTCCTTTCCAGTATGGTGATGAAAAAAACTCGAAGATATGAGATCCACTCCGCAACACCCTCATTCTTGGACCTCAGCATCAACCACTGCCATTCCCTTCCGGGGACAAAAAAAAAAAAAAAGGGCCCCTTCCAGGAATGGCAGGGTTGAGGCTGAGGTGAGGACCAAACGTCCTCTTTTAGGCTCGGAGGCCATGAATCTAATAAATCAAGACATAAATCAAACAGATAATATCCGCACCAGGGATGGTGTGGAAAATACAATGCCAGTCCACTGCAATTTCTTCAGTGTTTTAATGACAGACATGCTTTAGAAGTCTTAGCCCAGACAGTGCTGATAAAGCTGCTGTTGTAGCAAGAGCAAACACTGCCACGAAGCCTAGCGAGTGCAATTACATACCACTGAAGCTCAGCTTCCAGCAGCACATTGAAGCCACTGCATAGGAGCTGGGGTGGGAAAAGGACCTCTATGGAACCTGCACCAAAATGATCCTACCCAGGCTGTTACACATGGGTACAACCTCAGAGCACAAGGTAGGCATCATGACTTTGCTCAAAGTCACAGGCTGAAGTGGGGCTATGAGATTCAAATACAGGACTCCACATCTGCAGTACACTGCCCTATACCACAACAATATACTGCCAGGGGCAATCACACCAAGAGTCAAGCTACTCATTTACATTTCCTTCCCTGTGACATTGCAGTCTTGTGTACTTCGTACAATTCCAGAGACCCCATCTCCACAAAGACACAGTGTGGAGAATGTAAAGAGGAGTGCTACCAAAGCAGTGCAGGGTCTGCACCGGAAGACGCAAGACTAAATGATCTTAATATGATAGTCTCAAAGAAAAGGGAACTAGAAACTTTCAAATACTTCAAGGGAATCCAATTCCAAGAGAGTAGCAGTTTTCAGAAAATGAGACTCAACAAGGGGGCACATTTTGAAGCTAGAGGGGGACAGCACAGAAATAATGAAGGAAGTATTTGTTCAGATGGAGGGTTGAGGATGCATGGAACAGCCTTCCTGAAGAGGTCCTAGAGTCAAACAGTGGGGTAGGAGGAAGGGTGCTGCTGGTTAACAAGGATCTGCAGCTTATTAGGTAAGGAAATGGGCAAACTAGGTGGGTCCAAGCAGTCATCTGCCATCAAATTATATGTCAATAAATTAAACACCAAGGGATTTTACAAGGACATACCGATGACCTGCCACCAAGAATCAATGGAAATGAGCAAAAGGACATGGTGTACCATTTCCCAAAATAAAAAACAAAAGGCTGAACGATGTACACTACATGAGGTGTGTACAATGACAAGGGAGAACTCAGCAAAGACTCTGAAACCAAGGACTCAGATTCAACTGCAATACTTCAAGTTAAGAAGTTCTGTTATGCAAGTAAGTCATTTAGTAAACACCAAAGATGACCTAGTAGGCAAAGAATGGAGTAGAGCCAAAGAGCCACCATGCAAGCACTGGAAATCAGGACAACTGCTGCAGGTAGACCAAGAATCATTTCTTGCAGTGTTAGAACAGAAGCCATTATACACATAGCACAGAAGCACTTAAAGAGCAACACACTCAAATGACAGTATGACAAGAGATAAGTGGAAACAAAAAAAGACAGACAACTATTGCAGTTGAAAAATATTAAAGACTAAACAGTGTGGGGGGGAGGAAGAATGGTAGATGACAAGATTTGTAACGTGTCCAATACTGTATCAAGAATTTTCACAAGGAGAGAAAAACAGAACCACAGATACAAGACAAAGGAGAATTTATCCCAGGGTATCAGTGAGCCCAGTAATGAGAGCACTAGTTTGAAGACCGGTGCAAAAAGCAAAGGATAAGACAGAAACAAGGAAGCATTCCGATCTATACCAACAGTACTATTTATCATTAGCTTAAAGAGTGGGGCAAGGACACCAGAGTTAATGAACAACAGTCGATGAGCACTTACAATAAGTGTACTTTTCCAGCATGTGATGCAAGATGGACAGAAGATAAACAGCTCCCAACAAAAAAAAAGAACCATGTTCTGAGACTACTGGACAGATTATCAGTTACACAACTCCATGGAGCCAGTAAAGTACATATAAAACTATTCCACTAGTAACGTCACAGGCCAGACCAGTTTCCAGGTAATAGAACTTCAAATTCAGCCCAAGTCAGAGCCTGTTGGGATTGAGCAACCAGATACTTAATATAAAAAAGGAACAGGGTTGCAAAGTATAAGACAAAAATATCAAGAGTGTGTGTGTTGCAGGAAGAGGACCATCAACTTCTGTTTGCGAAGTCAGATGCTCTCCTCCTAACTGGGGTGTAGCTTAGGCAGCAGAAGACCAAGCATCTCCAATTACTGTTCCCTGCCGCTAGCTTTTGGCCAATGGGAATCTTACTTTCAGAGCAAGAAGCATCCTACTAAAGAGCTAGAACATTTCCCAATTACCCCTCCTTCCCTCCAATGCTTAGTCAAATCCCATCTCTATCAAAGTAGAATTGACTGACAACAGGAACTTTGGCTCTAGGAAAGGCCACCAAGACACAAGTTTAGTCATCCTTGAAGAAAAGAGCAGCCCCCAGCTGCTGGAGGTACAACTCAGAAAAGAAAACTAGCAACTAATATAGGACATTCCTGTCCCAGAACAGGAAGAACAGGAGTTGTAAGGGCACAAAGCCAGTAGAAAAGTAGGTGGGAAAGAGGAGTGTAAGCATACAAAGCAACTAGAAGAGCCACAATATAAGACATGTGAGTGGTGCAATGCCATTTGCAAGTACCACCGATCTGAGGGTGGAGGTTACTCATCTCCAAGCCAGCATTCCTGAAACAACCTCCCCATGCAGGGAACACCAGGACCACTGCCATAGAGGTTGCCAAGAAAAAGGAGCAGTTAGATTAAGGTAGGCTCAGAGAGGGTGGTAGAACAGAGGCACATCCTCCAATTGTACCTCTCCAAAATTCATGTCTCATTCTGGCAGAGAGTGGTTCCACTATGAAGGCACCTGCATTGCATAGCAAGAGGAATGCTGGGAACCTCCACAAGATAGACCAACAGGAGGGAGGTGCATAACTTCACAGGGCAAGAAAACTTGTGTGGAACTCCATCTTTGGGAGGTAATGTACCTGCAACCACAGCTTGGCAAGACAGGAGCAAATCCTCAGAATTGCAAGAGAGGGAGTTAGAGGTTATTGTCCACCTAGGAACAAATGACCTGGCTGGGAATGGGACGAGAGCAGTGCAAGACGAGTTTGTGGAGGGGCCCTAGACAAATAGTACATACAGTAGCCTTCTCAGAGGTGATGCCTGTCTAGCAAGGGTACTCTGCACGACATTCAAAGTAATATTTAAAAACTGGTAGAGAGCTCAGGGATTTGGTTTCATTGGAGACTGAGGGTCCACCCGGAGGAATACAGGCAGATAAATGGCTCAATGGTCTGCATCTGTCCAGGAGGGGACATAGGTGATTGTCAATGAAGCCTAACATTTAAACTAGCCAAGGGGGAAGCACTGAAGAGGAATAGGGAGATCTCCAGGCTCCCCCCACAAAATACGGTAGTTAGCAAGGTAGAGACATCAATGGGGAGCAGGACAGGGGTCGATAGAGAAAGGCAGTAAGACCAGGATGGGGCAAGACCATTAAAATTGCCAAATGGTTACTAGTACCAATCCCAGAAGTCTGGGCAACAAGCTCGCTGAACCAGTGGCCTTGATGAAAGAGGAACACCTTGCTATCATGACAGTCACAAACATGGAACACAGAACCATGACTGGAATGTCAGCATACCAGGGTACATGATCTACAGGAGGGAAGAGTAGAGGAAGAGAAGTTCCTCTACATAAAGTAAACAAAGCAACAGAACTAAAGGGTAAAATGAGGCAGGATTCATTGTGGGTCACTCTGGAGACAGGAATACCACAATCTGAAAAAGGTTTTATGCAGACCCCCATCTCAGGAGGAATCTTAGAATAGCAGAAAGGGAGATATTGTTGATGGCAAACCCCAATGCACTAGATGTTAACTGGAGCACTTTTGCTATAACCACATCCAAGAGCAGGGGCATTATAGATGCCCTACATGGGACATGCCTCAGACAGCTACTGTTAGAATAGAGGGAGCGATTGTAAACCTTGAACTTTCAAACAAGGACACAGAATTTCCTATTTAGGGATTTAGAACTGGTAGCCATCACAAATAGTATGGTTCACAACAAACAGCAGTAGAGTCAAGCCATACAAAAGCAAGAGTATCTGTTGTTGGAGGGCTGACTTTGCTATTACTTTGGGAGAGAATGGGAGTGTGCCTCAAACAAACAAGGAGGGGTGGAGGAACAATGGGGGAACTACAAAACCAGAGGCAACAAGCCTTTGTGTGAAGTAAATCAAAAGTAACCCCACTCTGGTTCTTGTGGTGACAAGGACAGTTAGGGAGAAAGGGAAGCATTCAGAAATAAGGAGAAAAGAAAGAGGATAGAGGACTGTACCAGTTAAGCAGAGAGTGGGAAACAGTCAGAATAGCAAAGGCCCAAATTGAGGAAGAGATGGGCAACTCAGTTAAGTGGGATGAAACCTTTTGGTCTCTGCTCCCTAATGTTTCTATAAGAGAGATGTTGAGTCTTAAGGAAATGGGGGCTGCATGGGGTGACAGTGAAAAAGCAGGGATCCTGAATGATTACTTCTGCTCAGTATTCACAAGAGTGGTAGGTACCTAAACCAAAGTATAGAAGCTCTCTAGCAAGAGGAAGTCAACACCAGTCCATTCACATAAGAAAGAGTCATGAATGAACTCCTAAAACTGAACGTGAACAAAGCAATGGGGCCCGACTAGATTCACCCCAAAACTCAAACTAAGTAGAACCAATGACACCACACCAACTACCCTTTAACAAATCATGGAAGGGTGGTATGGTACCCAAAGACTGGATAGCACATGCAATTCCTCTTCACAAAAAGAGAAAGCTAGACAGAGGCAAATGTCCCACATCTTAAAAACCTTGTCCCTCAATCTCCCTGCTCCACCCACTGCGCACCCTGCCTCCCCACCCCCCTCTCACCTCATACTTACATCCAGAGTCCAGCGCAATGATCTTCGGTGGACCGGGAACATGTCTGCACTCTTCAAAGCAGAGTGAACTGAAGAAATGCCAGTAAGCTCTATAATGTAAGAGCATTTTTTCAACTGTGCTGCACATCTCAGGCATTTTTGGAATTTTGGCACCAAATTTTCAACATGGGTCTTTGGGACCCCTCATGAATTCTGTCACTGTCATGGTGTTATTCGGGCCCAAAGGGCGATTTCACAGTCACTGCGCCAAAATAAATAAATCAATCACCTTTCAGGACTGATTAACGAAAAGGACAGTGCCAGCGTTCATAAGGTGGGTTCTTAAAATGCTTATGTAAATTTGGTGAAAATTACCTAAACATTACCGTTTTACAAGTTTGTGTTGTGCAGTTCCTACGCACGCTAGTAGGTTTGTGAATTTTTAATATTTGCATGCCAGATTTCCAACACTGCCATTTTACCACACCTCCTTATGAGCAGTACAACTGTCATTTTACACAACATGGCTGAAATGTTGTCACACTTTCAGCACAGAAATGCACGGTTGCTGTGGGAAGGCATTGTTCAGGACAGATGAAAATCTGTAACTGTTCATGATCAGAGGTTCCAAAATGCCTGTGTTGAGTCTGCTGTATAAAAATCCCCAACTAATTAGGTTATGGGTGTTGCAGTTTCTATGCATGCTCGTGACTTCTTGTTTTTTTATTTTCACTGTAGAGTTTCAACAGCGCCATTTTTACACCTCCCCATTAACAGTACATTTGTCATTTTTTACATCCCGTTTAGAATGTTTTTGCACCTGTGGTGACAAATGCAGTAATCGCTGTGCAAAAGCAGCTTTTGGCTAACAAACTGATATTGTCACTGTTCATGAGATGGGGGTCACAAAAAACCATGTTGAAAATTTGGAGTGAAAATACCAACAAATGCCTGAGGTGTTAGGGTTTCCGACCATAACGCCCCACCCTGTAGAGGATGACAGGCATCAGGGTTGTGAAACAGACTGACGGCAGATAAGGACCGCTAGGCCCATCTAGTCTGCCCATTTCCCTACCTACAGGATAGGCCTCAAATCCTAGTTAGCCAGACTATTTCTTCCTACCCCCCACAAGAATTGCCTTATGCCTGTCCCATGCATTCTTGAATTCTCCCACAGTTTTAGACCCCACAACCTCCTCAGGAAGGCTGTTCCATGCATCCACTACCCTCTCTGAAATACTTCCTCACATTGCCCCTGAACCACCCTCCTATCTTTAAATTGTGTCCCCTTGGTCTTGCAAGTCTCTTTCTGAAAGATGCTACCCTCTTGGACTTTGTTGATTCCACTGAGGTACTTAAAAACTTTCTATCATGTCCCCCCTCTCCCTTCTTTCCTCAAGGGTATACATATTAAGCTCCTTTAGTCTCTCCTCATACAGCTTCTCTTGCAGACCCTGCACCATTTTAGTTGCCCTCCTCTGGACTGCCTCTATCCTGTCTATGTCCTTGCGGAGATGGGGTCTCCAGAACTGGACACAGTACTCCAGATGGGGTCTCACCAACTGTCTACAGAGGGATAACAACTTCCTGTTTTCTGCTGATGATGCCTCTCCCTATACATCCCAGTATACCCCAGCCCTCCCTATGGCCTTCTCACATTGCTTGCTAACCTTAAGATCATCTGATATGATTACCCCCAGGTCCCTTTCCTTTTTTGTTGTTACCTCCCCACCCATTGTGTATTCTTCCCGAGTTCTTGTTTCCCAGGTGCATTATTTTGCACTTTGCATTGAATTCTAGCTGCCATACTTCTGACCATTCCTCCAACCTTGCCAAGTCCCTTTTCATCCTTTCCATGCCTCCTTGTGTGTCAACCCTGTTGCAGATCTGTGCATCATCTGCAAATAGGCACACTTTTCCTTCCAGTCCCTCTGCAATGTCACTGATGAAGACATTAAAAAGGACTGGATCCAAAACTGAACCCTGCGGTACCCAACTAATAACCCCCCTTTCTTCAGAGTGGACTCCATTTGCAATTACCTTCTGTGTCCTGTTGTCCAGCCAATGTTTTACCCAGGCTACCACCCTGTGTCCCACTCCCAGGCTGGTTAATTTGACTATTAATCTTGTGTGGGACTGTGTCAAATGCCTTGCTAAAGTCTAGGTAGGCCATGTCCACAGCCCCTCCCTGATCTACTACTTTGGTCATCCAGTCAAAGAAATCTATTATATTCATCTGACATGACCTTCCCGCTGTGAACCTATGCTGCCTTGGATCCTGTGCTCCACTGGCCTCTAGGTACTCAACTATTCTTTCCTTCAGAAGTGACTCCATCACTTTCCCTACCACAGAGGTCAGACTGACAGGTCTGTAGTCTCCTGCCTGTGTCTTGGTCCCACTTTTGTGAAGGGGAATCACATCTGCCTTCCTCCAGTCCACGGGTACCACACCAGCCTCCCATGATTAAAAAGAGTAGCCAGTGGTTTCACTAGTTCCTCCCTTAATTCTTTTAGAATTCTGGGGTGAATGCCATCAGGACCCATTGCTTTGTCCACCTTCAGTTTTAGGAGTTCTTGCAGAACCCTTTCTTCTGTGAAAGGACTGGAATCGACCCCCCTATCAAGAGGGCTTCTGTTAATTGGATTAGGCATTCACCCTTCTCTTTTGTGAATACTGAGTAGAAATATTTGTTCAGTATTCCTGCTTTTTCACTATCCCCCTCTGCCCACCCACCGTTCATTCTATTCAGCCTCACTATCCCTCCCTTTGTCTTTCTACACTCGCTGTTGTACTTATAAAAGGTTTTATCCCCCTTCTTAACTGAGTTGGCCATCTTTTCCTCAGTTTGAGCCTTTGCTATTCCGACTTCCCTCCCTCCTTCCTTCTGCCTTAACTGGTACAGCTGTCTGTCCTGCTCCTTCTGTTTCCAATTATACTTCCAGAATGCTATCTTTTTCTTCCAGACTTCACAGCCACCTCTTTTGAGAACCATAGTGGCTTTCTGTCATTTTGCTTCACACAAAGGCTTGTTGCCTTTGTGATGGCAGTTTTGATAATTCCCCATTGTTGCTCCACACCTCCTTCTAGCCTGCTTGCTAGTGCTTTTCTGAGGCACTCTCCCATCTTGCCAGTCAGCCCTACTAAAGTCCAGTACCCTCACTTTTTAATGGCTCGACTCTGTGGCAGAGTTTAACATGAACCACACTGTTTGATGGACACTTGTCCCCAGATGGCAACCCACTTCTAGATCCAAGATCCTCTCACTGCCCCAGTTTGAGTGTATGAGGTCTAAGATTGCTCCCTCGCAAGTGGGTTCCGAAACTAGCCGTCTAATGCCTGCCACCTGTAGGGCATCAAGAATGGCCCTGCTCTTGGATGTGGCTGCAACAAGTGTGCTCCAGTTAACATCTGGCATATTCAGGTCTCCCATCAACAGTATCTCCCCTTTCTCTGCCATTCTAAGAATGCCTTCTATCATATCCTTGTCCATTCCTCCCCCCCCAACATGGGGGTCTGTACACAACCCCTGTGCAGACTGTGGTGCCCTTTCCAGTCTCCAAGGTGACCCACAGCACCTCCTCTCCTCCCAGTTTACTCTTTTGTTCAGTTGCTTTTATGCCTTCGTTTACATAAAGAGCTACTCCTCCCCCTCTTCTCCCCTGTAGGTTATGTACCCTGGTATGTTAACACCCCAGTCAAGGCTCTGTGTACCATGTTTCTGTGACTGCTAAGATATCCAGGCATCCCTCTTCCATTAAGGCCATCAGCTCAGGGAGCTTGTTGCCCAGACTACGGGCATTGGTATGCATTACCCTCCATTTCCTGATGGCCTTACTCCCTTTTGCCACATCCCAGTCCTTCTTGCCTTTGTCATTTTCTCCATTTACCCCTGCCCTTCTCCCTATGGACACCTCTATGTTGGCGTTTGCTGCACTTACTACTGTGAGTATTGGGGCGCTAGGATTTTCCTGCTCCTTTCCAGTACTTCCCCCCTTGGCTAGTTTAAAAGCTTGCCAATGAAGCATTTAAACCCATCAACTAGGATCCTGGTTCCCCTCCCAGACTTGGGATTGTCACCTGCAATGCCAATACCATTCCACCTCCACCTACACCCTGCAGCCACTGAGAGGCATCGAGGTGTGCCTTGGACTGTTTGGCCCCAAAGTACACCCCATTCTCATACATTGCACCCATCTCACTGCATTTCCTAATGGAATGGGGTGCGCATAAGGGCCAAAGACCCCAAGGCACACCATGACACTTGTCGGTGTCTACAGGATAGGGTGTGGTGAAATGGCATGGTCTTTATGCCTGATGACCCAAATGCACACCCTAATGCCTGTCCATCTCTGCAGGGTGCTGGTGGGGTTGGCTTCAGCTCAGTATTTCACTGCTATTCCCATTATGCAGCTCTGTAACTCCTACACTACCAATGCCAGCAAGCAAACATTCGGCATTGACAAATGCTTGTTAGTTTTGGTCTATGGTAAACTAGTAGAGACCATGACACACGTGCTTATTTTCCAGGGTGATCTGGGACCACTGGGTGGTTAAGTGACTTGTTCAGAGTCACCCAGTATTGTAAAGGGAGGTTGTGAGATCAAACCCAGGTCAGCTCTGCTAGATTTTCCAAGGTTGTTCACAGCTCATTACTTTAACCGCTAGGCTATACTGCCAGCCCAGTGGGTGATGACAAATGTGTATCAGAGTAAAAGGACAGTCAATACATAGCCAAAAACAATGCCTTGTTGCACAAAGGACACCACAATACAAGGCAAGTGTCAGTAGAAACCAAGTGGTGACCCTTCCCCCAACCACACAGTTCTATACTTCAAGCATACATGCAGCAGACCCCACAGTTCCAGGATTTGATGTTAAAGACTGTGAGACAGTTTAGGCAGAATAGAGAACAATAAGGTACACGAGAGGTTGCAAGATGTACCTGAAAACTAGGCAGACCCTGTAGGGCAAGAGGTGTTTATCTGCTGACAACTTATGTCTGTTAGATACAAGGATAAGTCATAATAGCAGCAATAAATTTACCAGGTTTGGTTAAAAGAAAATTTACATTAAATTCCAGCAAATAAAGTGAAGAAATGACTGCAGGTAGTTTAGGGGAAATTATATTTTAGAATACCAGAGGTTCTGCAAACCCAAATTGGGGTGTGTGTAGAAGTAGGGATGGGCACTAGGTGGGGTGGAAAGGTAAAACAATGACTACACCTTTAGTACTAGTAAATAAAGGTGTTTGAACTTGAGGGGGAAGGACATGAAGCAATGCACAAGACAAAGTCCCCCAAGCTGGAGAACATGTTATTGTGCAGAGTAGCTTTTAAAGTACACACTGGCACAATCCCATAGTTCCAATAGACCCTGCATTTGACTTTGTAAACTATATAGTAAGAGTTCCTTCAGTTACATTTGACTTTGTAAACTATATAATAAGAGTTCCTTCAGTTACATAAGAACCATAAGACACAGCTTTGTGGGGAATGCACATCTGAAGTTGTGCCTGTTCCATTCCCAAAAAGGAACGAACCACTAAGGTTAGAGGTGTACAGGCTCCTTGAATCCACTGGTTCAGCTCTGGAGTCCTGAAAGAAAAGAAAAAAAAAAATATATGAGCACATCAGTAAGTGTTAACAGGTGCTCAGAAGGTGGTTCTGTGTCAGACATCTACCTACCACTGTTCCCTTTGTAGTTCATCAGCACCAACAGTTCCACAAGAACCTTTAAGTCACAATGGCGCCACCCTGGACGGACTGAGTTAGCCCCCTTGTGGGCATGCCTCCAGTTCTCTGCAGTATGTAACCATTGATACAGCTGGGAGGTTGGAGCTCTGACAGCCATGAAAGCTGGCTGAAGAGGGGAGGGAACCAAAGGCACCCACCCAGCCTAAGCAATAAAAAAAAAAAAAAAAAAAAAAATTTAAAGAAAGACAAAACAAAAACCACAGTAACCTGCAAGCTTGTGATACTGTTCTTAAGCCTCACGAGTGTCCATTTTCTGGTTTGAGAAATCTCATACTGCCAGATACCTTCAATAACATTCAAGAACATGTGTCAGCACCCTCTAGACTCAAAAGCATGCCTGTCTGCTTAACTACAATTTAAACAAGTTTCATACAGGTGTAAAATACCACATTTTCCTTCAATTAGTTTTACATTGAAGACAGGACTCCCCCTACACTGCATTTAAAAGTTTTCCAGGGTTATACACAACACATAAGTACAGTGTAAGTGGGTGTTGTGATATGTTCATATGCAACTACAGCTCTGTTTCAACAACCAGAAAATAAAGACCCACAGGCTACTGACAGGGGCTAGTGCAAACAGTGAAAATAAAAACATATCCCCAACAGCTACAAACAATTATCTTTTGAAAAGGAACATTTTCAAGACTTGAAGATGTTCTACTCCTTTAAGAAGTAGCTTACAAACTACAAAACCTCCTGCATTGTCCCTCTTGCTTGAGATGACAAAAACAAACAAAAAAAAAACATGAACTTACAATTCAACGTAATAAGCAGTGAATGTCTACTCTGGAGATACACCTGTAGTCAGACACCTGAAACAAAACCGTAATCTATTAAATGAAAAAGCTCAGAGAAACAGCAAAGCACAAGACAAAAACTTCTAAAGAAATACTCCCAAGTAATCCAGACATTTAAAATTCTACCTTGCCAGAAAAAAGTACTGATGCAGCCTGCTCACAGCCACACTCCAGTCCATCCATCCATCTTACATTTTAACTGATGGGAAAAGAAAAATATAATTGTAATACATATCAATGCAAACAAAGTTCACAGAAAGTAAGGTTACAATACCTACCTTATCTGCAATTCAGTGTGCTCAGAGACCTTCTCCAGCCATCTTCTGAGTAAAATGGCAGAAAGAAAAAAGAAATAAGTAAATGCTAACAGACCTTCACAACAAAATCAGAAACAAAGCTTTAGACAGCTTACCTTACCAGTAGCGGGGGTTGAGACTGCTCACAGTCTTAGTCCACAAAGTTTCAGAAGGAGACAAATCCCAGTACATACAAACAATAGCCATTGACAGGTTTTCAAAGCACAGCTTCAAACCGGTTTCCTTCCCCATAAAATATGTGACTCTATATGTTCAGTCCTCTGCTTTATATCCCCCAAGCTCCACCCCCTCTGATCACATGACACCCAGCAATCCCTATGGTCTGCATGCTTCCCAGCCAAAAGGAATGTTGCTTCAATTAACAGGTATCCAGCCAAGTCAAGCTTCAGCCTGGTTCCTCAATTTAGAATCCAAAGGAGCAATCAGAAAATTATTTTCCTCCCATGGGGTTTGAATTACTTAATAACCTAGAGATTCAGGGGTCTGACCTTATAAATGTGAAGCTCCATCAAGCCAGGGTTTGAATCCCACAAAAATTACTTATATGTTCTAAACCCTGAGAAAGTCAAAACATGTTCATAAACACCTGGAAACAAGTTTTGACTCTGTGTGCCTTTCTCATTCAAAAATCAGTTTTTCAGCTTGTTGCCAGCCCGGTGGCGCTGAGGGCTGAGGTGCTGGTCACCTTACCTCTCGCTATGCCGGCAACCTGTATTCAGGAATGAGCATGGGTTGGCAGAGGAGGAGAAGGATCAAGCATCCTATGGACCGCTACCCTTCTCCAGGGAGAGGGGACTCTAGCAGTCAGTGCATGACTAGCCCCTAGGAGAAACTAGGGGCTGGCACACAGACGCTTCCAATGGGTGAGAGATGACGCAGGCACATAGAGCACGGCATGCAGACATGTGCACACTGGCTCCTGTGGTGCCACTGCATGCTTCATGTCAGGGAGAGAAAAGGAGAAATGTGGCCTGGTGCAGCAGAATGAAGTCAGTCCCTGCAAGTGCCACCCCCGCGAATGGCAACAACCTCCAGCAACAGATTTGTGCATTCAGCGGGTCGAGTGAACCCCACTACCCCCGCCATGGGGAAGCTGGTAAGGTGAGCTGTGAGTGGGGGCAGGACTCAGGGGACCGGCGTGATGTACAGCCTCTTGGGGTGAGGGGGAGTATAAACAACACTAAATGTATAAAAAAAAAATTCAGCTTGCTCTCACTTGCCAATGTTAAGAATTTGTCTCCCACCCAGCTTGCTAAAACTATATTTGTTTACCACTGAGTACCCATGCACAAAGCTGCTATGGCACCATGCACTCCATATGCCATCTGACAGCGAATAGGGGTAGTCCAAGGCAGTGGTACCCCAGTACCGGCAGTGCAACCCACCATACTGTCACCCTGACATGTAGCCAGGTGCATGACCCCACAAGAAATAGCACAAGGTTGCTATTTGCTGTTCACAAAGGAAGTCATGTAAATGAGCCCATTGGGCCTGTAGGCACTAGGTGGCCATGTGCATGCCCATTACAGGCCCATTTGCATATGCTGCAGCAAGTGTAACACAGCCCCCATCCCCCCAAGTGCCAATCACTGTCCTAAGAAATGCATAAACAGTCTATTACGACTAATGGTCCCCTCCCATCACTGAATGCCAGCCTCATGATCAAAAAACAAACATATCCCTGGTGATCCAGTGGCCCCTCCCCTCCTCCAATCACTGATCACCATCCAATTGAGATAAACAAATATCTCCCTGATAGCTAGTGGTCCCTGCCCTTCCCTGATCACTATCCCATTAAGAAATTCACGTATCTTCCTGGTGGCCTAGTGGCCCTCCCTTCCCACCCCTGATCCCATTGATAAAAAAGACATCTTCCTGTTAGCCTGTGGTGCCAAGCAAAAGGGTTCACTTGGCACACTACCAACCCAGGTTTGCACCGCAAGCCTGGGTGGCAGGAGCGGAAACCAGCAGGGAGGTGGTTCACAAGCATCCATTGGATGCTTCCCTCCCAGGGGGGGACTTGCCAGGGCAACTGTGGGTAGATAGGCAACATGCTTGTGGGGACATGAGTCTCAACACACACCCTGCATGTCCATACTCCAGGACTGCCCGAGCTCATACGAGGCCGAGAACAACGTTGGGCAGGAGAAGAAAATGAGAAAATGGCTCCCATCCTGCCAGATGATGAGCTCTGGCTATCTGCTGCACAATGCCCTGAAGGCAGCCCTGGGATGTGCCATGTGCCATAAGGCACATCCCCCACCCAGCATAGGCATACAATGGGCTACCCAGGTAAGGCTGCTTGGAGGTCGGTAGCTGGCAGCAGGGATTAGAAGGCAGTGGGTGCCTTGAGCTCTGAAGGAGTGGGAGGATGGTAGCACTGAAGAGGAAGATAAAAAACATCTCCTGGTGGCTAGTGGTCCATCCCCACCAATCACCTCCCTATAGTAGGCTTGGTTGGTCCAAAAGCTGAGAAATTGTTTCTCTTTGTAACATCCAATAAGAGGTATCAAACCATTTGTTCTGGATCTTACCATATAAAGGAACACACATCTACCAGGTAGCTAGTGGTCCCTCCCCCACCCAATCACCCACCTAGTACATATACTAAATTGTCCATGGTGTGCAGTGTAACCCCCCATCACGACCCTTTGTATAATAATGTGACACTTTTCACTGGAGGTCTAGTGGACCCTGCACCATACCCCCGATCCCCTGTATAGGGACTGTATACCGCATCCTGGTGGTCAAGTGGACCACCCCAACCTGGCAGTGAGTGACACACCTCCCCTCTCACCCCCAACCAACCCCCAGCCAGTGACCAGCAAACCTCCCACCACCAAGGCTTACGAACAACAGCTATCACTGAGTGCATACTGTATACAGGTAGGCACTCAGTGACACTGACTGACAGCTAGGTCAGTCAATGACACTGAGCGCACACTGTATACAGCAGGCACTCAGTGACACTGACTGACAGCTTGGTCAGTCAATGACACTAAGCACACACTGTATACAGTAGGCACTCAGTGACAGCTCGGTCAATCATTGACACTGAGCGCACACTGTATACAGGTAGGCAATCAGTGGCACTGACTGACAGCTAGGTCAGACAAGTGTTTGTGAACCATTAGCCCAGGTATTGTGCTGGAGTGCACTGAACATGTTAGCGCACATGAAGAAAGTTAATGTAGTCAGTGTACAAATGATGGGGAGGGGACTTGAATGCAGGTGTAACACCATAGCATGCTAGCACTGCATTACAGGACTAGTACAGACCACTATTCATAGTGCAGATACTGCCTATGAAAAGACCAACTTACTCTGGACAAATCCTAGGGGTGGGCGGAGACACTGCAGCCAGCAATCAAGATAGTAGTCATGATAGCACACCTGCTTTATATGCTGCATGAGGCCAAGCTGGAAGAGGATTGGGCAGATGCCTCACCCCTGTGCCCATCTGAAGGCTGTGGAGGCACTGTGCTGCACACAAACAGTACTGGCAATGAGTGATCTCAGAAGGCCTCTCAGATGACCATCTAATTGGTGGGTACCACTCAACAGGGCTATGCTCAGGCAGCTCCATGACCAGCTGTGCAGTGACATCCAGCATAGCTGCACCACATCAGCTGAACTAAAGGTGATGGCTGACATGCTCTTTCCCACCACAAGGTAATTCCAGACCCTGGTGTGGAATACCACCAGCGTCTCACAGTCTACCACCTCATGTCTGCTGGCCCAATTCCTAGACGCACTGCTCCTACATGCTGGCAAGTTCATTATATTCCCCAGCACAGTAACAGAGCGTACAGCAACAGTACAGCAGTTCCATCAAGTAGTGCACCTACTGGCTGTACTCAGAGCCACTGACTGCACCCATGTTGCCATCCGTGCACCCACTGGTGATGGGGTAGACACCTACCTCAGTAGGAAGGGATACCACTCCATCAATTGCCAGCTCATGTGAAGTGCAGCAGGATGCATTACCAATGTCCTGGCTTGGTACCCCGACAGTGCCCACGACACCAGCTCATGTGCAGTGCAGCAGGATGCATAACCAATGTCCTGGCTTGGTACCCTGACAGTGCCCATGACACCAGCTCATGTGCACTGCAGCAGGATGCATTACCAAAGTCCTGGCTTGGTACCCTGACAGTGCCCACGATACCAGCTCATGTGCAGTGCAGCAGGATGCATAACCAGTGTCCTGGCTTGGTACCCTGACAGTGCCCACAACACCAGCTCATGTGCACTGCAGCAGGATGCATTACCAAAGTCCTGGCTTGGTACCCTGACAGTGCCCACGACACCAGCTCATGTGCAGTGCAGCAGGGTGCATTACCAATGTCCTGGCTTGGTACCCCAACAGTGCACATGACACCAGCTCATGTGCAGTGCAGCAGAATGCATTACCAAAGTCCTGGCTTGGTACCCCAACAGTGCCCATGACACCAGCTCATGTGCAGTGCAGCAGGATGCATTACCAAAGTCCTGGCTTGGTACCCCGACAGTGCCCACGACACCTTCGTATGGCATAATTCCACCCTATACCACAGATTTGAAGGTGGGGACAAACCCAGTGTCAAGAGATACTAACATATGTATGTTTCCTTATAGGAACACTGCCTATCCACTAGGTGGCTGGCTACCGAGCAGACACAACAGACCATTAGGCCTATCCTGCTGGCTTTTTAGTATGTTAGTATCCCTTGCACCTCTGGTTCCTCACATCTGTCCTGCACCCTTCATCTGTGGCAGATGAGAAGTACAATGTGGCATACACTGTGTGTAACATCTTTGATTGTATCTTTGGTTATGGTATACCTCTCAGAAGACCTGGCCCCATATTCCTTGCCCGCTCTTGTTATGGTGCCCGTCCCCAGAGGCCCAGGAAACCATTATAACAAGACAAAAAACCTAAATTAACCATTCCAACCTAAAATAAATAACAATAAATAACTATCTTGATTTAGTCTACTAAACAACATAAAAATTCAGAAATATTTTACAAAGTTGAAAAAGGTGTTACAAGGTAACATAAGCCACATAGAAACTATTGCACAAACTTGGGAATATGGGTGTCGGCAGGACAGTAGTGTGGTGGTAGGTAACTGGCTGGGCAGCAGGACACAGAGGGTGGTGGTAAATGGCTGTCACTCCACAGAGGGAAGAGTGACCAGTGGGTGCCACAGGATCAGTGCTGGGACCGGTACTATTCAATATCTTCATCAGTGACATTAGAGGACCTAGAAGGTAGAATTTCACTGTTCGCTGATGACACAAAGCTCTGTAATAGAGTAGTCACACCAGAGGGTGTAGACAGAATGAGAAGGACCTGCAGAAACTTGAAGAATGGTCAGGGGTTTGGCAGTTGAAATTCAATGCAAGGAAGTGCAAGATAATGCATATGGAGCACAAAAACCTGGCAATATATCAGTTGGGGGTGAGGATATAGCATGCACCAAGCAGGAAAGGGATCTTGGAGTATTCATCTCTGATGACCTCAAGGCAGGGAAACAGTGTGACAAGGCAGCAGGTAGAGCAAATGGGATGCTGGGATGCATAGGCAGGGACATCACCAGCAGGAAAAGGGAGGTCATAATTCCACTATACAAGACACTAGTGAGGCCGCACCTGGAGTACACTGTGCAGTTCTGGAGACCTAACCTACGTAAGGACATAGACAGGGTAGAGAAGGTTCAGAGGAGGGCAACAAAGATGGTGCATGGATTGCATCACAAGTCCTATGAGGACAGGTTGAAGGCACTGAACATGTACTCCCTGGAGGAGAGGAGGAGAGAGATATGATAGAGACATACAAGTATCTTACAGGGAGGAACAGGGTGCAGGAATGCACTATTTTAAGCCAAAGACATGTTCCAGGACTAGAGGGCATGGGATGAAGTTGGAGGAGGATGATTCAGAGGAAACGTGAGGAAGAATTTCTTCACAGAACAGGTGGTGGACAAGTGAACACCTGCCAGAGGAAGTGGTGGGGCTGAAACAATCATGGATTTAAGAATGCATGGGATAGACATAAAGGAATTCTGGAGGTCAGGTGTAAGGGGCAACCGACTTCCTGGAAAACATAAACTGAATTTACAAACTTAAATGGGCAGACTGGGTGGGCCATAGGCCCTTATCTACTGACACTGTCTATGTATCTATGTAAAGTGTCACCAAATGTTTGTTGAATAAACAGGATTTAAGGCCCATCTTAAAGCCTCAACTGGGGCCTCCTCAAGGTCCTGGGAAAAGAACTCCAGAGGGTCAGGCCATGACCTCAAAGGTCTGATCCCTCAAGGTCTTCAGACCAGCCCTAGGAACTACCAGGAGGCCCTCCTCAGCCAATTGAAGTGGGTTGATAGGGGTGTATGGGTGCAGGAGCTTAGCCAGGTAGACTGGACCCAGCTTTATAGGTTAATAAAACTATCTTACATGACATACTCCACTTCACCCACAGCCAGTACAGGTCTCACTGCACCAGAGAATGTGGCACGATCTAGAAAGGCCCATGAGTACCCAGGCAGCAGCGTTCTGCAGCAGCTGCAGGCATCATAGCATACCCTCACTAACCCCAAGGTACAGAGTATTAGAATAGTCTAACCTGGAGGTCACAAATGCATGAATCAGTGTGTCCAGGTCCTGGGGACAGATAAGGAATCTGATCTATGGATATGCCAAAGATGGAAAAAGCCTTTCCGGACTACAGCAGACACCGAGCCTCCACTGTCAAACTTTTGTCCAGTATGACTCCCAGATTCTTCACCCTACAGGCAGCTAACAGCACAGAGTCACCTAGTAGAAGCCCAGACTCTCCTGCACCAACCACCAATCCCCACTATGGCCCAACTCAATCACCAAGACCTCAGTTTTCTCGGGGTTGAGTCTTAACCAGCTTGATGCCATCCAGTTCTCAATGTCAGGCAGGCATATATTAAACACATCAGCAGCACCCAGCCAGGCACCTATTAAACACATCAGCAACACTTAAGACTCCCGGGAGGAAAAGACATCAAGAGCTGGGTGTCATCCTCATAGCAGTGAAACCCAAGCCCATAATGTCTACTAACCTGGCCCAGGAGAAACATATAAACCACGAACAACACTGATAACAAAACTGAACTCTGGGGTACAAGGCAAACTTTCCTAACACTACCTTCTGGATTCTATCCCATAGTTAGGACTCAAACCAATGAATAACAGTGAAGGTGAGACCAGCACACTCCCTGAGTCAGTCCAAAAGCACATCATTGTCTGTGGTATCAAATGCAGAAGAGGAATTAAGGAGGACAAGAATCGATCATTCTCCTCTATCCCTTGTCCTGAGTAGGTTGTTAAGCACCCTGACTACTGACGTTACCGTATGGTGCCTAGCACTAAAACCAGACTGGAGAGGCTTGAAGATATCAAAAGACACCAGGTGTTCCTTAAACTGCAGTGCAACAACTTTCTTAATAACTTTCCCAAGAACTGGAAGGTTAGAGACTAGACAATAGTTGCTGTTTTTTCAGAAGGGGTTTCACCAGTCCCCATTTAGTGCTCCTGGAAACAACCCATCTGACAAAGAACAGCGGACAGTCTTGGCAAACTCCAGGCCCAGCTATCTGACACAACTCACTGGTAGTCGCATCGGGCCTGGGTCCAGATTACAAAATGTTGGCTGCAGCTCCAAGATCACCTCGCAAACCTTTTCCACCGTCACTGTCCAAAACTCCCTCCAAGTCCACCGAACGTATTCCTGACCCACACTTGTCCACTGCTGGGCTCAGAAGGCCCAACTGGAGTGATTCGGACCATGATAGAGGACACCCTGTTTGATAAGAACTGAGCAAATGCCTTACATTTTGCGAGTGTAACTGCTCTCACAGGTTCCTGGCAGGATGGAGAAGCCTGTTCACAACAAAAAGAGCTGAGTTGGTCAGTTCCTCCCAGTGGAAATCTCTCTCTCAACAGAAAATCTGTCTTCTTTCGACTGATTGCCTTCTGATATTCTTCATAGTGAGAAATCAGAACTAGCTTGTCCTTCCAAGCCTTGGATTTCCTGCAACGATGCTCCAACCTCTGACTCCTGGTTTTAAGCTCTGTCAGCTTGCCACCAAACCACAACGAGCTGAGACGTGACACCAAGGGACGTACACAGATTGGTGCTAGGTGGGCAAATGCCCCTTGACAACCACCAGGGGCTCAAACAAAAAAAAGATGTTGACAACTTTGCCACAGCCCTACACTGCTTTCAGTTGGGCTGCCAGCTACAATATAGGATAATGGATTTGACAGACAGCTGCTGTGGTGCTCGGGCTCCACTGCTCTGTCTCCGACCGCTGGTGACAATTTAAATCAGTGCATGCCAAGCTGAGTGGAAACTACAGAACCCAGGATTCCCTCAAAAATAAAGGCTGTGAGGAGAGTCTTGCTTGACCAGCAGGGCTCAAACCATTGGGGAGACTAGGAGTATTCAGTGGGCCTGGGTGTGATGTGCAGGCCAACGGCTGGAGTGAAGAGGTGTCAGAGGGTTGAGCCTGAGTGGTCCAGCTGGGCAGCTTTAGCTGTGTTGTTGGAAGGGAGTCGGGCGGAGTGGTAGCACTGGGGCTGAGTAGAATGAACAAGAGGAGAGGAAATGAAGTGCATTGGGGAGCTCTGAAACAGCACCAACAGCAATGGCAGATGGATGAAGCTCCTTGTTTGACCCCACCAGCACCACATCAGGTAGGTAGAGCCAGGAGGGAGGCTGAGGAACTTACACTGAAAGTTTAGGCAGTTACGTGTGGTCTGAGCATTGAGCAGGTCAGGGTTCATGTGGAACGTGTTATGGAAGTTTGCTAGCTGCTATGAGGAGAAGCCAGGTGGGTGTAATAGTGCTTGGGGACTTCAATGTCTGCTGCTTCTCCCAGGTACTACTACATCAGTGGCTAACAGCTGCACTGCTTGGGGGTTGGGTGTGAGATTTTAATTTGTTTCTGGCAGTACTGTACTTTACACTGTCGGCTTTCCAGCAGATCATGTTTTGGAGCCATTAAAAGTGGCGCTCAGTCTCACTGTTGGGGAGGGCTGCAATCATTTTAATTCAACTGGTACTGTACTTTACAGTCAAGCTTTAACCAAAAGTGCATCTTTTGGAGCCCTACCTCCTTGCTTGCAACACTGTCCAGTAGGGGTCCTGGCATTGAAGTTTGCACTTGGACCCCCGTGGGACAAAATGGACAGGTCTGGGGGGGAGCACTGAAGATCCATTGCCCAGGGTCCACAAACACCTGACACCAGCCCTGAGTACGATATCAGCTAACAAATGTCCTCCATCACTGCACTGTATCCCCTCTGCGTGTGCACACACACACACACACACACACACACAGACATATCCTCCAGTCCATCACCCAGCACTATACCAAGGGAGAGTTCCTCTGTCCCTGCTCATTGTGCAATCCCAACTAGCTGCAGACTTCCCAGCACATTGCACAGCTCAGCAGTATTGGGCACACTTCCTCCATTTCTACAGAGTGTCCCTTGTCTCATATGCTGTAAATTCTGCTGCCTTTTCTAGAAAGCTTATAGTGTTAACAGTGTTAAGGAATAACCAGAGAGGAAAATTGCCTGTATGTTTGACTGAGGTGAGATGATCTACATACAAAGAATAATTGATTTTACTATAGAAATTAAGTAAGGGTATGGTGTAAAAAAACATGGTTTATTATTGATTATAGCAGTGTCACATGATGCTCCCGATCACAGGGCTTCCTTCGGTTGTGTGTGAAGTACTTTTATTTCCATAACACTATCTTACATGCTGTTCCTGTTATTGAGTTTTTGTCTAGTACCCCTTGTTCCTTAGAAAGGGACCACAGAAAAGGGTCTCTCCTTTTAAACCATGGCAAGCTCTATAATAATTCACCTTAGGCATCATCTCGACCCTTGCTTTACTCTCTAGGCTCAGGTAAAGGTTATCTGTAACTCGATAACCAAAAACTTGGCTTATTATATAAGTTTAAAAATGCTTTTCCTTGATACAAGGTGAGCTACAGCAACTGGGATTTAGGTTTCTCATTTTGATTATTTGTGGGGTTATATCACAAGTTAGCACTATCTATACTGTATAAATATATCTGTTTTGTTTTGGACCTTCCTTTATGCACCCATCATTGTTTTCTGTATTCCAATTAGGTTGGTTATCTCCCAGATCTAGGTTTCTTTTGGGGTAACTTTAAATCCTTACATTCAAAACATGACATTCTTTGAGCAGTGCATTCAACATCATCCCACACAGAAAGCTGATTAACAAAATGGGTAGTCTGGGAGACAAGGTGGTGAACTGGGTGAGAAACTGGTTAACAGACAGAAGACAGAGGGTGGTGGTAAATGGGATACAATCTGGGAGAGGGGTGAACAGTGGAGTACCACAGGGATCAGTACTAGGACCAGTCCTGTTCAATGTCTTCGTTAGTGACATTGTAGAGGGGCTGGAAGGAAAGGTCAGCCTGTTTGCAGATGACACCAAGATCTGCAACAGGGTGAATACTCCAGAAGGGGTGCAGAAAATGAAGAGGGACCTGGAGATGCATGAAAGATGGTCAGAGATGTGTCAACTGAGGTTCAATGTAAAGAAGTGCAAAATAATGCATCTGGGTAGAGGGAACCCTGGGGAGAGCTACAGGTTGGGGGGGCTGACTGTCACCAAAGAGGAAAGAGACCTAGGGATTATCATCTCTGATGACCTTAAGGCATCAAAACAGTGTACAAAGGCAGCAGGAGGGCCAGTGGTATGCTGGGGTATAGGCAAGGGTACTGGGTCCTTTCTGGGATGAGACGGTTCCACTCTGGTGTTTGCGCCTTCCAGAAAATGAATGCTGCTGCTGGTGCCACTGTTGCTTAGCTCTTTATATTTTAATAAAATGAATTACAGTTTTAGCAGCAGCTGGCTGGCAGTGGCAAGTGAGAGGATTGCTGCTGGACTGTCTTGCCACAGTCAAACTCAAGTGAGTCGGACTGATGTGACAGCATGCCGCCCTGTTTCCTTCTCACTGCAACTCTAGATGTCACTCTGCCTCGGCAGATAATGACTGCTTTGCCCACCTAGTCTGCCCATTTCTCTACCTAAAGAATAAGCTGCAGATCCTAGTTAACCAACAACCTACTTCCTCCTACCGCCCACTAGAACTCCCTTATGTCTGTCCCGTGCATTCTTGAATTCCCTCACTATTTATGACTCTACGACCTCCTCAGGAAGGCTGTTCCATGCATCTACAACCCTTTCTGTGAAGAAATATTTCTCACATTACCTCTGAGCCACCCCCCTTCTATCTTCAAATTGTGCCCCCTTGTTCTTGCACATCTCTTTTTCTGAAAGATGCTACCCTCTTAGACTTTGTTGATTCCCTTGAGGTATTTGAATGTTTCTATCATGCCCCTCCTTTCCTCGAGGCTATATATCTGAAGCTCCTTTAGTCTTTCTTGATGTGTCTTCTGGTGCAGACCCTGCCCCATTTTTGTTGCCCTCTTCGGGACAGCCTCCACCCTGTCTATATCTTTGTGGAGATGGGGTCTCCAGATCTTTACACAATACTCCAGATGTGGTCTTACCAACTGTCTGTACAGAGGGCCAACAACTTCTCTTTTCTACTGGCGATACCTCTCCCTATGTATCCCAGTATCCCCCAGCCCTCCTTACTGCCTTCTCATATTGCTGGCCTACCTTTAGGTCATCTGATATGACTACCCCCAGGTCTCTTTCCATTTTTGTTGCTGTTGTCATTATCTCACCCCCCATTGTCTACTTTTGCCCTGGGGTTTTGTTTCCCAGGTGCATTACTTTGCCCTTCTTTACATTGAATCTAAGCTGCCATACATTTGACCATTCCTCCAACCTTGCCAAGTCCCTTTTCATCCTTTCCACCCCACCTTGTGTATCAACCCTGTTGTAGATCTTTGTATCATCTGCAAAGAAACATACTTTTCCTTCCAGTGCCTCTGCAATGTCACTTATTAAGACATTAAAAAGGACCAGCCACAGTACTGAACTCTTCGGTACCCCCACTAGTAACCCCCTTTCTTCACTGTGGACTCCATTTACTATTACCCTCTGTGTCCTGCTGTCCAGCCAGTGTTTTACCCAGGATACCACCCTGGGACCCACTCTCAGGCTGGCTAATTTGTTTATTAATCTTCTGTGTGGGACTGTGACAAATGCCTTGCTAAAATTCTAGGTAGGCCATGTCCACAGCCCCTCCCTGGTCTGCTACTTTGGTCACCCAGTCAAACAAATCAATTAGATTTGTCTGACATGACCCTCCTGCTGTGAATCCATGCTGCCTTGGGTCCTGAGCCCCACTGGTCTCTAGATACTCAACAATTCTTTCCTTCAGAAGTGATTCCATTATTTTCCCTATCACTGAGGTCAAACTGACAGGTCTGTAGTTTCCAGCTTCTGTCTTGCTCCCACTTTTGTGAAGGGGAATCACATCTGCCCTCCTCCAGTCCTCAGGTACCACACCATCCTCCCATGATTTATTAAAAAGGGTAGTCATTGGTGGGGTTTTTTTGTTTGTTTTTTTCATTTCGTTTTTGTTGACCGGGTAAGTGCACTAGACAAATCCTGCCTATTTTCAGGCACGACCCGGGGGATGGGGATACAGATGAATGCCAACTGACCTTAAACCAGATTAAGCAGTTACTATTCTTCCCTTAGTTCTTTTAGAATTCTGGGATGAATCCCATCAGGCCCCATTGCTTTATCCACCTTCAGTTTTAAGAGTTCTTTCAGAACCCTTTCTTGTGTGATAGGACTAATATCAACTTCCCTATCCAGAGTGCTTCTATTGACTGGATTAAATATATCCCCCTGCTATTCCACTGTGAATACTGAACAGAAGTATTCATTCAGTATCCCTGCTTTTTCACTGTTGCTCACTGCCCAACCACCTTCCTCTTTATTCAGCCTCAGTCCGGGTTTTAAATGATCTCCTAATTGCGAGAGATCAAAAGGCTTGTACTATCCTAGTCCTTCTCGATCTCTCAGGAGCATTTGACACTGTGGACCATGGTGTGCTTTTGGAGTGCCTGTGTTTTCTCTGTGGAATGTCTGGCACAGGCTTTTGCTGGTATCGATCTTTCCTTACAGGCCGGAAACAGAGGGTCATCACTAGAATTTATTCATCTGATACCCTCTCCATGTCTTGTGGGGTGCCACAGGGCTCCATATTGGCACCCATGTTGTTCACAGTGTATATGCTGCCATTGGGATATATCATTAGGTGATACAGTTTGGGTTTTCACTGCTATGCAGATAATACCCAACTGTATATGTCCTTTATGAGTGGACATGAAGATGCAACCTCAGTGCTTAACAAATGTCTAGTCAAAATCAGAGAATGGATGAGCACTAGTTGACTGAGGTTAAATCCAGATAAGACCGAGGTGTTGGTTGTGGACCCGGATCGCCCTGAGGTGGGTCTTAGGGCTGGGCTTCCCCTCCAGTCTATGGCTTGATGATGTCCAGCTCATGACCTCAGACGGTGTGCGTAACCTGGGCTTATTTTTGATGATGACTTGACCCTGAAATAGCAGGTGTCTGCCATTGTCAGATCTTCCTTTTATCATCTTAGGAATATCGTCCAGGTGTAACAACCGGCTCTTCTGGCTGACCTTCCTAAATAGGTCCACACCTTCATAACCACCTGCCTTGATTACTACAATGCCTGTTACCTAGGGCTTCCAGGGGCTGATATCTGTCACTTGCAGCTAGTGCAGAAAGCAGCAGCCAGGCTTTTGACTGGTACATCCAGGACTAGTCATATCACACCTGTGCTGCGTGAACTGTACTGGCTGCCGGTACAGTGGCGGATCACCTTTCAGATCAGGTTACTGACCTATGAAGATGTACATGAACAGGGACCCCAGTATCTGCAAGATCTCCTTACTTCCTACTGCCCCTCCCGCTCACTCTGATCCGTCGTCGAGGGATTGCTGGAGATTCCCAGGGTTCGGTTAAAAACATCTGGGGCACATGCATTTTCTTATGCTGCCCCTTCCCTGTGGAATTCTCTGCCTCATCGGACAAGAGAATGCCTGACCATCCCGAGTATTAAACTGAGCTCAAAACGTATTTGCTTTCTAAGGCTTTTTTCTGAAGGCATTTAAAAAATTTCAGAGTATGTTTATTCTGATTGTACCAATTGATTATTTTGTTGTACAGCCACTTGGTATCTGAAAGGTGCTTAAAAAATAAAGTTTACTTACAAATAGCATAATACCAGACAGGAAACCTCCTCTTTCCCTTTGGACTGCAACTACTTCCCAATCTAAATGCAGACAGTACATTATAGTCCATTATCATGCAGGAGACATCCTTACACAGTGAAGCCCCCCAAAATAAAAAAAAGTCTCCAGTACCTGTAGCAGCACAGTACCAGAGGGAAGATCTCCCTATCCTTTCACAGTGCAGCCCACCTTCTTGCAAACTTTAGTGCCTGTTAATAGCATAATTTTCAGGAAGGAGATTGCTCCCATCCCTACACAGTGCAGGCTTCCTAGAAACTCCTTGCCCCACCAGAACTAAAGGTGGGTGCTCCTGTTCATATAGGCCAAGACTATGCTTGGAAAGGGTGGAAGTGGTTGCTCCATTCAACTGAGTTGCACCGGCACAAAAATGTATATTCAAACGAGATGCACAATCACACGTCCTGTCTGAATATAGCAAAAGATGAGAGTGGCACAAATAGGGGCCAGCGCATCTCCACGTGTGATCGGAGAAGCTGGGATGGGGATTTGAGGAGCATCTTGGGGATACACCAGGTGCAAATTCCAGGTATTCCAACTCCAACTTGCAAATGAGGCCATTAGGCTTGCAAAGCACAAATGGGGTGGGATGAGTGACCTTTATGTCAATGAAAATATCAAAGATACAGAAATTCAGAATAACATACATAAGGAGCCAGAAGAACTGTGGCTCAGCCTGGAAACAGGAAATGGGACAGTCAGATGAACTGATGTTGTCTACAGGCCTCCAGATCAGGGGGATGATAGTGACACATTACTGTTAGAAGATATACAAAACATGACAGTCCGATGGGAGGTTCTGATAATGGGAGACTTCAATATGCCAGATACAGATTGGTCAATACCAGCAGGAACATCCTCTAGATCTAGACACATAGTGGATTCCCTAAGTGACTTACTCAGGGTCACACAGTATGCAAGTGGAAGCTGTGGGATTCAAACCCAGGTCAGGTCTGCTGGATGTCACCAAATTTGCAGCTCAGAGGCTTAGACCACTGCGCTATACTGCCTCAAATGCCTTACTGCCTATACTGCCTTTCTATAGATACATTAGTGAAAGGAGAAAGTCCAGAGGGGGTATTGCTAAGATCAAAGGGGATAAGGGGCCATGGAGGAGGAGGAGGATGACCATGGAGTAGCATCTATCCTAAATAGATACTTCTGCTCAGTATTTACTGAAGAGAAGGTAGGTCAGGGCCCACAGCTCAGTACCATGGACAGATAGGGGAGGGAGGTGTGCACTAGTCCCTTCACAAAAGAAAGGGTCCTACAAGAGCTCACTAAGCTCAGGGCAGACAAGGCAATGGGATCTGATGGCATTCATCCTAGGGTACTAAAGGAGCTAAGGGTGGAACTAGCAGAGCCATTAGTAGAACTGTTCAGTTAGTCTCTGAGCACTGGAGAGGTCCCAGAAGACTGGAGAAGGGCTCATGTGATCCCACTCCACAACACTGGTAGCAGAGAGGAGGCAGGGAACTACAGACCAGTCAGTCTTACCTCAGTAGTGGGCAAGATTATGGAGGCACTCCTTAAGGAAAGGATAGTGCAACACCTGGAATCCATAGGAGCAAAGGATCCCAGACAATATGTGCTTACAACAGTAACGTCCTGTCAAGCTAATCTCACAGATTTCTTTGACTGGGTAACCAGAGTGGTGAACCAAGGGGGTGCAGTTGATGTTGCCTAACTTCACTTCAGCAAAGCTTTTGATATTGTTCCACATAGAAGATTGATTAATAAGCTGGGGAGGCTCGAGGTGGGTCAGAAATTGGTCAACTGGGTGATGGGCAGAAAACAGAGAGTGGTGGTAAACAGTATACAGTCAGAAGAGATGCAAGTCACAAGTGGAGTACCTCAGGGATCAGTTCTGTGGCCAGTCCTCTTCAAAATCTTTATCGGGTGTAATGAGTGCTTGTGAGGAGCTGGGGGAATAGGTGTCGGCCTTCAACAGGGTGCTCACTGAGACTTTGACTTAATTCCACTGACCATGTTTGAGCCCTCCCTTCACAGAAGAGCTCCTCTTGGTTTGACAGGAGTCTCAGTGAGTTGAAGATGAGGGTGTCGAAGGTTGGAGTGGCGTTGGTGAAAGTCTTGGCCTGATGTGGCATGCTTATTTTGATGTCTCATTATAGAGACTATCAATCGGCAATCTCCTGTAAGAAGGCAGAGTTTCTGTCCAGGGAGACTGCTGCATCAATAAACAGACCAGCTTGGCTCCTTTGGACTGTTGATAGACTATGTAATCCAGCCTGTCTTTGGTCTCTGAAAGCTTTTTCACAAGTAAAGTGTGATGAGTTTGCTGTTTTTCTTTTTAATATGGTATTCCTTTCCTGTCCTTGCTGGCACTCTTAGTACCACTAGCTGTACCCCCAGTGCCATCCCCCAAGGATCAGGCCCCCTCCCTTATGCTCCCATGACTTACTCTTCATAGCAGGGTGGTGGGGAGTGTCTCAACCCACACAAAACAGATCTACCCAGGGAGGTGCCTTCTTAGGGGAAGCATCTGCGGGGGATCATGTCATGCTGCATGGCCAGGACCGTTTCCATTTTTCTCTCCTGAGGTGAGACATGCAATGATGACCACAGTGAGAGCGCATCCACAGCCACTCCCACCAAGTATCTTCCCCATCTCCTCCCCTTTCTGTAGCATTGGTGCACCACCCCTAGCCACCGCTATGGACCAGTAGAATGCCAATCACTGATGACCCCTTTCCCTGTAGAAGGAGAGAAGTCCATCAGATACTCAATCCTTCTTCTCCCTTGCCGACCCCCAGACATGGGTCAGTAGCATAGCACGAGGTAAGGCATCCAGCACCTCAGCCCTCACTGCCACTGGGCCAGCATGTTCTCTTTTTTCACTAATAGGATTGCCACAATCAGATCTGGGATCCAGTCAACACCCTCTATGGGGGTTAGCAGTGGTGAGCTGGAGGTCATGGGTAATCCGTTTGTTTCATCTGACTTTGATTCGTTGTTGGATGAGGATGTTGTGAAGGTCATCTGGAAGTTGAAGCCTTCCTACTGTATTTTGAACCCGGGCCAAATATGCATTCTTCTGGGGTGTGTTGAGTCCATCAGTCCAGTCCTGTCTGGGATAGTCCAGTGTTAGTCGGAGAGGGGGTCTTTCCCGAGCCTCTGAGGAAGGCCGTGGAGAGACCCCTCTTAAAGAAACCATCCCTGGACTTGGACTGTCTAGCCAACTACAGACCTGTCTCTAACCTTCCCTTTGTGGGAAAGGTTATTGAGAAGGTGGTGGCTCTCCAATTGGAGGACCATTTGTCAGCTCATGACATCTATGACCCTCTCCCATCTGGTTTCAGGAAAAGGCACAGTACTGAGACTGCCTTGGTTTGGGTGCTTAATGATCTCCTGGTGGTGAGGGATTGAGGAAATTGTACCATCTTAATATTCATTGATCTCTCAGCTGCATTTGAGACCATGGACCATGGTGTGCTGTTGGAGGTCCTGTGGATTGACTGGTGCAGTCCTCAAGTGGTTCCATTCATTCTGCACAGGCAGGATGCAGAAGGTGGTATTGGGAACTTTTTTCCTCTGCACCACTGCCCATGTCATGTGGGGTCCCACAGGGTTCCATCTTAGCACCCATGTTGTTTGCAGTGTATTTGCTACCACTAGGTGACATTATAAGGTGGTATGGGCTGAGTTTTCACTGCTATGCAGACGATACTCTGCTCTACTCATCTTTTGTGCCCAAACAGCAGAATACTGTCCCAAGGATCAGTCAGTGCCTTGCTGAGATCCAGGACTGAATAAGTGTCAACTGGTTGAGGTTGAATTCAGACAAAATGGCATACTAGTGGTGGAATCTGGTCATCTGGAGTTGGTGTGCAAGTTGGTTGAGGTTCCTGTCTTAGTATCGGGGATTCCCAACTTCTCACCTCAGAAAGGGTGAGGAATCTTGGTGTGGTGTTGAACTGTGGCCTGACGCTTTAAGTTCCAGGTGTTAGCCATATTATAGAGTGTGTTTTATCATCTTTGCAGCATTCCCAGGATTAAACACCTGATTCGCCTAGATGATGTGCCATTACTGGTCCATGCCTTCACGATATCCCTTTTCTTTGACAAAGCCAGTTTTGGCTGCCAGCTACAAGCAACCTGCATTTAGTAACTAGACCTACAGACTACAGATATTTCTGCAATAAAAATATTTGTATTTGAGGTTATACTCCACATTTATCTTGCTTGTAAAATAGTCCTGTCACTTGACTGTTGTATTTTCCCATCATATGATGTAAATTGTACTGTTTTGTCTGTTCTTCTACTGATTTGGAGCCTTTGTAAAAGAGCCAGTTTGGATCAAAGGTTGTTATTCTAAACCTGAAATAAAAAAAATCTTGGCTTGACTACTGCAATGCCCTTTACCTGAGGAGAGCAGAGGCTGTGCTCTGCCGCTGGCAGCTAGTGCAGAATGTGTCATCCAGGTAACTGACTGGCCTTTCCCGTCTTCTCACATTACACCTGTGCTCCACTCTCGGCACTGGCTGCCTATAAGGTGGTGGATCACCTTCAAGGTCAGTTTGCTGACCTATAAGGCCCTGCAGAGACTCAGGTCCAGGTACCTGCAAGACATTGTACAACTTTACTGCCCACTCTGTCCCCTCCGGTCAGCTGATGTGTGCCTCTTGGCAATTCCAAGAGTGTGCCTACAATCTTCTGGTGCCTGAGCATTTTTGTTCCCGGCACCGACTCTATGGAATTCACTTCCTCTTACTATCAGAGAGACCCCATCAGTAAATGCCTTCTAAAGAGAGCTGAATACATTTCTTTTCAGGGAAGCTTTTCCCTCTCGGTTAATTAACCTGAATTGTTTTTATGGTTGGATAGTGACTGTAATTTAAATTTGTTTTAATGCACTTGCTCATGTGTACAGTGCATTGAGTCACAATTGAAAAGGTGTGGTTTATAAGTAAAATAAATGAAACATGTTAGCACATCTTTCAGGGTAAATATTGTGAACTTTAGAATATGGTATTTCATTTTACTTGGAATTATGCAGCATGTTAGAAAAGAAATACAAAAGCACACATGCCCCCATAATGCAAAGCATCATAGGCTGCATATGCAAATCACCACAGACTATTATGCTGGTTCAATTTTAAGCAGAAATGCATGGTGCCGAAAGGCCTTCTCACACAGTTTGCAAAGGGTGCCAACAGAAGGCTGGCAGTATAGCCTAGACTAGAGGTTAGAATAATGAGATGTGAACAAGCTTGGTACATCCAGCAAACCAGACCTGAGTTTGATTCTCACAACCTCCACTTGCATTCTGTGACTCTGAGCAAGTCATTTAACTGCCCAGTGCTCCCAGGTTGCCCCGGAAAACAGGTACTTGTGCTTAGTGGACTTTGCCTGGTTACCAAAGAATAAAATAAAATGGAAACATAGACACATGTTTCATCCTACTAGGACTTATCAGTATGCCTTGTCTGTTTGGCACCCCAGTGGAATGAACCAGCTACCCTAAGGTGGTCTATGTGGGTTATGTTGTGGTGAGCCCAATTAAAACAAAAAACAAGTTAAGACAAACAACCTCTGTGTGCAAACATTGAGGCAATGGATACCCCCAAAAGGCATTGGTTGGGAAGCCAAGTTTCAAAGAAATACAAAATTACACATGGCCCCTTAATGCAGAGCATCATGAGTTGCATATGCAAATCACCACAGAATATTATACTGGTTCCACTTAATGCAGAAATGCATGGTGAGAAAAGGCCTCTCACACAGTTTGCAAAGGTGCCAACAGAACACAGACACATGTTTCATCCTACCAGGACTCATCAGTATGCCTCGTGTGTTTGGCACCACAGTGGAATGAATGAGCTACCCTAAGATGGTTTATCTGGCTTATGTTGTGGTGAGCCCAATTAAAACAAATAAGTTAAAAGACAAAGTACCTCTAAGGTAATACCACTTCTGTTACTGTATCATATCAGTACCATGTAGTGTATGTCTGTTGCCACAAGAGGGAAACCTTGAGATATACCAGCTTAAGCAATTCGCTCCAGCCTGCCATCTAGTGGCAGCAATCATATGCTACATTCCTTTTCTTTTTTTTGCCGTTTCAAATATTTTATCAAAATTCAGCTTTTATAGAAAACTACACATGAACATTGATGTAAAGTTGTATACTACATAATACAAATTATATTGATTATATAAGTTAACCTGAAAAAGCATTTTATTCTAAGGTAAACCAGAGGAGGAGCAAAGTAATAACTGAGGGATGAAAAATAAATCATTCCACTTACAAAGGAATTAATAAATCCTAAGAACCATAATCTAGTCCATCTTAGAATAACAGCATGAGTATATAACTGATATCTGCACTTAGTGTTTCCACTGGGGATTGAGACACCGTGCAGGGGTAGACAAGGTCTCCCCACTGTGTGTAATTAGTGGTTTTGCATGCCATTGTTGACTATGATGTATAGTGCATGGTACAGTAATACAGATGCTCTTGGGATTGGGAGAGATCTCAATCCCAGGAACTGGCAGTCAACTTTGGTTGAAATTGCCCACTGGCTTCTCAGCTTTGTCATCTGGCCAGTCGACCGAGGTGTCAATCGACGATGTGGAAACAGTCATTGACTGATCGACCCATTATCGCTGACTCCAGTCGATGATTCTCTCGATCGAACTCCAGTTCTTACTTTCCCTGATGAGGAGACCTAGCCTGTTGGGACTTCCATCAAGGAAGTGGTCCCCAATCCCAGGAAATCACCAGTCCCACCGGTGTCTCCCGAGCAACAGAATCGACCTGGCTAATCTCGATCAAGTTCCAGGATCCACTTGACTGAAAGGTGGAGGAAGAGCCACAAACACTCCAAAAAGAGGCGACGCCAATCGTTGTCCTCTTCGAATGAGGACAGGCTTTGGCGAAAACTCCATCGGCGCTACAATGACCTCATGTGGCAGCAGCTGATTTTGACTGGGCACAAGCCTACCCCAGCTTCCACCCTGGCCATTACTTGGCTTTCACCTCCTAGGCCAAAGCACAGTCTTTCAGAGCTGATCATGTTGGTTTCCCTGCCTATGGAGCTGGGAAAACCTCCAATTTGGCCTAAATCAGTCTCTCCATCGATTGTGGTGGAATCACTGCCCAAGCAGCCTGTGGCAGAGGCTTCTTCTAAAGAAGATAGGTCAGAAACTGGACTTCCCTGGTGTCTTTCAGTCACTGTCACACTGAACCACCCTCAGCGGGTTGAGGGTGACCTGGTCGGTTGACTATTGTATCCGGATTCCTCGGATTCAGATCTGACTGGCCTGCATTCTCATCCCAGGGATGATGAATCGGCTTGTGGGTTAGAGATGGAGGAAGGTCCTTTGTCCTTTCAGGGCATTCTTTGCCTCATCTCTGAGTCCACAAGGATGCCCCTGGAGCTAATCCAGAATAAAGCATAGTACCCCCTCACGGACATCTTCAAGAGATGGGATACCCTGATGGAGGCTTTTCCTGTAGCTGAGGCCATTGTTGGCCTAGTCTTAGAACTCTGGCAGTGCCTTAACTCTTGTCCAGTACCATCTGCCCACATGGCCACCCAAGTATGTGGTGCCCATTGGGTCCCTTGCAGTGTTCACAGAGCACCCTTCATCCAAGAACCTGGTGACTGCCTCTGTGTTCAGGAGTACTGGCAGTTCTGCAGACACTGACTGACCTCCTGAGAAACAGTTCAAACTCTTGGACCATTCGGTCATTAAGTTCTATGCAGTTTCTTCCTTGGGCCATCATCAGGCAAATTCAGCCATTATCATGGCGCACTTCTCCCATGCCCTCTTGGGGTCTTTGGTAGAAGTCTTCCCACACCTCCCTTCAGACATGCAGACCACGGTCAAGAAGGTCTGGGATCAGGGCCAGGCTGATGCCAAACAGCAGCTTCAGATAGTCCTGGACATTGGGGATTCTTGTGCCCATTTGATAGCAGCCGAGATGCCTCTTGTCGCAGGGCTTGGCTTAGACTTTTCCATCCCAGTGCATACTCAGCAACCTGGCTGATGTGCCTTCCTGGGCACTTATGTTTTGGCCCGGTGTGGCCTGTCATCTCCAGCATATTGAACAGTCCAATGCCACCTTGATGCTACTTGCCATGCCTTCGGCAAGAACCAACAGAAGAGAAAGCCGCCTTTTTGGCATTCTTCTGTGGGACAGCAGCAGCAGCTCATGCTTTGCACCCCAGGCCTGTAAAGAAGGCTGAGGTTTGGTCCTGGATACTCTCCTTCAAGCCTGCTCAGTGATGCGGCGGGGCTGCTCGCATCTCCTCCTGTCATGCCAGCTCTGGTCCTCTTCGGGGTCGGTTCCACCACTTCCTTCCACCTGGTCTGCTGTCACTGGACAGGTGGGTTCTCAATGTGATCGGTCAGGGACTGCCTCTGAATTTGAACAGTACCCTCCAAGCTGAGCACCTCAGGGAGAAAGGTATCCACCCAGACTCAGTCAGTTCTCCAAGATGAAGTTAACTTCCTCAAGGAGGCAGTAGCTTCAGTGGTGGATCCTTCAGCAGACCCAGGCTTTGTCTCCAGGTACTCCTGGTGCCCAAGCGGATGGGGTCTGGTGCACCATTCTAGATCTGCACAATCTGAATCAATATCTCAGATCACGACCTTTCGTTGGTCACTCTGTCCCAGATCATAGCATCCTTGGAATGAAACATGTGGATCTTATCTGTGTCTCTCACCATTCATCACCTTGGGTACTTGACTGGAGGTCATGACCCTGTGGGTGGATGGGCAGAGTTGACGCACCATCGGCGCTGCCCTCGAGGCTGACACGCTGCGTGGCGCTCGCAGGTTGGCCATTAGGGTGCTGTCGACTCCGCCCTCCCACCAGTTCTTCATCTCCTACCATGTGGTTCTGTTCACTGCATCTGTAGGATGCACTCTTTCACATCCCAATCCATCCATCTCATCAGCAGTTCCTCTGCTTCTGAGTTGAAGGGACCCTGTATGAGTTCTGAGCCATGCCGTTCGGCCTGTCATCGGCCCCATGGGTCTTCACCAAATGCATTGCAGTGGTGATGGCCCATCTCAGGCACTGGGGGTCAGTATTTATCCTTACCTCAACAATTGGATCCTAGCAGATTACCCACCCAACAGGAGATGGAGAGGTCCAGGGTCCTGGCCCTCCAGTCCTGCTCCTAACTTGGCCTCCTGATTAATGACGCCAAGTCAGAACTCATGGTTTCCCAGGTGATGGGCTTCATCAGGGCAGAGCATGATTCTTGTCAAGCCAGAGCTCTGCTCCCAGTGGACAGGGCAGAGGTTCTCTCCTCCTTTGCCCAATGATTTCTGGTTGTGCAATTGTGCCCTGCCCAGGACTTTCTACCCTTTGGGTTGCATGGTGGCATGCACCTCAGTGGTCCATTGGGCCCAGTTGCACATTTCCTCCAATGGGAGCTGGCTGCCCAGTGGACTCAACACCATGGTCATTTCAACCAGCTGATCACTGTGACCAAGAAGATGTGGGATGCTCTCCAAAGGTGGACCATCCCAGACCAGCTGCAGGAAGGGATCCCGTGTGTCTGCCTTGAGCCGATAGTCATCCTCACAACCGATGCCTCTCTCATGGGCTGGGGAGCCCACAAGGGGGACAAAAGAATCCATGGGCTCTGGATTCCTGAGAATTCACGATACCACATCAACCTGTTCAAGCTCAGAGCAGTCAACATTTTGCTCCTTAGCTCTGGGGTCAAGTGGTTCAAGTCCAGATGGGACAATACCATGGCCATGTACTACCTCAACAAACAGGGCAGCATGCACTCTGTCTGCTTTGCAGAGAGGTACCTCCATCTGGACCCTCATCAGCTATTTGAGGCAGATCTCCAAGCCATCCAAGTGGTAGGAGTCTCAAACCATCTTGTAGATGCTCTCAGCTACTTAGGTGAGACATCCCATGAGTGGTCTCCCCATCTAGAGGTAGCTTACAGCCTGATCTCCCACTGGGGCAAACTGATGTTGGACCTGTTTGCCTCTAGGAATAACACCAAGCTGAGGCTGTTTCATGCCCGCTCCTCTCAGCAAGGCTGTCTGCAGGGCATGCCTTTACAAGGCTGTGTACCCCAGGCCTCCTCTATGCCTTCCCTCCATTTCCCTTGATCTACAAAGTGCTTCTCAAGGTGAGGAGGGACATGGCAAAGGTGATCCTGGTAGCCCCAGACTGGCTGCACCACTTCTGGTATCCCAATCTCCTCAGCTGCAGGCCCCCATAGTGGCTTCCAGCATGCTCAGACCTGATATCTCTCAATCAGGGGATGGTATACCATCTGGACCTTGAATCCCTGCACTTCACAGCCTGGTCCCTGAGTGGCTAGAGTTCCAGGCTTTGGGTCTTTCCAAGGATATCTTCCCCATGGTGGAGGCATCCAGAAAGAATTGACCAGGAAATGTTATACCTTCAAATGGAAAAGGTTTTCCATTTGGTGTCAGGGAAAGGGCCTGGACCCTTTTTTCTGTCCAGTGGCTAACATTCTTGACTACCTTTGGTCTCTCTCCAAAGTGGGTCTGCTGTCATCGACTATTAGGGTGCACCTGACAGACATCTCTGTTCACCAGGCATAGGCCAGTCAGCTGATGTTGGTACAGGAGACAGTGATCAGGTGCTTTTTCAAAGGCCTGGATCACATATCCCCTCTGGTGCATGAACCTCCACCCTGTAGGATCTTCTGCTGGTGCTGGCAAAGCTCATAGTTATTCTATTCCCAGTGCACAAGTGTCCCTTGTCACACTTGTCATGGAAGACAGTCTTCCTGGTGACTATCACGTCTGCCAGAAGGACAGGGGAGGTCAGGTGCATTCGTGGATTCCCCTTATCTGGTCTTTCACAGGACAAGGTTGTACCTTGCCCACACCCAAAATTCCTTCCGAGGTGGTGTCAGAGTTTCACCTAACCAGGTGTTAATGCCAATTTGCTACCCTAACTACACCTCGGAGGCTGAGTACAGGCTCCATACTTTGGACCTGGGATGAGCACTCTCCAATTATAAGGAGAAGACAGCAGAAATTTGGGGAGAGGTTCACCAGCTGTTTGCCACCTATGCTGAAGCCACCTCTGGCAGACCTGTAGCTAAATGGACTATTGCAAGGTGGATTACATCTTGCATGAGTTTGTGCTATGAGTTGGCTGGCAATGAGCCACCCAGAGGGATAAGAGCTCACTGTACCTGCCATACTTCAGATTGGTGGTTGCTTCCAGGACATCCCTATTCAGAATATCTTCTGATGCTACCTGAAAGTCAGCAACCACCTTTATTACCCACTGTCACATCGACCTTGAGTCATGCCGGGATGCTGGTTTTGGGACCTCTGTTTCCAATCTCTGTTCCCAAGTAGGGGTATGTACCTGCCTCCTTCTCCTGGAGAACTGCTAGAGCTCGTTAAAGAGTGTGATGAACAATATATTCATGATCCTAGAAAACAGGTTACTCACTTGTAACAGTAGTTCTAGGAGTGGTATATACTGTTCATCCATATGGACCCACCCGACCTTCCCGGCTGCAGATGCACAACATCTAGCTTCCAGCAGGCTAAGATCAGGCTTCATGGGGCGTAGCCAAGGGTTATACCACCTGGGTGGGTGGGAGGAGCCAGCTGGAAGACTTCCAGCAAGATTTAAAGTGGAAGAAGACATGCCAAAGAGTGTGGATGAACAACATATACCACTCCTAGAAAGTACAGTTATGTAAGATTTTACTAAAATAGTAGATCTTCCAGGAATGTCTCCTGCAATAGGTTATTACTTCTGGGAGTTCCTAGCAGGTGGCGCTATCACATGGCAGCTTTTTCCAGCAGTCTCCACACCAGGGACCACCCACATGACATAATTTCCTAGGCTGTACCCATAAAAGTGGGTGATTCCTGATAGACTCTGTTCCCCACCGTTTCAGCTCATAATGGCGAGGGACCCGAGAACCGAGGTACCATCAAATCCCAACTCTATTTGTGTTTTTTTTGTTATACATGGTGGGGGTGGCGGGTGGAAGCTACCTACTGCAAGAGACATTCCTGGAAGATCTACTGTTACGGTAAAATCTTACATAACCATACTATCTTCTACAGAATGATAGAAATGAACAATCAGTTGAGGTTTTCAGTGAATAAGCAGTTGAAATTGTCTAGGTCTTATGCAGTTAGCTAGCAATATGAGCCCAGGGTTGAAAAGGAAACCCAAATGATATAAATGTGTCCATTTAGGAGTGATGCTTTGTAGCATGTCAAGGAAGCATTAAAGGAAGGTCCTAAGTTGTTACAAATGTTAATTATCCATTAAGGAATGTATATGCTACTTAGGAGACAGATGTATCCATTTAGGATGGTTACTTAGTAGCCCTTACAGAGGCAAGAAAAAGTCCACTATGTAGTCATAAATGATGCAGATGTACCCAGTTTGGGGTTAAAAATTATTAAACTGAGCAAGGAAAATGTTTCCGCTAATTTGTCCAGTAGCAGTAATCTCATTTGCTAGGGAATTCTCAAGCAGTAAGCTTGGGAATGTAGACCTTTCAGGTTGTTATAGCCTGTAATTCTAGATTTGTTGAGGTCATGCATGTGCTCATTCTCTCATAGGTTTAGTGAGCTTTACTGATATTGGATCACTAGAGAGAGTTCCGTCCAGGTTCAGGATGTGGCATTAATGAGTGCTTCATGGTTACAGTTCCGGTATTGCACATTAAAAATTAATATGGTGATCCTCCTAGTCAGTCTGTTGGGTAAACAGATATTTGAATAAAGGTCATAAATAGCAGGTAGGCAGAAGCGGCATGGCAATATTCAAGGCAAGCGATTTAAAATGGAATTGTGCAGTGGGGTTCATCCATGTGCCATATGAATACATTGGGATTTTAGTGTTCCCATTTTGAAGGTTGCATCTGTTATTAGAGACTGTGTTCACATCAAAAGGGTACTGACAGGTTAGATTCTCTGTGGTGGATACCTGGCATGATTTGATAGTAGAACATTATTTTTAGAACGATGATTGCAGGGGCTATGGGCACAGATAACAGTTCGAATTAAAGTGAGGGCCTGGGTCCTTTTCCAATTAGTAAGGGACCCTGCATTTGTTCGTGATGGAGTCCAAACATTTAGATGCTAGGAGATGGAAAAGATACCATAGGAGAGGACAGTTTTTCTAGATTATGGAGATATGGACAGACACAGGAGGAAGGGGCAGTCAAAGATGTTTACTGCAGTTAGCTTATGAAATACTGTGAATGTTATTTATTGAATGTGTTGAAGATGCTACTACACTGCCATTGTACTACTGTTTATTGATTGATATGCTACTATGGATGTTTATAAACATCATCTATAATGTATCTGCTGTGTACTGTACCTCCGATGAAAATAAAATATATAAAAAGGAACTATATAAGGCAGGGGAGCCAGATGGGATGGTCTGAGTGACCTGTACTTGGTCTCCGCTGAAGATTATCCAGTGTTAAGGACATGCACCCTCGCCTCCCTTTTTTGTGTAGCCTCCCAAGAAAGGCAGACTGATCCCATGGTTGTCATTGAAGGCCCATGGAGAGGGCAGAGTCCAGACATGGGAAACCATAGAGGTGTAGGCATCATTATAGTCTGACTGAAAGGCTGGGAAGGCCTAAAGGTAGTGAATGTGCCACTGGTATTAATCCTTTGTTTAGGAAAAAAAAACACCTCTTTAATAATCTGTCTGAGGCTAGTAAGTTATCTAAAATGCCAGAAGGGTTATCGCCTGGAGATGGGGTGTTAGCCCCTTGTTTCTTTTTTTGTGACATGTAAAAGGCTGGGAATTGATAGTAAGGCCTGATGTCATATAGCAGTGCCTGTGACATAGTATAGGCACCATATGTCCTTTTCCAGGTGATGGAGGTGACAAAATGTCCAAACTATGCTGGTATACAGAAAATTGACCATATAATTCAATATCTGAGTATTCAGAGTAGCTGGACAAAAGTTTCCATGTAAAATGGAAGCATCAGGGGTGAGGTAGCCCTGGAAAGTTGAGCCTTATTGTCTCATGTGCCATATACATGGGGTTAAATAGGTTGTTCACCCCATGTATATGAGGTGTGACTGCAGTATGTGGGAAGAATCCTCATGGGCATATGTAGGAAGCAATGAGATGTCTTTGTCATCAAGTTCTGGGCCCCTGAGTGGTGGACATCAAAATAATAATCTCCATCGATGGAGAAATAGCTTCCAAAGGTATGATTTCATGATAAAAACCTGCTTCATCGATGTTTGAATGTGGCCCATTGATGAGGGAGCATAAAATAAATGCTCTGTCGACTATATAGGTACTCCCTATTGATGGGAGGGTAATAAAGGCTGGCATCCATCAACGAGGAAAATAGCCCATAGTGGAAATCATGGGCATCGTCGACAGGAGGGGGGTGAGCCCCATTATTAAAAGAGTGAAATACATGAGCATCATCGACAGGGAAGCAGCGCCATCAATAATGGAGTAAAACCCAGGTGTCTCAGATGGAGGAGGGTGAGCCCCATTAATAAAAGAGTGAAATACATGGGCGCCATTGACAGGGAAGCAGCCCCATCAATGATGGAGTAAAACCCAGGTGCTCCATTGACGGGAGGAGGGTGAGCCCCATTAATAAAAGAGTGAAATACATGGGCATGTATAGGTATATAGATCTCCTTCTCTGGTACAAGCACTGCCTCCCACCAGAAGCACTCCACTTAGCTGTCTCCACTTCTGTACTTTCACTAATAGACTACAGAATCATCATCTATGGGGCAGCCAACAACACATATCTGAAAAATTAGAGTGGCCTTTCATAAGTATGAAGTGGAAGTTCATAGGCCTGCACCAGGTTGCCATGCCTGGCTGAAAACAACAAGTAGATGTGAGCAAAAGTTTGCTGGCACTGGCTACTCACCGCGAAATAATTTGGTCTGACTCAATTCTGTCTAGTCCTAATGGTGTGTGTCCCATTCAGCCCTACAAAACAGAAGCAGAATCATAGGATCCTATGAGTAAGCTAAGGGGTGTGAAACGATAAGGAAGCTTTTAGCCTTTGTAGAGAGGGGTCAGCTCGCATGCAGGCCGTAAGCAGAAAGCTGAAAACCGGAATGTGCTGCATTTATGCACTTTAAAATGAAGATCAAGCACTGCATTTACACCTTGAATCAGGATTCTGCTTCTGTTTGTAGGGCTGAATGGGACACACACCATTAGGACGAACCAAATTGAGTCAGACCAAATTATTTCACAACTGTGAGTAGCCAGTGCTGGCAAACTGTTTGTTCATGGCTCTTATAAGGCCTGTAGACTTGCTACAGGCTGCCCAGACTCACACATATCTGCACCCTTTACGCCAACAAACTGGCTAAACTTTGACAGGAGACTAAAATATCAGCCCTGCCTCTTTGCTAAAAATAACAGAGCTACTCCTCCTGCCTCTTCCACCTACTCCAGGCACCACTGTCCACCTGCCTCACTTGACAATCGGCAAAACCCACTTCAGGGTACCTCACTGTGTACTTCATGTTTGGCAGCACCTAACTCTGTACCTTCAGCTGCTTTACTGTGTTATCTGTAACCATTTTTGTATCCATTTGTAAACTATTTTCATATCCATTTCTGTAATTATTGTGTTAGTTGTTTCTATTGCCCTGATGTCTCTGTGTTCAGTGACGTGGAACCTTTGTAAAGGAGTCATTAACTCAAAGGTATTTTCCAATATACATCAATAAACAAACAAACAATTCGCTGGGCCTGAATAGGTAGTTGCTTCTGCAACCCATGTACACGGTCATTCATTTGACCTGGATTTCTCACTTGGAGTGGAGGTTCCTGACATTATGGAGTAGCCAGTCATTTGGTCAGACCATCATACCATGAGGTTCTCATTAAAAAGCCCCCTCCCTAAAAGACCTTCCCCAATGGAGATGGTCCAGTTCTGCCCTTTAAAGGGCTTGACTCAGAAGGTCTTGGTGGTGCTGGACCTTTCAGGTATAAAGATTGCTTGTGAGGAGCTGGGGAATTGGTGTTGGCCAACAACAGGGTGGTCACTGAGGCCTCATTCAGTTGCACTGACCATGTTTGACCCTCACTTCACACCAGGGCTCCCTGGTTGGCCGTGAGTCTCAGGAGTTGAAGATGAGGGGCCAAGGTTGGAGTGGTGTTGGTGATTTCTGGCTTGATGGCACATGTTTATTTTGATGTCTCATTATAGAGATGCTCCTATCTCCTATAAGAAGGCAAAGTTCCTGTCCAGGGAGATTGCTGCAGCAATAAACAGACCAGCTCACCCTTTTGGACTGTTGACAGGCTGTGTAATCCAGCCTGTCTTTGGTCTATGAGAGCTTTTTCACAATTAAATTGTGACGAGTTTGCTCTTTTTCCTTTTTTTTTGATATAGTATTTATCTCCTGTCCTGGCCGGTACTCCTAGTGCCACCGTCTGTCCCCTCTGGCTCCACCGCCCAAGAATTGTGTCTCCTCCCTTATGCTCCCACAACTTATCCTTCATGGCAGGGTGGTGGTGAGCATCTCAAACCACCCAAAACTGATCCAGCCAGGGAGGTGCCTTCTCAGGGGTGGCCTCTGTGGGGGACAGTGTCATGCCACATGGCCAGGACCTTTACTGTTTTTCTTTCCTGAGGTGAGACTTGCCTGCACCCGCTCCTCCAAGCATCTTCCCCATCTCCTCCCCTTTCTGTAGCATCAACGTCCCACCCCAGATGCCACTAGGACCAGTAGAATGCCAATCATTGGTGACCCTCCCTGAAAAGGAGAACAGTCTGTCGTGACACCCATCCTTCTCCCTTGATGACCCCGGACATGGGTCACTGGTGTAGCACGAGGAAAGATGACCAGGGCCTCAGCCCACACTGCCACTGGGCTGGCATGCTCTATTTTTTTTGCTGATAAGAGTGCCACAATCAGATCTGTGATCCAGTCAACACCCTCTATGGGGGCTTGCAGTGATGAGCTGGAGGTCATGAGTAATCCATTTGTTTGATCTAACTTTGATCAGTTGTTGGACAAGGATGTTGTGAAGGTCACCTGAGAGTTGAGACCCACCTACTGTAGTTTGGAGCTGGGCCCAACATGCCTTCTTCTGTGGTGTGTTGAGTCCACCAGCCTGGTCCTGGCTGGGATAGTCCAGTGTTCTTTAGAGGGGGTCTTTCCTGAGCCTCTGAAGAAGGCTGTGGTGAGACCCCTCTTAAAGAAACCATCTCTGACCTGGACTGTCTAGCCAACTACAGACCTGTCTCTAACCTTCCCATTGTGGGAAAGGTTATAGAGAAGGTGGTGGATCTCCAATTGAAGGACCATTTGTCAACTCATGACATCTATGACCCTCTCCCATCTGGTTTCAGCAAAAGGCACAGTACTGAGACTGCCCTGGTTCAGGTGCTTAATGATCTCCTGGTGGTGAGGGATTGAGGATATTGTACCATCTTAATATTCTTTGATCTCTCAGCTGCATTCAAGGCCATGGACCATCTTGTGCTGTTGGAGCACCTGTGGGTTTATTGTGGGCTGACTGGTGCAGTCCTCAAGTGATTCCAATCATTCTGCACAGGCAGGATGCATAAAGTGGTATTAGAAACTTTTCCCTCTGCACCGCTGCCCCTGTCATGTGGGGTCCCACAGGGTTACATCTTATCACCCATGTTGTTTGCAGTGTATCTGCTAGCACTGGGGACAATATATAGAGAATGGGCTGAGTTTTCATTGCTGCAGATGAAACTCAGCTCTACTTGCTTTTTGTGCCCTAACAGCAGGATGCTGTCTCAAGGATTAATCAGTGCCTTGCTGAGATCCAGGACTGGATGAGTGTCAACTGCTGAGGTAGAATCCAGTCAAAATGGGGTACTAGTGGTGCAATCTGGTCATCTGGGGTTGGTGTGCAAGTTGGTCAAGTTTCCAGTCTTAGGATAGGGGATTCTCGACTTCTCTCCTCAGAAGGAGTGAGGAATCTAGGCGTGGTGCTGGACTGCAGCCTAACGCTTAAGTTCCAGGTGTTAGCCATTTTGCAGAGTGCATTTTATCATCTTCGCAGCATTCCCAAGATTAAACACCTTATTCCCCTAAATGATGTGCCATCACTGGTCCATGCCTTCGTGACATCCCTTTTCTTTGACAAAGCCAATTTTGGCTGAAAACTACAGGCAACCTGCACTTAGTAACTAGGCCTATAGACTAGAAATATTTCTGTAATAAAAAGTATTTGTATCTGAGGTTATATTCCACATTCATCTTGTTTGTAATATAGTCTTGTCACTTGGCAAATGTATGTTCCCGTTGTATGATGTAAATTGTAGTTTTTGTCTGTTCTTCTACTAACTTGGAGCCTTTGTAAAAGAGCCAGTTTGTCTGAAAGGCTGTAATTCCAAAACTGAAATGAATAAAAAAAAAATCCTGGTTTGACTACTGCAGTGCCCTTTACCTGACTAGCAGGTTGCGCCTGCCGCCTGCAGCTAGTGCAGAATGCGTCAGACAGGTTTTTGACTGGCCTTTCCGTCTTGTCCCATATTATACTTGTGTTTTGCCTAGAGAGCACTGCTCTGTAAGGTGGCGGATCACCTTCAAAGTTGGTTCGCTGACCTATATGGTCCTGCATGGACTGGGGCCCAGGTACCTGCAAGACCTTCTACAGCTGTACTTCCTACTCTGTCCCTCTGGTCAGCTGATGGGCCTCTTGGTGATTCCAAGGTGTGCCTACAATCTTCTGGTGCCTGAGCATTTTTGTTTCCATCTCCGACCTTATGGAATTCATTTTCTCTTACTATCTGAGAGACCCCATCAGTACATTCCTTCAAAAGGAGCTGAAGACATTTCTTTTCAGGGAAGCTTTTCCCTCTTATTAATTAACCTGAATTGTTTTTTTATGATTGGATAGTGACTGTAATTAAATTTTGTTTTAATGAACTTGCTCATGTGTACAGTGCCTTGAGTCACAATTGAAAAGGTGTGTCTTATAAGCAAGTAAATAAAATAAAATAAACATGTTAGTACATGTTTGACAGTAAATATTGTGAATTTTAGAATACAGCATTTGATTTTTCTTGCCATTATTCAGACAGGGAATGGGATTATGCAGCATGTTGGTAATACCACTTCTGTTAGTGCATCATATCAGTACCATGTAGTGTAGGTCTGTTGCCACAAGAGGGAAGCCTTGAGATAGCAGCTTAAGCAACTAGCCCCAGCCTGCCATCTGGTGGCAGCAATCTTATGCTACAATCCTTGTTGTTTTTTTTTTTTATATATATATAAAATAAGAAGGATGTAATGTGCATTTGTTGCCACAGGAGGGAAGCCTTGAGACAGCCGCTAAAGTAACTTGCTCCAGCCTGCCATCTGGTGGCAGCAATCTTATGCTACATCCCTTTTCTTATTTTGCCTGAATTTTGTTGTTTCAAATATTTTATTAAAATGCAGCTTTATAGAAAACAGTACCGTGAACAATGATATAAAGCTGTACGCTACATAATACATTAGGGCCAGATATTCAAAGCATAGCACAGCGTGCAAACCAGTAGCATGAAAATAGCACAGAGTGGCTGTATTCAAAGGACCGGGAGTGCGCAGAACTGTATTAGCTGCAAACTGGGGGAGCCTGCACACATCGCAATGGGACATTCAAGTTATATGCCATGTTAGGACAGATAGCATGACATGTAGCACAGTACTAGCTACCACCTATAAAATGCTGGTCTTATCCAGGCAAATCACCTAGGGGAGAGGCCACAAGAGGAAGTGGGAATGAGTGCAGTACCAGTGATGCTGCCATTCATGGTAGCAGTAGTGGAGGAGAAGGAGGAGAGGGAGCAGGCCCAACATGGGCTGCAACACAGGCCAAGGAGACGGTATGCTGCAAACAGGTGGTACCGGCCCAGGGTCTCCTTCGAGACCCTGCCAGATGGGCACATCACTGGCTGGTACAGGATGAACAGGGGAATGTTGAGGCAGCTATGTAAACTCCTGCATGAGCAGCTGTACTCCAATACCAGACACAGCCGTGCCATGACAGTAGAGGAGAAGGTGACCGCAGCGATGTGCTTCCTAGCCAAAGGGACGTTCCAACAACCAATGGAGGACACCATTGGGGTATCACAGTCTGCAACCTCACACCTCCTGACCCAGTTCCTAGAGGCTTTCCTTCCACACATTAGGGAGTTCATATTATTCCCCAGTACAGCAGCAAAGCACAGAGAAACAATACAGCCATTCCATCGAGTTGCGCACCTACCAGCAGTACTGGGTGCCAATGACTGCAGCCATGTTCCCATCCGTGCACCACCTGGTGATGGCAGTGACATCTACATAAACAGAAAGGGCTACCACTCCATCAATTGCCAGGTGGTGTGTGGTGCGACTAGGCACATCAGCAATGTCCATGCACAGTGCCCTGGTAGTACCCACAACACCTACATCTGGTACCAGTCCCAGCTGTGCCAAGCATTTGAGGAGTGCAGGTTACCCAGTGCGCACCTAGTCATGAGTAACAGATGGCAAGGCACACACACCGCAGCATGGATGGGGACAGGCATGGGAGGCCAGGAAGGGGTGTGGGAGGGCAACACAGGGATGCATGATGGCAACAGGCAGACCGCAGTACAACACTAACAGGTGCAAATCTCCTGACAGGGACAGCACCTATCCCCTGCAACCCTGGCTGCTGACACCGGTACCCTGGCCAGCCACAGTAGCTGAAGAGTGGTATAACGTGGCACACACCAGCACCAGGAACATCATAGAGAGGGTGTCTGACATACTGAAGATGCACTTCCGATGCCTAGGCACATCAGGCAGCACCCCTGCATAGGTCTCAGAAGGTATGCCGATCTTCCTAGCCTGTTGTATGTTGCACAACATGGTGATGAACCATGGGATACAGGCCCTGTAACCTGAGGAACAGGCTGACAGTGACCCAGAGCCAGCAGTCAGGGGGATAGTGGAGCAACTTGAGAGGAGGGATCCTTGCATGGCCCACAGGACCATAGAACACAGGGCCAACATCATTAGGACACTGTCACAGGCCAGAGGGTGAGTACAGACTGCACAGCAACATAAAACAGTCCAATGATGAATGTTTTAATGTGAACAAACAACCACAACAGTGACAACACTAATCAGAGAGGGTGCACAGCAAACTGAAACAGAACGCATGTGAGTGTGTGTGGTGTGATGTGGGGTCTGCAGGTCACACGGAAAGTGAACACACAGTCATGGTATGGTGGAATGGCGTGCCCGATGTGTGGCGGCAGAGTGTGGAGGGTCATGACTGTGCCAGTGAGATGATACATATGAAGAAGTGCCAGGGTGTGTGTCATGTGTGTGCATGTACAGGGTGTGCCAAGTGCACACAGGGTGGCAACCGTGCACAGGTTCAGGTTGGTCATGCCCATCACTGGTGACTGCCACCATGCACACAGCGCACACTATGCGAATGTGTCACAGAACCTGGGTTGCACTGTGCTGAGGACACATTGGGGGAGGACCACAGTGAGGCAGGCAGGTAGGACAGACCGCCTGTGCCCCCATCAACCGGTGGAACCTGACAGGGTGGACATAGAAACATAGAGTTTGATGGCAGATAAGGACCACTTGGCCCACCTAGTCTGCCCATTTTCCTACCTAACAGATAAGCTGCAGATCCTAGTTAACCAACAGCTTACTTCCTCCTACCCCCCACTAGGACTGCTTTATGTCTGTCCCATGCATTCTTGAATTCCCCCACAGTTCTTGACTCCATGACCTCCTCAGGGATGGATGGCCATGGCAGTGATGGGTGCCTGCAGATGTGCCTGATGCATTTGTGCTGGAGCCAGTGGCAGCCCTAGCCACAGTAGTAGCATGCCTGTGGGCCCCTGTGCCATGGTCACCCCTGGACCTTCCTGCACATCCTAGTGACCCCCATGCACCCTGCATAGCACAGTGGTGAGATTGACCACTGCAGCCATGAGCCCGGTGAAGCCACGGTCCAGCACAGCAACCACATGGCCCACCCTGTCCTCGGCATGCTGCTCCGCATGGACAAAGCCAGGGACATGGACATGCATCAGTGACAGATCATGCCTGAGCTCCCTGTGCAGGCCATGCAGGTCCATCTGAGCCTCCTGCTGGGATGTCAGTGCAGCCTGGGGCAGTGGGCAGGCCCCCAGGGTATCCTGCTCCAGGGGTGTAGCCCCTCCATGGCGGCTGGCACTGGTCCCTACAGCTCAACAGGGTTGGGACGCTGGTGCATGGGCAGCATGTCCTGCTGCTGCAGTCCACTGGTGATGTGCTGTTGTTCCAGAGGGCCCTGCCCCACAACCCGTGGGGGGCACTGCATGTCCAGCAGTGCACACATATCCCCCACATGGCCAACCACCAGCTGCATGGGTGCACTCATGCCAGCAAGGCCAACCACCCCCTGGTGCCTGTGCTGTGTCCTGCACCTAGCCCCATCCCTGTACCCCCAACACAGGCCCATCCATGAGCAGGAGGTAAGAGCCCTCTGACACATCTGTGTCAGTGTCACTCATCACAGTCAGGAGGATCACCTGCCCACCACCCTGATCCTCAACTAGGGCATCCTCCAAGGTGGCACTGTAGTCCAGTTCCCTGTCTGCAGTGGGGCTCCCATCCCCTGTCAGCTATAACAATTCTCCAAGGGTGTGCCAGTCATGGTGCAGCCCTGGGTGTCCTTATCCACCACCCAGGCCAGATGTTGATGGCAGGTTGTCCGCCACCACCTCCTCCTCCTCCTCCTCTGGTCCAGAGGCAGCTGACCTGGCATGGTCCTGATGCACCACTGGCCCTGCACATGCCACTGAGGAGGAAAACAGGACAGGGTCAGTCATCCGTACACTCAACGTGCACCCCCCCACCACCACCACCCAAACATGCACACCCTAGGACACCTGCCACCCACTGTAGACATGCACACCCCACACACCATACCCACAGCAATATCCTGTGGCCACAGCACCCAACCTCCCCACCCATCCCTTGTACATAGTGTGCACAGCACTGCAGCCCCACAGTGCACCCCAGGCTCAGCGCCAACGCCAACACACTGTTCTGCCACACCATGAAGGGGACACATATGCAGATACAGACCTGCCCTGGGTGGTGTGAGAGGCATCTCACACTCACCACCCTGTACACCAGTGACAGCCACCAGGCACAGTGTGGATGCCAGCACAGCCAGGAGTGGGTCGTCCTCCCACTGCTGTGCTGTTTGCGGGCTACCACCAGTTCGCATCCTGTCATGTAGATGCTGTGCCTCCTCCTCTTTTGCCTGGTGCAGCAGGTCACTCCAGTGCTTGTGCACTGCCTTGGTTGTCCTCCATGACTACCGACTGTGTTCACCCTGGCAGTGACCTCCTCCTATGCCTGGAGCACAGCCGCATCTATGGCCCTGTGGTGACACAGTACCTGCTCCCCTCTCCTTAACACCATGGTCTTCAGTTCCTCCTGTGAGAAGTGATGGGCATGTATCCATTCAGGCCGTGCCACACTACCTATGGGAGGGATGGAAAGGGTCATGTGTCACTAGCTGTGGCATGACTGCATTATACCGCGCATGTGCAACAGTGCGTGCATGCCACCGCCTAATGTGGCATAGGTTGCATGGATCTGGCACTGGCTGGCATGTGCGTGTATAGCACTCACACAGCCACAGTGTGCTGCAGCCACCCTGCCACTGCACAGCTGTCTATGTCCAGGTGACATGTGCATGTACAGTCTCACACAGCACAGTATGCTGCAGCCACCCTTGTCACCACACAGCTGTCTGTGTCCAGGTGTCATGTGCGTGTACTGCACCACACAGCCATGTGTGCTGCAGCCACCCTGCCACTGCACAGCTGTCTGTGTCTGGTTGGCTCATACTGGACCCACAAGAGCACCGCTGTCACCCATGGCTGACATGTGCACCTCAGGATGGGGTCACCCCAACAGCCACCACCTTTGCACTGTACCGTGCCCCCCCCAGGGAAAATGGGCACTGCACACAGGGCAAGGACACAGGGAATGGCACCCATGCAATGGCAGGCTACCAGGCACAGGCCACATGGAGCTGTTGACAACACACTGCTGGCATCCTGTGACCCCTGTGCCATAGCTGTGTACCACCTTCAGAGCGTTTGCAACCCTCTACGTTCCACATCCAGGGTGACAACTGAGGTGCCATGGACCCCATGGCAGTCATCTACTGTTGTGGTGCACACCCGCAGTCTATGGTGAGGGCCCCCTGCACCAGCCTGGCACCCACAGTAGTGTAGGCGGTCCCACCCAGCACAGGCTGATGCAGGGCATGGTCACAGCACAAAAGTTTGGTGGTGCTGGACTGCCGTCCTTCTGGCTCAGCACCATTGTGCAGCACTTGCTTGCCTCTGGTCCTGCATTTATAGATCCTGTCCCCAGCCGTCTGGCTGTGGACTACAGGTATGTAGTGCATGCTCTCAACCCTGTGATGCACCAGTGCCATTCCAAACTTCTCCAGCAGTTATACAGACCTTCCTCCGGCTGCTCTCCTCCTGTTGCATGTTTCTTCAGTGTTGTTTGCTCCACTGCAGTGTCTGCTGTATGCTGCAGTCCCACAACACAACACTGGTGGAGCACTGATTGCCCTTTTATAGCCCAGCTGGGAAATCCAGCCTGTTATGCATGCAAACCATTGGATAATTATATGATTATCACGGTGTTTGCATCATGCATGCACAAGTACCCTCATTTGCATATGCTGGCTTGACTATGGGCCTGATTAGAGCTGATAACAGCTTAGCACTGTGCAAATGGCAGCCCCAGGTAATAGGGAGGCCACGCCACACTGTCCTGGTAGCACATTACTATGTGGCTTAACACTGCAACCATGCATGCCCGTGAGGCCCCAGTTCCACACTAGCAGCCAGGTATTGGCCTGCAAGTGTGCCTGCGTGTGTGTGTGTGTGTGTGTGCCACTCCGCATGGTGCTTGGGCATATGTAGCATGGGCAGGGACTCACATGTTGTCCCCTTGGGGGGTGTCATTTTACAGGGTGTGTGGTGGCATGCACAGTGGGGGCACGGTGCATGCTGTGGCCATGGGGTGGCATGGGCAGGGCCCCGATTTTTCTGCGGCACATCGGAGCAAAGTTCTGTGGCAGGGTTCTCATTTGCCGCAGAACTTCTGTGGCACTCAACACCAATTTCATGGCACTTCAGTCACATTTTACCCTTAATTTTTTTCTTTTTTTGCCATATCTGACACAATGCACTGCCTTAACACAGTCATTTTATGGATGTTTGTCACCAAATTTTCAACATAGCCAGTTTAAGACCTCTGCTCATGAACAGTATCACTGTGATTTTATTAATCTGTCCGAACATTGATTTCGCACACCGACTGCGCCGTTCATTCTGCACTACAAGGTGGAAACAGCAAAAAGATATTATAACGCTTGCCACGCTGGGGTGGCTCCCTGTGTGCACAAATGACTTTGGGGGGTATCAGCTAACAGGGGAATGGGCACCCCTCGGCAAAAAAAAAATATTGAGATGTTTGCTACGCTGGGGTGGGCTCAGCATGGCATATCTAGCATTTGGATAGGGACAGTGAAGCTGGCGGGGATTGGGGCACTTGTCGGCAAATGAAGCGGTTGTTTGTTCATGGGCGGCCGACTTGTGGGTGATGGCAAATTCCGTGGATATTTCCGCTGTTTGCGTGATCCGCTGGTAATCGCAGAAAACCAGGGCCCTGGGCATGGGTGGCGGTAGGGACATGGTTGATGGTGGTCCTGATAGCACTAGCCTGCGGCTGATGGCACCATGGTGCAGAGGTCCTGTTCCTGGAGACTGATGACTCACACATGGGTGTGTGGACTATCGCAGGACAGCTGTGACCAGCACTGTCGCACCACTGTGCCGCCTTGATGACATGTTGTGTGTGTGCCTGGCAAATATTCCATGGGCCATGCTGCCCTCTGTATGGGTGTCCTCCATGTTCGGCTACTGATCCTGGGTGTCCCTGTGTGTGCAGTGTTGTTGGGGTTGCATGTGCATCTTGCTGTGCTGCACATGGTGTATATTGTGTCATGCACTAACATCAGTGTTTCACCTGTCCTCTGTAGAGCAGATCGAGCAGCTCAGAGCTGGAGGAGGGGGCCAGGACATGACCCAGGAGTGGCAGGATGTCAGCCCGAGGGTGCTGGCCATGCCGCAGAAGAGCAACCCTGAGAACAGGGGTCTGTTGCATGAGTACCTGCCTTGTTGCTCTGTGCTGTTTCACTATGCTGTGTGTCTCATTCTGTGTTCTCCCAATGACTGGTCTGGTGGCATGGCTGTGACAGTCAGTAGGCAGTGGCATTGTGGCACTGTGCTGTAATGCACCCTGTGTTGCACACAGCTGGGTGATGGCTGTCTGAACGCTGTGCTTGGGGGTTGTGGCACTTGTCGGCTTGTATTGCTGTGAGCTGCCAGATGGTGGTGGGGGCTCTGTTGTGGGTATTTGGTGGGCTCAGATCCTGTCAGTTGCCATGCCCACCTCTGGTGGTGCAGTGTACCCATCCCTCTGGCTCCCACAGTCTGCTATGTGCACAGTTGCCATTACCTTGCTGTCCTGGGGTTTCAATGGACAGCTCTGCATAGCACCACCCACCTGCCTGTTGTGGCTACGGGACACCACACCATATACCTTCCAGGCATTCCTCTTATCCTTTTGTCCACCAGCTGTGGAACATTGTCTGTCATACTGTGGAACATATTGGTGATATGTGGAACACATAATGGAATACTTACCTGGGTAGCTCATGACACTGTTACTTTGTTGCATTTATGTTTCAAGGGTCTGTTATTACTTTACTAATATATTTTTACGTCATTTACTATGGAATGTTGCTTTACAATGTTGACCTGGTTGTCAGGAACATGTCCTCATGAGGTGGATCAGGGAGCGTTGCCCTTGATTGAGGAACGCTCTGTACTCGGTGGTACAGTTGTGAGGCATGCTTTCAGGGCCTTGCTTGGTGGCATGTTTAGGCCCATCCTGGCAATGTCTGCACCCTGTTTGCCTGTTATTCCCTGGCCTGGGTCTGTCATTGGCAGGCCACTGTCATGGTATGGTGCGCCTGACATGCCTTTTGTTGTTGGTGCTGTGTCCGCATACGGCATATTGCCATCTGTCAGTGGGTAGCATGTCCCGACGTGTGTGTCCTCGTGCATGTTGTGGTGGTGTTTGCACACAGCTTCCAGGGTCCAGCTGTGTGTCTGCCCTGTCTCACTGTGTGCTGTGCCAGGGTGGCGTGTGTCACCAGTGCCCTGGTGCTGTCAGGCTTGTCTTCATCATGTCTGTTGGGGTTTGGATTGGTGCCTGTGTCACCCAAGCCTGCTGTGTGGGCACCTCCTCAGGTTGGCCTACCAGTGCGGCACTCACCTCCACCTGGCATTGTCCATCGGGACATGCTGTCCATCCCCTGTATGGTCACCTGTGGCTGCTGTCTGCCTCTAGCTGGTGTCCCATCCACACGGTCTCCTCCTTCCTCTTGTAGGTCCACCCAGTCATCAATGTGGTTGACCAGGCCAGAGGAGTCAGAGGATGGAGGCCTGCTGCGCTGCATCATCCACCAACACAGGACTGTAATCGAGCAGCAGGCCATCTTGAATCATGGAGACAAGGAGGGTGACAGCTGTGTTGGAGGCTTGGCCCTCAGATCCAGTGGGCAGATAGCCATGCCTCTTCTACCTATTCTGTGTTGTCATCCCACCAGCCATTGTATTTGTCCCTGCCCCCTGTTCCTGTGTGTAAACCCTCCTTTGCACCCTTCCCCGTGCCTTAACGTCCATTGTAAATAGTTGTATATATGTTTGACATTGCTAGCTTGGTGCTGCCCATTTTTGTTTCCCATGTTGCTGTTCTCTTGGTGGTCTTCTTGTTGCTTGGGTTGTGTTGGGGGTCTAGCTTGTCACATTGTGTGTATTGTTGTATTGTCTTTCTTTGGTATGGGGGGTTGGTGGGAGGTGATTGGGGAATTATTTGTTTCATGTTTGGGTTTGAGTTTCATTTACTCTTGCATTTCTTCACTGTTCTGTTCCCTTTACCATTTTAATTTGCTTATTTACTATTACATTTCATTTATTGCATTCTACTGTGTACTGTGTTGTTCTTGGGTGCTGGGTTTCACTTGGTTTGTGCTGTTCCTTGGGTCCCTCACATGGGTCCAGGTTGTTGCTTGAAATTCGGCATGTGTCATCATCCGGGATGTGCACTGTGCTCTGCACCTGGGACCTCATTCCAGCCTGTATTTCATTGAATGTCCCAGGGTCAGTCTAGCTCAGCTCTACACTTTATTCCTTTGTGTTTGCACCGCCTGCCTGGATGCTATATTCAGTTCTGTCTTATTTGCTATATTCAGTGCTATCTTATTCCAGGGCTATTTTTTGCCCTGCACTCCTGGCCCTGTTTGCCCAGCTTCCTTTGCTTGCTATATTCAGCTGGCTTTGCATAGTGCTATTCCATTTGAATATAGCTTGCATTTTGCTCTGGGCTAAGTTTGCATGCTGGGCAGTGCTAATCTCAACCCGGGGCAAAGCTTTGAATATCTGGCCCTATATAACTTAACCTGAAAAAGCATTTTATTCTAAGGTAGAGCTGAGGAGCAGCAAAGTAATAACTTTGAGGAATGAAAAAGAAATCATTCCACTTACAAAGGAATTAATAAATCCTAAGAACCATAATCTAGTCCATTTTAGAATAATTACATGAGTACATAACTGATATCTGCACTTAGTGTTTGCACCGGGGATGGAGACACCATGCAGGGGTAGACAAGGTCTCCCCACTGTGTGTAATTAGTGGTTTTGCATGCCATTGTTGACTATGATGTGCAGTGCATGGTGCAGTAATACAGTAGCGATGCCTCATCCATGGATCCCAATACGCTTAAGTGTGAGATCTGATTGTGATGCCATCATGGGGTATGCTGGACAGTGCTGCTATGTCTGATGTTGTTAATGCCCATCTGGGGAGTACAGGGTTCATGGTCTCGTGGTCCTCAGGAGTCTTGATGCTACATCAACCTGGTGAACCTCCGAGCAGTCTGGCTAGTCCTGACCGCCCGCTCCATTTGTCTGGGGTCAAGTTGTTCAGGTCCAGACAGACAACACCACGACCCTGTACTATTTCAACCATCAGGGCAGGATGCACTCCTTGCCTCTGTGCAAGGAGGCTCTTTACCTATGGTCTCTCATGCTCAGCCTACAGGCAGATCTCCTAGCCATCCATGTGGCAGGAGCCTCGAACAGTCTGGCCAATGCCATCAGCTCGAGAGCCGATGCATCTCATGAGTGGTCTCTCCTGCCAGAGGTAGTGCAAGATCTGTTCTCCCACTGGAGCACTCCTCAGGTGGAGCTGTTAGCCTCCAGGGAGAATGCAAAGCTGAGGCTGTTCCACATCCACACCCCTCAGCAGGGCTCGCTGCAGGGGATGCCTTCTTAAGGCCATTGATCCCAGGCCTCTTTTATGCCTTCCCTCCATTTCCCTTGATCCACAAGGTGCTTCTCTAGCCAAAGAGGGACAAGGCACAGGTGATCCTGATAGCCCCAGACTGGCCTCGCCAGTTCTGGTATCCAAATCTCCACAGCCTGAGCTCCAGGCTCCTGAGGTGACTTCCAGCCCACCCAGACCTGCTCTCTGTCAACACGGGGAAGGTACTCCACCCAGATCTTCAATCCCTACACCTGATGGCCTGATTCCTGAGTGGCTAGACTTCCAGGCCTTGGGTCTTTCCGACAAGGTCCTCAATGTTGTTGAGGTATCTCATATGAGTCAGTCAGAAAATGTCATGCCTTTAAATGGAAGAAATTCTCCATTTGGTGTCAAGACAAGGGGTTGGACCCCTTGTCCTGCCCATTGGCTAGCATTTTGACTACCTGAGGTCCCTATCTCAGCAAGGGCTTTGGTTGACGACCCTTAAGGTGCTTCTAGCAGCCATCTCTACTTACTTCAGGCGCGGACTGGTAAACAGTCAGTGGTGCTGGAGAAGGTGGTCTGGTATTTTTCAAAGGCCTAGATCACATATCCTCTCCGGTGTGAACCTCCACCTCTGTGGGATTTATTGCCAGTATTGCCAAGCTTAAAGGCAAGCCATTTAAACTAATGCACAGGTGTGACATCTCCCACCTGTCATGGAAGATCACCTCTGGTAACTATCACATCAGCCAGAAGGATCGGGGAGCTCCAGGCACTCTTCCATCTAATCTCTACCTGGCTTTCTACAGGGACAAGGTTGTCCCACGCCTGCATTCGAAATTTCTTCCAAGGTGGTCTCAGAGTTTCACCTGAATCAGGTGGTGACTCTACTAGTGTTCTACCCCAGTCACACCTTGGAGGCCGAGTACAGGCTCCATACTTTGGACCTGAGAAGAGCACTCACCTAAAAGAGTGTAAGAGTGTAAAGAGTGTATGGTGGACATTCACGGAGAGGTTCGCCAGCTGTTTGTCAACTACGCTGAAGCCATACCTGGCAGACCTGCAGTCAAGCAGATAATTGGCTGGTGGATCACTTCCTGCATTGATCTCTACTATAGGTTGGTGGGCAAGGAGCATCTCAGAGGTATAAGAGCTCATTCTACCCTCCATACTGCTGAATCAGTGGCTGCTTCTAGGGATGTCCCTAGCCAGGAAATCTGCAGGGCTGCTACCTGGAAGTCAGCACACACCTTCATTTTCCATTACCACATCAACTTCGAGTCACACCAAGATGCTAATTTTGGGGCCCCAGTTCTCCAGTCCCTTTTTCCACGTAGGTGTGCGTTTTGCTCCTTCCTCCTCACGGAGAACTGCTAGGAGTCTGCCAATAAGTGTGGATTGAACAACATATCCATGTCCCTAGAAATACAGGTTACTCACCTGTAACAGGAGTTCAAGGAATGGTATATGTTGTTTATCCACACTAACCCACCCGACCTCCCTGGCTTTGACGCACAACCTGGCTTCCTGTGAGCTAGATCTGGCATCATGAGGTGGAGCCAAGGGTTTTACCACCCGGTTGGGTGGGAGGAGCCAGCTTGAAGACCTTCTGGACCATCTTAAAGCAACAAGTTACCTACCGCAAGTGTGGATGAACAACATATACCACTTCTAGATATCCTGTAACAGGTGAGTAACCTGTATTTTATGAGTGGTATATGGTTCAGATCCACACCACTCCACCCAACCTCCTGTCAAGTGCACAATCCCTTGCCTTTGACATTATGGGGGTGGAGTTGAGGAAAATACTACTCAGGTAGTGGGAGGAGTTTCTCTTAAAGGGAGACTGCCGATGTATGGATGTGAACCATATATCACTCATGAAACTACAGTTACAGGTGAGTAAACTGTTCTTTTGTTCCATGGACTACCAGAATGCATTCTTCCATTTTCAAGCTGAAGGATCTCGTACCAGTTCCAGGTAATGCCATTTGGCTCTCTTCAGCTTTTAAGTGTCATGAACAAATGCATGACAGTGGAGACAGCCCATCTGCAGCACTTAGGAGTACTCTTATCTGGACAACTGGCAGCTAGCAGTTCCATCCAAAGAGGCCGTGATGGGTCCACAGCCCTGGCCCCTCCAGACTTGGGCCTTTTAGACAACCTAGACAAGTCTGAACTGGTACCAAGCAGGTGATCAAGTTCATCAGGGAAGAACGATACTCCTGTGGACCAAGGGCTGCCTCTTGGTGAATTGGGCACAGGATCTTACCTTCTTTGCCTGATCATTTGAGGATGGGCTATCGCCCTGCCAGGTATTTCCTTCAGCTGCTGCACATGACATCCTGCACCAAAATCATCCATTTGGACTGCTGGTAGATGTATCACTCTCAGAGATCTGGGCCATCAATGGTTGCAATACCTAGGCAACTTGAACTGGCTGGTCACAGTAACCCAGCCAATATGGGATGCTATACAGTGGTGGCTGGTCCCAAAACACCTTAAGGAAAGAATCCTGTTTATTTACCCAGAGCTGACCGTCACACTGACAATGGACATATCTCCAGTGGGTTGGGGTGAGCTCTAGTGCCACAGATTCCATCGCCTCAGTCACCCAAGGAGTCCCATCCACATCAGCTTGCAGGACCTCTCTGCAATGCACTTGTCTTTGATGGAATTTGCTCTGCTAAGCAGAGCTCTGGTCATTCAAGTCCAGATGGACAATTTACCACTATGTGTTATCTGGAACAGACAGGGCGGCACTCACTTCCATTCCTTGTACCAGGAGGCACTCTGCATCTGGACCCTTATGTGCAGCATGAATGTTGATATCCTGGCAATCCATGTTGGGGGAGAATGGTCATCTGGGGACACCCTTAGTTAGGAAGGAGAGATTTCTACGAGTTATTTCTTGAATCAGGAGGTAGAACCACCTGTCTCTGTGGGCTCCACTCAGTGGACTTGTTTGCCACCTTGGAGAATGCCAATCTGAGACTGTTTTGTGCCCACCCCACATTCCTTGACACTGCATGGGGAGTGCCTTATGAAGACCTGAACCTGGGAGGAGGGATTATTTCAAGTCACTTACCTAAAATGGAGGCATATGTAATCTAATCTGTACTGAGAATGGTGTGATTCAGACTGACCTATAGCTGGCGCTGTAAGCAGACCCAGCCTGCCCCTGTACTTTCAGACTGACCTACAGGTGGTGCTGTGAGACACTGCAATTGCACTGTTCAATCTACATGCATATCAGGTCATAACAATATGCTATGTTTGCCCACCGACTGCCTAAGCAGGCTCATTAGAATAACTCTTCTGAATATAGCAAATGCTTGTCCTGGGAAAATGTCCTACTGCCGGGTGAGCTTGTTTGTCCTGTGCAAACACTGCACAAATGTATTTGTGCCACGCAAACCTGTCTTGAACCATAACACAGTTCTGCAGTATTTGGCCTGCACATTTTGCAGCTTTAGTGCATCCACTTCTTTGCTAGCACACATTGATCACGTAGTTCACCTTTACCTTCCTCCATGTCTGTGTGCACTGGGCTATTGTTTTGATTTGCCTGGATACTGTGGGCCAGATATTCAAAAGGGTTTGCATGCACAAGTCCGAAAGTTCGCCATTCTGCGATATTCAGCAGGAGGCAGTTGCGCCACTGAAAACAGGCTAAGCAACAGCGCAATGCAAATGAAGGCATGCGCAACCGAAGGGGGTGGATCCATGCATAAAGAGCGCAATGTGATATTCAAAGACTTGCCAATGCGCAACAGCGGAACAGCCTGAAGTTGCGCCCCAGTGGAAATGAGCCAAAATAAAAAGGCTCAAGGAAGAGGCGCAAGAATGCGACAGGGAAGACACATGAGGCAGAAAGACAGAGAAGGCTAGGTAACAAACAGTGCAGGCCAGGGAGTGCACAGGACAGAAGGGGGCAAGGAAGGTGTGGGGCCACAGAGTGCAGAGGCCAGTAGGTGTACCAGGTGCAGTGGAGGAAGCGGTCAGGACAGCAGTGGTAACAGAGCAACATCAGGCCAGGGGGTCAAGCCAGAGAGATGGATAGTGCCTGCTTCTACATGGAAGCTGTAATGAGGGGTGGGAATGCATGCTGCAGGAGACATGGCCGTGGAAGGGCTCCGTCAATGGTACGCCCCCAACAGGCAGTACCGCGTCCGCATCAGATTTGAGCTGTACACAGATGTAGGAGATCATGGGCCGTACCGCCTGAACAGGGCAATACTGAGATGGCTCTGTGAGCTGTGCAGTGATGTGATGCAGGCACCTCACAATAGAGTCACGCCCTGTCAGTGGAGACCACGGTGACAGCCTGCATGTGCCTGCTCGCCACGGGCACCTTCCAGAGGCTGACAGGGGACACCACAGGCATCACACAGTTGGCCACATCACGCATCCTCACCCAATTCCTCAGCACACTGCTGCCACATGCTGCAGAACACATCCATTTCCCCAGCACTGCGGCAGAGCGTACAGCAAACATGCAGGAGTTCAACAGGGTAGCACGTATGCCTGGCGTGCTAGAGGCCATAGACTGCACCCATGTGGCCATAATCACACCACCTGGCCCCAATGGGGCTGCATATAGGAACAGGAAGGGCTATTCCAGTGTCAACTGCCAGGTGGTGTGTGATGCCACTGGGCACATAATCAATGTCTGTGCCACACACCCAGGTGGAGCACATGATGCCTTTATATGCTATCAGTCCACACTGTGCCATCGATTCGAGAGCGGGGACATCCCCACAGGCCATCTAGTGAGTGAGTAAGCATGTAGGAATTGCAAACATGTTGCAAGGGTGGGAATGCCACAGGTGCCATTGCAGTGGCACACAGGGATATTGGCAATATGGACCTGAACATGATACTCATCTCCACCATCTCCACACAGGTGACAGCGGATACCCACTCCGTCCCTGGCTGCTCACACCATACCGGCGTCCCATGACCCCATCGCAGCAATGCTATAATGAGGCGCATGCTGCAACACGCAACATCATTGAACGGGTGTTTGGGATGCTCAAGGCATGGTTCTGATGCCTAGACACCTCTGGCGGTGCCCTACAGTACAGCTCCTCAAAGGCCTGTGGGATATTACTGGCCTGTTGTATCCTGCACAACATGGCCAAAGACTGTGGGATAGCCATTCAGGTCGAGGAGGGGGGCAGTGATGGGGATGCCAGTGGCGCCAGTGATGATGGTGATGAGCAGCCCCCCCTTGGACGCGGGACCCTGACTGATCCAGCAGGCCCAGCTGCACCAGGACACCATCACGGAGGAGCATTATGCACAACACAGGTAAGTCAAGGGGCCATGTGCAACAAACACTGTCCTGGCACAACCCACAGGCACACAGAGTAACACACCAGGGGTGCATGACGGCAAGAGAGTGGAAGGGACCAGGCACACAAACACACCATCAGGGAGGGGCGAACAGTCATATGGACACACACACACACACGGCACAAAGCGTACATGGGCAGGTGCACAGCAGAGCAGGAACAGACATGGCAAACACACAGATCCAGAGACCACACCCACCACCTGTACTGTCAAGTACATGGGTCAGATGCTGGGCACCCTTGCACCTTGGTGTACAGTACAATGCAGGCATCATCATGCACGTGCACCTGTGGACAGCAGTCGGGATGGTGTGCAAGTGGTCCGTATGTCAGAGTGATGTGCAGGGCACCCACCAGTGCACTGCCCACCATGACGCACAGACCACCCAGGGCAGCACCAGACAGGGCCCGCACTGGGAGACAGGTCACTCATGTTGCACCATCCCATGGCCATGCCTGGGTCTGTCTATCAATGGCGGCAGTCACATCCTTCAGCATATGGACCATCTCTGCACGGGCCAGAGAACAGTCCCTGCTGTGCCACTCCACAGCCACACACACTGCCTCCACGGACGTTGCAACCCGCCTTTGCTGCTGTACCGATTCCCGCAGCAGGTGGGTGTGCACTTCAAATGGGTACTCTGCCGCAACGGCATCCTGTCCCACAGGGTATGGAAGGTCCTGATGCTCAACACCCCTTGAGGGTGGGTGCTGTTCACCAGGACCAGGAATGGGCATATCAAAGGGCAGTGGGCATGTGCCACTGCCGGACACTGTACCCCCAGATCTGGTGGGTGACTGCTGCTGCTGCTGCCCCTCCAACTGCTGTGCCCCAGGGACCACTCGTTCCACTGCTGTGGCCGCAATAGTGCGATACCCGCACAGCCACTGGTGCTGCCCCACCAGTGCTGACAGGTAAGCCTGGGACTGTGCCGACATGCTGGCACACACGTTGAACCAGCTAGGCCCAGGGCACATGTGGCCTGCTGTGTGTCCAACATGGGACACACATGTCACTGCCCATTGCAGTCCTTGCATCATCAATGGTGCAGGTACATTCTACAGCCACAGTCACAGCATGCTGGCATGCTTGCATGCCAGACTGCTGAGACATAGGCTATGAACCCCCCACACCGACTCACCGACACGGGTTGGCAACCCAGCATGCATGCTGGTGCAGTGCAGTGCATGCTGGCTGGTGACAGAGGTGGATGGACCCTCCTCCATGTCCAGCAGGTCTTCCTCACTGCCTGGACCCACCACCACCATCCCCTGAAGATGAACAGGATCTGTAACAGAAAGAGAGGACATGTGAGTGCATGTGAACAACCTCCCCCCCAACACCACCACTTTGTCATACCGTGCAGTGATGGGCTTCCACCTGTCTGGAATCCACCTCCTGGTATGCCCTCAATATCACTCTGCTGCATTGATACAGCCAGTCGGTCCTCAGCCAGGGTGAGCTCCACCACTGCTGGCTGGACCACGCCAGTGCCAGCACGTGCCACCCTGAGGGCTGCCACCTTCTCCTTCACCCTCCTGTGGTCTGTCCCCATCTTCTTTTTGCATTCCTGCACGGAGCGCCAGGCTTCTGTGCAGGTTCACTGTCCAGTTACCTCCCATGCAGCCGCATGGCCTGAGGGTGCCCGCATCCACTCAGTAGTGCCTCCTCCTCCAGGTAGGCCTGAAGAGGGCCTCTGTCTTTCGTGGTGAAGTTGGGCTCTTCCTCCTCCCACCATCCTCACCATCACCTTGGCTCTGCTCGGTCATGGCGATCTGTATGGGTGGAAGTGGACACCTGTCACTGTGTAGTCTACAGCGTTATCCCATGACCATTTTCCAGAACATCACACAGCATGCAACCCACCTCTCACCTGCAGTAACCGAATCTGGCCAGCGCAGCCCAATGTCGCACATTTATAGTGCAATGCATGTAAATTAGGAGTGGAGCAACTGTAATGAGATGCAAATCGTGCCACTGCACCTTTGAATGGCTGATCAGATGATTTGCATGTGTCAGCTGAATATCGCGCCGTTGCACTTTGCGCAATACGGTTGAGCCGGCTGAGCCAATGGCGCAGATCTGTGACTGTGTGGTACACTGCATTGCACATACCCAGGTAGCTTATGCAGGCATCTACCATGCTGATGATGTGCTGTGCGCGATTGGCAATTCAGGACATGGCCACCATTGTGCCAGTGGCGCTACAGCACTGGGCACCATATGGCGCTGTGGCACTACTGCACAATAGTCCACTGTAGCACTGGCATGCAGGTGATCGGTTGCGCAGGATGCGTAGACGTCAGATGGCGCTGTGCGTGGCCTTGCGTCATAGACCCCTGACCTGGTGTCCGACCTTTGCCCCCTGGCACTGTTCGGCTGCCATGTGTATGGCTCTGTTGCACTGTTTGGTGACTGACGGGGCTATACAAACAGCGTGATTGGAACCTATGGTGGTCTATTGCGCAACATTTCCATGTGGGGTTGCCGTGCTGTGGGGCGCCATATTGCCTGCTCTACCACTGCAATTATGGCATGCAGGAGAGCTCCCCAGTGGAGTCAGATGGAGGTGGCCAACCTGGTGGCCCTGGTTGAGCCCCACTTTGAGGCACTGTATGGTGATCAGCCCCTCACCATGGCCAGCACCCAGGTGTTGGCTGCAGGTGGCCACTGACCTGGTGAGGGTCACAGGGCGGTGCCAGTCTGCAAAGCAGTGCAGGCACAGATTTAGTGACCTCTGCAGGAGGGAGCCAGACCTGCTGCAATGCCTCAGGTCACGTGCCATGAGGGGCGTTGTGCCTAGGCCAGGTGGGTGTACCATCTGTGCACCTGTATTCTCCGTAGGGGTGTGACTGTGTTTTGGTGGTGGTGCATGGGGGATGGCTCTGCCATGGCTGGCTGTGTCAGTGTGTGCAGGTGTGAGATGCATGGGTCTGGCTGTGTGGGCAGGCACACTCACTGGGGCAGGGGGCAGTCTGCTTTGGAGTCACACTGATGTTTTTCTCAACATTTGTCACCCATGGGCCTGGTGGAGAGGATGCAGGCACAGGCTAAGGAGGGCCATGGCAGGGCCCAGGTGGCGGTCAGAGGAGGCATGAGGGGTGGGCCACAGTGGCAGCAGCAGCCACAGTTGCTTGATGAGTGTGGGTATCATTACATCATGGATGCTATTGCATGCTGGAGGGGGTGGGCATGACCACCAGCCATGGACAACACAACCATGCACGACACAGGCGACAGTCATCACTGTCCAGTGTCACTGCACATCTGTGTGTGGGTCACTGGTGGTCCATGCATGCACTGGGCACATGGCTGTGGAACTGGCATCCCACCACATTGCCACGTCACCTGACAGCCTTGTTTGTGCTGTGATGGACTTGGGCAGTGTGTGTGTGTGTGCAGTGGTGCACATAGCAGGTGCTGCCTGGTTGGGCATGTCATGTGCATGGTCACTGTGGGTGGGTGCATACCATCACAGGTGCAGGGCACTAGGCTATATGCCTTGCAGAATGGGTGGTGTTCAGGGTTGTGGACAGTCACAGCCATTGACTGTGTTCCCTTTTCCTAGGTCTCAGCATCCTACGCCAGATGGACTGTGCCCTCCAGCAGCTGATGAGGGTGTCAGTCACGACCCATGACCTCCTCAGGGACATGCAGTGCCCCGAAGTCAGGTGACACTGGAGGAGACGGGAACAGCAACAGACAGCAGGAGACCAGCTGGCCAGGTGCTGAATGTGCTTCCCCTTCCCACTTCACCCATCCCTCCCACCCTGCCTTCCCTCTCCCAGTTGTTCACCCCTACCCCTTACCCACCCCTACCTTGTACCCCTACCCCCCTTGTCTTGTACATATCTGTATATAGTTGTGTTATTGGTCTTGTACATATCTTTTCAAACATATATATATTTTGTTATGAATACTGCGGTGGTCTCTGATTTGCAGCTGGCTATGGATGCTTAGTTGCAGTGGTGTGCATGCCATCTGGGGTGGTATGGTTCTGGGTATGTGTGTGTGTGTGTGTGTGTGCATGGGGAGGTGTCTCTGGTGTGGGAGTGACTTTCAGTCGGTCTTGCCATCTGCTGCAGCCCACTGCTGGGTGCCCAGGGTGGGTCTGGCTTGTATGGTTCTGTGCTACACGAGGTTGCAGTGTGCCGGGGGGATGCATGGTGTTTACTGCAGTGGCAGTCACTGCACATGGGTGGTGTCTTGGGGTCATGGTGCAGGGAGTGCTGTGCAGAAGGGGGGGCTGATGTGCACTGTGGTTGTCGACCCCCTGTGTGTGGCAGTCACAGCCTGCCAGTGGTTGTGCTGGGGCATCATGGCCCTGCTGTGCTTTGTTGGCTTGTCCCCATGGGCCACTGGATCATCCATGCAGAAACTTGAAGAATGGTCAGGGGTTTGGCAGTTGAAATTCAATGCAAGGATGTGCAAGATAATGCATATGGGGCACAAAACCCTGGCACAATATATCAGTTGGGGGGTGAAGAAATAGCATGCACCAAGCAGGAAAGGGATATTGGAGTTATCATTTCTGATGACCTCAAGGCAGGGAAACAGTGTGACAAGGCAGCAGGTAAAGCAAATAGGATGTTGGGATGCATAGGCAGGGGCATCACCAGCAGGAAAAGGGAGGTCATAATTCCACTATACAAGACACTAGTGAGGCCACACCTGGAGTACACTGTGCAGTTCTGGAGACCTTACTTACGTAAGGACATAGACAGGGTAGAGAAGGTTCAGAGGAGGGCAACAAAGATGGTGCATGGATTGCATCACAAGTCCTATGAGGACAGGTTGAAGGCACTGAACATGTACTCCTGGAGGAGAGGAGGAGAGAGGGGTATGATAGAGACATACAAGTATCTTACAGGAGGAACAGGGTGCAGGAATGCACTATTTTTAAGCGAAAAAAGATGTTCCAGGACTAGAGGGCATGGGATGAAGTTGGAGGGAGGACTTTCAGAGGAAACGTGAGGAAGAATTTCTTCACAGAACGGGTGGTGGACAAGTGGAACACCCTGCCAGAGGAAGTGGTGGGGGCTGAAACAATCACGGGATTTAAGAATGCATGGGATAGACATAAAGGAATTCTGGAGGTCAGGGGTAAGGGGCAACAGACTTCCTGGAAAACATAAACTGAACTTACAAACTTAAATGGGCAGACTGGGTGGGCCATAGGCCCTTATCTGCCGACACTGTCTATGTATCTATGTATCCATCCCTCCCCAGTGATGCTGTGCCTGGGGTGTGCAGGTGTATTGTTGGTTCTACAGTGTGTTCCTGTGCCCATGTGTGGCATGGCTGGTGGTGGACCCCAGCCTGCCTCCCTAGTTGTGCAGTTCCATTGCTCTGCTGGGGGGGTCTGCTTGCGCTATGGCACCTCTGGACTGTTCAGCTGGGCTAGCCTTGTTGCGCTATGGCGCTTCATTTCTGCTCAGCTTCCCCTTCCTGGTTGCGCTATGGCACAGTTTGTGCGATATTCAGACATCGGCTGCTTGCGCAGTTTGTCTTGCTCCATGTTTGAATATCGCATCTGTTCCTGAAGGGCAGTCTGAAGGCACAGGGCAGGCTGAGTCAGCTCACAGCTCAACCTGTAGGTCAGTCTAAAAGAAATGTAGGAAGTAGAAAAGGATGTAGTTTCCTTTGAGATACACAGGCAGGCTTGCTAGTAAGGGTTTTCTGACATCATTCAGGGACTCCACTGGACTCTTTACTAGCACTTGGCAAAATACAAATAAAAAGATGGAAATGTAAATACAAGTAAGTAAATAAACAAAAGCAAACTGAATAATTGCAGAGGCATCTGAAGGCCCCAAACCTTCATTCTTTAGGATATGCACCTTTACTAAGCACCTGCTCTTTAAAAGACAAAAAAACTCAAAGGTAATACCACTTCTGTTACTGCATGTTATCAGTACCATGTAGTTTATGTCTGTTGCCACAAGAGAGAAACCTTGAGACAGCAGCTTAAGCAACTAGCTCCAGCCTGCCATCTGGTGGCAGCTACCAAATGCTACATTCCTTGTTATTGTTTTTTTTTTATAATAAGAGGGATGTAATGTGTATTTGTTGCCACAGGAGGGAAGCCTTGAGATAGCAAAGTAAAGAGCAGGTGCTTAATAAAGGTGCACATCTTAAAGAACAAAGGTTTGGTACTTTTAGATGCCTCTGCAGTCATACAGTTTGCTTTTATTTGTTTATTTACTTACTAGTACTTACATTTCCATCCTTTTATTTGTATTTTGCAAAGTGCTAGTGAAAAAAAAAGAGAGTCCAATGGAGTCCCTGTGTGATGATGTCAGAAAACCCTTACTAGCAAGCCTGCCAGTGTATCTTAAAGGGAAACTACAACTTTCTACTTTTCAGATATTTCTTTCAGACTGACCTATAGGTAGAGCTGTAAGCTGACGTGTCTGCCCCTCTACTTTCACACTGACCAATAGGTGGTGCTGTGAGCTGCCCCAGCACTTTCACACTGACCTACAGGTGGTGCTGTGTGACACTGCAATTGCATTGTGCAATCTACATGCATATCATGTCATAATGATATGCTATGTTTGCCCACCAACTGTCTAAGCAGGCTCATTAGAATAACACTTCTGAATATAGCAAATGCTTGTCCTGGGAAAATGTCCTTGTGCCGGGTGAACCTGTTTGCCCTGTGCAAACACTGCACAAATCTATTTGTGCCATGCAAACCTGCCTTGAACCATAACACAGTTCTGCAGTACTTGGCCTGCACTGCTGTTTGCAGCTTTAGTGCATCCACTTCTTTGCTAGCACACATTGATCACGTAGTTCACTTTTACCTTCCTCCATGTCTTTGTGCTCTGGGCTGCTGTTTTGATTTGCCTGGATACTATATTCACAGCTGTCTTATTAGCTGGCCTATTATTGCACTACACTCCCAACCCTGTTTGCATGGCTTCATTTGCATGCTATATTCAGTTGCATTATCCCCAGGGCTATTCCTTCGCATATAACTTGCACATGGTTCTGGGCTATTGTAGCACACCTTGCAGTGCTAATTTTGCTCTGGGGCTATGCTTTGAATATCTGGTCCCACATGTTATGAAAAATCACATATGTCTATTAAAATTATAATATTTTGGTGACAGAAAGTGTTATTTTCCCAGGAAGATAAAGGTGAACTATGCAGCCAACGTGTGTGCTAGCGAAGAAGTGGATGCACTTAAGCTGCAAACAACATTGCATGCCGAGTACTGCAGAACTGTGTTATGGTTCAAGACAGGTTTGTGCAGCACAAATACAATTGTGCAATTTTGCGCAGGGCTAACATGTTCACCCAGTACTTGGATATTTTCCCAGGGCAACCATTTCCAGTATTCAAAAGTGTTATACAAAGGTGACTACTTAGGCAGTCGGTGGGCAAACATCCACTTCAGCATCTTATTATGACCTGATTTCTATGTAGATTGCATAGTGCAATTGCAGAGTCTCACAGCACCACCTGTAGATCAGTCTGAAGGTATAGGGGCAGGCTGAGTCAGCTCACAGCTCAACCTGTAGGTCAGTCTGAAAGAAATATATGAAAAGTAGAAAGGATGTAGTTTCCCTTTGAGATACACTGGCAGGCTTGCTAGTGAGGGTTTTATGACACTATTACACAGGGACTCCATTGGATTCTTTTTTCTTCCACTAGCACTTGGCAAAATACAACTAAAAAGATGGAAATGTAAATACAAGTAAGTAAATAAACAAAAGCAAACTGAATAATTGCAGAGGCATCTAAAGGCCCCAAACCTTCATTCTTTAGGATATACACCTTTAGTAAGCACCTGCTCTTTAAAAGATAAAAAAAAAACTCAAAGGTAATACCACTTGTGTTAGTGCATCATATCAGTTCCATGTAGTGTATGTCTATTGCCACAAGAGGGAAACCTTGAGACAGCAGCTTAAGCAACTAGCTCTAGCCTGCCATCCGGTGGCAGCAATCAAATGCTACATTCATTGTTGTTGTTTTTTTTATAATAAGAGGGATGTAATGTGTATTTGTTGCCACAGGAGGGAAGCCTCGAGATAGCAAATTAAAGAGCAGGTGCTTAGTAAAGGTGCATATCCTAAGGACCGAGGGTTTGGTACCTTTAGATGCCTCTGCAGTCATTCAGTTTGCTTTTATTTGTTTATTTACTTACTTGTACTTAGATTTCCATCTTTTTATTTGTATTTTTCCAAGTGCTAGTGAAAAAAAGAGAGTCCAATGGAGTCCCTGTGTGATGATGTCAGAAAACCCTTACTAGCAAGCCTGCCAGTGTATCTCAAAGGGAAACTACAACTTTCTACTTTTCAGATATTTCTTTCAGACTGACCTACAGGTAGAGCTGTAAGCTGACCCAATCGGGGGAGTAGAGACAGGGACCTACACCAGGGAATAGAGTGTAAAGGGGCAAATGGAAGGGGTACAGAGATAGGGACCTACACCAGGGACTAGTGTGTAAAGGGGCAGATGGGAGGAGTAGAGAGACAGGGACCTACACCAGGGAATAGTTTGTAAAGAGGCAGATGGAAGGATTACAGAGACAGGGACCTACACCAGGGAATAGTGTGTAAAGGGGCAGATGGAAGGGGTACAGAGACAGGGACCTACACCAAGGAATAATGTGTAAAGGGGCAGATGGAAGGAGTATAGAGACAGGGACCTACGCAAAGGAATAGTGTGTAAAGGGGCAGATGGAAGGGGTACAGAGACAGGGACCTACACCAGGGAATAGTGCGTAAAGGGGCAGATATAAGGAGTACAGAGACAGGACTTACATCAGGGAACAGTGTTTAAATGGGCAGATGGGGGAGTAAAGAGACAGGGACCTACACCAGGGAATAGTGTGTAAAGGGACTGGGAGTACAGAGGCAGGGGCCTACACCAGGGAATAGTGCATAAAGTGGTAGATGGGGGAGTACAGAGACAGGGACCTACACCAGGGAATAGTGTGTAAAGGGGCAGATGGGGGAGTATAGAGACAGGGACATACACCAGGGAGTAGTGTGCAAAGGGGCAGATGGAAGGAGTACAGGGACCTAAACCAGGGAATAGTGTGTAAAGGGGCAGATGGAAGGAGTATAGAGACAGGGACCTACACCAGGGAACAGTGCATAAAGGGGCAGATGGGAGGAGTACAGGGACCTACACCAGGGAATAGTGTGTAAAGGGGCAGATGGGAGAAGTACAGAGACAGGGATCTACACCAGGGAATAGCATGTAAAGGGGCAGATGGGAGGAGTACAGAGATAGGGACCTACACCAGGGAATAGTGTGCAAAGGGGCAGATGGAAGGAGTACAGAGACAGGGACCTACACCAGGGAATGGTGTGTAAAGAGGCAGATGGGAGGAGTACAGACAGGGATCTACGCCATGGAATACTAACATACTAGCATTCTAAAAAGCCAGCAGAATAGGCCTAACGGTCTTTCATGTCTCCTCGTTTGGTCAGCCCCCACCCTGGCTGCTGACCTTGCTGCCCCCCTCGCCTTCTCTGGCTTCTCCTTTCCCAGTTCCAGATATTCTTGCTGCATTGGATTTTGTTTCCAGAACCCTTCCCCTGTACCTGTCCCACCCCCTCTTGACCCCATCCACTGTCTCTGCCTCCACCAGCCCCTAGGCAGTGCATTCCATGACTCCACCACCCTCTCAGTGAAGTAGCACCTCCTCCTTTCTCCCCTGAATCTTCCCCCCTCCAGCTTACACCCATGCCCTCTAGTGGCCCCCTCCTCCTTCCTTCAAAGCACCCTGACTCTTCCTCCCCTATTTACCCTCTTCATGTACCTGAAGACCTCTATCATGTCCCCCGGTCCCTTCTCTCTTCCAATGTGTACATATTTAGCTCTTCGAGCCTCTCCTTATAGGTCCTGTCCCCCAAGCCCCAAATCATTTTGGTTGCCCTCCTTTGGACCCTCTCCAGGAGGATAATGTCCCTCTTTAAGTGTGGCCTCCAAAACTGCACGCAGTACTCAAGGTGCGGCCTCACCAAGCAGTTATACAGACGGAGTATCACTTCCCTCTTTCTGGAGGTAATCCCCCTGGCAATGCATCCCAGCATCCTGCTGGCCTTGGCTGCTGCCCTCCTACAAGTCTCAGAGTTGTTCATCTTGACATCCACCACCACCCCCAGGCACCTCTCAGCCATCGAGACTTGTAGCATTCCCCCCCAGGGTGTACACTTGGCCTGGGTTTCTGGCCCCCAGGTGGAGTACCTTGCATTTCCCTGCATTGAACCTCAGCTTCCACTTTCTAGACCATCTTTCCAGATCCTCCAGGTCCCCCTGTAGGGCCACCCTCCCCTCCTCCCCATTCACCACCACCCCCAGTTTCGAGTCATCTGCAAAGAGACTCATCTCACTCCTGATTCCTGTCCTTATGTCAGATACATAGGTGTTGAACAGAAGGGGCCCAAGGACTGATCCCTGTGGGACCCCACTAATGACCCTCCTTGGGGATGAGACTATCCCACCAACTATGACCCTCTGGGTCTGGTCCTGGAGCCAATTGCCTATCCATCTGATCATCTGGTTCCCCACCCCCATTTCTCCCAGCTTATCCAACATGCCCACGTGAGGAACAGAGTCAAATGCCTTGTTGAAGTCTAGAAAGAGGACATCCACTGGTCTACCCAGGTCCAAGGCACTTGTCACCCAGTCATAGAACTCCACCAGGTTTGACTGACACGATTTCCCCGGGATGAATCCATGCTGTCTATCGTCCAGGCACCCTGACTTATCCAGGTCCCCCCCAGCCTCTCCTTGACAATGCCCTCCATCACCTTGCCCACCACCGATGTCAGGCTGACAGGCCTGTAGTTCCCTGCCACCTCCCTTGATCCCCCCTTGTGGATAGGCACTATATGTGCCACCTTCCAGTCTTGGGGCACCCACCCTGTCCTCAGAGAGATGGTGAAAAGCTCTGCCAGGGGTTTCGCCAGGACATCCGCAAGTTCCTTCAGCACTCTGGGATGTAATTTATCCGGCCCCGGTGCTTTCTCCATCTTAAGGAAGCTGAGGGCTTCCCTCACTCTCTCTGCTGTGATTTCCACTTCTGGTACCTCTTCTCCCTGCTTAGCCCTCCCCCCACCTGCCAGTGATGCCTCCCCCTCTCCGCAGACCCGCCGATAGGTAAGGGTCCCCCCTCCTCAGTATCTCTGTCTCCTCCCATGTATGATGCAGCACCCCCATTTTCCTTGTTGAAAACTGAGGTGAAGTACTCATTTAGTACCTCAGCCTGCTCCTCCGGGTCTTGTGCCCATCTCTCCCCTGATTTAATCCTGCTAATCTGCCCCTTCACCCTTCATTTTTCCCCAATTTATCTAAAGAACCCCCTGTTCCCTCTCCTAATTTCCCTTGCCAGGTTCTGCTCCTTCCTTGCCTTAGCCACCCTCACCACTCTAGTGGCCCTTCTAGCCATCAGCTCGTACTCCCCTCGATCCCTTTCACTTCTTGAGCACTTGAATTGCTTATAGGCTGCTTTCTTTCCCCGCACCACATCCTGGACCTCCCTGGTCCACCAGCAGGGTTTTTGGGCCCTACCACATTTTCGTCTTACTCTTGCACAGGTGCTGGTAGCATCCTGCACCCCTCTCCTGATCATTTCCCACCTACTATCAGCGTCCATGTCTGACCCAATCCCATCAAAATGCTCCTTAAGGATCCTTCCCATTTCCTTAAAATCCACCCCCCTGAAGTCGTTTACTTCTGTCTTTGTGCAGCCTTCTACCCCTCCGAGGTCCAGGCAGAACCAGAACGTGGCATGGGCACTCCCCGCCAATGGGTCCCTTACCTCCAGGCCCCCAATCTGGTCACTGTCTGCCAGGACCACATCCAGTCCCCGCGCCTCCCTGGTCGGTTCCCTCACTTGCTGAGTTAGGAACATGTCTTGAAAGACATCTAACAACCTCTGTTCCCTGGTCACAGAGTATGTCATAATCTCCCAGTCTGTTCCTGGCATGTTTAAGTCCCCCAATACCACCACCGTTCCTCTACCCAGTCTGCAGTGCCTCCCAACATCTGCCACTAGACTGTCCTCCAGCTCCCCTGCCAGGGCAGGGGGAATAGTGTGTAAAGGGGCAGATGGAATGGAGTACAGGGACCTACACCAGAGAATAGTGTGTAAAGGGGGAGATGGAAGGAGTACAGAGACAGGGACACACACCAGGAATATTGCGTAAAGGGGCAGATGGGAGGAGTACAAAGACAGGGATCTACACCCTGGAATAGTGCATAAAGGGGCAGATGGAAGGGAGTACAGGGACCTACACCAGGGAATAGTGTGTAAAGGGACATATGGAATGGGTACAGAGACAGGGACCTACACCAGGGAATAGTGTGTAAAAGGCAGATGGAAGGAGTACAGAGACAGGGACCTACACCAGGGAATAGTGTGTAAAGGGGCAGATGTGAAGAGTACAGAGACAGGGACCTACACCAGGGAATAGTGTGTAAAGGGGCAGAAGGAAGGAGTACAGTGACCTACACCAGGGAATAGTGTGAAAAGGGGCAGGGTGTACAGAGACTGGGACCTACACTAGGGAATAGTGTGTAAAGGGGCAGATGGAAGGAGTACAGAGACAGGGACCTACACCAGGGAATAGTGTGTAAAGGGGCAGGGAGTACAGAGACAGGGACCTACACTAGGGAATAGTGTGTAAAGGGGCAGATGGAAGGAGTACAGAGACAGGGACCTACACCAGGGAATAGTCTGTAAAGGGGCAGATGGAAGGAGTACAGAGACAGGGACCTACACCAAGGAATAGTGTGTAAAGGGGCAGATGGAAGGAGTACAGAGACAGGGACCTATGCCAAGGAATAGTGAATGAAGGGGCAGATGGAAGGGAGTACAGAGACAGGGACCTACACCAGGGAATAGTGTGTAAAGGGCCAGATGGGAGGAGTACAGAGACAGGGACCTACACCAGGGAATAGTGTGTAAAGGGGCAGATGGGAGGAGTACAGTCACAGGGACCTTCACCAGGGAATTGTGTGTAAAAGGGCAAATGGGAGGAGTACAGAGACAGGGACCTACACCAAGGAATAGTGTGTAAAGGGCCAGATGGAAGGGAGTACAGAGACAGGTTCCTACATCAAGGAATAGTGTGTAAAGGGGCAGATGGAAGGAGTACAGGGACTTGGACCAACATCAGGGAATAGTGTGTAAAGGGGAAGATGGAAGGAGTACAGAGACAGGGACCTACACCAGGGAATAGTGCATAAAGTGGCAGACAGGAGGAGTACAGAGACAGGGACCTACACCAGGGAATAGTGTATAAAGGGGCAGATGGAAGGGAGTACAGAGACAGGGACCTACGCCAGGGAACAATGTGTAAAGGGGCAGATGGAAGGAGTATAGAGACAGGGACACACCAGGGAATAGTGTGTAAATGGGCAGACGGAAGGACTACACAGATAGGGACCTACACCAGGGAACAGTGTGTAAAGGGGCAGATGGGAGGAGTACAGAGACAGGGACCTACACCAGGGAATAGTGCGTAAAGTGGCAGACAGGAGGAGTAGAGGGACAGGCAATTGGGAATAGTGTGTAAAGGGGCAGATGGAAGGAATATAGAGACAGGCCTACACCAGGGAATATTGCGTAAAAGGGCAGATGGAAGGATTACAGAGACAGGGACCTACACCTGGGAATAATGTGTAAGGGAGCGGATGGAAGGAGTACAGAGACAGGGACCTTCACCAGGGAACAGTGTATAAAAGGGCAGATGGAAGGGAGTACAAACAGGGACAGGCACCTAGAAATAGTGCTAAGTGGGGGAGTAGGGAGAACTGACAGGGACAGGCCTCTCAGAATAGGCATATAGTGGCAGACAGGAGGTGTAGAGGAGACTGAGAGGGAGAGGCAATTGGGAAAAGTACATAAAAGGGCAGACGGGGATGTGCGGAGGGCTGACACAGACAGAGTGCCACAGTTTAACAGCCTTGGGCAATATGGATGAGCAGACAGGGGGAGACATGGAGGGCTGACAGAGACAGAGTTAGAAAATTGGACAGCATTGGGCCGGGAGGAAGGGGGGTTACAGAGGGTTGAAAGGGAGAGAATCCCAAAATTAGAATACATACTTGAGACTGATTTTATTTTCAGTGGTTTCACCTCTTTGGTATTGTACTGTCCACCTTTAGTTTGGATTGTAGCTGCAGTCTATAGGGAAAGAGAAGGTATCCTCTCTGGTATTGTGCTTTGACATGTACATGTTAGTCCACCTGTGGTTCTGGGGCAGCACTATACAGGGATGGAGGAGGCCTCCCCTCTTGGATTCTGCTATTACAGGTTCTCGTGTTTCTGCCTTAGTGTGACAAGAGTGGGCTGCACTGTGCAGAGATGCAGGGGGTCTTCCCTCTGGTACTCTGCTGTTGCATGTAGAGGTGATTATGCCATTAGTTAGTATGGGCGCTGCACCCACTGTCCAAGGGACGGAGGAGGTCTCCTTTCCAGTACTACACTATTATACATTCTGGTGTTTGTGCTTTAGTTTGCCAAGACAGGATGGCACTGTGCAGAGATGTAACTGGTTTTCCCTCTGTGGAGGAGGATTGTTCCCTGTGATGACTGGTTTGGGACCAATCTCCCTGCAGTGTCTTCCTCCTGGCACTCTGCTGTTAAACGTGCTGGAGAGTTCGCCTTTAGTTCAGAAGAGTGATGGGTGGCAGACTCCATGTGTCTACTTAATGGTTGCTTTTTGGGGGGTTATTTTAGTATTTTTGCTTTGCCTTTCTGATGTATTAAAAATAATGTGTGTGAGATTTTAATGTGCACTGGGTTTTGTCTGGGGGTAGTTGATAATGCCCTGGAGAAGGTAGTAAGATGTTAATATGAGAACTGGGAGATGTGCAGTTCAATCAGAATATCTCTGCAAAATGAATGTTTGTTTTTATAAAGATTACTGGTATAGTGAGAGCAGTCCTAAATGCATTATGGAAGGGATACATAGACACTGTGAGGGTAGGGTACGTTCAGTGAAGTCTGCTGCTGTTTTGCATGGTAACTGGATTCATCTGAACACTGAGTAGTAATAATGGGTTATTATTTAATGCATTTAGAATCAAATTTATATTTCTGGAAATACAGGTTGGTTGCTGTTCCTAATCAAGTGTTAAAGATGAAAATAACGTGGTTATTGAGAGTGTATTTTTTTTAATTATGTAGGTTTCCATTTTGATAATTTGATGTCATATACTTTTTACATACAATTCTGAAAACGTCGGTGCAAGCATTACTTTTATCTGAAATGATTTCGGTTTCTCAATGTATTCAGCTGCAGAGGAGACATCCCTAAATAGTTAGATCTGCTTACCATAGTGCATCTTATTGTGTTTAACCTGTGCTGGGTTAACATCATTGTGCATTCAGTCCGTCTGCTTCCTTTTATATATTGTTTTTATTTTAGATGGATTTCATTTTGGAGATGTCGTCATGGTAATGTGTAATTGTCTTATCAGATTCAATTGGGAGACTCTAGGTAAACAACTGTATCTATGTACTGCCGGATCCAGCACTGAGAAAGATCCATCGGTAGCACAACCCTTCTTTGACCATTGCATAGAACGTCTGTATATATCAGTGTGGGGAGGGAGGCCTGTCCAGTTGCGAACAGTCACATCCACCCTGTCGTGTCTGTCCTGTCATTCTGTGATATGCATTTACAAGTTGGTAAAATATAATTAAAATTCCTAGGACTGCCTGAGTGAGAATGACGTGTGTGTATTAGAGAGGGACCTGTCCAGCTATGGACAGCACTTGTCCTGTCATCCTGTGTAATGCTAACAATGTTAATTGTTAACTAGTATGCCTGGTAAAGTAATGGACAGTTTGTTGTGTAGTACAGACATGATCTGTCATCAAACCACTGATGAGGGTATAACAGAAAACGGCAGCATGGCTTCACTAAAGGAAGGTCTTATACAATGAACCTTATATGCTTTTATGAATATGTGAGTTTGGCACAAGATGATAATATTCCATTGTCTGGTAGTGCAGCAGTAAAAGCGTCACTGTGTGTGTGTTCCAAATCCAGTTTCTTTTATATTGCCTTGCCTATGTTCTTCTGCTCAGGCTTCAGTTTCACAAGTGCATTTTAAATTCTTTTAGATACAGACTCTGCAAGGCAGTAGAAAATAAACTGAATTTAGAACAGTCACAGCATTAACTCTAACATACTAAAATGCCAGCAGAATAGATTTTCAGCACCTGCACAGAGGACTGATTTTGGTTTCGTCCCCTTCCCCTTGGGTTATACTGTCCCCAGTCCCAGATGTGCCACCTGCATTGGACCTGGTGAGATTTACCCTCTCTCTGTACCTGTCTCATCTCCTCTTAAACCCGTCCACAGTCTCCATCTCTACAAGCTCCCTGGGCAGTGCATTCCATGGCTCCAGTACCCTTTCAGTGAAATTACACCTCGTCCTCTCCCCTCTGAGCCTGCCCCCTTCCAGCTTACATCTATTTCTTCTCAGTGTCCCCATCTCCTTTCTTTGGAGAACCCTGACTGGGCCCCCCTTATTGATCGCCGTTATATTTAAAGACCTCTATCATGTCTCTCCTGTCCCTCCTCTCCTCAGGGTGTACATGTCAAGCTCCCTGAGCCTCTCCTCATAAGCCCTCTCCCCCAGGTCCTGGATCATTTTGGTTGCCCTCCTCTGGACCCTCTCTGAGTGTAACATCCTTCTTTAGATGTGGTCTCCAAAACTGCACATAATATTTGAGGCGTGGCCTAACCAAGCAGTTGTACAGGGGTAGAATCACTTCTGCCTTTCTGGAGGTAATCCCCCTGGCAATGCATCCCAGCATCCTATTTGTTCTTGGTGCTGCCCTCCTACAGGTCCTTGAGTTGTTCATTTCAACATTTACCTCTGCCCCCTGGTCCCTCTCACCCTCCGTGACTTGAATTTTGTCTCCTCCCAGAGTATACCCCTGGCCTGGATTTCTGACTCCCAGGTGCTGAACCTTGCACTTCCCCACATGGAATTTTAATTTCCATTTTCCTGACCACCTTTGCAGCACCTCCAGATCCTCCTGCAAGGCCATCCTCCCCTCATCCACCATTGCACCCAGCCTTGAGTCATCTGCAAAGAGACTCATTTCACTCCTGACCCCCTTCCTTATGTCTCAGACATAGGAGTTGAACAGGAGTGGCCCCAGCACTGACCCCTGGGGCACTCCACTAGTAACCCACCTTGGGGATGAGGCTAGTCCCCCAACCACCCCCCTCTGAGTACGACTCTGTCTCTTACTGCTGCACTCCCAGTCAAAAATATCCACTTGAGGGTCGAGGCTGTATGTAGTATGTAAACCAAATAAAGCACCGAAAATCACTGCAAGAATAGCCTTGTCACTGACGGGCAGTATTTACTAACATTAGTAAATAATATTGTCAGCGTGATTAACATTTCTTCTTGGAGTGAAGTTCTGTGCTTTATTTGCATACTACATACAGCCTCGGCCACTAAAATGGTGCAGGAGGAGAGCATATGAGGAGAGCCTAGAGGTGGTGAATTTTTACCCTCTAGAGACAAGGAGGGAGAGAAGGGCTATGATAGAAATCTGAATATGTAAAGGGGCTCAATAGAGCAGGGGAGAACTTATCATGGAAGGGTGTTACAAGAACTAGAGGGCATGACTTGAAATTGGAGGGGAGGAAGGTTTAGGGGAAATGTCAGGAAGTATTACTTCACAGAGAGTGATCAAGCCCTGGAACTGGCTGTCAGAGGAGGTGGTGAGGGTTTCAAGAGGGGCTGTCAAGGGAGGTGGGGGGATTGAGTGGAAAGGGGAGATGGACAGACTCAATGTGCCAGGAAGGTCCTTTTCTGCTGACATGTAGAATTGCATCAATTTACATTTGATAAGAACCATGTGCTTGCATTTCAGAATGTTTTGGCACAAATGTTCCACATAGCTTAAACTTCTAAAGTACCATTCTGAACTGCAGCAAGCACAGCAATTGTAGGATTTCTCTAGGTTAATGTGTAAGTAATAAGGCACGACAGGGTGTGTGTTATGTATTATAACAATGGTCTGAGAAATGAAGCTTTCTGATTGGCTCTAAACATTCTAACAGCCTTATGTTTATCTTTCATTAACATAATTGTACAGCTTACCCATATATTGAACAAGGTTTAACACTGTTTAAAAAAAATGTTTTTATTACAATAGCAATAAGGCAATCTGGGGTTACATTAATGGTCAGTTAATAACCCTCCAGGGGCATGTGGCACTCGGCAATGCCTCATGCCACATTATGCCCCTAGAGGGTGATTAATAGAACATTAACATAACCCCTGGTCATGCCTTATTGCTTATATAACATCACTTTGGGGTGAGCTGAAGCACGAGGTGAAGTCGAGTGCTTCTGCTACCCCAGGAGTGACATTACTACACAATAATACACATCCCTGGAGTGCCTTATTGCTATTATACAATGGCTAATTTATATTATAATAAAAAATAAATTCACTTTTAAAACAACTTTTATGTTTATTATATGTGTGGATGTGTATTTAACAAAAAAAAAAGTTCCTTTTTGTGTTTGTCCAGTAGGTAAAGCTGTGACCTGTATAAGCCCTTATGCAACTGTACTAATATTGTCTTTCCCCGTCTTGGCAATGGAATTTTCTGGTCATGGTTGAGTTCTGTCTTTCTGTCTGGCCCTCCATCCCCCTTACATGATCGCAGTGTGGAGCAGTGCAGTGGAAAAAGAGCATATTACCCTGCAGAAGTGAGTTGTATTGCAAATGATTACTTGTGGGAGACAGAAAAAAAGGAATTTTCTTTTAGTTTACTTACAGCCACTGCCTGCGGCTTTTCGGCGAAATGAACGATGGGGAACGTGCTGTTAGTGAAAGCCTATAGTTACAAGCAGTGGTGCTCAGGAGAACAAGGTTTTATTTTTTTGCTTTAATTACACAAATGTGGCTATTCTCTTTATTGCAGGACCAAGGGAGTCTGGGGAGGAGGTGAATCTCTGAGGACTTCCCTGATCTTTGTGGCTAGTGGGGACTGACATTTTGCTTGTAAGAGCATGAGCTGCAGGCAGGGACAAGGAAGCCACTCACACACAGTGGTGGTTTCTTCAGTTAGAATTTTATGTTCTGGAGTTTTTACATATGCTGTTGTGCTTCACTGGAGGAGTGAGGGATGAGACTAGCGTTATGGGAGGAGGGGTGCCCTGACAGTTTAGGTAGTGTGTGAAGTCGTACAGTGTGTGGAGCCATGTCAGGTCAGTGGTGGCTTAACAGGGAGGGAGGGATTTCATTCATGTTCTGTGGTCATCTCCATGCCTGCCCTAGATACAGTGATTTTATTGTTTAATAACATACTGTCTCTAGGCGTCAGCAGCCAATCAGTTTCCTAGAATTTGTTTTGCCATTGTATAATTCTATGCAGATGTGACTGATGAAAGTTTTGTTGCCCCCAAGACACTGCCACACATGTTATAGAACAGCCTGTTTATGGCCTAAGCCTCAGATTTACATTTCTTTGTACTTAATGAGAGGTTTTGCACAGTGTAATCCAAAGACTTTTCCTGTTCATAGTAGGATAAGCAACCAAGTTTGGAGGGGATAATTTAATTAATGCAGCCATTCCATTTTAATATAGTGGCATTGCCACTGTGTGTATTTTAAAAATGTATATATTTTAAACAATTTGTAAATATTTTCGCATATTGCATCTAAAACAAGATGCTGTACCTGCAGAGTTATCCGGCTTAAAGAAACAGTGTGTGTGTACGCAATCTTTCCTTAAGCCTGATGATAACTCCAGAAAAGAGGAGGAAGAGAGAGGTTTGGGTGGTGGTGGAGCTGCAGTAGTGATTTGAAAGTAAGAGCAGCACAATCAGGCAGACTTGATAGATCTGTGGGCCTTTTTCTACTGGCAATTTTGTGTGTTCGTAGCTCTGCAGTACAGCATCTCTTTTTAGATGTAATATGTCTTCCCTGAGCACAGGAAGAAACTCTCACTCAGGAGTCAGGCCCACCCCTGTAAACGATGGGGTAGGGGAGCATTGGTGAAAAGCAGTGCTGTTACATCAAAGTCTTCCCCTTTGGGCACTGTTTAAATACAAATAAATATTGTCAGTTTGTCTTCTGCATGTTGTGGTTGACCAGGTCTAAAGGTTTTGACACTGCTCTGCCTCTCTGTCACTCCTCTATGTAAACGAAATACAATGCACCAACAGTCCCCCCCTCACCATGAAGCCAGTGTTACATTTTTTCTCTTGATTGCTGTCTTCAATATTGCCTTTCTGCACTGCTTTGATAAGATCAGAGAGAACTCCTCAGTCCCTTTCCTCCTTGGTGACACTCGGCCCCTCTCCCCATCCCCCAACCTTAGCTCTCCCCAGGGTTCCCTGTACCCAGGTGCATTACTAAGGAGCCAGTATTTCCTTGCCATTGTAATGTGTTTGTAACCCCTTTGTTACCCAGGGTTACTAGAATCCCAGTAAGACCTAGTGGTAGGCAGGGAAGGCAGCTTGTGAAACTCCAGTTAAATGGGTTTCACACTGTCTCACTCTGTCCTCAGTCACAGCTGAGACTTGAGAGATGACATCACTATAGAACTGTCACAGCTGCATGAGCCACATAGGAATCTACAGCTCAGGGAGTGAGTTTAGAACTTTGGGAAATTCAAAAGGCATTCTTCTTCAGTTTGTCCTTAAGCAAACAGGAAGGAAGTCAGTCAGTCTGCAGTTTGTTTCAAAGAAGGAAGTGTTCCTGTGTTTACCATTTTTAAAGTGGTGGAGACCGCTCCCCCGGTCTCAGTGCCCCCCTCCCTCTGGGGGGGAGGAAAAGTTCTCTGTGGGTTCCAGGGGCATTCCCCTTCTCCCACCACAGAAGGAAGCTGCCTGGTTTTATTTAGTCTGTTCTTGTATAACAGCAAAGGTTATAGTACTTCGCCTGTGGGGCACCTGCAACGAATGGGTGAGTGTTTGGATCCATTTGAAGGGGCAAACAACTTGTTTTCTTCAGTTGGGAAATGAATGTGGACTGCTATTTGGGAGGACTATGTTTACTAGGACAAACAAATGGAGCAGTCAAACAGTCTAAAGTTTTAAATGGATTTCAAGTAATGGGGACTGCTATTTGGGAGGACTATGTTACAAGGACGAACAAATGGAGCAGTCAAACAGTCTAAAGTTTTATTGGATTTCAAGTAATGCTATAGAGGGGGTGCTTCAGGTCATCCACCGTTCAATCTATATTTTAAAGTTCTAAAGTTTTCTGTGTGTATCCAGAGAAATGGCCGGGTATGGGCTGTGGGAGCTGGAGGTGGGAAAACCCCCCATCTTTAGTAACCAGGTCCACCTCTACGGATTTCTTCTGTGTTTTGCTACTTGCCTCATGCACTTGGCCAGTGATGGGGTGGGTACCCAGATGTGGGTCGCAACTTGAAAATCTCTCTAGGAGTCACAGACTCTAAGTGGTGTGGGGAGCCACAGTTTGGGAGTCTCCTTGTTTGATGGGATGTCTTTCCAAGTAAAGTTTGGGTTCATTCTTCAAGTGGACCATCAGCCAAGTGGCTGGCAGGGGAGCTGGGCCAGTCGGGCTATGTATCCAAAGCGCATGCAAAGTCCAGGCTGAGTGCCTGGTGGGTCCAATGCCAGACAACTGTAGTAATGTGTTCATTCTTCCAATGGACTACTTAGTTAACCTCTAATCTGCACATACAGTAACGTAGCCCTTTGGGGGACCATGCAATGCTTTGTTTATGTTCAGTTAGTTAATAAATAAAGCCACACTGAAAAATCCCAATTCTGGTTCTGGACTTTACAGTTATTGCTTCCTGTAGTTGGATTTACTTGGGTGCCCCTGTGCAGAGTAGCCAAACCTAGGTCCCTTGTGCCAGGTAACCTCATCCTCCCTGAACCCAGGTCCCCCACCAGGTATTGCTGCCAACGCCAACAGCATGCCACCTGTTGTTTTAGTAAAAAAGGCAGGGATGGGGTCCCCTTACATGTTTAATGTGTATTGTTAGCAATTTAATTGTGACTTTAGAGTTTAGGACTCATGATAAAATGATCAAATGGAAAGTGACACATCTGAAAAAAGACACCAATATCAAACATAACAGTTTTATTTAATATTATAATTATTAGAGTTGGAGTGGAGAGAGGCTGGACAGCAGGACTACAGTGACCTGCCTCCTTCTGGACCTCGATGGAGTCATCAACAGTTAAGTAAATCTCTTAATCATCCCTTTCTCAGTCTGTGTCTTGGGGGAGTCATGGTAGTCGTCTAACACATCCACACTAGAAAGTAAGACCACAATGAAGTTAAGCATTTTATTTCTATGCACACTACTGTGAAGTTGTATTTTGGCAGCAGCTTCAATGCAAAGTTAGCTTAACCCATTAGCTGTATAAGAATGGGAATGGATGGGTGGCCCTTACTAAGCAAAATCCAGCAGTTTCCTTCCAACCTTGTTATGCAATCGATATGACATATAGAGGATAATGTATGGTCCTCTATCATTAACCGGTCAGTTAACAGTCGAGAGGTTGCCAGGGCGACCATGTAAACCTCGAGAGCGAAGCTCGAGAGGTTTACGTCACCATGACAACCTCGAGATGGTTAAAATTAACCGGTTGTTTTTTTATAGTGTATGGTCCTACCTCAAAAGGCTGCTTACTTTTCCATAAGTAGTCACCGCTGCGGCCTTTCAGTCCTTCCCTAACTGCTGCTGTTCGCGCGTCAGTTCCCCGTCGAAAAAAAAGCATGCACATTCGCAGACCACTCACTGTTGTTAATCTATCGATGTGACGTAGGATCGATAGGTTAACAACATATCTAGGTCACATCGATAGGTTAACAACCTTAGGAAATGATGATTTCCTAAGGTTAACAGCGTTCTACCATACATTATTACTCTGTTAACCCTTAGTATGTCATATCAATGGTATAACAAAACGGAATTGTCACAGCTTTGTGAAAAATGTTTATTGTGTTGGTATTAAATTGATTTGCACCAAGCTGTGTGAATAGTGTGGTGAGAACTTGATATACATTGTTATAAAATGGGCAAAAGATCTGGCTGTTAACCTGAGGATCCATTTAGAATACAGCTCTATTTTCAGTGGTGTGCAAATTCCCATTGCCACCTGTCCGGGTCAAGAACCAAAATGGAGTAATGTCATTGTAATGAGTTGGGGCAAGTGAAATTTCATCTAAAATCATGGCTGGTTAAGTAACGAGTTTCTTGATTTGATCAATTCTGCCCATTTTATAAGCACAATAAGCCACTACAGGAATGTGTGTTGGACAGTTCTAATGCACGGCTAGAGGGGTCAACCCCCTCTTTCCTCAACATGTCCCCTAGCCATGTGTTAGAACTCTCTAGTGCATGCCCTGTTGTTTCTTATTACGCTCTTGATGAATCAATCTTCCTGTTTGATTTCAGAATGCTTAATATAAGAAGACAAGCTCAAACACTGCTGATGAATCAATCTTCCTGTTTGATTTCAGAATGCTTAATATAAGAAAATGAGCTCAAACACTGCTGATGAATCAATCTTCCTGTTTGATTTCAGAATGTTTAATATAAGATGACAAGCTCAAACACTGCTGATGAATCAATCTTCCTGTTTAATAATGTCTATAGAGCTACTAACACCTCAGCGAAAACTTTGGAAAAACATAATTAGGTACAGTTCAGCTTGTATTCTGTGTATATTTTTCTTCCCCATTATTTAATAATGAGTAAATTTGTATGAATACATGATATGGTCAAATTCCAATCCCTCACCCCAAAAATGAACCCTGATTGTGATTTGTGGCACCAGTCTGTTGCTATGGGAGTAACTGTCACAATCACAAGCAGTGCATTATGACCTCTGGTAGGGAGAAGGCAGTAGAAATAGATGAGCTCTTCAGGAGCAAAGATCCTGTTTCATGCAAATGACCTTAGTAATTAATAATGGAAGGGGACATAAAATGAATGTGAAATACATGCTGAACTTCTAGATATTGTGTTTAGTTAAATCTCTCCTGAAGGTGTCAGTTGTGCAGTATAATTTTCCCAGCCCCTCATAAACATACAGGGTAGGTGACCTGCTCCAGTGTTGAGAGGTATTAAAAAATATCATGCACGTCAGTCCAGTAAAAAAGATACAGGACCACTAATGTGTTCCCCAAGAAATACAGAGCCACTTCCTGAACCTGCTGACACACCCACAGGCAGGCACCCATGGCCCCCTTTTGTGATGTCAGAAAATGATGGCTGTGTATGTGTTCCAGAGACTGCCTGGGGCATGTCAGACGGTTCAGGAAGCAGCTCTGTTTTTCCTAGGGTGCACATCAGCAGTCCTGTAACTTTTTTACTGGACTGAAGCGCATGGTATTTTTTAATACCCCTCAACACTGGAGCAATCACTTCTGTGGCTGGGAAAATTACAGTGCACACCTGCTCTTTAAGATGAGATGAACTCAATAAACATTGTTGAATCAATCTTCCTGTTTGATGTATAAATGCTCTACAGTAGACAAACTTGATAAACACTGATGAATCAATCTTCCTGTTTGAAGAATGTGAAGCTAAGAAAACTGACTCAAACATTGTTTATGAATCAGTCTTCCCAATTGTTTTAAGAATATTTTACATAAGAAGCAATCAGAAAAGTAAATCAGTCTGTGATTAATTTTTATTGCTAGCCCATACACTATGAAGTCTAATGTATGTGGTTACATTAATAACTGCTTTGAGAACACCTGAGGTTGCCATGCCAACTGTAAACCTCTTTAGCTATGCTCTTGAGGTTTACAATGATGTCACGGCATCCTCTCGAACCACTTACGGTGTGGTTGTTAACCAAAGACCATATATTATATTGATCTATTTTACTTCATATGTCATCTTAGCTTTCACCATTACTCTCAAATCTGTATTTTTGGTTCCAAGTGAATCAGCAGTAGTGATGGGTATGGTTCATCTGTGGATTGTGTGTTTCAGATAACAGTATTTATGAGACTATGTTTTTAGTAGTACTTATGAAATGGGTGTCAGAATTTAGGCATCCTGATTGGTCCATACCTGTATGATATTCCTTCTTACGCACAGGAAAAAGGACCAGCAGTGCCCTCTGGGCACTGACCCTAGTAAAGATGCCAGTTAGAATGTTGGCACATTGAAAATCAGCCATCTTGTTTTCACCAACTGCACATGAAATACCAGGCTGTATTTTCAATCTGTCAGCATATCTGTAAATCAAATTCAGGACCTGCATCATTTAAAAATAAAAAGTGCCAGGATAACAATCACTGTACATTCTCACTGTAGGGCTCAACAGCTTTCTCACAACTCCCCTGCCCGCGCTCTCTGTCTCTTAAGTAAATAAGCAAGCCAGCACTCTGTACTTCACTCCCTTAGCACCACAGTAAAATAAAAAGAAAACCAACATAACCTGTACGTAAGATGACTTTTGTTCTCCCTAGCGCCAACCATTATCATAACATACAAAATATATATAAAAAGAGACAACAGAATTTCTTGTCCAAACTAAATGAAGTATGACTACTGCTAGAGGGGGGGGGGTGCCATGACTACAGAAATACAAGTAAGGATGCCTTAACAGCTCAAAAGTCCTCAAGTAAAAAAAAAGGTGGAGGTACTATTTTATTAAAAATTAGGACAAACATGTCAATTTTTTTAATATTTAATATTATGCATTTTAGTTATATACATCTGTATTTTAGATAACTACTTCATAAGTACAAACACTTTAACACACAGCTAGGAGGTTGGACGCACTCAGTTAGTTGCCTCGTGCCTCACTACACCTCCTAGCCATGTGTTAAAATATCTAACACACACCCTGTTGTGTCTTATTGCTTGCTTATGGGATAAAAATGCAGTCTTCCATAGATGGGCACAACCCCAAATTACGGGAGATAAGCAATTACACCGCTTGGCTCATACCAGTTTCTGTACCTTAGTGATCTGACTAAATGTGTGTAACAGTTGTCAGTCACATTTCAATGCAAATACAGCATTTGTTTCCAGCTATTAAATTTGTTAATGTAGTATAACAACATACAGTAGCCACACCTGGCCCTTGAAATAACTTTGTGTATTGTAGGTTAATGTAGATTGCCTGAGAACTAATGGAGCGGAAGCAAGCAAGGCTCATCTTCTTGAATTGGACAGACACTTATAGTGAGGTCAGACACTTTATAGTGATGAAGTGGCAAAGATGGGCCAGGAGTCTACATCATTAAGAAATAGACTTTTTCAGAATTAATCCATATTTGTTTTCTTGTCTGTGCTGGACATTGCATCCAAGTCTTGACTTGACTTTACGTCTTCCGTATTAGTTTCTTACCAGTGTATACAAAAAAGCCAGTACTTAGTAGTAGAAAGGTAGTATTGTGATTGTCAGCATGGCTGGTGCAGCTCCCTGTTGTAAAACTAACAAGTATGTAAGTACATCACTACTGTCATGAAGTGAAAACTCTGAAATATGCAACCTGTTTGTTGCCCCAAATTCTTGATCTCATGGTAATAGTAAATTAATTGTTTGGAAATACTTTGGATCACTGTATGTTAAAACACAGTCCCAGGTACCTCTTCAAGTGACCCAGGTTCAGTTTTTTGCTTGACGACGGTAGATATTTCTATTCCCTTTGCTTAGATGCACAACAAGCACTGTAAGCAAAAGGACAGTCTTCTGCACACATTAGCAGAGTTAAATGTATGCCCTGCAAACAGCTACTACATCCTTTAAGGAACATTTAATCTACGTTCATAACATAGATGTACATGAGAGTAACAAAGCACAGAAACTTAAGCAACGTACAGTTAATATGAATGTGCCTTGGTGGTGCCAGTGGCAGTGTTCAGCCAGCTGCATCTGATTTTGAACTTGTTTGCGATGTCTTGGTCTGGTTTTCTTTGGATATGATGCCTTTCAGGTCCATCAACAAAAATGGTTTCCAACTATTCTTCTCCAAAAATTTCCAGAGCATAAAAATACCTAATGAGAGAAGTTTACATGGTAAAGCTCTGCATGATGTATACAGCTTATTAAACAAAGTGAAGGACAACCTCAGTGCACTGCGTTCCATTTGCATTATGTTTGATGGATGGACTGATAAATACAAATGTCGTCCTTACCTTGATATATGCCTAGCCTACATTAACACAGGCTGGGACTTTCACATTATTACATTGTCATATAAAGTGTTGCCTAACCACACTGGGGAAGCTGTGGCACAGCATGTCGGCAAAGAGCTTGAGTATTTTGCCATCAACAGAACAGTGAAACTTTTCTTGATGCACGAAGGAGTGGAGAACATGAAAAAGGCCATCCGCATGTTATGGGTGAAACAATGTAATCACTGTGATGCGCATGCGTTGCACCTGTTGCTGATAACTGACTCCATGAATCATGTCAGTGATGTACAAGATTTGATGGAGAAATGCAAATCAGTACTGACAAAATTATATTTCAAAGGGTACCTCATTGAAAAGGAAGTCGTCAACTGAGATGGACAGCCTCCTGGAAAAGATGGCAAATGTGCAAAACATTCTGGCGCTGGATTCTGATTACCCGATTGAAGATGGTGGAAGTAGAACAGATGAGGAAGATATGCATTCAGAGTTTGGTCTCTTTCTCAGTGATGATGATGCCACACCAGAGACCATTCTCAATGCCATCAGAGGCACACAGGAAAGAAATGGTCAAGGAGCAACATCTTCCAGAGTTGTGAAACACAAAAATGCATTCTCACCTAACTTTAAAACAATAGGTCATGACACGATGGAATTCAATGCTTGTTATGTTTGAAAGCATCATAGATCATCACCAGGAGGCTGAGCAAGCTTTGAAACACTCCGGACACAATGAGTTGTGCCTCACAACTGAGGAGTTTGATATTGTTGAAGAATTCAAACATTTTCTTCTCCCATATAAGGAGATCACTGAACTGGTCACTAGCAATCAACTGCACCTGGCACTAATACCACTCACAAAAAATGAGATTATGGAAAAATCACAGATCAGTAAAAGAGATCATCCAGCTGTGCAGCAGGTGAAATGGCTTGTGCTGAAAAATGTAGAAAAGTGCTTTCCAGACAGTGACGCAGACAAACTGGCGCGCTCACTGGATCCATCCACAAAAGAAGCTTTGCAGCTGTCTAGGGAGGAACAAGTAGCGGTACTGAAACATGCAGTTCAAGAACTGATGGAGTTTGAAACTATGTCAACAGCTTTTTTAACAAGTTCAAGAGCCAGCAGCACACTATCAATGACGACGTCAGTTGCAAGAATCTGTCAGTGATAAAGAGGCAGAAGACAATCTAAATTTCATGAGGATGATGACAGATGCCTTCTTATGAATAAGAAAAGCAAAATGCTTCAGAAGCTAAAACAAAGTTTGCAGCTCGGTGAACACAGCTCAGCTGTGAAAGATGAAATCAACTGATATTTGACAGTGACTCCTACAAGTGAGGAAGAAGATTTCCCACTTAAATTTTGGAAGAATAATGAACATAGGTACCCTACTCTGGCTCAGCTTGCAAAAATGTGCCTTTGCATTACAGCATCCAGTGTACCAGTGGAGTGCATGTTCTCGGTCACCGGGTTATTGCTTAATGGTAAATGATCGAGCATTGCCCCATGAGTGGAAACTTGGGGAAAGTATAGGGGGACTGTAGGAGGCATTATTTCACTGAGAGGGTGGTGAATCCATGGAATGCACTGCCCAAGTGGTTGGTGGAGGAAGGCACAGTGGAGGGCTTCAAGAAGGGGTGGGACATGTACAAGAGGATTCTAATTCCAATGAAGACCCTCTCAGGGTCTGGGGGCAGAATAGCGAGCACCCACTGGGTGGCTGGCTACCGAGCAGACATAACAGACCATTAGGCCTATTCTTCTGGCTTTTAGTATGTTGTACTGTCTGAACTATATGTCATTTATTCATGATGACTATCCACTCTTTTTCCCATTGCCTAATAAAAAAAACTAAGCCCATCAGACGCTCTTTTTGGGGAGGAGTGACCTGTCTTCTCCAGTAAGACTCTACAAAAGTTATTCTAGCTGCTGCCAATAGTCTCTCATCAACTACTTGTCTTGCACTTGAACACCAGTCCCTACCTGCACCCACCATGCCCTGGTAAAAACACTATACCTGTTACTACTCTGGACTGGACTACAACCTGAGAGGTTCCTGCAGATATGCCGCCTTATTGGAAGTTGGCCAGTGTCAAATGGCTTCTTAAAAGCTAGCTACCTATATCATACTGCTTATAATTAAGACCAATGGTTTACTAATGTGGTGGGGGGTGGGCATGCACAGTTTGCATACTGGGCATTGATTTATTTTATTGCTGACAGTTCACCTTTAATAAATCTTTAAAGAATGTGAACTTATTTCTTGCAGGCTTATATACAGTATGTATGTGCTGTTGCTAATGTGGTGGGACTTCATTGTATCATTAACAGGACACCGTCTTTGGAACCTCTCACTATTACTACTATGTTTCTATACATTTTGCTGGTGAGGTGATTGCAGGTTCTCTAAGCCTGCCTCTTATGTCAATATCTCTCTATTATGCAGCATATGCCAAATATGTGTAATCATTTATTTAAAGATAAAAGGTTAAAGTATGACAAACTATTAAATAATAAAATTCAATGATGGTGAAAGTTGAAAAAAATTGAAACCTAGAAGTTGACGGCAGATAAGGACCCCAAGGCCCATCCAGTCTGCCCATTTGTTTTTCTGCCTTATAAATGTGCAGTTGGCCTTTGCTCTGTCAATGGTTAATCTTTTCATACTCATCTATGTTGTTCCCTTATGCCTGTTGTGAATCCCTGCACTATATTCATATCTACCACTTCCTGAGGTAGGTCGTTCCATGTATCCACCACTCTTTCTGTGAAAAAGAACTTCCTCACATTACCCCTTAATCAGCCTCCCTCTAATCTCATGCTGTCCTCTTGTCCTACTATTTTTCTTATACTGAAACATGTTAGACTCCTTCACCTTGTTAATAACCTTAAGGTGTTTAAATGTTTCGATCATATCACCTCTCCCCCTCCTTTGCCCTAGGGTTTACATATTGAGTTCCGTTAATCTGTCCTTATATATTTTCTGATGCAGTCCCTGCACCATTTTGGTTGCCCTTCTCTGGACTGCCTCAATTTGGTTAATGACCTTGTAATGGTGTGGCCTCCAGTACTGTATGCAGTACTCCAGATGGGGCCTAACCAGCATCCTGTAAAGAGGGATTACCACCTCCCTCTTCCGACTTGTGATACCCCTACTAATACACCCTAACATCCCCCTAGCCTTAGTTGTCTGCTTGGATGATTTCAGGTCATTGGTGATTATGATGCCCAAGACTCTTTCTTCCCTTGTGACTGCCAGCAACTCCCCTCCCAGCCTATAGGCAGCTTCAGGGTTTCTCTTCCCTATGTGCATGATCTTGCACTTCTTTGCATTAAACCCCAGTTGCCACTCTTCTGACCATTTTGCTAGTTTAGCCAGATCTCTTCTCATTCTGCCCGGCCCATCTGGATCATCTACTCTTGCAGATCTTGGTGTCATCTGCAAACAGACAAACCTTACCCTCCAGTCCATCTGTAATGTTACTAATGAAGATATTGAAGAGGACTGGCCCCAGGACTGATCCCTGAGGTACCCCACTTGTGACTTGCATCTCTTCTGACTGTATACCATTTACCACCACTCTCTGTTTTCTGCCCGTCAACCAACTTCTGACCCACCCTGCTTTTTGGTTGGATTTTCCTTAGTTGAAGTCACAAATTTCAAACTAGCTGGAAAAGTCGGTCACAATGTGTGGTCCATCATTCATAATTGGTTTTTCACTGACTCCTGGGTCTATTTGCTAGCAACACAGTACCTAGCTGATAGTAGTTATGTGCAGGTTAATGGTTACTTACTTCTTGATCTACTACCTGGGTGAAACTAGTTATATCCAGGTTTTAGAAATATTTTCATTCTTTATCTAGGTAAAAGCAATGTTCTGCAACCCCTTCCCCATGTTTCTGCATCCTTGTATCTTGTTAAAATGTTCCAAAATATGTACACGGCAATCCTCTGCAGTGTAACCCCCCCCAAACATCTGTTTCATCTTCTCTGTGTGTTGGTAAAATGTTCCACAATACGTATGTTGCAGTGGAAAGAAACCATGTTTTCTGCAATTACCATTGTTGTCCCGCCACTTCTCTGTTCACTATTCCCCAGAATTTCACAGGGAGCAAACACTGAGATGATGACCCTACGCACACCACAATGACATGTTCAGTGTGTTTAGTAATAACGAAAAAAATTATAGAAGTGAGCAGGAAACGTAGCATAACAGAACTAGTGTTAGTCACCTTAAAGATTTAAAAAAAGATGATTTGCGCAGGTAACGTCACCTTTACTAATGTAATCCCCCCCATGCACGCCTAGGTATCTTTTCCTTATATGTAGACACACCCCATTTTGCAACTGCAACATGTTCTGCAAGATATTAATGGAACTATGATTTATACGTAGTATGTAAGGAAGCAATAGCTTGGTAGAAGACACCAGGAGAAAGGACTGCTGTGTGACTCGACTTTTCTGCTGGGACTAAAAAACAACTTTTGTACTTGGACCTTTAATTTAGGGTAAGAAAAAATTAACAAACAAAACAAAAAAAAAGTGTGTGTTTGTCTGGGTCAACTGAACTGAATGGGTATCTGAACAGTTATCTAGGTGTAAATCTCAGGTGATTGAAAGGACTTAATAGCTGTGAGGTTTAAATTACTTGTAGAAAGATCTAGTAAGTAGGGGGAGTGGCTTAGCTAGAAGGAAACTATATTTAAAGACTGCCTTAGAAAGATTCTGCTAATAGCTTGGCAGAAGACACCAGGAGAAAGGACTGCTGTGTGACTGAACTTCTGTACTGGGACTATATTGCCCTCCTTCCCCCCACCCAAAGCTAGTTCTATTTTTATAGGCACAGGATTTGACTGACAACAGGAACTTCCTGTTTGGGAGCAGGAAGTGAGTGATCACAGAACCACCAAAGACCCACCATCCTAGAAGGGCAAGAGTAGCTCTCCGCCCTCCTCTAGCTGCTGGAGGTCTGCCTCTGAGCAGGTAAGGGGTCTACTGAGAAATAAAGAATATTCTTGTCTCAGAACAGGATAATCAGGAGCTTAAAGGGCACACAGGCAGAAAGTAAGGAAAGAGAGAGAAAAAAACAGAGGAAAGAATAAGGATTGCAAACAGTTAAGGGGCCAGAAATAAGACATGATTGGAGTGGTGCAGTGCTGTGGAGCAGCAGACTTCCGGGAGACGTTCTGGAGGATGCGGTGTTGTCCCATCTGTAGGCACCTGTCTGGGCTGAGGGAGGAGGTTGCTCATCTCCAGGCTGAGTTGGCCAGGATTTGTGGGACCTCCTCTTCCATCCAGAGACCACCAGTGCCACTGCTGTTGCCTCAGAGGTTGCCAAGAAAGAGGAGCAGTTGGACCACAGTGGGCTCAGGGAAGGTGAGGGTGGTGGAACAGAGGTGCATCCCTCCAGTTGTACTTCTCCACAATTCCTATGCCATTCTGGCAAAGTGTGGTTCCTCTATGGAGGCACCCGCAGTGGAGACCAAGGAGGATGCTGGGAACCTCCACGAAGGAGACCCACAGGAGGGTGTCAGGGGACCCTGCAGGGGAAGGAAACAACTCCTGATGGGTGACTCCATTGTTAGGAAGGTAGAACTGGGGGAGGAAGGGGAGAGGGAGGTAAGGTGCCTGCCTGGCACCATGGCTTGGAGGGACAGGGAGCGAATCCTCAGGATTGCCGGAGCAGCTGCACAAGGGAGGGAGCTGGATGTCATTGTCCAACTAGGGAAAAATGACCTGGCTAAGAAAGGGATTAGAGAAGTGCAGGAAGAGTTTGTGGAATTGGGGAGGGGCCTTAGTCAAGTAGCACGCGGTAACCTTCTCGGAGGTGCTGCCCATCTATGGCATAGGAGAGGCTAGGGTGTTCCACACCATGGGATTCAATCAGTGGTTAAAAAACTGGTGTGGAGCTCAGGGATTTGGCTTCATTGGGGACTGGGGGTCCACCTGGAGTGATGCAAGCCTATACTGGCATGATGGGCTGCATCTGTCCAGGAGGGGAACCAGGATCCTAGGTGATAGGTTTAAATGCTTCATCAGCAAGCTTTTAAACTGGCCAAGGGGGGAAGCACTGGAAAGGAGCAGGGAAATCCTAGCACCCCCAAATAATCACGGTAGTAAGTGCAGCAAACACCAACATAGAGGTGTTAATAGGGAGAAGGGCAGGGGTAAATGGAGAAAGTGACAAAGGCAAGAAGGACAGGGATGGGGAAAAAGGGAGTAAAGCCATCAGAAAATGGAGGGTAATGAGTACCAGTGCCCATAGTCTGGGCAACAAGCTCCCTGAGCTGGTGGCCTAGATGAAGAGGGATGCCTGGATATCGTAGCAGTCACAGAAACATGGTACACAGAGAATCATGACTGGGATATTAACATACCAGGGTACATAACCTGCAGGGGAGAAGAGGGGGAGGAGTAGCTCTCTATGTAAAGGAAGGGATAAAAGCAACTGAACAAAAGAGTAAACAGAGAGGAGAGGAGGCACTGTGGGTCACCTTGGAGACTGAAATGGCACCACAGTCCACACAGGGGTTGTGTACAGACCCCCATGTCAGGGGAAGGGAATGGACAAGGATATGATAGAAGGCATTAGAATCTTAGAATGGCAGAGAAAGGGATACTTGATGGGAGACCTGAATATGCCAGATGTTAACTGGAGCACATTTGCTGCAGCCACATCCAAGAACAAGGCCATTCTTGATGCCCTACAGGTGGCAGGCCTTAGACAGCTAGTTTCAGAACCCACTCATGAGGGAGGAATCTTAGACCTCATACTCTCAAACGGGGGCAGTGAGAGGATCTCAGATCTAGAAGTGAGTTGCCATCTGGGGACAAGTGACCATCAAACAGTGTGGTTCACGTTAAACTCAGCTACAGAGTCAAGCCATACAAAAGTGAGGGTACTGGACTTTAGGAGGGATGACTTTGGCAAGATGGGAGAGTGCCTCACAAAAGCACTAGCAAACAGGCTAGAAGAAGGTGTGGAGCAAATAAACAAATCAAAATGAAAAGAAAAAGGAAAAGCCACTATGGTTCTCAAAAGAGGTGGCTGTGAAAGTCGGGAAGAAAAAGATAGCATTCTGGAAGTATAAGGAAACACAGAAGGAGCAGGACAGAGAGCTGTACCAGTTAAGGCAGAAGGAAGCAAGGAGGGAAGTCAGAATAGCAAAGGCCCAAACTGAGGAAAAGATAGCCAACTCAGTTAAGAAGGGGGATAAAACCTTTTATAGGTGCATCAACGAGCGTAGAAAGACAAAGGGAGGGATAATGAGGCTGAATATAATGAACGGTGGGTGGGCAGAGGGGGACAGTGAAAAAGCAGGGATACTGAATGAATATTTCTGCTCAGTATTCACAGAAGAGGAGGGGGAAGTGCCTAATCCAATTAACAGAAGCACTCTTGATAGGGGAGTCAATCCCAGTCCTTTCACAGAAGAAAGGGTTCTGCAAGAACTCCTAAAACTGAAGGTGGACAAAGCCATGGGTCCTGATGGAATTCACCCCAGAATTCTAAAAGAATTAAGGGAGGAACTAGTGAAACCACTGGCTACTCTTTTTAATAAATCATGGGAGGATGGTGTGGTACCTGAGGACTGGAGGAAGGCAGATGTGATTCCCCTTCACAAAAGTGGGACCAAGACAGAGGCAGGAAACTACAGACCTGTCAGGCTGACCTCTGTGGTAGGGAAAGTGATGGAGTCACTTCTGAAGGAAAGAATTGTTGAGTACCTAGAGGCCAGTGGTGCACAGGACCCAAGGCAGCATGGGTTCACAGTGGGAAGGTCATGTCAGATGAATCTAATAGATTTCTTTGACTGGGTGACCAAAGTAGTAGATCAGGGAGGGGCTGTGGACATGGCCTACCTAGACTTTAGCAAGGCATTTGACACAGTCCCACACAAAAGATTAATAGCCAAATTAACCAGCCTGGGAGTGGGTCCCAGGGTGGTAGCCTGGGTAAAACATTGGCTGCACAACAGAACACAGAAGGTAATTGTAAATGGAGTCCACTCTGAAGAAAGAGGGGTTATTAGTGGGGTACCGCAGGGTTCAGTATTGCGTCCAGTCCTTTTTAATGTCTTCATCAGTGACATTGCAGAGGGACTGGAAGGAAAAGTATGCCTTTTTGCAGATGACACAAAGATCTGCAACAGGGTTGATACACAAGGAGGCATGGAAAGGACAAAAAGGGACTTGGCAAGATTGGAGGAATGGTCAGAAGTATGGCAGCTAGGATTCAATGCAAAAAGTGCAAAATAATGCACCTGAGAAACAAGAACCCAGGAGAAGAATACATAATGGGTGGGGAGGTAGTAACAACAGCAAAAAAGGAAAGGGACCTGGGGTAATCATATCAGATGATCTTAAGGTTAGCAAGCAATGTGAGACGGCAGTAGGGAGGGCTGGGGGGATACTGGGATGTATAGGGAGAGGCATCACCAGCAGAAAACAGGAAGTTGTTATCCCTCTGTACAGACAGTTGGTGAGACCCCATCTGGAGTACTGTGTCCAGTTCTGGAGACCCCATCTCTGCAAGGACATAGACAGGATAGAGGTAGTCCAGAGGAGGGCAACTAAAATGGTGCAGGGTCTGCAAGAGAAGCCGTATGAGGAGAGACTAAAGGAGCTTAATAGGTATACCCTTGAGGAAAGAAGGGAGAGGGGGGACATGATAGAAACTTTTAAGTACCTCAGTGGAATCAGCAAAGTCCAAGAGGGTAGCATCTTTCAGAAAAAGAGACTTGCAAGAACAAGGGGACACAATTTAAAGATAGGAGGGCGGATCAGGGGCAATGTGAGGAAGTATTATTTCACAGAGATAGAGTAGTGGATGCATGGAACAGCCTTCCTGAGGAGGTTGTGGGGTCTAAAACTGGGAGAATTCAAGAATGCATGGGACAGACATAAGGCAATTCTTGTGAGGGTAGGAAGAAATAGGCTCTTGGTTAACTAGGATCTGCGGCCTATCCTGTAGGTAGGGAAATGGGCAAAGTGGTCCTTATCTGCTGTCTAAGTTTCTATGATGGGGGTGGCACAAACAGGATGCATTTGCAAAAGAAAACTAGAAAGACGCACCAGCTGCTGGATAACAAATCTGGGAAATCACAACAACTAGGCTACAAAACTACCGAAAAAGGGAACAGCTGTGGAAGTTAAATATTTTTCTTGGAACATTAAAGGTGATCAGACTGCACCTAAGAGGTACCAAGTGCTGAGACATCTGAAGCAACTGGGGTGGGGTACCTGACTAGAATATGGCAGCAGTGTTGGGCTGACCATCTAGTGTTGCAGTGAGAGAGCAGCAGTCAGGATTTATTTTGTTTTATTTCATTTGTTTTGTCTTGTAGTGTGCTCTCTGTTCTGTTTATCTTGGATTTTTAGTTAATAGTCCAGAAACCAAAATAGAGATGGAGATATGCTGAACAATACTAGCGTCTTCTAACATCATTGTCTCCTAAATTATTTATCGACTGTTTTATCGTCTTACTGTGTGATTGTCTCAACTCATAATCTGCTGTGGAGTCTGAGAACTACCTGTATCGGTCCAGTGTTGGTGGCTTAGGAGAGTGGTGCGAGGATCCTTGCAGACAGTGAAGCAGAGGTTTTGAAACCGGAACCTAGGGCAGTATCTGAAGGAGTCATAAAGAGGAAAATCACTGAGATGATCTTGCTGTGATTGGTGGTGGAGTGTCAGGGGAACCCCGTCCTGGTTCCTGACCTTGGTCTGGTGGTGTGCCGGGGTGATGTTGCCAAAGTGTGGCTACACTTGCAACGCTTCTGTTCTGCTGCACGGCGGATGGTGGGTAGTGGTAGGGTCCAGGGAGAGGTTAGTGGTTCAGGGGGGGTTCCTCTGGCTTTGGATAACAAGGACTGAATAGGTGTCCGATATTTCCAGCCTTAGTCTGAGTGGAAAATTGTCCCCAGTGTTCCTGGTGTCCCTGGTTTGAATGGGACAGGTCTCTTTTTTATTCAGTACTCTTTTTCCCCTCAGTCACTCCTACCTTTAACCTTACTCCGTACACCTTCCTCGCTCCCCAATGACCATCTTCCACCACCGATACTCTGGCACTCCCCCCCCAAGGCCGGGCCACGGCACCACTACCTGCCCGTTTACGACAGGAAAGGTGTCGGCAAAGCTGACATTGCCTCCCTGGCTCCCCCCAGAGTGGGGTTCAGGGCCTGCAGTGTCACCAGTGGAGCTGTAACTGAGTCACTGGGCAGAGCGGTGGAGAGTCATGGAGGCCAGGCACCGGGAGCAGTGTCATCCAGAGCGATCGGCGTGATTTTTCTGTGTTTTTCTGGAAGCAGGGATGTGCAGTGGGACAAGTGGGACAGTTTTCATCTGGTTATCCTGACTGAGAAGAGAACAGCCCTGCTTTGAGAAAACTGGCTGGTAGAAAATGCTATGGACCCACTGTGTGAGAGTTTCCATATTCTTGTTAAACTGCAGCATTGAGACTTTAGACTATTATTCAAACAATGGGACAGTGTCAATGAATATTTCTGGTTCTTTATAGTAGTGAGAGCCCGCAGGAGAACTTATTTTGTGACACTGTGGTTTCTATGAGGTGGGAGCTCCTGGATGTGTTTGTTCAATTTCATTTAAATTTCTGAATCTCTTGACCTTGGAAGTGGGAGTGTGAAGGCCTGGAGTGGGACATTAATTGGTCCTAGATGGTGAGAGCCCTATGAACTAATTTTATTATAAGAACTTTTTGGTCTGGACTTTTCATCCAAAAATTCTCATTATTATGTATAGCTCTCTGTTTATATTATGTTAATTCTGTGATTTGTGTATAGTGGGGTTGCGTCATTTTATTTAGGGTGGGGGTTTGACAGTTGGGCACGTAATAGCTGATGCTGGGAATAGCTGGCTGGAGTTTAGTCTCCTTTTGGCATGTGTTGCAGCTCGCTCTCCCTGCTACTCCCTTTTCCAGTTCTGGGAGCTCTGTCCTTTTTACTGCCCCCCACTGTCTGTGGCAGTCTATGGGCACTGCAGGGCATTGGGGATAGTTGGTAGGAAGTAGAAGGGTGGTGGCCCTGGACCGGGGGGAGAGTGGGGTGGTCAGATTGGGGTAGTGAGGACCAGGAGATGCCTTGGGGAAATATGGAATCCTGATTGAGGTTCGCCTTGTTTGGTACCCATACCCAAGGGCTCCACGTTAAGTGGGCTGGTAGCTCGGCCGGTCCCAGTATCTCATCCAAGTCGCACGGGGATAGAAACCTCCGATTTGGTGGTGGAACTGATTGTATGGTCTGATCATCACATCATAAGATTCAGCTCCTTTGCTGCCCCTTTATAGACCTGCTCCTGTGGAGATGGTTCAGTACCGCCCGTTGCGGGGTGTGACACCAGCTGGTCTTTTGGAGGAACTGGACCTGTCGGGATTACTGGGTGCAAGAGAGGGTCCCAAGAACCTTCTACAAGCCTATAATCAGGCTGTGATGGGGGCTCTGGACACCTTGGCTCCTCTCCGGGTTTGCCCTCTCACCCTCTGTCCCCCTGGTTTGATGGGGCCTTAAAGGAAGTTTAGGCGAGATGGCCGGAGGTTAGAACGCATCTGGCAGAGAACCGGCCTGGATGCCGACAGACTTAGACTGATGGAACATTTTAGAGACTACCAGTCAGCAAGCTCCCATAAGAAGGGTATAATTCCTGTCCAGGGAGATTGCTGCATCTCAGCTTTTTCCAACTGTGGACAGACTGTGCAATCCAGCCTGTCTGCAAGTTCGCAGAGCATTTTCTCATGAAAAGTGTCAGGAGTTTGCTCACTTCTTTGCCAATAAGGTTGCCAACATCAGGTCTGGGATCAGCTCAGCTCATTCTTTTGGGGGTACTGTGGTCAGTGGAATGATGCTACACCTTGGGTTGGCTGGCTGGGGATTGAGGATGTAATGCGGATTCTCAGGGATATACGCCTCACCTGCCGCTGTTTGGATCCCGGTCCTACTCACCTTTTATTAGGCTGAATTGATGTCATTAGCTCAGTCCTCGTGGAGATAGTCTGGTGTTCACTGGAGATGGGTGAGTTTCCTTGCTGTCTGAAGGAAGCAGTGTTAACTCCCCTTCTCAAGAAATCTTCACTTCACCCAGACTGCCCCACTAACTACCGACTGATCTTTAATCTTCCCTTTGTGGAGAAGGTTACTGCGAAGGTCGTGGCAATACAATTGGAGAGCCATCTTACCATCCATGACATCTATGATCCTCTCCAGTCCGTTTATTTTATGAGGCATAGCACAAAGACTGCTCTGGTTTGGTGCTCAGTGATCTCCTGATTGCGAGAGACCAGAAATCTCTCACCATCTTGGTATTTCTGGATCTCTCCTCAGCTTTTGACACCATGGAGTGCTGCTGGAATGCCTGTGTGTCATCTGTAGCCTGTCTGGCATGGCCTTCAGATGATTCCATTCCTTCCTCTCCAGCAGATCACAGAGAGTGGTCTCAGGGATTTATTCCTCTGAGGCATTCTCTCTCTGCCATGTGAGGTGCTGCAGGGCTCTGTACTGTCTCCCATGTTGCTCACGGTGTACGTGCTGCTGTTAGGAGACATTGTGAGGCAGTGTGGTCTGAGGTTTCATCATTATGCAGATGATACACAGCTCTACCTGTCCTTCACACTCGACCAGGATAGTGCACTCACGGTGTTTAACTGCCTGGCAGAAATCCCGGTCTGGATGAACACCAATTGGTTGAAGCTGAATTCTGATAAGACCGAGGTATTAGTGGTCGATCCTGGTCACCAGATAGAGGGGTCAGGTTGTCCCTCAGGGCCTTGGCTAGGAGGGTCCCAATTACCGACTTCTGGACAGGTGCGAAATCTGGGGATATTACTTGACGACGGTCTGACACTTAGTTCCCAAGTGTCAGCCGTGGTCAAGTGTTCCTTTTACCATCTGAGGAATATCACCTGGATTAAACACCTAGTTCTGTCTGGTGACCTTTCAGCTGTGGTCCATGCTTTTGTGACTTTGCGCCTGGACTACTGTAATTTTCTTTACCTAGGGCTTCCAGCAATTGATATCTGCCACTTGCAGCTGGTTCCAGTCATATTACGCCTGAGCTGCGCGAACTCCACTGGCTGCCAGTTTAGTGGTGGATCACCTTCAAGATCAGTTTACTGACCTTTAAAGCCCTGCATGGACAGGGACCGAGCTACCTGCAAGAGCTCCTGCATCCTTATTGCCCTCTCCGACTGCTCCGCTCGTCCAAGGGATTGCTGGATATTCCCAGGGTACGACTAATAACATCTGGCTCGCTGGCATTTTCATTTGCAGCCTCAGCCCTGTGGAATTCTCTGCCTTGCTGGATACACGATTGCCTGACAGTGGAGAGCTTTAAGACTGCATTACGAACTTATTTATCTGAATGTGCTTTTAGTGCCATCCTGTAACTGGACTTTTATTGAATGGTTTCTATATACTGGAAATGTATTTTACTGTTTTAATTGTGGTTAGTTGCACAGCACTCTGGTACTCAGTGAAGAGTGCTATATAAATAAGGATTAGTATTATTATTCTACAAGAGACTCATTTATCAGAGAATGGAATTAGCCTTTTCAGTAGGCAATGGGTGGATAAGTATATGGAGCGGGGAGAGACGCAAACAAAAAGGAGTAATCATCCTAATAGCCAGATCTGTGAAGTTTGTAGTAGAAAAAGAAATAAAAGATCCAGAAGGTAGATATGTGTTCCTACAAGGTCTTCTGGGTAATAAAAAAAAAGTGGTACGAGGAAATATATACAGGCCTAAGGCTGATTTGCCACAATATTTTGGGGACGTGCTGAGCACCCTTACCCAGTTAGTGGGACCCACAATACTGATAGGGGGAGACTGGAATCTAATGTTATATCGAAGTTTAAATTCCTGTACATTTTCTTTCTCTGACAGCTGGTCTCGGGGCTTACTTATGCCTGGGCTGTACCTCTTGATGCTGGTGGTAGGCAGGACTAAAGCTCTGCAATGGGGGAGGGTAGGAAGCCCTCCGCATCCTGTTGTCTCCAGTCATTCCTGAGGCAATACAATGAGAACTTGGAAACAAAAAACACAACAAAGTTATGGCATAATGTGCCGTTAGGCACCCAACTCTTATAAATATATATTCTGGGAGGGAACCCGAAGCCCAGAGACTAGCCGTCGGAGAAAGAAAATTTAAAGGTATTTCAATTTCAATTTCTCTCTTCTAAGCTGGTCTCCGGGCTTCCTTATGCCTGAGATATCCAAGAGCAGTGCATCCTCAAATGTCCTGGGTGAGAAGAACGTCGAGTGACCCCAAGTGTCCACCACTGACTGTAGCACAAGGATGCCTCCACCGAGGCCACTGCATCCAGCTTATGAAATGTTGTAATCATGGGAATTAATGAACAGTCGGCTGCTCTCTATAAGCCTGCTGGAGATGATTATGTGAAGTACCCCCATGGAGGGGCCCAGGAGGAGCTCAGATGGCATGGGCTCTCACTGCTCCAAGCAAGGTTATTCTGGTCTGATCATAAACCTTGGGAGGTGACTGATAGAATCCGTCTGGCTATAGAGCCTTTGAAACCATGTTACTCTTAATTCTGGCCAGTAGTTGAAATGGACAACTTGAGGTTTTGCTGCTCTCTATAAGCCTACTGGAGATGATTATGTGAAGTACCCCCATGGAGGGGCCGAGGAGGAGCTCAGATGGCATGGGCTCTCAGCTACCAGAACTCTTTCTCCAATAAATGAGAATCCATGTGCCAAGATGCCCACAGCTACCTCTGCCCCTGCATGTACTGTTTTGATTGAGCTGTGGGGCTTTATGTGGACTATGTCCACTACTGGCAACTTTAATAATGTCAGTGGGTCTGAGGGATCCCCAAATGGCCAAGTTTTGTATTGAACTGCTCCCCCACCTTGAATTTCAGCTAGTGCTTGTGTAGTTCCTGAATAGGAATCTGCCGATGGGCATCTTGTAAATCGATGAATGCCATAAAGAGTCCCTTTTTGCAGTTCCCCAGTGTTTGATGACCAGATTTCTGCCTTGTGAGATCTGCGGAGTAGAAAAATTGTTAAGGTCTTTGAGATGTAGGAGTAGCCTGAAACCTCCTGTGTGTTTCTGCACCATGAAGTATAGGGAGTAACCCCCTAGTTGATCTCTGTGGGGGAACCTTGCTCAGTATTCCCTGTCTGTAGAAGGTTTGTGTCTTTTGGATGGGTTACCGGAGAGAGAGGAGGGCACGACATGAGGTAGCGGGGGCTTGCTGGTGTTGTGTAGGACCCGTCTGACCAAGTTGGTTTGGACCCATTCCTCGAGAAATATGAAGGTCTACCCCTTATGCGAGGATGGGCCCAGATAGCTTGTGACTACTTGTTGTTTATCTCTGTGTCTGTGGTGCCACCCTCTCCACTGGATTTGCCACTTCTGTGGTTATATTAACTACGTAAGGAAACCATACTTTTTTTTCTCTCTCTCTCTTTTTGAGAAGTTAAGAGTTTGATCCTAGTTATAAGCTCTGTCATGAAACTTTGCAACTGGGGTCTCAGGATCCTGAATTGCCTCTACCCTTGATTGTGGCATGCATTACCAAACCTCTCTTTGAAGAGATCCCTGCCTGCTTGGGCCAAGGCCAGTGGTTGAGGCGAGCCAAGATTTGAGTATTGCCCCGGACAGCCTCACAAGGCATCCACATTCCTGTCCAATGCCATCTGTTTGTTCAGTTTGAAATCAGAGGTTAGCTTCTGCTGCAGTTTAGTCATGTTTCTGGCTGCTTCTTGCCAATCCTGAAAAACTTAAGATCTGCTGGGGCACTGGATAGGGGAGAAAGCTTAGAGATCTGCCGCTCCTCCTTCAGTCATTTCCCTTATGGTGGGAGGAATAGGAAAGGCTGTTGCTGGTTTGGAAGTAGATGTCAGGAGAGAAAACGGTTTCTGTTGGATGGGAGCCCACCCAGTGAGATCCAAGGGAAATCTCGACTGTGACCCCTTTTTGGTCAAGGTTTCGCCCCACTAGCTCCCCCTCCAGAAGAAGATAAACTGGAGTCTTAGGAGTCCAAGAAACACACCCTGCAATACTTTAGATTTCCTTCTATACCTTATCTTTCTCCTGTGATGTGAGGAATGTTGATTCTCCTAGGACAACTGCCTCTCAGGAGTGAGAATATGGATGGTCCTATTACTTGTACCTTCTAGTGAGGTCTCATATTTGGTGATCCCAGGTTGTCCGTCGAAGCATACTGGATCCAGAGTGAGGCCCTGTGTAACTGTTTGATTTTGTCTGGTGTCAGAGGGGGCTGTGGACTGTAGCTGCTTATTCTGACCTATGGGCTGTCAGACTGAGCCGAGGTGGGTCTTGCCCATTCACAGACACTGCCCTGCAGACATTTTAGGTGAATGACCCAGCCAAGGTGAATTAGCAGTGAGGGACTAGCAGCGCTGGTCTTTTCTGCCCCTGGAAGGCTTGTGCGAGGCCATAACACCATCAAGGCCCTCCTTCCCTTCAATTCAGTATACTTCTCCCCATAGCTTCCTGATGCCATGCTGCTGAAGCAGAGATTAAATGTGCTGGCCCTTTAAGAATTGTACTGGTCCTATAAGGGCTAAATACTGAGCTGTCCTGTGTAATCAATACTTTTATTTTACTCCTATACTGTGCAGGGATCTGGATAACTCTCTGGGCATCACTTCTTGATGTTTTTTTGGGGGGGCACAGAACGCTGGGCAAAGGCTCCTGACTAGCACTCCTCCTGCGCTGTAGTGCTCGCTATCTACAAGATGCTAAAGCCAAGCTGCAGGTCCACCATCGATGAGCAGCTGAGGTGATTGGATTGCCAGCCATCAATGGGTTGCCTCTGATTTCAAATGTTTATGCCCCTTAACTCTTCTTTTTTATCACAGATCTATTTATGCACCTTCCTGCGGAGTGGATCCCTCACAATCTCTGGCTGCTGACACCCGCACCCCCACAGAGCTGGCCTTTAATCACTCACACACCCTGTATGCAGGATCCTCTCGGGTATGGGGGGACGCTGGGTGTGGCCATCAGCCGCAGAGATCATGCTCCGCCATTTTCCACCTGATTTTTGTGTTTCCCAAGAGCTGGACGTGCAGTGGCGTCAGGGCACAATGTGCCAACGCCTTCCACGCGCTCCCCCTTGTTTCTGCTGCCCACTGCTGCACTGCTGGCCTCCACCAGCTATCACTACAGTGTGCTGGCCCACCCCAGAGGAAGCAGAGCACTTGTGGGATGCTCAATCCTTCCTCTCCCCTGGCAGCCCATTCTAGGTTGCCAGCGTGGTGCGAAGTGTGGCATCCAGTGTCTCAACCCTAAGTGCCACCAGGCTGGCTGCCCATTAACTCTTCTTAACTCTTGTAACTGACCCCCATCTTGTTGTACTTACTGTTCTCATTGAGAAGTTCTCTTGCTCCAATTAGGGCACCTCATACCCTGCAACGTTCGTCGACGACAGCTCCCTGTCGATGAGCTGACACTGTCATGCTGCCAACCCACCATCGACGAGCGGCTGATAAAAGCGATGCTGGTCACTGATGGAAAAAAATATGGGGCTGCTGTCTGAGGGGTGATATATTCTCCCTACGCCCTCTGGTGCCATTTAGCTCTCCGGTGCTGTTTTAACTCCCCTAGCCCAGACCTTCACTGCAGTGAAAATGGTGGCTGTTGCCTATTCTGACCTGAACCTTATAGAATAGTGAGAGAAAAGCACCACAATGGAAATGGAGCAAGTCATCCTATAGGAGCACTCCAGTGCAGTTTTGATTCCCCGAGATAGCCTTTGTGGGAGAAAGACAACCCGATGAAAAGGGGTCAGTCATTCTTTCTAAGCACTTAGGTGCCCGTTTTGATTCCCCAAACACACACACTTTCAATGCACTGAAGTAGCATTTCAGGCCGAATGCAGAATGCGTGGGGAAAAAAACAACATGGTGAAATGGGGCCAGACTGTGCTGCTTGCAAGGCTGAGACTGGCACCCACACTGGAGTTCTTAAAGACAGCTGAGGTGTCTAATATCCCCAGAAACCAAAACTGTTTGACCTCAGCTCTGCCATGTGGCAGAGCTCTGCTTGCAGAGTACCTACCCAACTGAAGGCAGGAAGAAAACTGGAGACAACGAGATGTGGAGGGCTTCCTAAACCCCACCCCCAGCTGCAGAGCTTTGGTTCTGCCTACCACCAGCATCAGGAGGTACAGCCCAGGTGTAAGAAAGCCCGGAGACCAGCTTAGGAAAGAGAACAACCAATTTAGATAGGTCAAGAAAACCACGGGGTGGGGGCTTTCTCCAGCACAAGGAGGACTAAGGGATCTGATGGATCATCTGTGTCTACATGATTTATGGAGAATAACGCACCCTGAAGAAAGGGACTACACACTTCTAGATCGCAAGTGCATGATACAGAATCTAGACTATGTTATTTCTGGGGTTCATGCGAATGGCTACAAGGGCTGAATCAGTGTGAGATAGAGGCATGAGTAATATCTGACCACAGCCCAGTTATAACTTGACATCAGTTTGCTTTGGCCTCAGACCAAGATTGAATATGGCAGCTCAACAATAGATTACTCAAAGATATAGATACCCAAGAATGACTAAAGGAATATTTAGAAGAATCCCTACAACAAAACATTGAGTCAACTTAACAATGGTAGCCAGACCAAGCACATTAGCTGCCTGAAAACCAAACTTAAACAGACTGCTAGTTCATTATCTCTATTTAACAGGAAATGTGGAGGTAATACTATAAAACCTCTCATCACTGCTGCAAAAGCTAAATATAATGCACAGGCCTTGTACAACTCTGAAATTTGGGATACTAACAAATCTGAAGCTTTAGAAACATATTTAAATAAACTATACAGAGTTTGCTTGGGTCTGAGCTACTCTGTTCTGGCACCATTAATTAGGGCAGAACTTGGGGTCCCTAGTTTAAAGGTATTGTTTTTTGCTAGAAAAATTTACTATTGGATCAAAATATTACATCTAAGCCCTGACAGGCTGCCACACTTTTGCTTAAAGGAAAATTGCCAATGGAACAAGATGGGTTTATTGCAACCAGAATGGCTCAAGAAGGTGTGTGTGTGTGTGTGTATATATGTATATATATATATATATATAGGAAGATATGTATTGAAAGAAACACATTTGTACTTCCTAAGAAACCTCCATGAAAGAGGAATCTCTATTAGTCTAAAATATCAAATAGAGGGGTTCATTGGTGAAAAGTGGGGTTTAAACTTGTGAAGGGGGTGGGATGGGAGAAAAGGCTGTCAAGGGGGTGAAGATAAAGGAGGAACTCTGTCTCCACTCCCCTGGAGACCAGGAGGATTGCAGGAAAAGGCCAACTGGCAAAGTGCAGACCAGGGGAAAACAGAATCCCCATGGGAACACGAGCAGGGGAAATGGAACTATAGGGAAAGGGTGGAAGGTAGTCCTGCTAAATGCCAGGAGCTTGGGCAATAAAATGCCTGAGCTCCAGGCGATGCTAACTGAGGGAGCAGTGGATGTGGCAGTGGTCACTGAGACTTGGGCCACTGCAAGACATGACTCGGACCTGAACCTGGAGGGATACACTATGTTCAGGAAGGACAGGGGGGAGGGAAGGGGAGGAGGGGTAGCAATGATAGTCAAAAACTGAATTGGCATAGGGGGAGTAGAGGAGGCAGAAGGGAACCATGGAGGCAATTTGGGTCACCTTGATAACAAGGGGGGGCAAGAGAGTAAAAATAGGAGTGGTGTATAGACCCCCTGCCCTGGCAGAGGAGCTGGAGGACAGTCTGGTGGCAGATGTTAGGAGACACTGCAGACTGGGCAGTGGAGCGGTGGTGGTGTTGGGGGACTTAAACATGCCAGGAACAGACTGGGAGACTATGACATCCTCTGTGACCAGAGAACAGAGGTTGTTGGATGTCTTTCAAGATGTGTTCCTAACTCAGCAGGTGAGGGAACCGACCAGGGAGGCACGGGTACTGGATGTGGTCCTGGCAGACAGTGACCAGATTGGTGGCCTGGAGGTAAGGGACCCATTGGCAGGGAGTGCCCATGCCACATTCTGGTTCTGCCTGGACCTAGGAGGGGTAGAAGGCTGCACAAAGACGGAAGTAACCGACTTCAGGGGGGCGGATTTTAAGGAAATGGGAAGGATCCTTAAGGAGCATTTGGATGAGATTGGATCAGACATGGACGCTGATAGTAGGTGGGAAATCATCAGGAGAGGGGTGCAGGATGCTACCAGCACCTGTGCAAGAGTAAGACGAAAATGCGGTAGGGCCCAAAAACCCTGTTGGTGGACCAGGGTGGTCCAGGAGGTGGTGCGGGGAAAGAAAGCAGCCTATAAGCAATTCAAGTGCTCAAGGAGTGAAAGGGATTGAGGGGAGTATGAGCTGATGGCTAGAAGGGCCACTAGAGTGGTGAGGGCGGCTAAGGCAAGGAAGGAGCAGAACCTGGCCAGGGAAATTAGGAGAGGGAACAAGGGGTTCTTTAGATACATTGGGGAAAAGCGAAGGGTGAAGGGCAGATTAGCAGGATTAAATCAGGGAGATGGGCACAAGACCCAGGGGAGCAGGCTGAGGTACTAAATGAGTACTTCACCTCAGTTTTCACCAGGGAAAATGGGGGTGCTGCATCATACATGGGAGGAGACAGAGATACTGAGGAGGGGGGATCCTTACCAATCGGCAGGTCTGGGGAGGGCTAAGCAGGGAGAAGAGGTACCAGAAGTGGAAATCACAGCAGACAGAGAGAGGGAAGCCCTCAGCTCCCTTAAGATGGAGAAAGCACCGGGGCCGGATAAATTACATCCCAGAGTGCTGAAGAAACTTGCAGATGTCCTGGCAAAACACCTGGCAGAGCTTTTCACAATCTCTCTGAGGACAGGGTGGGTGCCCCAAGACTGGAAGGTGGTGCATATAGTGCCTATCCACAAGGGGGGATCAAGGGAGGTGGCAGGGAACTACATGCCTGTCAGCCTGACATCGGTGGTGGGCAAGGTGATGGAGGGCATTGTCAAGAAGAGGCTGGGGGGACCTGGATAAGTCAGGGTGCCTGGACGATAGACAGCATGGATTCATCCCAGGGAAATCGTGTCAGACAAACCAGGTGGAGTTCTATGACTGGGTGACAAGTGCTTTGGACCTGGGTAGACCAGTGGATGTCTTCTTTCTAGACTTCAGCAAGGCATTTGACTCTGTTCCTCACATGGGCCTGTTGGATAAGCTGGGAGAAATGGGGGTGGGGAACCAGATGATCAGATGGATAGGCAGTTGGCTCCAGGACCAGACCCAGAGGGTCGTAGTTGGTGGGATAGTCTCATCCCCAAGGAGGGTCATTAGTGGGGTCCCACAGGAATCAGTCCTTGGCCCCTTCTGTTCAATGCCTACGTATCTGACATAAGGACAGGAATCAGGAGTGAGATGAGTCTCTTTGCAGATGACTCAAAACTGGCGGCGGTGGTGGATGGGGAGATGGGGAAGGTGGCCCTACAGGGGGTCCTGGAGGCTTTGGAAAGATGGTCTAGAAAGTGGAAGCTGAGGTTCAATGCAGGGAAATGCAAGGTACTCCACCTGGGGGCCAGAAACCCAGGCCAAGTGTACACCCTGGGGGGGGGATGCTACAAGTCTCAATGGCTGAGAGGGACCTGGGGGTGGTGGTGGATGTCAGATGAACAACTCTGAGACTTGTGGGAGGCAGCAGCCAAGGCCAACAGGATGCTGGGATGCATCGCTAGGGGGATCACCTCCAGAAGGAGGGAAGTGATACTCCCTCTGTATAACTGCTTGGTGAGGCCGCACCTTGAGTACTGCGTGCAGTTTTGGAGGCCACACTTAAAGAGGGACATTAACCTCCTGGAGAGGGTCCGGAGGAGGGCAACCAATAGGATTTGGGGCTTGGGGGACAGGACCTATGAGGAGAGGCTCGAAGAGCTAAATATGTACACATTGGAAGAGAGAAGGGACTGGGGGGGACATGATAGAGGTCTTCAGGTACATGAAGAGGGTAAATAGGGGGAACAGTCAGGGTGCTTCAAAGGAAGGAGGAAGGGGCCACTAGAGGGCATGGGTGGAAGCTTGAGGGGGGAAGATTCAGGGGAGAAAGGAGGAGGTGCTACTTCACTGAGAGGGTGGTGGAGCCATGGAATGCACTGCCTAGGAGGCTGGTGGAGGCAGAGACAGTGGAGGGGTTCAAGAGGGGGTGGGACAGGTACAGGGGAAGGGTTCTGGAAGCAAAATATAATGCAGCAAGAATATCTGGAACTGGGAAGGGAGAAGCCAGAGAAGGCGAAGGGGACAGCAAGGTCAGCACCCAGGGTGGGGGCAGGCCAAACGAGCAGACACAAAAGACCGTTAGGCCTATTCTGCTGGCATTTTAGTATGTTAGTATGTAGTATGTTTGAACATAGAGGTTAATAGAATAGTACGTAGTACAAGATCTAGAAGTAATCTCTGGGCTTCATATTGTACCATGGTTGAAACAAAATGACTCACTCTATCATTATTAGTCTTACATTACCGTATACCAATAGTTCTCAGACTTTGTCAAAGTGAGTCTCCCCAAATCCATGGAAAAGATTTTGAGCCTTCCCCAAAAACTGAAATAATCTTGGGCCTCCCCAAAGAAAAACAACATACTGTACTTTGCGCAGTACACCATGACTAAATTGAAACCCCTTTGAGTACTTGGCTCACATTCTGTTCTTTGTCTTGTACTGACATGGAACCTTTGAAAAAGAGCTCGTGCTCAAAGATGTTATCTGAATAACAAATAAATAAAATAAACAAGTATTATTATTCGGCTTATTGTAACTCCCCCCACCCAACACGCCAGCCTACTTGCTCTGCTACTATAATTCTTGAACCATTGTTATCCCTTGTTGCAGTGCCTTAATGGGTCAGACTGCTTTCTCTGTTCCCTCTGTATATGAAATAACCTTCCTACATACTTTGCCTCTTCCGCTCTTTCCCTGCTCCTAAGCAACTTCTTGGGGATTACTTTGCTCCTTCCTGATGTTGCTCTTAGCACTTCTTTGCTCAACCCTTATATTTGGGCTGTTCTGCCATCAGTATACAAATTGATCAATTACCACCACTTGTTATTAGTTTATTGCTCATATTTGTTTACACTATTGTTCATTGTGTATTTCTCGATTGTTTTGCAGTTGCTTTTTGGAATGTATTCACTCCCTACTCTTCCCCGGGTACACCTGAAATGAGCCTTGTCTCATTCAGCTTCACATGTCACACATAGGTGCCGGAACCGGGGGGGGCGGAAGGGGCGGTAGCCCCTCCACTTTTTATTTCTGTATGGCAAAAACTAGTAGAAAAAGTGCCCTTTGTTCCCTTATAAGTGCCCTTTTGATTCTCAGCCCCCTCAGCTTTTACCATCTTCTGGCACCCATCACAGATTAATAAATAAATACATAAAGTTCACCTACTATTATCCTCTTTCAGTTTGCTTCATCTCATCACACAAAATATATAAAACTCAAAATTTAAATACAGTACTTTTTCAGACTTGCTTGAGCCTCCCCTGTAACAGGTTGGGGCCTCCCCAGGGAGGCTGGCCTCACCATTTGAGAACCCCTGCCGTATACACTACACATTAACACTATAAACAAACGCCTTTACAGTATAAGCCACTTATAGTGCCCGCAGTTTAAATGGGCAAACTTCATTTGCCACTTTCCACTGCCATAAGCTGTAATGGTAAGAACAGCCATTACAACGTTCTGTGCCCACCTTGTATTTTGGGCAGATTTGCCTGATCAGCTGCTCACTAGAGCACCACAAGACTGAGTCCACACTTTTCAAAGCCCCCTCTCATCCCAGAGCTGCAGCTGACCCACAACCAGCCCCGGATCATCAATGCATGTCCATTTCAAGAGCCGGCACCATTCACTGCACCCTCAGACAATTACAGCAAGACCCACAACCAGCTTCAGAGCCTCGATGCATGTTCCAGCTGTGCCACAAAGCAACAAAGTCTGCTGTCACAGTATGTACCACAGCTGGCTCCAGAGCATCGATGCATGTCCCAGCTGTGCCACAAAGGAACAAAATCTGCTGTCACAGTACATACCACAGCCGGCTCCAGAGCATCGATGCATGTCCCAGCTGTGCCACAAAGCAACAGAGTCTTCTGTCATAGGATTGCCAAGCCCCAATCATGGTACTCTGTGGCCCAAGTCTCTGCAGCAATGTCCACCTTCCCCTCTGAAAGGAGTGCTTGAAGCTCTGCAGTTTTGTTCCCCAGGATTCTTGCATTGAGAGACACCACTTTCCATCCATACCCTTCCTTCTCCTCCATGGCCTGTGTCCCTCCCAGTAGTCCGCACTCTTTATTCTTAATGGGTGGTGGTACCTTCTGTATTACACTCAGACCACTCTGCCTGCCCCCTCCCAGGGTTACTACGCCTCTACCTGTATCTAGGGTGTGAGCTCATTAGATTACCCTGTTCGGACATGTCTTCCAACCAGGGGTGTAGCCAGGAATTTTAAACTTGTACTCAAAACTGATGCACTGTTGCCCCCCATTATGTAAACATAAACCAAAATATGCGCTGCCACTTCACTCCGATAGGACACCACTGTTTACTTGAACTCAGACATGAACTCAGTTTCTTCCTGTATTCTGTCCTTTGTTTTTCTGCCTGCCTGGTAACTTGTTCTTATTTGTGTATTTGGCTGGTGGTATCAGTGCCCCGTAGTGAACAGCAAAGGCAGAATGGCTCAATGTGACTCGCAATGTCTTTGTTTTCCTCTTTTTATTGCCCCTGTCTGATTTTTTTTTACTGTACTCTATTGAGTACAGTGCGTATGCCTGCTGACACCCCTGCTACCACCCTCAGTCTTTTAGCCCCCCCACTAGTTTAAATTCACCTTAGTAGAGACATACCCCTCTAATCTTGCCTTTAATACTCCCCTCCCTGCTCAAGTGTACCCTGTCCCCCGCATTGAGGTCATATTCCCCCAGACCCTACCCCAGTTGGTCACTAACCGATAATTTTTCGTGTGGCACCAATCTCTCTGTCCCTAGTTGAACTCCTCAATCATACCCATGCTTGCATATGATACAGGGAGTAACTCCAAGAATGCCACCGACTCCCCCAACCCCTCACATTGCTTGCCCAACTACGAGAACCCCCCTCACTACTTCCACAGTCTCCCCTGTCAAGTCGTTTGTACCCACATACAACAGTAAATGAGGTTTCTTCATCCCCCTTGCTGCACAATTGAGCAGTGCTTGCCCTGCCCCTCCTGCAGTCAACCTGGGATAGCGTCAACCCAAATACGGCTGTGCTTTCCCCTTCCACCCCATCTCACCCCTTTCAGCATACAATAACCAAGGATGAGTACCCCCCATTCCTTACCTTCCTAATGCCCCTTACCCCTACCAGCTGCACCCTTTGTGACTTCTGTATCTGTACCCCCTACTTCTGCCTCACCCCTTTTCTCTGTCTTACTCTTCCCAGCCTGACTACTTCCTACTGGGCTACCCATGTTGACGTCCCCTCCTCCCCTGCTGATTTCCAACCCTTCTCCTAGACCCTATTCTCTTCTACCCCAATAGTGATGCCCCTCCCATCCTTTAGCCTTCTGTCCTTGCTATCTCTTCCGACAGCTGTAGCCATCACTCTCTTGCCTTGCTTGTCCTACCCCTCTTCAGTGTGTTCCTGCTTCCCCTCTCTCTCCCCAATAGCAGAAGCTCAAATCTATCTCTTCTCGATACCCCTCCTACATCAGTTCCCCCCCTCCGTACCACCCCTGGCCCCGCCCTACCCGCAGTCATCTGCTGTCTCCCTTGGTACTCCTCCTGGTCTCTTCCTCCCCAACAGGAGGATCCCCTCACCTTGGGCACCACCCTCCCTTGTTCTCTCTTTTATGCTAATGCCTCTGATACTGGGGTCAGTTTCAGTCCCTAGTTATTCTTCCTCCACCCCCCCAGCCAGGATGTCTACCATACTCATCTGTCCTGCCACTTAGACTCCTCCCTAACCTCCACAGTTCCTCCCTCAAACTAGCCAGTTGTCTACAGACCCTACACCTCCCATCCTCCAAGCCCAGTCCAGGATCATGGTGGACCCACACCCTTTAAAAGATGCCCACTCTATTGACATGTGGCACCTGCCCCATTGTTTCCCCCATCTTATGTTACAGGCTCTTACTCCCTGGTTCTGTACCCTACTACAACTGTTAGGCTCCTATTTACTCAAATTCCTGTTCCCCTCCACTTGTCCCCCTACTGGCCCCTTGCCAACTAGGGTACTTCAGTCCCAAATCTCATCCGTTAGATACTGTATTACTGTAGCAATCCTAAAGCCTCCTTGTCCTTTTTTCACCCCTCAGCTACCATACTTTTTGTTCTCAGCTCTCATATAGTTTCACTTAGCCTAGTTAGACATCCTACTGCACTCCAACTATTACTCAGCTCAGTTAGAGAAATAAGCAGAACTAAAGCTGTATTATTACAGCAATCCTCAAAGTATCCAGTCATTGCTTTGTCTCCACCACAGAGGACCTTGAGTGGGAGGGTGGGCAACTCTAAAGTCCTGGCAGAGCTTCATTGAGCTCGCTCACCCCCCCATCTCTCACTAGCGTGTTTTGTTTCTCCTGGCGCTGCACGCTGCCCTTTCATACTGGGCTCCTGCCTACATTGGCACCTTTTTCTGCCCACAAAGAAATCCACAGCAGTCCCGATAGAGCTTTGTTGAGCTTGCTCACTCCCCCTCTCTCACTCACTCATTCTGTTTCTCCTGTTGCTGCAGGCTGCCCTTTTTTACTGGGTTCCTGCCTGCACTGGTACCTTTTTCTGCCCACAAAGAAATCTGCAGTCCTGACAGAGCTCTGTTGAGCTCACTTACTCCCCCTCTCTCACTCACTCCTTCTATTTCTCCTGGTGCTGCAGGCTGCCCCTTTGTACTGTGCTCCTGCCTGTGTTGGTGCCTTTTTATGCCCACAAAGAAATCCGCAGCCATCCTGACAGAGCTCCATTGAGCTCACTCACTCCCCCTCTCTCACTCGCTCGTGCTGTTTATCCCAGTGCTGCAGGCTGCCCTTTTGTACTGGTCTCCTGCCTGCATAGGCACCTTTTTCTGCCCAAAAAGAAATCTGCAGCAGTCCCAACAGAGCTCAGTTGTGCTTGTTCACTCCCCCTCTGTCACTCGCTCGATCTTAATCTGTCCCAAACACTGATTTCCCACAGCGACCGCACTATGGAGTGAAGCACCAGAAGTGCAAAAACACATTTCAGCCAGGATGTGAAAAATGACAGCTGTACTGTTGGCAAATTTGTAATATTTTCACACCTCCTTATGAAGTTACAAGTGTGTGTGGAAACTGCGCAATGCACACTTGTAGCAGTGTCTTTTTATGGACTTTCATCACAAAATTTTCAGTATAGGTATTTGAGGACCTCTGCTTATGAAAAGAGTCACTGTCATTTTCTCACTCTGTCTCGAAAACTGATTTTCCACAGCGACCGCGCTATGAAGTGTGAAAACACATTTCGGCCAGGATGCGTAAAATGACAGCTGTACTGTTCATAAGGAGGTGTGGAAAAATGCCAATGTTGAAAATCTGTACTGAAAATATTACAAATTCATAAAGTTACGAGCGTGCGTGGAAACTGCGTAACGCACGCTCGTAAAAGTCATTCTTTGGATTTTTTCACCAAATTTGCAACATAGGTCTTTTGAGAGCCCACGTTGTGAACAGTGGCACTGTGTTAATCAGAAGGTGATTCCACGCAGTGACCGCGAAATCACCGTTCGGGACTGAATAGCGCAATGACAGTGACTGAATTCATGAGTAGGAGTCCCAAGAACCCCTTGTTGAAAATTGAGTGACAAAAATGCCCAAGATATGTACCAAAGTTGAAAAAACTCTATTTATGCCATTATACAGCTTACCTGCATTTCTTCAGTTCGCGGTCGGCTTTGAAGAGTACAGACGTGTTCCTGATCCATCAAGGACACTCACTCTGGGCTCCGGAGGTAAGTATGGGGTGAGGTGGGGTGTGCAGAGGGTTGGCACGGGATGGGGGAGTGGCCACCGAACTCTACAAGGGACCATTTTCTGTTCTACAGGTGTAAAAAAAAATGCGGGACTGTTTTTCCTTTTTCAGGGACATTTGGCATGCTGTGGTGGTCTCCCAGTATGCCACCTGAGTGTTTTGGGGGAGCAGTAGCCAATGGAGGATTGGGCACCCCTGTTGGCACATGCCAGTGTGGGAGGGAGACATTATGCTGATGGGGAGTGGGCTTCCCATCGGCAAACTGAACTGGGGGGACTGAAGCCGACAGGGATTGGGGTCCCTGTAGGCAAAGAAAGACTATTGGGGGGTGCATGCTGCTGAGAGGCACACCTTTGGCACACAATAAATAGGGGAAGTGGGGTTACAGTGTGCCGACAGGGAGTGGGCTCCCCCATTGGCAAATGTACTGGGTCAGGGTGGCATACAGACAGCAAGGTGCTACCCTGCAATGACAGTAACAAGCACTTAAAAGTATTTATATAATCTTAACTCTTGTATTAAAAGTTTACATCTTCTAAAACTAAGGACTTCCAAAAATGGTGAGAGAAACCCAGAACTCCAGAACCCCAAAAAGAACGTTCTCCTGGTATATCGGAACTCTCCCTAAAGATGAAGGGAAATCCCTTAACAAACATGTCAGGGGCCTTCGAGGAATCAACATTCTGTTCGCCATTAAGTAAGCATAACTGAGTTAGGGGTAAAAATAAAAAAAAAACTCAAGAAGGAAATTGGGAGGAAGCTCCCCATCAGCCAGAAACATTACTTCTCCCCTCCTCCCCAGTTACACTGATAATACATTTCAACAGATTATAAATCAATAAGAAGGGGAAAACTGGATTATAACCTTGGAGGGTGTATCAATAATCATATTATCAGTAACTATGGCCAGACAAGTATCCTTTGGCCAGCATTTAATGTTCAGCTTTAATATCTGTTATGACCAAGTTCTTTTGGTGGGTGAGGATGTCATTCCACTCCACAATCAGTCTGACCACAGCTCGGGGTAGCCCATTTAAATACAGGACCCACCTCAGGCCTAGAGTCAGATCAGCATGGAGAGAGACTCATGTCACTCCAATCAGAAGTGCACCCCCCCATGATAACCCCACCAACCTGAATAAATGTCCTTAACCTTCCAGAAAGATGCCTTCAGGTTTTCCCATGGTCCAAATCTCTCCGAAACATTGCTAAGGCATTTTTAACTGGTCCTAGGTCCTATTGTTTCCCTTTCTGCCTGCTTGCTCTAGTCTGCCAGCCTACTGGGCATTGCTCCAAGCTTGATGTACCAGAACTTCTCTCTGGGAAATGCAGGCCCAGTTTAGTAAGTTCCTCCTAAGCAGTGAAGAATTCCTGTTTTCCTGAAGGTAAATGCACAGTCAATTGTGCCGTGTAAGGGGTTGTAAATTTATGTCTTGTGGTTTTAAGGACCGGGAACAGGGGAAGGTAAGCACGCTTCAGCCACATCCTTTTAGGCGCATAGTCATGATCTAAATATATTTGAGTTTGGCCATAGAAAATGTTTTGGCGTTTCCAAGCAGTGAGCAAGATATGTTCTTTAGTGGCATAACTGTTGAAGTGGAGGATTACTGCCCTCGGAGGAATATTAAGGGAGGAAGGCTTTGGCGCCAAGGCGCGATGCACTCTCTCAAGCTGTAAATTAAAATGCTGTGGTAATTCCAAAGGTATGTGCAGTAAGGCCTCCATAAAGTCCTTAATGTTAGCCCCCACAGAATTTTCAGGTAGGCAATAAATCCTAATGTTCTTGCGGCGTGCTCGATTCTCAAAATCTTCTTGTCGATCTACTATTTGCTCTTATGCTTCTCTCAGCTGTTGTACGGCCTGTTCTAACTCATCGACCCTGTTCTCTGTGGCAGTCCCCAGTCTCTCTTGATCGTCCATACATTGTTCAAGCTGCATAACATTTCTGCGTAATTCACTATACATCACTTTAATTTCTGCTCAAAAGGTAAGAATCTCTTGGTAGATTACATCTAATCTGGCCGCCTTTGTGCAAACAACTGAAAACCAAACCAAAGTTGTAGCAGGCCCACGCTTCGTATCAGAGGGATGGCGGTGGTCTGAAGCGACCGAGGCCTCCGATTCGGATCTGTCGGCAATCTTCTCCATCTTGTCCTTTCTCGCTCTCCAATATTAGATACAGTCCGCTGATTCCATGAAGCAAAATTTTATTTCAAAAGAGGCAATACGTTGCAGCCAGAGAGGATTATCAAACCAGAGGAGATGCGGTCTTTCTTTATGCTGCTATTACTCGGGAGGCAGAACTGGAAGTCCGTTTCATGTCATTTTTGACTGTCCTTGGTATAATATTCCCAGAAACAAATGGCTGATACCACTCTGTAAACCTATTCAAACAAAGGATCAGCACTTATTAAATATTTCATTCACAACAAATGAAGAATTTATCATTAAAAAAAAAAGGCTGGGTATTTAGATGCTGTTTTAAGAATCTGCCCCAAACATGTGAAGTAAGATCATTATTTTTGGAAAAGATTTACTCAGTCACCTATAAGCTTCATTAACTTGTGTATACACAGGACCCGTACAAAGGCGTTATTCTTGTTTTTAACTAAGAACTATTTAACTACTGATTCACTTTTTAATGTTTATTGTTTCTATTTAACTGTTTCCACATAGTGTTTTTGTAATTTTTCACTTTGTAATGGTCAAATGGCCAAAAAATAAACTCTCAACTAACTAACTTAAATGTAGGATGGGGGGACTCCTGAGAATAGCAACTAAAAAGAAAGGGAAAAGGACTTACAAGATACCTTCAGAGAAATCCACACCCTGGAAAAATCATTACACCCCAACACTCCAGAAACAGAATAAAACTTAACAAGCTAAGAGACAAGTACCATTAACTCATCATAGATAACGCTGAGAGGGCCATATTTTTGGCTACTGCTTTTTTCTACTTTTTGCTGGCCACCTTCAGTCTGCTCCCCTTATCCCCGCATCTGATCAGGGATTCTAACCACCGTCTGCCTCTACCCGGTTGGTCCCAGGCACCCATTGTACTCTCCTCAGCAGGGCCACAGGGAGCCCCACAGAACACGGATCCAGCCTGGGTGCCCAACCACCGGGTGAAGCTCATGGGTGGCCATTTTTCACCCCCTCAGAACCGAGGATGTGCAATGATGTTACCAGAAGGGGGCGCGCATGTGTCCGCATGTGCTCCCTTCCAGACGTCTGCCCTCAGCTCCACCCCTGAGTGCTACCAGCGTGCAGTCTTTCAGCCTCTGCCAGGAGGTAACCACGCACCGACTGCCGTGGACCTCCCTACCTGGAGAAGGAGAGCAGTCCTTCGGACACTCGATCCTTCTCCTCTCCAGCCAACCTGTGGTGACCTGTGCTCATTCCTGAACATCGGTCCTCGGCGTGGAGCGAGGTGTGGTAGCCAGCACCTCCGTGCCACCGGGCCGGACACTGGAGAGGGTCATATTTCGAAGAAAAGCAAAATGTATGGAGATAGAGCAGGTAGACTAGTGGCCCTCGGACTCAAAAAAGCAAGAAGCTGCAAGAACCATAGTGGGGATAAAGAGACAAAAAGAGCTAGAATTAATAACTGTGGTGCAAGACAGAGCCCACACTTTACAGAGGTTCTATCAAGAGCAGAGGAAACACCTGACTTGGAAAACAGAGTAAGGGCTTTTATTAAAGGTATGAACCTACCACAGCTAAGTGAAGACCAACAGGGACTCCTGAAGGGAACCATAGTATTTGAAGAGATCCTTGGATCACTCAAATATCTAAAGTCAGATAAGGTCCCGGGACCGGATGGTTACACCCCAACTTCTACAAATTATCTGGAAAAGTTTGAAGTCCATACCTAGCTATAGTCTCCTCCAACATACATGAAAATGGGATCACGAATCTATGCCTGACACTAGCTGTGATATCCCTTATAGCGAAACTGGGTAAGAGGCCTGTAATTAGTTACTGAGGGCCATCTCCCTCATTAATCTGAATATCAAAATACTGGCAAAGATCTTAGAAACCTGGCTGAGAAGGGTATGGGATGACCTGATAGGGAATGAACAGGTTGGCTTTATGCAGGGTAGAAATTCCAGTGACCACATCAGAAAACTAGAGCACCTGATTTCTGCATCTAGTGAGCCTGGGACCCATGTAGTCTTGGTCTCGTGGGACTCAGAAAGGCAATACTTATTTATAATTCTTAAACTATGTAAATGGGTCCAGGTGCCCTACAGCCACGCTACTGTAAAATGGAGTGTTGTCACAAAGCTTAACACTACAGAGAGGCACAAGGCAGGGATGCCCCATCCCCGCTCCTGATTAATCTCTAAATGGAGCCCTTGACCCACAAACTCAATAATTCTCCAGCCATTCAGGGAATCCAGATAGGAGACAAACAGTACAAACTGTCCCTGTATGGAAACTACATTCTCCTGCACATCGGGGAACCAGAAACATTAAGAGTGATAAAGGAATTTGAAGCCATATCTGCCGATAAACTAAATATATCCAAGACTATTGTCATGCCATTAAATGCTGGAGCAGAAAAGCAGTAGCAGATTAGCTGGGTTTTCAATGGGCATGAACAATTTTAAGATACCCAGGCATCGATATAACCAGAGACAGGAAAATTCTGAAAAAAAAATCTGGATGCACTGATAGAAGTAATAAAACTGGACTTGGATGGACAAATCTTCCCCTGTCACTAACAGGGAGAATAAGTATTATCATTTCTTCCCAGAGTCCTATACCCTTTAAATTCGCTGAACAGGATGTTACCCCTAATATGGTTTAAAGGATACCTAAACAACATTTTGACAACAAACTATTCAAAAATCTGACTTCATAGAGGACTAAAGGAAATGCTGCTGCTGTATTCATTAATGCTAAAAATACATTTATATAATTTCCCTAAATGCAGCTGCAAAGCATTTAAAAAAAAAAAGTAAAATCTGCCTTCCGATTTAAAAAAAAAATGCCTTATCTGCTTCTTAAAATGGCCGCCACATATGTTATGTGATGACATCATAGGAGCCAAAGTCAGAGAGCTATATAGTGCTGATTTGTTCTTTTTTCCTTTGTTGCACAAAAATGGTCAAAACCATGTGCAGTATTTTGACCAATAGCATAGGCTATGGTTCTGATAATTTTGTTTACTTTGACATGCTGAAATTGTGTTTTAATCCAACTGAATTTCTCTTTGGCAAACCACAGTGCAGTACAAATCTTAAATAACCTGGTAGTCTAGTGGTTATGGTGGATCCAGGATGTTACAATGGGGGCTGCTGGGCATACTTGATATGCACTTTTTAACATTTTTATTAAACCTTTATATTTTCTGCTATTATTCTTTTCTAGTACGTTTTTGACAGAACCTACAAGTGTAATCCATAGTTTTGAATATAAACATTTGTACAATCAATAAATCATAGTTCTTCAATAAAGTGAAATGCAGCAGCAGCAAGCAAGTTACAATGCGGGGGTGCAGCTGCACCCTTCACCACCCCTAAATCCACCACTTGTTTATAGCCAAGTTCTTGTGTAGTCCAGTGCCAGAGTTCATACTTTCTCGGAAATCAAAAATATGCTTGTCTTGTCGTCTTTGTCCATGGGAAAAAATAATAAGAATTAGCATTTATACAGTGCTTTTCATACACATTGTATCCCAAAGTTATACAAGCAATGCTAGACTGATAGTGAGGTAGCTGAGCGTGTAGTGACAACCATTTCACACATTAATACCCAAATACTGTCTTGGACAATTGCAGGGACTGGTTTTATGGGAATGGGAATGTTGGCCAGAACAATGGGGTCAGGTAGTGATCATGGTGCTGGCAGCCCCATATCTTATATCTCACAGTGATCATGGTGCTGGCAGCCCCATACCTTGTATCTCACAGTGATCATGGTGCTGGCAGCCCCATATCTTATATCTCACAGGGATCATGGTGCTGGCAGCCCCATATCTTATATCTCACAGGGATCATGGTGCTGGCAGCCCCATACCTTATATCTCACAGGGATCATGGTGCTGGCAGCCCCATACTTATATCTCACAGGGATCTGCACATATTTCGCCCCTTCTGTCTTCCCCATTCCCCAAATATAGCAGTACCTTGCAGGAGTGGCCTTCTTAGTCCCTCTCTGGTATTCCTTCTTCACTCCTCCCCACACCAAAAACTGATGAGCTCATCACCCTTCTGAATCATGAATGCAGGTAGTACAGTCCCCTGTTTTTTTTTTGACATATCAAAAATGAACAAACCTTTCCAGTAAGTCAGACAGACAGATAGCAGGGAACAAGGGGAAATATGGGCTTTCCTAGCCTTAAAAGATCTATGCTACCTTTGATTAGGCACTATTAAATGATGGTTGTGTGCATCATTATGCATGTCATTTAATAGTGACTAATCATCGGTGGCTTAGCTAGTATATGAGTAGGAAAGCCTGTTTTCCTCTTATGCCCTGTTGCTATCAGCCTGGCTTACTAGAAGATCATGGTTATTATTAATATATAAAAATAACACAGGAGACTGTACTAACTGCATACATGATGCGGAAGGGTAGTGAGCTCACCAGTTTTTGGTGAGGTGAGAAGAAAGAATGCCAGAGAGGGACTGAAGAGACCATTCCAGCAGGGTACAGCTATATTCAGGGTAGGAGAAGACAGGAAGGGGAATGTTGAGGATAATTTTGAGATCTGAGATGCAGGTCTGACAGCACCATGCTCACTACCTGACTGGATGAGAGCAGCCAGCATTAACAAATACTCAGAGTGGCAGGACTGCACTAAAACTGTTACTTGAATTTGGTGTCGGGAGATTACTCTTGGGTGGGAGGGGATGGTGATATTTGTTCGGACAGTATCGAGGGAGCTTTGTATAGCTCATTCAAGATTCAGAAGGGTGGCAGCCAGGCAACTCGCATTGTGGAGTAGGGCACAGAAAAGTACTGGAGAAGAATGGCTGGGAACTGTGCTGCAGGGTTCTGCAGATCACAGGTAAAGGAGTAAACGGACACTGGAAGTCGGGTGGATTCGCTCAAGGCATTAGTATGCCTTTTCTGCTAATAATATTGTTATCCACAGTAAGTGCAACCCTTATGAGGGCATGAACAGCAGTTTTTCTGGTGGGTCCTGATGCTTATTGCTTGGCCTTCCAGGAAGACCTAGTTGTTGGTTAACAGGGGACTGTACATACTGCCTTCACTGTACACAAGGGTGGTAATCCACTCAATGTTTACTGTGGGAGCAGAAGTCAAACATTGAGAAAGTGGACTGGAGAGTGATTTGGGAGGCATTTTTAACAGTGCCAGCGGATGATGCATATCAGTATAGGTGCGCACAACTCTCTGAGGTACAAGTTTACAATCTGAGGTGTGATAATTCTCTTCATGAGACTGCAAGCTCCTATGCAGCCCCAGGCAATACTAAGGACAGAGTATGGATGATGGCATGTTCAACAGAAGGCAGACTAGGTGCGGGGGGTGTATCACTCTCTCTCTACCTATCTCTCCTATCTCTCTCTCTCTCCCCATCACTCCATCTCTCTCCATCTATCACTCCCTCTCCCTAACACTCTCTCTACCTATCTCTCCCTATCACTCTCTCTCTCTCCCCATCACTCACTCTCTCCCCATCACTCTCTCTCTCCTCCTATCACTCTCTCTCTCCCTATCACTCTATCTCTATCACTCTCTCCCTAACTCTCTCTCCCTATCACTCTATCTCTCTCTCTACCTATCACTCCATCTCTCTCTCTCTCCCTATCACTCCATCTCTCTCCATCTATCACTCCCTCTCCTTAACATACACTCTCTACTTATCTCTCCCCATCACTCCATCTCTCTCTCTCCCTATCACTCCATCTCACTCCCTATCACTCTATCTCTCTCCCCATCACTCCATCTCTCTCTCTATCTAGCGCTCCATCTCTCTCTATCTAGCACTCCATCACTCTCTACCCAGCACTCTCTCTCCCCCTCTCTACATAACACTCTCTCTCACTCTCTCCCTATCACTCCATCTCACTCTCTCTCTCCTATCACTCTTTCTCTCTCCCTATCACTCTATCACCCTATCACACTGTCTCTATCTATACCTATCACTCTCCCTCTCCCTATCACACTCCCTATCTCTCTCTCTCTCCCTATCACTCCATCTCTCTTCACTTATCACTCCCTCTCCCTAACACACTCTCTCTACGTCTCTCCATATCACTCTATCTCTCTCCCTATCACTCTCTCTCCCCTATCACCCTATCTCTCTCTCCCTATCACTCCATCTCTCTCCCTATCACTCTATCTCTCTCTCCCTATCACTCCCCATCACTCCATCTCTCTCCCTGTCTCCTTATCTCTCTCTCTACTTAACTCTCCCAATCTCTCTCTCTCCATCTCTCTCCATCAATCACTCCCTCTCCCTAACACTCTCTCTACCTATCTCTCCCTCTCACCCCATCACTCCATCTCACTCCCTTACTCCATCTCTCTCTCTCCCTAACACTCTCTCCCACTACCTATCCCTACCTATCACTCCATCTATTTCTCTTTGCCTATCACTCTATCTCCCTACCTATCCCTCCCTACCTATCACCCTATCTCTCCCTACCTATCACTCCCTACCTATCACTCTATCTCTCCCTACCTATCACTCTATCTCTCCCTACCTATCACTCTATCTCTCCCTACCTATCACACTATCTCTCACTCTACCTATCACTCTATCTCTCTACCTATCACTCTATCTCTCTCTACCTATCACGCTATCTCTCCATCTCTCTATCTATCACTCCATCACTCTATCTCTCTCCCTACCTATCACTCTATCTCTCTATCTCTCTACCTTTCACTCTATCTCTCCCTACCTATCACTCTATCTCTCTCTACCTATCACTCTATCTCTCTACCTATCACTCTACCTCTCTCTCTCTACCTTTCACCCTATCTCTCCCTACCTATCACTCTATCTCTCCCTACCTATCTCTCTACTTATCACTCTCTCTCTCTACCTATCACGAAGCTAGTCAAATATTTGGTGTGGCAATCAGGCTGCAAATAAAAAACAGCAGATCTCTACCCAGTAAAATATATGTGTCAAATGGCTACAGATACTGAGAAACAGTAAATCTATGCACAGTCATGCTGAATCATTCATTGTCAGTAGCAAAAACAGATAAAATAACCGCCTTCTCAGATGCAGAGTCTCACCAGTCATAGGTGGTCAATAGAAAGTGATTACATGGAAGTCAACCAGAAGTTAAGAAGCAGACTACAGCAAGTGAAAAACAGCTTGATGAACTTCGATCTGCATTTTATCTTTTTTAACTTAAGAGACACATTAAGCTGAAGCTTGTTTACAGGTACAACCTGGGAGAATAAGGAAGTTAAGTGATTTGCTCAGGGTCACACAGTATGCAAGTGGGGCTGTGTGATGTTATGATTATCAATCTTTTTTTAGCTTGAATACTATTGAACTGAATATTTAAAAAGACAGACATTTAATGCAAATTGGAAGGTTTCGTCTCTTAAAGCTACAAGGCACCAAATGCCATATGCAAAGTTTTATTCTGACTATATTGCTCTGTTTGATGTTTCTATGCTGCAGTAAATGTTGAGTTGTTTTCAGCCCTTATATGAAACTGAAACTTCTGTGTGGGCTAAGTTCTTTCTGAGAGCTGCATTTTACGTTCTGGTGCTCTGGTTGTCTTTACACCTGTCCATTAGCACATAACACAGGTGTCAGGTTCATCTTTAGGAGCCAGAGGGAGAAGTCTCCTGCTTACCTCACAGCCCCTGTATCCTGTAAAAATCTGCCTTTCTGAAATCCCATAATTTTTTATGTTGTCTTCTTAGATGGTCCCCATGTGGACTGCCCACCTCACTATCTTGTGGTTGCTGGATCCTAGCAGTTCCTGGACTATCACATGTTGGATCAAATCACTGTTAATGAGTACCAGATCCTACAGGGCCTCTTCCCTTGGGTTCCAGACAAGTTGCACTAGGAATGCCTCCTAGCATTCATGCACAAAAAATGAATATACGAGTTGGCCAGCCTGGGAGTGGGTCCCAAGTTGGTAGCCTGGGTAAAAAAAAACGGCTGGAGAATAGGACACAGAGGGTAATAGTAAACAGAGTCCACTCTGAAGGAAGGGGGGTTACTAGTGGGGTACTGCAGGCTTCAGTACTAGGACTGGTCCTCTTTAATGTCTTTATAAGTGACATTACAGAGGGATTGGAAGGAAAAGTATGTCTCTTTGCAGATGATACAAAGGTCTGCAACAGAGTTGATACACAAGGTGGGGTGGAAAGGATGGTCAAATGTATGGCAGCTTAGATTCAATGCTAAGAAGTGCAAGGTAATGCACCTGGGAAACAAAAACAAAGAGGAAGAGTACACAATGGGGGGTGAGATACTAACAACAACAAAAATGGAAAGGGACCTGGGGGTAGTCATATCTGATGACTTAAAGGTGGGCAAGCAATGTGAGGGGGCAGTAAGGAGGGCTGGGGGATACTGGGATGCATAGGGAGAGGCATCACCAGTAGAAAACAGGAAGTTATTATCCATCTGTACAGACAGCTGGTGAGACTCCATCTGGACTACTGCGTGCAGTTCAGGAGACCCAGTCTTCGCAAAGACATAGACAGGATGGAAGCTGTCCAGAGGAGGGCAACTAAAATGGTGCAGGGTCTGCACCGGAAAACATATGAAGAGAGACTTAAGGAGCATAATATGTATAGCCTCGAGGAAAGGAGGGAGAGGGGAGACATGATAGAAACTTTCAAATACCTCAAGGGAATCAACAAAGTCCAAAAGTGTACCATCTTTAAGAAAAAGAGGTGTGCAAGAACAAGGAATCACAATTTGAAGATGGGGGGACGCCTCAGAGGTACAGTGAGGAAGTATTTTTTCACAGAGAGGATTGTGGATGCATGGAACAGCCTTCCTGAGGAGGTTGTGGAGTTAAAAACAGTGGTGGAATTCAAGAATGCATGGGACAGTCAGAAGGCAAGTCTAGTGGGGGGAGTAGGCTGTTGGTTAACTAGGATCTGCAGCTTATCCATTAGGTAAGGAAATGAGCAGACTGGGTGGGCCCAGCGGTCTTTATCTGCCATCAAATTCTATGTTTTTATGTTTCTATGTTACTAGGAGCTGGTTCCTTATACTTGCTGTGATTAAAACTTTCCAGTCCACGTCTGGCATGTTAAAGTCCCCTACCACTACCACTTATCCTAATTTGGCTACCTTCCTCAGAATCTCCTTTAGTTCCTCATCCACCCTTGGTTCTGGCCTGGGGTCTGAAGTCCTCCCCAGTCTTAATTGTTTTCCCATTCCCTGTTGATGCTTGTACACACAAGGTTTTCAACTTTTCCATGTCCTGAAGGTTTTCCCTTTCTGTTGCCTCCAGTCCCTCCTTTATGTACAATGTTACCCTCTCCTTTACCATTTATTCTGTCCTTCCTGAACAGTAAGTATCCTAATGTAATCATGTCCCAGCTGGTGTAAGAATTTACCACATTTTGTTGACAGCTACGAGGTTAAGTCTCCTTTTCTCAACCAGCACCTGCAGTTGTGGCAATTTTTTGCCAAAGTTCCTTGTGTTGCTGCATATCATTCTTTAGCAATGGGTTCCATTCCCTTTTACCTTTCCCCAGGATATGGGTGCCTCTATTCTGTCTTTTTTGGGAGAGGCCTACACGAGTAACCTTGGTCATGACATGAGTTGTGTTCCATGCCACACTGATTTCTCCCTGACTACTTTAAGCTAGGTATACAGTAAGATGTGCAAATCTAGCTCCAGCATCCTCCTGTTCTCCTCAGTGTGATGTAAGCCATCACTTTTAAACCGCTTCCAATTCCTCCAGGTCAGATTCCACTCTCTGAGGAACTGAAATTACTTATCCCTGCACCCTACCTTTACGCATGCATTGAACTGGAAAACTTGTTACAGTTTCCTTGCATTCTGACAAGGCTGCAGTAGCACCACAGAGAACGTTACTGCCCCATTCTTTCCTTCAAGCCCTGCTCCCTCTTTCTTTCCATTACTTGCCTGCCATGGCTGGAAGTTTGCAATGTCTGCACAGGTTCCATTGCTTGATATTCCGTCTTTGGTGTTGCATAACAGACTATGCAGTGCATGTGCCATAGCATAAACAGCATTATAAGCACTGATGGCTTCTTGGAAATTGTAGGTTTCATATACGGAAGTGCTCAGTTTCTTCAGGCTTTCCATACCTGTGCAATACACTATGCCTGCACCTGTCTCGCCTCCTGCCAGCATAGTGGTGTTGTGATCACCAGTCACCTACAACCAAAACTGTCTCCCAGAACAAAGATGAGAAAAATATCATCAGTTGATGGAGAGGAATAGTGTACAGGAAATTCTGGAATTCAGGAATTTCAGGGCTGTGCTTTGTGAAACCTATAGTGCCGTTTAATGTTTTCCAGTTGTCTCTGATATGGAAAACTAGAGAGTTTCCCCAGTGGGATGGGGCGATCCAGACTTTATTGCTTATGTTCTGCATGGTGGCCTCCTCCACTAATGGAATCAGGTGCAGCTGTGTGGAATAGACAATTATCACCTTCACCAGTGAGGTCCTGATCTTCTCGACAATTTGACAGAGTCTGCTCCTAGAATTGTATGCAGGGGAGTATTTCCAGAAAAGCTACACAGCAGCCTCTTTTAGTGACTTCTCGAAACAGATCCTGGCTGCCTTCTTGGCCAACGTCATTATCAGCAGCTAGGATGCCTAACCACGTCCAAGCAAAGTGTTTCATCAGTTGAGCAATACCAACAACCTGAACAGTGAAGTTGCTTGTTGTGTGAACAAAAGAAGGGAATTGGTGCTTATCGCCCAGCAGAGGGAGCATGGAGCTATAACTGATCTAAAAAGAAAATAATTATTTTTAAGCATTGTTCTCATTTCGATTGACTCTTCTGACAAATATCATTCTGCAGTGAAGCGTGGCATTCTTTATTCATGGCTGTGGTATGTGAAGAGGAATGCTGATGAACAATGTTGTTTGAAAGCTCATGAAAAACTCTTTTAAAGGATACCTAAACCCTTAAATTTTACACATAATGTTTTTAAAAAATTACTCCATCGACTTCTAAAGTAGGGGCTGTTGTTTAAATTCTGAAACTGCATTTATTAAAGTAAGAATAATGCAGTTGTGTAGCATTGGAAAAATGTAAACCAAGTCTCTCTCGATTCAAAACTCCCGCTCTGTAAGAACCCTAAAATGGCTGCTGATGTGCAGTGTGATGATGTCAATGATACAAATGACTCCCAGCTTGGTAGTAATACAGTATATACAGTACATGTGACTGTAACATACACCATAAGCCCTTTTCAATTCAAAACCATAGAAAACATCACTAAGTTTATCATTTACACAAATACACACAATCAAAAGTAAAATTTGACCATACATATCATTGCTGTATTCTGCAGCAACCAACAGTCCATTCAAATGACTCTTCCAAAGTGTCTGAAAAAAAACAGATACTGGGTGGTCTACCCCTCAAAGAAACTGTCTGGCCCCATGCTACAGATCAAGGTTAAGTAGTGCCCCCAAAATGCAGACTGCATACTGTGATGGTTGCACTCCCAATCCAGTCCGATCTGACTCAGAAATCCAGTCAATCCCCTTAAGAATACCTAGTGGTCCAGTGCACAAAATCTGTCCTTCCAACCTCACCAGATCAACCCCCTCACCCAGATTTTTTGATTGAGTGACAAAGAAAGTAAATCAGGGAGGAGCGGTGGATATCGCCTACCTTGATTTCAGCAAAGCCTTCAACACCATCCTACACAGAAGGCTGATTAACAAAATGGGTAGTCTGGGCATGGGGCACAAGGTGATAAACTGGGTTAGTAACTGGCTGATGGACAGGCGGCAGAGGATGGTGTTAACTGGGATCCAATCTGGGGAGAGGGGAGTGACCAGTGGTGTACCTTAGGGATCAGTCCTGTTCAATGTCTTCATTAGTGACATTGCAGAAGGGCAGGAAGGAAAGGTTTGCCTGTTAACGGATGACACCAAGATCTGCAACAGGGTGGATACTTCAGAAGGAGTAGAGAAAATTAGGAGGGACCTGGGGAAGCTTGAAAAATGGTTGAAGGTGTAGTAACTGGGGCTCAATGCAAAGAAGTGCAAAATAATGCACCTGGGAAGAAGAAACCCTGGGAAGAGCTACAGGATTAGGGGGGAGGTTCTGACAATCACCAGAGAAGAAAGGGACTTAGGGGTTATCATTTCTGATGACCTAAAAGTGTCAAAGTAGAACACAAAGGGACACATAGGGACTTACCTGGGCTACTAGCACACTACCCATTAGGGTCCTAGCCCTAGGGACTTACCTGGGCTACTGCCATGCCTCCCCGATAGGGTCCTACCCCCTATGGACTTACCTAGGCTACTAGGCAGCCTGCTTGATAGGATCCTACCCCCTAGGAACTTTCCTAGGATTACCGCTCTGTCTGCCCGATAGGGTCCTACTCCATCGAGACTTACCTAGGCTACCTCCCTGCCTGCCCGATAGAGTCCTACCCCCAAGGGACTGTCCTAGGCAGCCTACCTGATACTTTCCTACTACTTAGGCTACAAGGCTGCCTGCCCGATAGGGTCCTACCCCCTAAGGACTTACCTAGCCTACCGCCCGGCCTGCCTAATAGTGTTCTACCCCCTAGGGACTGTCCTAGGCTACTGGCACACTACCCGATAGGGGCGTACCCGCTAGGGACTTACCTTGGCTACTGGCACACTACCCGATAGCGGCCTACCTCCTAGGGACTTACCTAGGCTACTAGGCTGCCTACCCGATAGGGTCCTACCTCCTAGGGACTTACCCAGGCTACTAGCACACTACCTGATAGGGTCCTACCCCCTAGCTACTTACCTAGGCTAGTAGCACACTACCCAATATTGACTTACATAGGGTCCTACCTAGGCTACTAGACGATGTGCCTGATAGGTTCCTACCCTGAAGGACTTTCCTAGACTACTGCCCTGCCTGTCTGATAGGGTCCTACCCCCTAGGGACTTACCTAGGCTACTAGCACACTGCCCGATAGGATCCTACTCTCTAGGGACTTCCCTCGACTACTAGCACACTACCCGATAGGGTCCTACCCCCTGGGGACTTACCTAGGCTACCAGTCATGCCTTACCCAATAGGGTCCTACTCCTAGGGACTTACCTAGGCTACCGCCATGCCTGCCTGATAGGGTCCTACCCCTAGGGACTTACCTAGGCTACCGCCTTGCCTGCCCAATAGGGTCCTACCCCTAGGGATTTACCTATGCTACTAGGCGAGGTGTCTGAAAGGGTCCTACCCCCTAGGGACTTACCTAGGCTACCAGGCCACCTACCTGATATGGTCCTACCCCTAGGGACTTACCTAGTCTGGTGCCCTGCCTACCCGATCAGGTCCTACCCTTTAGGGACTTACCTAGGCTAGTGCCCTACCTACCCAATACAGTCCTACCCCTAGGGAGTTACCTAGGCTACTAATACACTACCTGATAGGGTCCTACACTTAGGGACTTACTTAGGCTACCATCCTGCCTACACGATAGGGTTCTATCCCCTAGGGACTTACCTAGGCTACCGCCCTGCCTACCTGATAGGGTCCTACCCCTAGGGACTTACCTAGGCTACTAGCACACTGCATGATAGGGTCCTAACCCCTAGGGACTTACATTGGCTGGTGTCCTGCCTGCCCGAAAGGGTCCTGCCCCCTAGGGACTTATCTAGGCTACTAGCTCACTACACAATAGGTTCCAACACCCTAGGGACTTACCTAGGCTGCCTGCCTGATACGGGACTTACCTAGGCTGGTGCCCTGCCTGCCTGATAGGGTTCTAACCAATAGGGACTTACCTAGGCTACTAGGCTGCCTACCTGAAAAGGTCCTAACTCCTAGGGACTTACCTAGGCTACTCACACACTACCCGATAGGGTCCTACCCCTAGGGACTTAACTAGGCTACTAGCACACTGCCCGATAGGGTCCTACACCCTGGGGAGTTACCTAGGCTACTAGCACACTACCTGATATAGTCCTACCCCCTAGAGAGTTACCTGGGCTACTGGCACACTGCCCGATGGTGTCCCTGCCCCCTAGGGACTTACCTGAGGCTACTAGCACACTACCCAAAATGGTTTCTGCCCCTAGGGACTTGCAGGCTGGTGCCCTGCCTGCCTGATAGGTCCCTACCCCTCAGGACTTACCTGGGCTGGTGCCCTACCTTCCTGCCCAATGGGGTCCAGCTCCTAGGGACTTACCTGGGCTGCTGCCCTGCCTGCCCAATAGGGACTTACCTAGGCTACTGCTGCCTATCTGATGGGGTTCCTGCCCGTGGGGACTTACAGGGCTGGTGCCCTGCCTACCTGGTATTGTCCTAGCCCCTAGGGAGTTACCTAGGCTACTAGCACACTACCCAATAGGGTCCTACCCCCTAGGGTCTCACATAAGCTACTAGGCGAGGTGCCTGATAGGGCCCTACCTTCTAGGGACTTACATAGGCTACTAGCATGCTTCCCAATCAGGTTCAACTCCCTTGGGACTTACCGAGGCTTCCACCCTGCCTATCTGATAGGGTCCTACCCCCTATTGACTTGCCTAGGCTACTTGGCTGCCTGCCCGATAGGGTCCTATCCCCTAGGGACTTATCTAGGCTACTGCTCTGCCTACTCAATTGGGTCCTACACCCTAGCTACTTACCTAGGCTACTAGCACACTACCCGATAGGGTCCTACCCTCTAGGGACTTACCTAGGGTACTAGTACACTATCTAATAGGGTCCTGCCCCCTAGGGCCTTACCTAGGCTACTAGCACACTATCCAATAGGTTCCTACCCCAAAGGGACTTACCTAGGCTGGTGCCAGCCTACCTGATAGGGTCCTACTCCCTAGGGATTTACCTATGCTACCAGCACTCTACCTGATAGGGTCCTTTCCCTAGGGACTTACCTAGGCAACTAGCATACTACCCAATAGGGTCCTACCCCCTATGGACTTACCTAGGCTACTAACTCACTTACCAATAGGGTCCTACCCCCTAAGGACTTACCTAGGCTACTAGGCCACCTACCTGATAGGGTCCTACCCCCAGGGACTCACCTAGGCTACTAGCACACTACCCATTAGGGTCCTACCCCTAGGGACTTACCTAGGCTACTGCCATGCCTCCCCAATAGGGTCCTACCCCCTATGGACTTACTTAGGCTACTAGACAGCCTGCTTGATAGGATCCTACCCCTAGGGACTTTCCTAGGATTACCGCTCTGTCTGCCCGATAGGGTTCTACCCCATTGAGACTTACCTAGGCTACCGCCCTGCCTGCCCGATAAAGTCCTACTCCCAAGGGACTGTCCTAGGCAGCCTACCTGATACTTTCCTACTACTTAGGCTACAAGGCTGCCTGCCCAATAGGGTCCTACTCCCTAAGGGCTTACCTAGCCTACCGCTCGGCCTGCCTAATAGTGTTCTACCCCTAGGGACTGTCCTAGGCTACTGGCACACTACCCAATAGTGGCCTACCTCCTAGGGACTTACCTAGGTTACTAGGCTGCCTACCCAATAGGGTCCTACCCCCTAGGTACTTACCTAGGCTAGTAGCACACTACCCGATATTGACTTACATAGGGCCCTACACCTAGGGACTTATCCAGGCTTCTAGGCGATGTGCCTGATGGGTTCCTACCCTAAGGGACTTTCCTAGACTGCTGCCCTGCCTGTCTGATGGGGTCCTACCCCTAGGGACTTACCTGGGCTACTAGCACACTGCCCGAAAGGGTCCTACTCCCTAGGGACTTACCTCGACTACTAGCACACTACATGATAGGGTCCTACCCCTAGGGACTTACCTAGGCAGCCTGCCTGATAGAGTCCTACCCCTAGGGACTTACCTGGGCTACTGCCTGCCTATCCAATAGGGTTTCAATATCATTTGTATTATGCAGTATACAACTTTATATCATTGTTCATGTTTACTGTTTTGTATAAAAGCTGCATTTTAATAAAATATTTGAAACAAAAAAATTCAGGCAAAAGAAGGAAAAGAGATGTAGCATGTGATAGCTGCCACCAGATGGCTGGCTGGAGCTAGCTGCTTAAGTTGCTATCTCATGGCTTCTCTCCTGTGGCAACAAATGCACATTGCATCCCTCTTACTATACAAAAAACCCCAACAAGGAATGTTTTATTTATTTTATTCATTTATTTAGTCAGTCATAGGAATTACAACCCTTTGAGTCATAGACTCATTTTCAAAGGCTCTGCATCAGCATAGTCATACATTCTGAGATAGTACATTAGTGGGACATCACATTTCAAGTATTGACATGTAATAGCCAAGGTGGCTGAAGATCTATACATGTCATAGCTAGGGTATTGATATTAGTACAGAGGAAGAACAGAGCAGGTGCAGCCTCTGGGGCATTGCCATATAGTAGGGACAGTGATCAATACATGAGTGAGACAACACAGTTTAAGCAAAGTATTTACATATAGCTGGGTGACTGTTGACCTATACATGTAGTAGCTAGGGTATTGGTATTAGTACAGGTGACATGCAGTAGTTACAGTGTGGGTGCAGCCTCTATGGCATTGTCATATAGCAGAGACAGAACTCAGCAGCAATTATATCCTATATAGTTAGTCCTGTACAGTGTGGGTGCAGCCTCTAGGGCATTGTCATATAGCAGAGAGAGAAATCAGCAATAATGATATCCTATACAGTTAGTCCTGTACAGTGTGGGTGCAGCCTCTATGGCATTGTCATATAGCAGAGAAATCAACAATAATGATATCCTATAAAAGTTAGTTCTGTACAGTGTAGGTGCAGCCTCTAAGGCATTGTCATATAGCAGAGACAGAACTCAGTAGCAATGATAGCCTATACAATTAGTCCCATACAGTTGGTTGCAATGTCAATAGGAAGCAGCCTAGTGCAGGTCAGTTAGGAGATTAGCAATTACACTAGCATTAGCGCAGAGACAGAAATATTTTAAGATAGTCTTAAATGTCCTAACTTAGGAATAAATTATAGTGAAAACTCATTGTACCAGAGCAGGAATTCTATAGAGAATACTCTCTGAGCTAGGAGGTTCTGACCCTGGGCACAGTCCACAGATGTTTGTTGTCAGAATGAGTAGTCACTAATGTAGGAACACGAGTAGTAAGGCGAGACCCCAGTGGGTTAACCCTAGAGTGGATTTCTTTAGTAAGAGACAGGATTTATATTGTAGTCTTTCCTCCAGGGTGAGAAATATTCATAAAAACATAAAAGTACAAGTATAAAATATTTATCTACTCCCTAAGAGAATTAACACACTAATAATAACTATATATTTTATTTAGGTGATATTGCTTGCAGCAAGTAGATAGAAACCCATAGTCAATGAGAGAAAGGACTGAAGAAGTGACAGCCAGATTGAGAGCCTCTGGCATCAGGCAATCTTGTACCAATATAAAACTAATGTAGTAATATAACTGAAATCCAGAATGTTAATAAGCATAGGAAGACAAGGAAAGTATCACTTAAAAACCCAGTATTCATAAGTAATACTTATTTCCAAAGTAAACATAGAGAAAATTTTTAGTTCAATGTCCTTAGCCTTACTCTGCAGTGAAACAAATAACATATTTTAATTTTCTTAATGTTGACCACAAGTAAACTAGTGAACAACTTTCAATCTGATTGAAACGAAGTCTTAGAAAGGAAGAGACTGTAGGTGTCAAAACAAAAAATTATACAATACCAAAACACATTATCATCATATAACTATAATTACTACAGCAATTTAGTAGTACATTAGTAAATACTAGTAAAGGCCATATAGATACTAAGAACCCCCAAGTAAACAAGCAGAATTTAGAAAATAAAGTACCATTATCTTACACATTAGAATCTAAAAATAAAATAACTAACAAACAAAAAGTAATCCATATGCTAAACTAGTATAGTAAATATATCCAAGAAGAAGTATAGAAAAACATTATCAAAAACATAAAAGTCCACAAAAATGTCTTTAACAAAATATTTTAATCCAAAAACAATGTAAAATAAAAGCAAATTCAATAAAAGTAGTAATTTATACTATAACTCAATCTAAACCATATTTCAATACAAAACAAAACTATAAACTCACAAATACTCAATGAAATTGATCAAAATAATTTTCAAAAACTTTTAAGGAACAAAGAATGAAAATAGGCAAATAATTGTTAGAAATTGTGTATTTCCACACATGTAAAATAGTAACTACTTTCCAAACTGCTAAAACACCCCAAACATAAAAGTAATAAGAAAATCAATCAAGAAAAACAATGTCAAAACAATACAAATTTTCATGTCAAAATTCTTTACAAAAATTGAACCCACACAAAACTTTAGAAAAGTAGAATTTACTTCCTACTTTATAACCCTAAATGAAAAGTACTGAAAATTTTAATTCCAAAGTACTTTAGAATAAAATTTAAAAAAAAAGTAACTAAAAGAACTATACTAAAATCAAAAAATTTGAAATTAAAACAGTAGCAATAACCTAATCGGTGAAATAAGCATTATTAATACAAACCTACAAGAATGAAAGAAAAGTAGAATTTACCATTAAAATTCTTTAATATTATCCCAACTTTCGTACACCCCAAGAAAACTAAATGTCTTTATAATATTCAACCTTAACATACATATAACCGTACACCTAATACATTCTACTTGTAAACTAATCTGTCTACTTGAAACCAAATTCAACAACTCTATACAAGAAAAATTATCCCTTTATTTTAACTACACTTATATGAAAACATAATCCATAGAACATTATATTTACAATTTACATTTTAATTAAAACAAAAATATCTCACATATTTTGTTAAACAAACATATAAATATCAAAAACCAGAACAATATTAAAACACTAAAATTATAAAACCCAATCCCACTAAACAAAATAATTTTATTTTAAAACCACCACAATCACCAATACCTATGGTAGAAACACTAAGTGAAAATTTGAAACAGTAACACCAACAAAAGAAATAAAAGCATCACTCAAAAGCTCTAGAAAAACCACTAAATCCAAAATTACATATGGCAATTAATTAGTAATACATCTATCAAGTCAAAAGAGCCATTTGCAGTATTTACCCTGGTGGGAGTTGGTAGACCAGCTGGGTATAATCCAGTGCCACAAGGCATCCTTGATGGCAGCTGCTGAATTGGCAGCCAGTTTACATTTAGATCACCAAACTGGATATACTCCTTTTTTGGAGGGAAGTTGGAAATATAGTTTGTGAGGGATTGTATGGCCATAGATTGGTTGCGTGGGGAAACATACACCACTGTGATGGTTAGGGGAGCCCTAGCAGGGTCCAAGGTAAGTTTTATGGACAAGGCTTGGGCGCCATGGTCTAGTGAGGGGATTGGGAGAGCTTGGTTCAGTAGGGAGTCTCGAACATAGAAGGCACATCCACCACCCAATTTTCCCACTCTGTCAGCTCTGTGTAGAGTGAAGCCTGGGAAGCAGACGAATGAATCAGGTTTTTTAAAGCCATGTTTCAGTGAGCGCAAGGACATCCAGCTGGTGTTGCGCTATCCAGCTTTGAAGAGATGCTGTTTTTGGGAAGGCTTCAGATATTCATGGCCTTGGTGTAGTTTCTGTTGACTATTGATGGCAGGGCCTGGGTTGGGGTGAATATTTCTGGATATGAAAAGTAGTAGGGCTAGGACCCTGAGGAGAGCGAAGGATTGCCATTTGGTGGTTAGGCGTGGGTGAGGCACATGTTTAGAGAGAGTAGCACAGGGTATGGGTAAGTTGAGGAGGGCAGAATAGGTAAGACATATGAGTCAGTAGGGGGGTTGAGTTGTGTGTTTTGGTGGCAGGTTAAGTGGGGGTGGATGTTTGTCAGGCATTGATAAGGGTGGGTGGATGGTGGTAATAGGTTGAGAAGGTGAGGGGTGAGATGGAGCTGTGGGTGGGGGATGGCAGTCTAATCCAGTAAGAAGTATGATAAGTGTAATTGGTAGAGGATGAGACAGTCTGCTGGGGAATAGGTGGCTGTGCAGTGGGCAGTAAGCTACTACTGCAGTTCCAGTATAAGGAGAGAAGACTGACACCCCTCATCTTATGGTAGTCTCAGTAGTGCAGTGGCAGGGCTGATTGACTTTGGTGTAAGAGGTACAAGGCTCCAAATCCTAGAGAGGTACAGCTGCTGACACTAGTAGCAAAGGTTCCAGTGTTTGGGAGACTGAAGAAAATTTATTGTCAGCAGACTATGGAGTCAGAGGCTTTGAGAGTTTAGAAAATGAGTAATAATTTAGCTGGTTGTTAGTTTACTGATTGAGTTACTGGCTCGTGGCAAGGGTATAGTGTTTGAGACCTGCAGTGGAATTAAAGGAAGATTTTATTGTAGCAGATTATGGGATCAGAGGGATTGAGAGCCTTGAAACTTAAGTAATTTAGCCTGATTTTTTTTGTTTCCTGGCAAAGCTGCAGACTCTGGAGGCAAGAGTACTGTAGCATATGATTGCTGCCACCAGATGGCAGGCTGGAGCTATTTACTTAAGTTGCTATCTTAAAGGTTCCCTCCTGTGGCAACAAATGCACATTACATCCCTCTTATTATTAAAAAAAAAAAAACAAGGAATGTAGCATATGATTACTACCACCAGATGGCAGGCTGGAGCTATTTACTTAAAGGGGACATGAAAATGCTATTGTAACATTCTGAAGCTATTGCAATATGTAAGGGGGTTACCATGTTAGTAGAACAACCTGGCCTAAAATGGTCTGGAAACATTACCGTCATACATGTCTACATATCCACTATACCATGTGATATTAGATCTACACAGGAAGCAGGAAGTGGAGTGTATGTGATGCAATGTCTTGGTTCATCCCATGACAACCCATTGACAAAACTAGGCAGTTCTCTGCCATCCACAATCAAGTGGAGGGTGGGTAGGGCTACCACATACAAGATGCTTAAAGTATGGCCAACCTGGTGGTGCTGAGGGTTGAGGCGCTGGATGCCACACCTCGCACCATGCCAGTGACCTTTTAGGAGGCAGTGGGCAGCTGAGGGTCCAGCAGTGGCAGGGAAGGATGGAGCATCCAGAGGACTGCTCTCCTTCCCTGGGAAAAACCAGGTGATCACGGCACTGGAACCCTCACGTGCCCCCTAGCAGAGGCTGGGAGCAAGGTGTATGGGTATGTACAGGAGTTGGGTGTAGATGTCTCTCATGAGGAGTGTGCACAGGAGCGTGCATGAGCCACCTGGCCAATGTCATTGCATCATTTAGCTCCAGAAGAGCTAAGCAGAAAAATCCCTGCCACAGCACCTACTTGAAACCACCGCTGTCCCTCATAGCTCTCAGCTGACTCCCGTTCAGACCTGTATTGATGACACCTTGGCCCAGTGCTTGGGCCCTCCCCTTGAGGCAAGCAGAGAGCAGGAGGACAATAATATGGGAGTGGGGATGGTAGAGAACCATGACTGGGCTGAGAACTGGCACTGGAGCAGACAAAAAAAAAAAAAAGCCCAAGAGGGACATTTCTTACACAAACATAATTTTGCAGAGACAGTACATAACAGCTACGATGCAACAGACTTGTTTTCTGTATATAATCAAATTAAGTCTAGGTGTCTAGTTTTAGTTGCTTCCTACTGTATTTCCATCATTTAAGATGTTTAGTTAAGGTATTGTGAATTTTCTGCAACATTTAGTAGAAAATTAGAAAATATTTTGTCTACTATAAATCAAGGACATTTAGTATTTTTCATAATTTTAGTAGGACACAGCTAGCCATATCAGGACTGTCCTGCAGAAATCAGGACCTGGGTAGTAACCCTAGAGGTGGGTGTTTGGAAATAAAATTTATTGTAACCAGACTATGGAGTCAGAGCTTTGAGAGTTTTGAAATGATGATAATTAGTAGCTGGATTTGTTGGTTTTACTAGTTGAGTTACTGACTGGCCTGGTGGCAAAGGGTACAGGGTTTGAGACCTGCAGTGGAATTAGAAGAAGATTTATATTGTAGCAGATTAGAGGATCAGAGGATTGAGAGCCTTGAAATTTAAGTAATTTAGCCTGATTTTTTTTGTTTCCATAGCAGAGCTGCAGACTCTGGAGGCAAGGATACTGTAGCATATGATTACTGCCACCAGATGGCAGGCTGAATATTGCTTGAAGTTTGCTATCTTAAAGAGTTCCCTCCTGTAGCACACAAATGCATTACATCCCTCTTATTATTAAAAAAAAAACAAAAAACAAGAGATATGCATATGATTACTGCCACCAGATGGCAGGCTGTAGCTATTTACTTAAGGAGAGAGGAGACACTATTGCTAGCATTCTGGAAGCTATTGCAACATGTAAAGGTTTCCATGTAGTAGACAACCTGGCCTAAAATGAATCTGGAAACATTACCGATCTGCATATCTACTATCCATGTACCATGTGATGTTAATCTGCACAGGAAGCAGGAAGTGGAGTGTATGTGATGCAATGTCATGGTTTCATCCCCACTGACAACCCATTGACAAAACTAGAGCAGTTCCTGCAATCCCAATCAAGTGGAGGGGAGGGTGGGTAGGGCAACCACCTTTTAAGAAACCAAAGTGGCGGCCTGGTGGCACTGGGAGCTGGACACCACACACCCCTCACGCCATGCAGTGACCCATGTTCGAGAATGGACATGGGCTGCTGAGGGGTCAGCAGTAGTAGGGAAGGATGGAGCATCAGAGGACTGCTCTCCTTTATAGGGGATCACCGGAACGGCACTGGCACCTGCATGCCTCCTAGCAGAGAAGCTGGGGAGCAAGTGTATGGGCATGTACTGCGGAAGTAGTCGGTGCAGATGTCTTGGGGAGTGTGCATGGGCCACCTTGGCCAATGTCATTGCATGCATTCAGCTCCAGAGGGAGCTAAGCAGAAAATTCTCTGCCACGGCACCTACTTGAAGCCACCTCGCTGTCCCTTATAGCTCTCAGGCTGACTCCCGTTCCAGACCTTTGTCTGTGACACCTTGGCCAGTGGCATGGCCCTGCCCTGGGGGGCAAGCCAGGGGGCAGGGAGGACAGCTAATATTGGAGTGGGGATGGTGGGGGCCATGGCTGGGCTGAGAACTGGTGCTGGAGCTGACAAAAAAAAAAAAGCCCAAAGTGGGACATTTCTTACTGAAACATAATTTTTTGCAGGACAGTATGTAACCTGACCGATGCAACAGACTTGTTTTCTCTATATAATCAGAATTAAGGCTAGGTGTAGTAGTTTCTTAGTTGCTTCTATTGTTTCTTATCATTTTAAGGTGTTTTAGCTAAGGTACTGTAGTTTTCTGCAACATTTAGTGGAAAATTAGAAAATATTTTGTTTAACTATAAAATCAGGACATTTAGTATTTTTCATGGTTTTTTTTGTAGAGACACAGCTGACCATATCAGGACTGTCCTGCGAAATCAGGACAGGTGGTAACCCTAAGGGTGAGTGTTTGGGTGTGTACACTGATGTATAGCCAACAGAGCACTGTTAGAAGATTCCATGCGTAGATGTGTATGTTTCAGTGAACAAAGTAAATGCAGCTATTCAACCCTGTGCTCTGTACATTTCGTAAATGAGGGTGCCACGATATAACATATAGTTATATAGGAGTACTGCAGCTGTCACTTGCCAAAGAATGAGTAATGCCACTATTGTACCATTACATATGTCCGCCATGAGAACAAATAAATCCCTGGAGTCTATTACGTGCACAGTGTTGATGTGGCTATGCAGAACTGTACAGAGATTGGTAGTAGACATATTAGATAAGAGTAGGCATTCTGTTGCAAACAACATTCATGTTGTTACTCCAAAACAGTAACTGGATTTGAACCGGTACTCTCTATACCCCAGTAAAGCAAGCTACCCAAGCCATTACACCTGCTTGCTGATAATGATGTTACTGGTATTTTCTTACAATACTGAGAGCGATCAGTATTGCTATGTCTATGTAACATTGATGCAGTCTGTTGTGTAGTCCCTGGTCTTAGATGCGAGCAGTTTGGGACTAAATACTCCAACAGTGTAGCTTGAACAATCGTAGTGGGCAGTACAGACCCCACTTTGATGGATGCACATACTGTAGCATGTCTGACTCATGTAAACAGAAGGATCAGTCCCACATGAGAAGTGTAACCAACATAGTAAGTATCGTAGAACAGCACCATTATCAAAACATCATTGACACAGCCCTGTACACGTTTCAAAGACCTCCAAATGCATACTGATATGTTTGCAAAATGAGTAGAATGGCACTACCATATATCAGTAAATGCAATGGCTCAATAATATTGTCACTAGTTTCCTATCAGAAGGTGGTGGTTTGAACCCAACCATAGTGTCAGTTTATTTTATAGGACTTGTTTTGTGTCAGTGTATATCATTTATACGGGTCTGATGCAACATAATACCTCAACAGTACAGACTGACATACAGGGATGTGACTGGACTGTACTAGTTCATATCATACAATGCGGAAACAATGCTTCGGGTCAGTTGTCATGCAATGATAAATGACCTAGGGATATCATGTCATGTCTATACTAATTAGCAATGTCTCATGTTGGACTTCACATCAGGAGCATCACACATGTGTACCCCAACTAGATGGTGTGGTGTCAGCTGTCATGTCAGATATATCTCTAGCCATCACAATGACTGACAACAATGGAACAGGTGCCACTCTGGGTGCTTCTATGCGCATTTGTAAGGGACATCCGGTGACATGGACTCTGTTAGTGAACTCGGACGGGGATGGGGAAATTAACGCTTTACTTACTACTTCACATACACATGTACAGCGGTGACCTATGTCCCAACTACCCATGTCACTTATGCAGTTACACACCAGTCAGTGCATTGCAGTCTGACAGATGTCTCACGTTCACTGGTGATATGATGCACGAACCATGACATGACATCATACACTGCACGTGATGACACACCCAGCACTGCAAGACAGGAAGTTACAGTTTCAGAAGCACTGTGTCTACCATGACAGCCAATATAATGGTACAGCACACTGTGATATTGGCACAACATTTCACCATGATTTCTGGGTCTACCACATACATCACAGGCATGTGCATTCATGACTGTTTCCATTGGATGTGAAATGGAGCACACAGACTTCCTGTCCCCTTTAAGTTGCTATATCAAGGCTTCCCTCCTGTGGCTACAAATACACATTACATCCCTCTTATTAATAAAAAAAAAACAAAAACAAGGAATGTAGCATATGATTGCTGCCACCAGATGGCAGGCTGGAGCTAGTTGCTTTAGCTGCTGTCTCAAGGATTCCCTCATGTGGCAACAAATGCACATTACATCCCTCTTATTATACAAACCAAGCAAAAAAAAACAAGGAATGTAACATATGATTGCTGCCACCAGATGGCAGGCTGGAGCTAGTTGCTTAAGCTGCTATCTCAAGGATTCCCTCTTGTGGCAACAGACCTACACTACATGATACTGATATGTAAGCAATAAGACACAACAGGGTCTGTGTTGAACAGAATATTACGCACGCCAAGCGTAGTAAAACATAAGCCCAGCCAAGTACCTGGCCCCTGGAAGTGCAGCTAATATCTATTCAACAATCATCACTTCACAAAAAGTAGAAACAAAAGCAGAAGCAGAAACTATAAACCTATTAGATTTAACCTCAGTGACAAGAAAAATAGTAGAATCACTTCTAAAGAAAAAGTATTTAGTATCTAGAAAGCCAGAAAGGCACAGACCCTAAGCAACATAGATTACAGCAGGAAAATCATACCAAATAAATCTAATAAATTTCTTTAACTAAATGACAAAAATAGCCAAATCAAGAGAAACTATGAACACCTAGCCTACCTAAACTTTAATAAAACATTTAACACAATCCCACACAAAAATTAATACCAAATTACTTAACACAAAGTAGGGCAAAATGACAACCTAAGCCAAAAAAAATTAGCTGGAAGAAACCGAACACAAAAAGTCATAATAACATAAATCCCTCAAGAAAAAGAATTACTAGTAGAAATACCACCAAAATTTCAATATTAAGGCAATCCCTCTTCAATATCTTTATAAACATTACAAAGAACTAGAAGAAAAAATATATCTCTTGCAAATCAACACAAAATCTACAACAGAAATTGATATACAGGAATAAGTAGAAAAAATGAAAAAGAACACTTAAAATTAGAAATAGTCAAATATACAACAATTCAATACTAAAAGTACAAAAATAATACACCTAGAAACAAAAACCAGAAAAGTACACAATAAAGTAGAATACTAACAACAAAAATAGAGAGAACCTGAAAGTAATCATATCAAATAACCTAAAAATAAAAACAATAATAGAAACATAAGAAAGAATAAAGAATACTAGGAATACATAAGAAAACATCACCAATGAAAAACAAGAAAATTATTATCCCTCTATACAAACACACTGGTAAAACCCCATCCAAATACTATGACAATTCTAGAAACCCAATCTCCATAAAAACATAAACAAGATAGAAACTGTCCAAGAGAAACAACTAAAATAGTACAAAATCTACACAGAAAACATAAAAAAACTTAAAAACTTATACCATAACCTAGAAAAGAAGAAAGAACATAGTAAAACTTTCAAAGTACCTCAAAGAAATCAACAAAAATCCAAAAAAGTATCTTTCAAAAAGTATACAAGAAACAAAAACACAATTTGAAAATAAAGCATCTCAAAATAGTCAAAATATTTTCACAAAATTTATGGAATACATAGAACAACCTTCCAGAAAATTGTAAATCCAAAAATCAATGGTAAATTAACATACATAGAATAATCATAAAAACAATTCATGTAAGTAAAAGTAAAAAGAAAACTGCTAATTACTAAGATCTACAACTTATCTAATAAATAAAATAAACAGAAACTAAATAAACCATGGTCCCTTATCTACTATCAAATTCTATATATATTTCTATATATCCTAGAGTGTTTTATTAAGCTTATAAACTGGGTTTCTTTTTTTTCATATTTTCTCACCTTAAAGATAAATACATAAATAAATACTACTGAACTAAAAAAACTGAAATCATTCTGTTAATTTGATACTAAATAGTCCTTCTGTCAACCAGGTGATGACGTCATTGCCTCTTGCATTTGTACTGCTGTGGCATCCATGCCAGCCCCCCCAAATGGAGAGAACAATGCAGCTGAGCTGTGTGGTTAGAAGGAGAGGTCTGTGTCCTTTTAAAAGAGCAATTGAAAGAAATGAAGGATATGTATGTAGATACTTTTTCTTTGACTATGGAAACAGTGAAGTAGCTCCTTCACTCCCATGACAGTCCACGCACCAGAATGGAGTGAGCAGAAGTAGCAGGTTGTCCCCGGTTTGCAATAAATAAAAAAAGAATGAATGCAGAGTTGTTGTATTTTTAGTTAAAGCTGAAGCAGAAGCATGATTTGGTACGAGACAATGGAGGTGGCATGGTGTGGGATCACAAATGGGAGAAGGCAAGCCCTGGAAGCAGCTCCAGGATTACAGCATCTTAACCAGTCATTATTTTTTTATTTAATGTTTCCATGTGTAGGGTTCAGTTAGGGAGCAGCACCAAGGTTTTCCTGATAGGATGCAAGCCCGAGATGAGCTGGCGTTAGCGGGGAAAAAACAATGGCAGAATTTCAAGCACGGACGTTCTAATTGCACATTGATTTACTTGCCAGTACTCTATGGCCCAGATATTCAAAAGGGTTGCGCATGGCGCAACAGTGTTGTGCCATGTGCAACCCATTGATACACCCTGGTGTGATATTCAAAAGGGAAAATTGCATGGCACATATCCCGATGTGCCAGAGCGCATCAGTAATATATGCAGGCACAGGTAGTGGGGGCGTGCCCATGTATAACCTGCACAGCCCGATATTCAGCCCAGGATGTGCAGAGCCATGACTTCACAACCCCCACCTGCGCCAGCACAAAGTTACGCCAAAAAAAAAGGAACAATTGATGGCCACCTACAGGTGAGCTGCCGCATTGCAGGACGCAACGTGGCAGCTGTCACCTGTGGGTGGCCACCAGAGCTCCGGCTGCACCTGGCGGTGCCTCCCCATGCCCGATTGCAGGCATCTTTAAAAATAAATAATAAACTGTCCAATATCCCTGGTGGTCCAATGGACCGCTATGTGCCCGATCACGGGCATCTGTCAAAAAATGGAAAACGTTCCTATATCCCTGGTGGTCCAGTGGACCACTGTGTGCCTGATCGCAGGCATCTGTCAAAAAAGAGAATACGTTCCTATATCACAGGTGGTTCAGTGGACTGCTATGTGCCCGATAGCGGGCATTTGTAAAACGAAATATTCCAATATCCCAGGTGGTCAAGTAGTACCCCCCCACCTGCCCACTGAGCCCCACCACCCCGGCCCCCGGTCAGCCAGCGGGCGGCAGCACCCCAACCAAAACCCGAAAATCTGAGACAGCTAAAACATATACATAGAGGTATGTGCATCCAACACGATGCAGAGTGTTTGTTTATTTATTTGATATAAAGTTTAATTTCAATGTGGCATCACAGATTAGTATGGATTTCTGCTTCAAGAGTTTACAGTGAGAGACTGGCACATGCTGTGTGTGGCCAGCACCTGAACAATTTTGAGGGCTGAAATAAGTGGTGTGCCTCTTAATGTGGGACAACTGAGAGTGGTGAAATAAGTAGCAAATAATTGTATAGGTTTGTCTTTTCAAAATAATTTATTTTGGTGCAGACTTTTTTTTTATGTCACCAACTATTTATGCCTCCTGCCACTGACCTACCTTTTTTGACCCTGGTCTCTGTAGTCGCCTCACCCACCTTCCCTAGGACTGGTCCCTGGAAGACTCTCCCATGGATTACTCCCTGTTGTGGGGCCAGAGGAACTGGCCGAACTCCTTTGGAGCACAATCAAGAGCAGGAGAGCAGTCGGTGGTGCGCAACCTTCGAGGGTCAGGGTGTTGTCTTGCTGCAGTTGGGATTTCTTCCACTGCTTAGTCACCCCTTTTATCGCCAGTCACACAATGATATAGTAGCACACATGCAAAGACACGCATGATCTTAACAGTATCTGAGAGCGGCATACCCCTTAGATGAGTGTCTTCACTGCATTCCTGCCTAGCATTCGTTGGGTGGCAGACGAGTAGTGGGACACCATGTTGCCCTCCCTGAGAGAGGAAAGCCATCCATGGGATGCTTGGTCCTCCCTCCCTCCCACAACTGGCTTTTGAGCAAATCAAGTCCATTCCTGAACCTGCGTCATGGCCTTAATAAGCAGTAGTGCTGCTGCTACAGTACCAAGCCAGCACTCAGCTCTTTGTTTTGTTATACAGATTGAATGTTTGGGGTGGAGTAGGTGAGCCAAAACTGCTGTAAATCCTTGTTGAATACCATGCCATGCTGTGTTTTTGAATGCTGCATCATAGTGAACATGCTGTTATCGACTGAGTCAGTGAGCTCAAGCAGAGTTCCAGAAACTATATGTTAGTCACGTAAAAGGTCATTTGAACAAAAAGAAGGGCCATGATGGTGTTTTGGATGGTGTCTTTCTTTGCTGTCACTATATTATATTTTTTACATTTATTTTCCCCCCTTGATGGTGACCTCACATCTGATGAGCAGACGATTTCCCAACCCTGATAGTTCTTAATCAACCTGTGGCCCTCACAGCTTACCCAAAGTGACCTGGCCCTCAAGGGTCTCCCACCCATCTAGTGCCAATCTGTGTTTTACCCTCCCCCCCATCCTGGCTGGCTCTCCTTCATGCTGGTCCTCGCAGCACCATCACCTCAGCTTCTCTCATGACTTACCTTCTCCTGGATCCCCCCGTGACTTGACTTCTGTCGCAGGGGGAGGGGAATTCCTCAATCCGCTAGACAGGCTCCAGATTCCAGGAGGTGCTTGAGTTACTGGGTGCAGGTCCTGCGGGGCCAGAAGTCATCATGCATGACTGGGAGATTTTCCATGTTTCTCTCCAGGAGACATGACATGCGCTGACATCAAGGGGCATGCGCCAATATCAGCCATGTCTCTCCACCACTGTAGTTTGGGCTGTATCTCTCTCTTGGACTCTGCCAGGGCCAGGCAGGCTCTGAGTTCTTGCCCACCCACCCCCAGAAGAAGACAACGGTCCTGTGGACACTCAGTCCTCCTCCCCCCCAGCTGTCCCGCTGATGCCTCAGGCTTGCTTCCAAACCAGGGTCTTTAATTTGCTATCTCAAGGCTTCCCTAGGCTAGTAAGGGTTTTCTGACATCATCACACAGGGACTCCATTGGACTCTCTTTTTTTTCACTAGCACTTGGCAAAATACAAATAAAAAGATGGAAATCTAAGTATAAGTAAGTAAATAAACAAATAAAAGCAAACTGAATGACTGCAGAGGCATCTAAAGGTACCAAACCCTCGGTCCTTAGGATATGCACCTTTACTAAGCACCTGCTCTTTAAAAGACAAAGACATTTTCTCAGGGCAAGCATTTGCTATATTCAGAAGTGTTATTCTAATGAGACTGCTTAGACAGTTGGTGGGCAAACATAGCATATCATTAACCTGATATGCATGTAGATTGCACAGTGCAATTGCAGTGTCTCACAGCACCACCTGTAAGTCAGTCTGAAAGTACAGGGGCAGGCTGGGGCAGCTCACAGCACCACCTATTGGTCAGTGTGAAAGTACAGGAGCAGGCTGGGACTGCTTACAGCACCACCTGTATGTCAGTCTGAAGTACAGGGGCAGATTGGGTCAGCTTACAGCTCTACCTATAGGTAAGTGTGAAAGTACAGGGGCTGTCAAGGTCAGCTTACAGCTCCACCTATAGGTCAGTCTGTAAGTACAGTAGCAGGCTGGGTCTGCTTACAGCACCTCCTATAGGTCAGTCTGAAGAACAGAGGGAGATTGGGTCAGCTTACAGCTCTACCTATAGATTAGTTTGAAAGAAATATCTGAAAAGTAGAAAGTTGTATTTACCGTTTGAGATACACTGGCAGGCTTGCTAGTAAGGGTTTTCTGACATCATCACACAGGGACTCCATTGGACTCTCTCTCTTTTTTTCACTAGCACTTGGCAAAATACAAATAAAAAGATGGAAATGTAAGTACAAGGAAGTAAATAAACAAATAAAAGCAAACTGAATGACTGCAGAGGCATCTAAAGGTACCAAACCCTCGTTCTTTAAGATATGCACCTTTACTAAGCACCTGTCTTTAATTTGCTTTCTCAAGGCTTCCCTCCTCTGGCAAGAAATACACATTACATCCCTCTTATTATAAAAAAAAAAAACAACAACAAGGAATGTAGCATTTGATTGCTGCCACCGGATGGCAGGCTGGAGCTAGTTGCTTAAGCTGCTGTCTCAAGGTTTCCCTCTTGTGGCAACAGTCATTCACTACATGGTACTGATATGATGCACTAAGAGAAGTGGTATTACCTTTGAGTTTTTTTGTCTTTAAAAAGAGCAGGTGCTTAGTAAAGGTGCATATCCTAAAGAATGAAGGTTTGGGGCCTTTAGATGCCTCTGCAATTATTCAGTTTGCTTTTGTTTATTTACTTACTTACTTGTACTTACATTTTCATCTTTTTATTTGTATTTTGCCAAGTGCTAGTGGAAAAAAAAGAGTCCAATGGAGTCCCCGTGTAATGATGTCAGAAAACCCTTACTAGCAAGCCTGCCAGCGTATCTCAAGGAAACTACAACCTTTCTACTTTCACATATTCTTTGACTGACTCTACAGGTTGAGCTGTGAGGCTGACTCAGCCTGCCCTTGTACCTTCAGAATGACCTACAGGTGGTGCTGTGAGACTCTCCAATTGTACTATGCAATCTACATGCAAACATAGAAACATAGACTTTGATGGCAGATAAGGACTGCTAGGCCCATCTAGCCTGCCCATTTCCCTACCTACAGGATAGGCAGCAGATCCTAGTTAACCAACAGCCTATTTCTTCCTAACCCCCACAAGAATTGACTTATGTCTGTCCCATACATTCTTGAATTCTCCCACAGTTTTAGACCCCACAACCTCCTCAGAAAGGCTGTTCCATGCATCCACTACCCTCTCTGTGAAATAATACTTCCTCACATTGCCCCTGAACTGCCCTCCTTCTATCTTTAAATTGTGTTCCCTTGTTCTTGCAAGTCTCTTTTTCTGAAAGATGCTACCCTCTTGGACTTTGTTGATTCCACTGAGGTACTTAAAAGTTTCTATCATGTCCACCCTCTCCTTCTTTCTTCAGGGTATACATATTAAGCTCCTTAGTCTCTCCTCATATGGCTTCTCTTGCAGACCCTGCATCATTTTAGTTGCCCTCCTTTGGACTGCCTCTATCCTGTCTATGTCCTTGCAGAGATGGGGTCTCCAGAACTGGACACAGTACTCCAGATGGGGTCTCACCAATTGTCTGTACAGAGGATAACAACTTCCTGTTTTCTGCTGATGATGCCTCTCTACCTATACATCCCAGTATACCCTAGCCCTCCCTACTGCCTTCTCACATTGCTTGCTAACCTTAAGGTCATCTGATATGATTACCCCCAGGTCCCTTTCCTTTTTTGTTGTTGTTACTACCTCCCCACCCATTGTGTATTCTTCCCCTGGGTTCTTGTTTCCCAGGTGCATTAGTTTGCACTTCTTTGCAGTGAATCCTAGCTGCCATACTTCTGACCATTCCTCCAACCTTGCCAAGTCCTTTTCATCCTTTCCTCGCCTCCTTGTGTATCACCCTTTTGCAGATCTTTGTGTCATCTGCAAAAGGTATACTTCCTTCAGTCCCTCTGCAAATGTCACCTGATGAAGACATGAAAAGGACTGGACCATACTGAACCCTCGGTACCCCCTAATAGCCCCCTTTCTTCAGAGTGGACCCCATTTACAATTACCTTCTGTGTCCTGTTGTCCAGCCAATGTTTTACCCAGGCTACCACCCTGGGTCCAACTCCCAGGCTGGTTAATTTGACTATTAATCTTTTGTGTGGGACTGTGTCAAATGCCTTGCTAAAGTCTAGGTAGGCCATGTCCACAGCCCCTCCCTGGTCTACTACTTTGGTCACCCACTCAATGAAATCTATTAGATTCATCTGACATGACCTTCCCACTGTGAACCCATGCTGCCTTGGGTCCTGTGCTCCACTGGCCTCTAGTTACTCGACTATTCTTTCTTTCAGAAGTGTCTCCATCTTTCCCTACCACAGAGGTCAGACGACAAGTCGGTAGTTTCCTACTCTGTCTTGGACCCACTTTTATGAGGGAGATCACATCCTCCTTCCTCCAGTCCTCCGATTACCATCACTCCCATGATTTTTATTAAAAAGAGTAGCCAGTGGTTTTACTAGTTCATCCCTTAATTCTTTTAGAATTCTGGGGTGAATTCTATCAGACTCATTGCTTTATTCACCTTCAGTTTTGGAGTTAGTGCAGAACCCTTTCTCTGTGAAAGGACTGGGATTGACCCCCTATCAAAGGTGCTTCTGTTAATTGGATTGAGCACTTCCCCCTCTTTTTGTGAATACTGAGCAAAAATATTATTCAGTATTCCTGCTTTCACTGTCCCCTCTGTCCCACCCACCGTTCATTCTATTCAGCCTCACTATCCCTCCCTTTGTCTTTCTACACGCTTGATGTACCTATAAAGGTTTTATCCCCCTTCTTAACAAATTTAGCTATCTTTTCCTCAGTTTGGGCCTTTGCTATTCTGACTTCCCTCCTGCTTCCTTCACTGCCTTACTGTACAGCTCTCTGTCCTGCTCCTTCTGTGTTTCCTTATACTTCGAATGCTATCTTTTTCTTCCTGACTTTCACTGCCACCTCTTTTGAGAACCATAGTGGCTTTTTCTTTAGTTTTGATTTGTTTATTTGCTTCACACAAAAGCTTGTTGCCTCTGTGATGGCATCTTTGATAATTCCCATTGTTGCTCCCACACTCCTTCTGAGACTGTTTGCTGAGTGCTTTTCTGAGGCACTCCCACTCTTGCCAAAGTCAGCCCTCCTAAAGTCCAGTACCCTTACTTTGTATGAGCTTTGACTCTGTAGCTGAAGTTAACGTGGTCAAGTCAGGTCATAATAAGATGCTAATGTGGATGTTTGCCCACCGACTGCCTAAGTAGGCGACTTTGTATAACACTTTCTGAATACTGGAAATGTTTGCCCTGGGAAAATGTTCTAGTACGAGAGTGAGCGTGTTAGCCCTGCTGAAACATTGCACAGTTGTATTTGGCACCACCTGACCTGTATCTTGAACCATAACACAGTTCTGCAGTATTTGACCTGCACTGTTGTTTGCAACTTTAGTGCATCCAACTTCGCTTGCTACACACATTGGCCATGTAGTTCACCTTTATCTTCCTGGAAAAATAACACTTCCTGTCACCCAAAATATGATAATTTTAATAGACATATTGTGATTTTTTTATAACATGTGGGACCAGATATACAAAACGTAGCCCAGGAGTGAAATTAGCACTGCATGGTGTGCTAGCCAGCCCTAGAAAAACATGGAAGTTATATTCAAAGCAATAGCCTGGGCATAAAACAACTGAATATAGCGTGCAAATGAAGCCATGCAAACAGAGTTGAGGTGTGAAGTAACGTAATATGCCAGCAGATAAGACAGCTATGAATACAGTATCAGGCAAATCAAAACAGCAGCCCAGAGCACACAGACATGGAGGAAGGTAAGGTGAACTACGAGCGTGATCATGTGCTAGCAAGAAAGTGGATGCACTAAACCAGCAAACAACAGTGACATACCAAATACTGCAGAACTTGTGTTATGGTTCAAGACAAGGCTTGTGAGGCATAAATACATTTGATGCAGTGTTTGCACAGGAGCTATCAAACCACCTGGCACTAGGACATTTTCCCAGAACAAGCATTTGCTATATTCAAGTGTTATTCTAATGAGCCTGCTTCAGCAGTCTGTGAGCAAACATAGCATATCATTAACCTGATATGCATGTAGATTGAACAGTAGTAATTGCAGTGTCTCACAGCCACCAACTGTAGGGTCAGTCTGAAAGTACAGGGGCAGGCTGAGTCAGCCACAGTGCCACCTATAGGTTAGTGTGAAGTACCAAGAGGTAGGCTGGGTCAGCTTACAGCACCTCGTAATGGTCCAGTCTGAAAATACAGGGACAGCTCACAGCACCACCTGTAGGTCAGTCTGAAAGTAACAGAGCAGGCTGGGTCTGCTTACAGCACAACCCATAGAATCAGTCCTGAGCTGGGGGATATGGGTCAGCATGCTCTACCTATAGGTCAGTCTGAAAGAAATAACTGAAAAGTAGAAAGTTGTAGTTCCCTTTGAAATACACTGGCGAGCTTTGCTAGTAAGGGTTTCCTGACATCATCACACGGGACTCCATTGGACTCTCTTTTTACTAGCACTTGGCAAAATAAAACAAAAATGGAAATGTAAGTACAAGTAAGTAAATAAATAAAAGCAAACTGAATGACTTCAGATGCATCTAAAAGTGCCAAACCTTCATTCTTTAAGATGTGCACATTTACAGCACCTGACTCTTTAATTTGCTATCTAGAGACTTCCTCCTGTTTCAACAAATACACATTACATCCCTCTTGTTATAAATAAAACAAAAAGCAAGGAATGTAGCATTTGATAGCTGCCACCAGATGGCAGGCTGGAGATAGTTGCAAGCTGCTGTCTCAAAGATTCCCTCTCGTGGCAAGAGACACACTACATGGTACTGATGTGATGCATTGACAGAAGTGGCATTACCTTTGAGTTTTTGTCTTTTAAAAACGAGAGTAGAAGTAAAGGTGCATATCGAAAAGAATGAAGGTTTGGGACCTTTAGATACCTCTGCAATTATTCAGTTGCTTTTCATTTATTTACTTACTTGTATTACTTTCCATCTTTTATTTGTATTTTGCCAAGTGCTAGTGTAAAAAGGTCCAATGGGTCCCCGTGTAATGATGTCAGAAAACATTTACTAGCAAGAGTGCCAGTGTCTCAGAAACTACAACCTTTCACTTTTCATATGACTCTTTCAGATGACCTACAGGTTGAGCTGTGAACTGACTCAGCCTGCCCTGTAGCTTCAGACTGGCCTACAGGTGGTGCTGTGAGACCCTGCAATTGTACTGTGCAATCTACATGCAAATCAGGTCATAATAAGATGCTAATGTGGATGTTTGCCCACCGACTCCTTAAGTAGGCGCATTTGTATAACACTTTTGAATACTGGAAATGTTTGCCCTGGGAAAATGTCCTAGTACCAAGTAGCGTGTTAGCCTGTGCAAACATTGCACAACTGTACTTCAGCACGCTCAAACCTGTCTTGAACCATAACACAGTTCTGCATGTTGACCTGCACTGTTGTTTTGCAGCTTTCAGTGCATCTACTTCTTTCTAGCAAACACATTGGCCACGTGGTTCACCTTTATCTTCCTGGAAAAATAACACTGCCCCAAAATATTATAATTTTAATAGACATATGTGATTTTCATAACATGTTCGACCAGATATTCAAAACGTGGCCCCAGGCGAAATTAGCACTGCACGGTGTGCTTCAATAGCCCTGAACCATGTGCAAGTTATATTCAAAGGTTGCCTGGGGATAAAGCAGCTGAATATAGCATGCAAATGAAGCCATCCAAACAGGGCTGGAGTGTGGTGCAATAATAGGCCAGCAAATAAGACATCTACGAATATAGTACCCAAACTGAAATCAAAACAGCAGCCAGTGCACACAGACATGGAGGAAGGTAAAGGTGAACCTACGTGATCAGTATTGTGCTAGCAAAGTGGATGCACTAAAGCAACAAACGAGTGCAGGCCAAAATACTGCAGAACTATGGTATGGTTCAGAAACAGGAATTTGCGTAACACAAAATACATTTGTGCAGTGTTTGCACAAGGAATAACAAGGCTCACATGGCACAAGGACATTTCCCAGGGAAAGCATTTGCTATATTCAGAAGTGTTATTCGTAAAGGCCTGCTTAGGCAGTCGGTCAGGCAAACATAACATGTCGTTATGACACAGATGATATGTAGATCGCGTGAAATGCAATTGCAGTGTCTCACAGTGCCACCTGTAGGTCAGTATGAAATTACAGGGACAGACTGGGTCAGCTTACTGTGCCACCTATAGGTCAGTGTGAAACTACAGGGGCAGGCTAGGTCAGCTTACAGCTCCACCTAAAGGTCAGACTGAAAGTACAGGAGCAGGCTGGGGCATCTCACAGCACCACTTGTAGGTCACTGAAAATACAGGGGCAGGCTGGGGCAGCTCACAGCACCACTTGTAGGTCCCTGAAAATACAGGGGCAGGTTGGGTCTGCTTACAAGAGCACCTATTGGTCAGTCTGAAAGTACAGGGGCAGCCCTGGCAGCTCACAGCACCACCTGCACGGTCACTCTGAAGTACAGGGGCAGATTGGGTCCAGCTTACAGCTCTACCTGTAGGTCAGTCTGAAAAGAAATATCTGAAAAGTGAAAGTTGTAGTTTCCTTTGAGATTTACTGCAGGCTTGCTAGTAAGGGTTTCTGACATCATCACACAGGGACTCCATTGGACTCTCTTTTTTCACTAGCACTTGAAAAAATACAAAAAAAAGATGGAAATCTAAGTACAAGTAAGTAAATAAACAATAAAAGCAAACTGAATGACACAGGCATCTAAAGGTACCAAACCCTGGGTCCTTAGGATATGCACCTTTACTAAACTCCTGCTCTTTAATTTATATCTCAGGCATACCACTCCTGTGGCAACAATACATACATCCCTCTTATTATAAAAAAACCAACAACAATGTAGCAGCATTGATTGCTGCCACCGGATAAGCAGAGCTGAGCTAGTTATAGCTGCTGTCTCAAGGACTTTCCCTCTTGTGGCAATAGACATACTACATGGAACTGATATGATGCACTGAGCTTAAACCCTCTGCCACGATCTCCCTACAGAATAACAGCCACACTATTTTGGCCATTATTTCCATATTCCAGTGTGTGAACTGTGCATGCGCATGACTCATGCAAATGCACAAAGTCGTGCTCACACGTAATTCTGTGGGTGCCACCATTCACTATTTTCTGTGCCCCCCCTCCCCAAGTCATGCCCAACATCTCATGTGGCGCATTGGCAGCCCATCCCAGAGTGCAGAATCTTTTTTTTTCTGTAAATTAGAAAATGGTCCCTCGTCACGTTTCTTTTTTCCCTGGTGTCCCCCTGCCCAAGTCATGCCCAATATCAGGGTGCCCAATCCACATGTTGGCATTCAGGTGGCACACTGGGGAGCCCACCCCAGAGTACCAAAATGTTTTTTGTTTTTGCTGTAAATTAGAAAATAGCCCCTTGTTGTCTTTTCCCCCTGTGAAACTGAAAACAGTCCCTTGTCGCGGCTGCAGTCCCTCTCCTCCTCCCCACCCTCCCACCGAGCACTCACCTCCCCACACACCCCTGTTAACCCTTACTTACCTCCAGAGGTCAGCACTGTCATCTTCTCTGGACCGGGACACGTCTGCACTCTTCAAAGCCCAACCATGAACTGAAGAATTAAAGGTAAGCATGCTATATAGCCATTCAATGTTTTTTTAACTTATGCTGATATCTCAACCATCTTTTGGCATTTTTGCCCCGAATTTTCAACATGGGGTTCTTGCCCCCACCTCATGAAAACTGTCACTGTCATTTTATTACTTGATCCAGAAAGGTGATTTTGTGGTCACTGTGTGGAATCTCCTTTCAAGACCAATTCACGAAATGCAGTGCTACTGTTCATGAGGTGGGGTCCCAAAAAGCCCATGTTGCAAATCTGGTGAAAAAATTCAAAAAAATGACTGCATTATGAGTGCGTGTTGTGCAGTTTCTATGCACGTTCTTAAAGTCACCAATTTTTTATATTTTCACTCCACATTTTTAACATTGCCATTTTTGCACACCTCCTTCAAAACAGTACAGCTGCCATTTTCCACAACCTGCCCAAAATGTGTTTTCACACCTGTGGTGCAGAATAGCGCATTTGTTCTGTGCAATCACCTTTTTGGGCAATTGGAACAAAATGACACTGGCACTATTCATGAGGAGGGGTCCAAAAAAGGCCATGTTGAAAATTTGGTGCAACATCTCCAAAAAATGGCCATGTTACACCTAGGCATCGAATAATTTCTATGCACATGTGTAACTTTTGTCACTTGGTAGCTCTTCACAGCCCTATCGGCTCTGGCTAGATTTTGTTCTATTGAGTGCAAGGGATACCTCTGAAACTCTGCATAATAATATGCTGTGCTACTGTCACAAGGGACATTTTGACCCTAGCAGACAGTGACTACTTCTGTATATGACAATTTTGCTAGGAGACAGAAAGGGGAGTCCAGTACAACCCTATGAACCATCATGGGTCTGAGGGCATGAGTTCATAGCATGATATATTAGCTGACTTATATGAACACAGAATCCTGTGGCACCCCCACATAGGCACAGATTACGTGAACAATTGAGACTTAGATAATGCAATCATTTTATTAAGCTTATATTTGAAAACATTTTCCAGGATTTTGTAACATTTCTACAAACACAGTAAGGGAAGTTTTATTTGCAAAGGATCTGTGTTGCTGAATTCTTTTTACAGACAGTATAAATTTGAGATTCTCCTGTGCACTCTGATCAACTTTTTGTACTTAACTCTGTGCGTCTTCAGCTTCTCAACTTTATCAAGAGCGTTCATTTCATAAACACGGCAGGCCAGGAGGTATATTTTGAAGCGAATGGTGATATGCCAATCCTATATGATATCAAAAACTTTCAGTTCTTCCCGAATGGTACCAGCCAAACTAGAAAAGTAGGCATCTTCAAGGCCTGGGCTCCAAGAGATCAGCAAATCCAAATAGATGAAGAGGCCATTTTGTGGAATGGTGGCACCACAGAGGTTAGTGCAGCCGGCCAGAAAGCGAGAGAAGTTATTTTTAGTTTGTACATTTTCTTGTACTATATACTGTATGCACATGCAGTTGTTCACCCTCTTCAATCTCCTTAATGTTATCACTCTAGATCCTCTTCTTCAGGTCAGAAATGCTCTGTCTCCCTTGGGGTAATGCTACTCACAGAATCCCACCCCGTAGAACTTTTGAGAGGCCTCATCCTCTGTATTGGGCCATGACTCTGTCCTGGAAAAGGGACCCACCTTACCCTGTACAGGGTGATAAAGGGATGGCAGAGCATTAAGGGTGATGGAAGGAGGAAGGGAGGATATCAAATGAGGTGGGAAATGCTGGGTCCAGGTGATGTAGGGGGCTGGCACCCTTCATCTGGAAGCAGAGGCGGACCATCTCTCTGACTTTCTCCTTTCTCAACTCTAGATGTTAGATGTCTCTAGCATCCTCTCCACTTAAGCTAGCAAGCAGACCCTGCCTGAGGCAGCCAGGCAGCAGCCTGTGCAGACCCTCACCCTATTTGAATGGACAATATCCCGGTTGGTTGACTTTCAGTACAGGGGTACACTAAATAATGAACAGACCCTTGGTGCTCTGCACAGGGCAGCCAGCAACTTGTCCCCCATTTCAGATAAACTCTGCTCTACAACAAATGTCCTTACATAGCAAATTTCTGGGTAAGTCACATTTTGTTGTGACATATACTTATTGGGATAATTGCTCTTTATAGCAACCCCCCACACACACACACACAAACACGCACTGAACATTTTGGAAAAGAAAAGGTGTATTTTACATTTTGGGTGCTTCCAAGAAACCTCAGTCAACTGACTATAGATGCTAAATGGAATTTATGTTATGCTGTAAAATGAATGACAGAAATCCACCCTGCAGTGGGACTGCTGAATTCCAGTCATGTGACTGTGAGGCTTTTATAGAATGACCACATAGGTGCTAACTGAAATCATGTTTTTAGTTTTCCTGACTTTCTGCAACATTTTATAATCAAAATAATGCATTTCAGGGTGTGCAGTGATGCTGTAATCAGGACAAAACAGTGGACACAGTGTTCACAGATGTTGGGCTGGGTGCAAATTGAGGGCTGTGCTGACCCAAACACTATGACTACCAGCACCAAGACAAACTTCACTTCAGAGTTTGAAGTAGGTGGTCCTTTGATGCAGAAACACACCACAAAAACGAAAGACGCTGTGCATAAATCATTTATTGTTGTAGAAAATGACAACTGTGCAGGCCACACTGCTACAGAATTGATTGGGAACTGGATTGACCACTACCCCAGATGCCCCGGCACTTCGCTCATTAGATCTTCCTCAGGGAGCACAGCATCTTTTGTGTTTCCAGTGCGTTTCTGCATCAAATGACCACCTACTTCAAACTCTGGAGTGCAATTTCTCTTGATGTTGGTATGCTGCTGTAATCAGGGCCTTTAGTTTTCTGCAACACCACAGTGCAGTTGAAGGAAGAGGCCAAGTTGCCTGGAGGTTAGGGAACCAGTTTGGGAACCAGGAAATCGAAAGTCCAAACCCAAATGTAGGCAAATAATCAGTGTGTGACCTTGGGCAAGTGACATAACCTCTGAGAGTTCATCCATCCTCTTGCAGAAATAGGTAAAAAGCAGAACCCTAATGACAATGGATGTTGCAGCTCAGCCGGGCTATCCTGTCTAAAAAAAATGTAAAATAAAATAAAAAATAAGAAAAGTTCTAAAGCAGACTCCTAGTCTCCTGTCACAGGTTATTTCTCTGATGATTCTTCTCTACCTCAGTTTGACTGTACTCTAGTAAGTGTATACCATGCTGGCTGTCTTTTTGTTTTCTTTTTTTCACTTCTGTGGTGGATTTTTATTGATTCATTGGCTGACATTCCATTTAGGACCTTATATATCTGTGAATTCTCAACAACACACATTCTGCAGCAGGAGTCCAGTCCTCTGCACAGATTCTCTACCACAGAATGCTGAAGGGCTTGGCAATCATTGCCATATTTCCCCAGTTATTGAAGGTGCTTGGCTTTGCCTCAGGCCCCACCCCAGTTGAAGGTGTTATTACAGCATAACTGAATACCATGTCATGTGTTATCACTTAAATAGTTTTTTTTTTCTGCAGTGTTTGCTTCTGTCATTCATTCATGCCCAGAATGGTTTATTTATAAATATTAGAAAAACATTGTTTGGTGTGGGGGTTCAAATAGATCCACCCAGGATGCCTTTGCTGCTATCTTCAAAGCAGAAACATGGCCCTATCTGTTAAAACATCCATTATATGGCCTTATAGCATCCAAAGCGTGTGTCCAAAAAATGGACACAACTGCACCTGCATCTATTTTGAATGCACTTGCATCCTTTTGTGCCATAAATTGTGACTTTTTTTTGTAAACGGATGTAATGTATGAAAACAGTAGCAGGATTGCCTGGATGAAGAAAATGGACACAGATGCAGCATGTATTTATGTCTGCAGTCAAGCCTTTTGAGAATGCCCCAAGACTGTGTGTTACTGTAACTTTTATTGGTACAATATAAAATAAATTATGATTCCATTTCAATGAAATTGTGTAGTATTTCCATGAAAATGTTGTGCAATTTTGCCCAGATTTACATTTTAGTTATTTTTGTCTAATTTTAAAACTACTTGTAGGAACTGCATACCATTTGATATGTTTGAACTACTCTGAAACATGACAATGGCACAAGGTTTCAGATTTTTAGTTTTAAAATGGACTGCCTATCATTTTTGTCACCCTACGTTGCTTCTCCTCTAACAGTCGAATAACCTTCTTCAGATATGAATGCCAGTACTGCACGCAGTACTCCAGGTGCAGCCTGACCAATGACCTGTACAGGGGCATGGTCACTTCCCTATGCCTGGACGAGAATCCCCTTGAAATATACACCCCCAACATCCTGTTAGCCTTTGCTGCAGCTTTCCTGCATTGAGCAGAATTGTTCATGTTCTCTGTTACCAACATCCCTAAGTTCTCCTCCTCTTTAGTGACCCCCAGCCTCACTCCCAACCAATATTCCTTTCTCAGGTGCTTGGTCCCAAAGTGTATAACCTTGCACTTCTCCACATTAAATCCCAGCTGCCATCTCACAGACCACTCCTCCAGTTTGGTCATGCCCCCCTGTAGTTGTTTCCACCTGTCATCTTTGTCCACTACTGCCCTTATTTTAATATTGTCTGTGAACAGACTGATCCTGCTCTCAGCCCCATGTGAGGTGTCTGATATGAACACCTCAAACAACACTGTGCCCAGCACCAAGCCTTCTGGCACTCCACTCGTCACTGGACTCGGTGCTGAAAGTTCCCCACCACCACCTGTTTCTGCCTCCCCACCAGCTAGTTCACAATCCAGTTAACCAGCTTCCCTCCCAGCCCTATGGATTTCAGTTTCCCCCCTAGCTACCCATGAGGCACTGAATCAAAGACCTTGCTGAAGTCCAAATATAGGACATCCTCTGCCTGGCCCTTGTCCAGCTCCCTCGTTACCCAGTTGTAATACTGTATTAGATTGGTCTGACAGGATTTCCCCAAGACAGATCCATGCTGCTGCCTATCCTGGTGGTCATTCACCTGGAGAAAAGCCACCAGCCTCTCTTTCAGTATCACTTCCATGAGATTTCCCACTATGGAAGTGAGACTGACAGGTCTGTAGTTGCTTGGTTTGTCGTGTGGGCCACTCTTGTGTATAAGCACCACATGGGCAATCCTCCAGTCCTGTGGCATGCATCCCATGTCCAGGAAAGTGCTAAACAGGTCTACCAGTGGCCTGGCCAGCACCTCTGCCATATCCTTCAGCACCCTGGGATGAATGCCATCAGGACATTGCCTTTTCAGCCCTTAGTGTCTTCTGCCCTCTATGTACTCTACTCTCCTGATCATTCCATTAGTCATCTCCCCGACCCCACCTCCCAGTCCACGGAGGTATTGGACCATCCTTCCTGTGTGAAGACAGGCAGAAGTATTCATTTAGCATGTCTACTTGTTCCACCCTTTCCATCCATCCCCACTCTTCTTGATCCACACTATTTGGTCCCTGCACTTCCTTTTCTCCCTCACATATCTAAAAGTCCTTCTCCTCCCTTAACTCCTGAGTCAACCTCTGCTCCTTGAGGCCTTGGCCTTCCTCACCAGCTTAGTTACCTCCTTGGACCAACGCGACACACCACCCTGTCCTCCCCTCCCAGTCCACTTGAATCTCTGATATGCAACTCTTTTCTCCTTCACCCTTCCCGCAGCAGTTTGCTGTTTAGCCAGCATGGCTTCATGGCCCTGCTGTTCTTACTCAGAGTACTGTTGCAAGCCTCGGTAGCCTCTTTTAGCCCACGTTTGATAATATCCCACTTCTGCTGTGCATCCATCTCCAGTCTAATCCCCTCCAGTCACCCTCACGGTATTTTCTGCATCTTCCCGAAGTCCACCCACCTAAAGTACACCACCCTTACTTCTGAGTCTATAGCCTCCCTACTTAGCCTGTCCTTGAACCACAGTGTTTGATGGTTAGTCCCAGCTAGTGGGTTCTCCACCCTTAGATCCCTCACTGCCTCCCCATTTGATAGCACCAGGTCCAGTGTATTGCCTAGCTGAGTTGGCACAGTGACCATCTAGGTCAGAAGACTATCCTGGAATGCATCCAGGAGTACCTGCTCCCTAGGACTGGAGGTGGCAGGGGTACTCCAGTCCACCCCCAGGCTGATTAAAGTTCCCCACAACTACCACATTCCCCTTCCTACATACCCACCTAATGTGTTCTGTCAGCTCCTTATCCAGCTTCTCAGACTGGCTGGTGGTCTATACACACACCACCAACCTCAGCTTTCTATAATTTGAATCCAGGAGCCGCATCCATAGTGCCTCTGCATTCCCTGCCTTCCCCTTGTCCCTTGTGCATCTAATCCTGTCTCTTACATAGACTGCCACCCTCCCTCCCTCTCACCCCACCTCTCTGTTCTTTCTATAAATTCTGTATCCTGGGATTGCCAGATCCCAATCCTGGTGTTGGGTGGCCCATGTCTCAGTGATGACTGCAATGTCCGCCATCCCTTCCGCTAAGAGAGCCTGGAGCTTAGCCATTTTATTACACAGGATTCTTGTACTCAGAGAGACCACCCTCCACTCATTCCCATCCATCCTCCCAACCCGTGGTCCTGTGACTTGCCCCTCTCCTTTCTTCGGCTTTCTGTTGTAGTCACTGGTGTCATGGGGGGTCAGCTTGTTCAGCTCCCCTTTCTGGTGACCCTGCATACTGGCTGCACACTTGCCACTCTCCCTGTCTAGTTTAAAAACCCACCTGAAACTGTACATTCCTCCAATTTACCTTTCAACACCCCCTGCCCTGCCCTACCCTACCCTACTCAAGTGTAATCTGTCCCTTGCATACAGTTTGCTGCTATTCCATGTATCCCCCATCCTCCTACCAGCCCATACCCATGAGAGCTACACCACCCCTCCAGCCAGGAGTTAAACTCCTCTATCCTTTCCTTTCTCACTCTGCTTGTCCTTGGCACCTGTAGCACCTCTAAGAATGCCACTAAGCTCCCAATTTTCAAGCATAACTTCCCCAGATCTTCAAATCTTTCCCTGACCAACTCTATCGTGCAGCCCCCAGGTCATTAGTTCCTACATGGACAACCACATAAGGTTTCTCCCTTCCCCTCAACACACCTAAGCAGAGCTTGCCTTGCCCTGTCTGGTGTCAATCCTGGTACAGATTTCACTCATATCCGATGATGCTGTTCACCCCCCCACCTGATCTCTTTCAGGACAGAGTTCCCAATTACCACCACTCCTCCCCCTTCCTCCCCTTTTGGTTGTACCTCCCTCCCGTCACTTTGCCTCCCATGTTCGTCAACCCTTTCCTGTCCCCTAGCTCTCGTACCTGGCCCATTTTCCCCTCCTGTCTCTGTATCCCGTCTACTCAGAATCTGGTCGAGGCTAGCATCCCCTCCTTTGTTAGTCAGTCCACCATTGGTGATCCCCCTCACCCAATTGTACACACTGCCACCCTTCCCTGGGCTGCAACCACCATACGTTGTCCCTGCTCTGTTCTCCCCACCTCTCTCCTCCCCCTTCCCATTATACCTTTTTCTTCCACTGTCCTGTATGCATCTCCTTCTGAGGAACTGGCCCCTACACACCCCCTGCCCTCATGCCTGCTTACCTTTTTCTGGAGAGTCCCAGCAACCTCATCAGCAAATTATGCCAGTACTGTGTATCTGTTGTCTGAGCCTTCCCCCCACTAACAGCCCTTGCCCCTGCTGTTGTTTCAATACAGTCCCATATTGCTACTTGGCTTCCTCTTCCCCTCTGTAGGTCCTGCTACCCTGCATGCCCTGTGCACCCCAGGGGTTGCTCTGCCAACCCCACTCTTCCCACACTCTCCTTAGCTCCTCCTCAAGCCTGTGGATCTCTGCTTGCAGGTCCCCTAACCTGCAGCATATGGGACACTCCCATGGCCTCCGTAATGTGCCCATGCATACTGCCATCCCACAGCCACTGCAGTTTACTAGCCTGCCCCTCCCGGTTTCCCTTCTGCCCCTTTCCACTGGAACCACCTTCCCCCTCCCACCATCTCATGGCACCCATCCCTGTCCTGATGTCTGCAACTCCCACTACCCCTTGGTGACCCCATCTCCTCCCTCCTGCTCTGCCCTCAAGCCCTTGTTGTACCCCGGGTAACTGTGCCCCCTTCCCTTAGTCAATGTCTAGGGGCCCTGCCTTAGTGCCCCGAAGTGACAGACCTTAACACTCGCCACTAGGCAGAAATCAATCCCCCCTCTAAAGATAGCTGTGATTAGCCCAGCAGTTAAATCTCTTTATGTCCAGAAAAAAAAACCTTACTAACATGTCATTGAATACAACAGTTAAATCCCCTTATGCCAGGAAAATACCCCTTGCTAACATTGTCATTGACTACAGTACCCCGAATTTCAGTAACTTGCACAGTACCTGAGGTTTGCCTTGTTTCCTAGCCCTCTTGTGCTCAGCATCTGGTATTGGTCCTTTAAATCAGCAGAGTTCAGCTTCACCCTGGTGCCACTCTTTTAGGGTACTCCTCCTGTAATAAATAAATACAATAAATTAACTAATTAATTTCAGGTGTACACAGTACCTGCAATAGCAACAGAGCCACAAACATCCAAATTTTGGGAAAATGTTTACAAAATTTCACAAAAAATTAAACCATAACATTATGAACCTCAGTAACTTAAAAGTTACTTAAACAAGCCAGCTCGGTGGCACCGAGGGCTGAGGCACAGGACTTCTTTCCTCGCACTACACTGGTGCCCCAGGTTCAGGAATGATCTTGGGTCACCGGGGTGCCAGTTCAGGAGGAAGGTGGGAGCAGGATTGAGTGGTGGCTCTCCTTTCCCGGGAAGGGAGGGGTCACCCACCCGTAGTCCCACCATCACCGGGTGGAGGTCCAGTGATAGGCACAGGTGGCAATGGTGCAACCGGTAGGGTGTGGCATCCTGCAAGACATGTGTATGCATGCATCACATCGGGGACACACAGGAGTGGGACTAAAGGGGAGAAAAGCTGATAAAGAACGTTTGGGAAAAAAGTTACTTAAACAAATCTCTCCTAATTTAGCTGTTTCTAAGACCCCTCCAAGATAGTAACGCATGTAAATTTCCAGTTTACTAGCCGGTAGCCAATTTGTAAGCAAAGATATATTTTCAGAAAAGTTCACAAGAAGTAAATTGTCAAAATATGAGCCCCAATAATTTCATAACATTTGACATTCCTTTAGGAGTCCTTACAAGAAGTATGCATGACAGTTTTCAGCTCTCTTTCTGTAAGAATGGCTGAGTTATGACCTTGTAAAGAATTTTTACTTTTTTGCAAAATTCCATGATATCACAAATTATTGAGAATTTTACAAACATTTTGATGAAGTGGAATCTGCAAATTTTGCTGAGCTCTAGTGAGTTACATTTGATTTTTAATTACTCTGTCCTATTTAGCGTATGGATAAATCAGCCAGATGTTCTTACCTGATATAGTGAGTCCCTTAATGGAATGATCTTTTCCCTTAGCAAACACCAATTTTTCTTACTGGGGGATGGTTGAATATACACTATGGGTCTATTCACAATTGCCTATGTGCTGTGTAAGGCCAGTGCATAAGCATTCCTGCAACTGAATGCCACACAGCAGTGCTCTGCACCCCCCCATGGCATTCATTCATGGGTGTTCTAGCACCCTGCATGCTGGATTCTATGCCAGATGTGGGGTGCTGCTCTAAGGGTGGAACATGGGCGTGCAAGCAGTGGTTGCCTGAACCATGCATATGCACAAAGACACTTGCATACTGTCCCAGTGTGGGAAAACTACATGATGGGGAACCCTGCTGTAAGTAATTACACCCCCCCAAATGTTGACAGTGGGGAGTGGTGGCAACAGGATCCCCCTGCACACAGCAGCACATGCCCACTGTGCTAACTGGAAGGACAGGGGTATCTGTTTGGGCCAATGACAGGTGTATACCAACTGTCAGATACAGAAAGGGTATGCACTCACAGGAAAATACCACAACCAAGATTCTGCTTGAATGAATATTTATTCTAAACTTAAAGGATGCTGAAATAATGGTCCCAGTGCTTTGACCAGCAAAGGTTTTCCTCAGGGGGCATGTTGCATAATGGTAGGTCCCCTCAATTATAACTGGTGCACAGTCACATGATTTAAATTAATATGCACAAAAGTTTTAAAACAAAGAATATAGATAAATAGACAGATAGATATAGATATATATAAACAAAAGACAAATAAACAAATGCTAAATGACAAGCACCAAAAATAAATAAACATTTTTCAATATTAAACATATATCTTAAATGAAACTTATAACTGGAAAGACATTAGCACCTCAAAATAAGTTTAACACTGGTGTTGCCAGGGCTGCTGCTGGTCACACTTCATCAAATCAAACTCTATACTTATGTCACAATTTCAAAATTACTACTTCTTATTTTTATTTTTAATTATCATGAGTAACCAAATGAATACCCCCATACAAAATCCATTTTTAATTATAAATGAGTTTATTTCATCTAATAGTGCTATACCTTTCACATCATATAAGAAATGGCAAGCAATAAAAGTATCCAAGAAAAAGGAAGCTATGGGGAATGCACAAAGCAGAAAACTAAAGAGGTGCTCAGTCAAGTTAGCTAGGGTCGAATAAAGGCAACAGTAACTGTGACTTGGCCAGCTGGTTATGATTATTGTATGATATTGGTAGTATAAATAAATGGTCAGTGTATGAAATGTCACTCTGTGAGATTTGGCCCTTTTAAATTATAAGGTGTCAGCAGCTGAAATCACAGGATATATTACACTGACCAGGAGATCTCTAACATAATTAACTTCCTTGAGAAATTGCATTTTATGGCATTTTTATGACCTCATGCTTTTGAAGTAGGAAACTAAATATACATTTTATTACAACAGGACCAGGACGTCATTTAGCTGATTCATGTTGGCTATCTTACACCTGGGTGATGGACTGCAGGGTTGTTAACCTCAAAGGAACTGGTTGATCAAAGACTCATAAATTGGGAAATGGGTTTTTGTTAATGTCACATTATTAACATACCCCTGGAAGGAAATCATTTTTTTAAATTTTATATTCTAAAAGGAGGAGCTAGATGACTCACAGAAGGGGGTGTGGATACACAAAGTTTAAACTGATACTTGTCTCGGAAATGAATGTCATATCATCTTGGAACTCTAGAGACACAGCTCTCTGATCTAACTTTAAAGCACTTCAGAGTAATACCTTAGATAGCAAAGATCTAAATATCTTGTGGTAGGAGTTTTGCTTTGTAATTTTCCACTGTTCTTTTATGTGATTGTGAGCTCTTTGATATATTTTTTACGTTTACATTTTCACATTTTATCATCTTTTAGTAAAGTATCTTTTCTTTGAAAGACTGCCTGGGTGTCTGCCAGTTCTTTTTGCATGTGACATATAGGGGTTAAGTCTGACACAACTGTTCAACAGCTTGATGGTGTTACTATGCTTGGAAAAAGGTAAGAATACACCTAAGGTCTCTTATACATTTAAAATGGTTCATTCTGGATACCTAGTTAGGTGCCCTTAGGCAAAAGATATATTTCATCCCCCCCAAAGAAAATATTATCTGAACCTATACATTTGGGTACACTAGCATAAGGTTCACAGTTTGAATCCCCCTAGAACTTGAGACTAAAGGTGATTTGGACCCAAAGCAGACAGGAGGATTATCCTGTCTGTTATCTGTTCACACAATTGTGGTCTGAGGTTGGCACTGTGGGAGCAGAGGGCCTGACCTGCAAAGGGAGGGGGTGAGAGGCAGGCAGCTTGTCATTCCCCAGGGGTAACATGAGCAGTTGCTCAAGACTGCACACAGTATTCCCCTGTCTTGTCATCTGGGAATCCTGTGCACTATGCAGTAGTTGGCCCAGAATTTCTATTGGCCCAACTTCACCCGGCAGGTGAAGGAGTATTGCAGGTCTTGTCACCGGTGCCAAGAAATGGGGAAGGCGGGTAAGAAAACTCAAGCCACCCTAATTCCATTGCCCATAGAGAAGGAGCCATTCCAGACGGTAGGAATGGATATTGTGAGGCCTTTAAATGCCCCCAGCTCCTCTGGGAAGAGGTTCATCCTGATGGTTTTGGATTATGCCACCCAGTATCCAGAGGCAGTCACCCTATCCTCACCGATGACAGACAAATTGGCAGATGCCTTACATGGATTTTCTCTGATGTTGGGTTTCCACAGGAGGTAATCACTGATTGAGGGGTTCCTTCATGTCAGATCTGATAAAATGTGTGTGGGAGAGGTGTAGGGTGGTGCAGAGGCACATGAAACCTTATCAACCACAAGCCAATGGGCTTGTGGAAAGATTTAATGGTACACTGAAATCAATGCTCCAAGTGTTTGCTGAACAGCATGGGAGGGACTGGGAGAAATACCTTCCCCACCTGTTGTTTGCATACAGGGAGGTGCCCCAAGAGTCAGAGGTTTTCCCCCTTCAAGCTCTTATATGGATGCAGGGCACGTGGGCCCCTTGACTTGATCCGGGAGGACTGGGAAGGCAAGCACACCACCCAGGGAACTCCCATTGTGGATTGTGTCCTTAGGTTTAGGGAAAGGCTGAAGGAGCTTATGGGGACAGCCCAGAGCAATATGTCAGCTGCCCAACAGAAACAAAAAGTGTGGTACAACCACAGAGCCAGAGCTTGCTCATACACAGTGGGTCAGGAAGTCATGGTCCTTATCCCAGTCTGGAAAGACAAGCTGCAGGCTGAGTGGGTAGGACCGTAATAAGTAGTCAGAAAGGTAAATGATATGAACTATATCATAGAGGTACCTGACAGAAGACATACAGAAAGGATGTACCATGTCAACATGATGAAGCCTTATGCTAATAGGACTGGCATGGTGTTTGCAGTGTGTAGTCCTGGGGAGGGGATGGACAAAGGAGACCCCCTTCTGGACTTGCTGGAAGAAAGCAAGCTGGAGTCCTCTGTGGACGTAGTTAAATTGTCACCCCAGTAGGCCCCGGACAAGATCCAGGAAAGTTTTATCAGACTTTGCCTCACTGTTTAGCACCAAACCTGGACTAACCCCCTTAGCGATGCACAATGTGTAGACAGGGACACAGACGCCCACATGGTGGACAGCATATTGAGTGTCAGAAGTTGTTCAAAAGGACATTAGGAGGAAGGTGGTGGAAATGCTGGATTTAGTGGTATTCCAGAGATTCCACAGCCCCCGAGCCTCACCTGTAGTCCTTGTGCCCAAGCCAGATGGCTCTACTCATTTCTGTGTGGACTGAATGCAGTCACGAAGTCAGATGCCCACCTGATGCCCTGGATGGACGAACTTTTGGAAAAGTGGGGAGGGGCGACCTACCTTATGACTATTGACCTGACAAAGGGGTACTGACAGGCAGAGTTAACTGACAGAGCCAGGGAGAGGTCAGCCTTCATCTCTCCGATAGGCTTATTTGAATTTAAAGTAATGCCTTTCAGAATGAAGAATGCTGTGGCCACTTTCCAAAGGTTGGTGAACCAGGTGTTAAATGGTGCTGAGGAGTGCACCGTGGCATACCTGGATGGCACTGCCATCTTTAGTGCCAGCTGGGAGGAACACTTGTCCCACCTTAGGGAAGTGCTTGGCAGGATGCAGAGGGCCAGGCTCACTGTCAAAGCTGAGAAGTGCCAGGTGGCAATGGCTGAAGTGGCATACCATGGGCATGTTGTAGGCTGGGGGCAACTCCATCCTAACCAAGTAAATATAGAGGTGATCAAGGCATGGCCCAGACAAGAAATGCAGAAGTAGGTCAGGAGTTTTTTAGGGACAGCAGGGTACCATAGGAAATTTGTACTCAATTACAGTGCCCTGGCTGCTCCCCTATCTGACATGGTAAAGAAAACGATGCCTAAGAAAATTGCCTGGGAACCAGCCTGTGAAAAAGCCTTTATCAGACTGAAGAAATCACTGTGTAGTGCTCCTGTGTTGACAAGTCCTGACTATAGCAGACCCTTTATAGTCGAGACTGATGCCTCAGACATGGGTATTGGGGCAGAACTGAGTCAGACATCCAACCAAGGGAAAGATCATCCTGTAGTGTACCTGAGTAAAAAGTTACTTCCCAGGAAAGAGGCTTACTCCACTGTGGAAAAAGATTGTCTTGCCATAGTGTGGGCCCTAAAGAAATTAGAGCCATACTTATATGGGCAGCATTTTGAGGTAGAAACTGGCCACAACTCCCTGGTTTGGCTGAGACAAATGGAAAAAACTAATGGTAGACTATTAAGGAGTCGTGCCTTGCCAGGGTATGACATGACAATCTTACATAGGGCTGGAGTGGCCAATCAGAACGCAGATGGCTTGTCGCATCTATATGAGGAGTGAACTGACTTAGGGAGCTCATCCCATGCAAGGGATAGAGACCCCAAATTCAGTCTAGCTGGGGAGGATTGTGACACTTGGCCAGCTGGTTATGATTATTGTATGATATTGGTAGTATAAATAAATGGTCAGTATATGAAATGTCAGTCTGTGAGATTTGGCCCTTTTAAATTACAAGGTGTCAGCAGCTGAAATCACAGGACGTATTACACTGACCCGGAGATCTCTGTAATGTAATGTTATTAACTTCCTTGAGAAATTGCATGTTATGGCCTTTTTATGACCTCATGCTTTTGAAGTTGGAAACTAAATATTCATTTTATTACATCAGGGTCAGGACGTCATTTAGCTGATTTCTGTTGGCTATATCACACCTGGGTGATGGACTGCAGGGTTGTAAACCTCATCTTTGGACTCTAGAGAGACACAGCTCTCTGATCTAACTTTAAAACGCACTTCCAGAGGTTATACCTTAGGTAGCAAAGATCTAACTGTATTGTGGTAGGAGTTTTGCTTTGTATTTTTCCCTTGTTCTTTTAAGTGATTGTGAGCTCTTTGATACATTGTTCTCTGTTTACATTTTTCATATTTTTATCATCTTTTAGTGAAGTACCTTTTCTTTAAAAGTCTGCCGGGGTGTCTACGAGTTCTTTTTGCATGTGACGTATAGGGGGTTAAGTCTGACAAAGCTATTGAACAGCTTGATGGTATTACTAAGCTTGGAAAAAGGTACCTAAGGTATCTTACAGAGTTAAAAGGGTTCATTTTGGATACCTGGTTAGGTGCCCTTAGGCGAACGATATAGTGCATCCCCCCGAAGAGAATATTATCTGAGCCTGTACATATGGGTACGCTAGCATAAGGTTCACAGTTTGAATCCCCCCAGAACTTGAGACTAAAGGTGATTTGAACCCAAAAGCAGACAGGAAAGTTACCCTGTCTGTTACCTGTTCACACTATTGCGCTTTGAGGTTGGCACTGTGGGAGCAGAGGTCCTGACCTGCCGAATGGATATGTGACAGTGACTAATTAGTTACAAGACTTAAATCTGGATAGATGCCAGGATTGGCCATATTTTGTGTAAAGTAAGAGGGAAAATACATCCTGATAGACAGTAAGCAGAAAACTTCAAGAAACTACAGGCCAACATGGTGGACCAGTCACCACAAGTGTAAGGCTCAATTAGCATCCTTGTAATTAGTTATTTCTGAAAGTGAGCAAGCATTATGTACATTATTTATATTCTTCAAAACATTCCTTTATATAAAGCAGTAGAATTTTTCAAGGATCCTTAAGGTAGGACCTATAGTCAATTTCCTTGTTCATTCCCCCAGGGTTCAGTGCCCCTAGGGTGGAGATCCATCTACTCTTTTCTTCTCTAAGAGAGTAACACAGTCCCCCCCAAAGGAATAGGGTATCTGTTCCAAAGCAGTAAATTTGAGTCCCAATGGGCTAGAGTGGTGGGCTACAGCATAGTGGGCTCCAATAGCATTCTCCAAGTTTTTATTAAGGATTGCTCTAATATGTTCTTGGATCCTTACTTTCAACATATGTGTAGTGTGACCTACTGTACATATTGCAGCCCACATGTGCACCACACCACCTATACCACATAAGTGCTCCTGCAGGTGACAAACTGATTTTACTCACTTTGTTATGCTCATGTGGATGTGTGTATATATATATATATATATATACACACACACACACACACACACACACACACACACACACACACACATAGCCTGTAGAGGCATACTTGCAAATATTGCAAAACCCACAACGGAAGAAGCCTTCAGGTCTATTCAATAGCCAATTTCTATGGACTTTGGTTCTGACAAAATGACTCCTAGTTAACATGTCCCCTAGATTCTGGCCCTTTTTAAATGTTACTCTGGGTTTCTGTCATATTACAGAATTTAGTTGTGGCTCACTTGTAAGTAAAGACCAGAATTTATATACTAAATTGCCTATTGAGCCAGATACAGGACTGAAATCTAAACACAATCTACACAACACTTCTTCTTTCCTCTCCCTGTTCTTTAGTATTAACACATTTTTTCTGTCCTGTGATGTCACTTTTTCTAGTGCAATCTGCAAACTGGGGAGTTGGTAGCCCCATTCATCAACCTCTCAGTCAGATTTTTGGGCCTGTGATTCAAAATCACTCTTGGAACTGCAGTTTCTATGTATTCTGATGTACTGTGTATATGGGATGGAGTCAACCAAGCTGTGCGGATGGAAGCTGTCATGCTGTAGAATGCTATTTGCTGTCATGTTCTTTCTACAGCTTTTACTAGAAACTGTGCTATCCATATTTACAGAAAGGGTGACATCCAGCAACTTAGGTTCATGAGCACTGATTTCATACATAAATTTCAATTCAAACTTATTTTGATTAATACATATCATGAACTCCTCAAATTCCTCAGTTGTTTCAACTCATATGCACCACACATCATCTATAAAGCGGTACTAGCATACAATTGGTCTAAAATATTTATTCCTTCTAACATCATAGATCTGCTCCTCCTCCCATTGGCCCATATAAATATTGGCATATAGGGGAACAAGTGTCACCCCCATGGCCATGCCACATTGCTGAAGATAGAATTCCTTATCAAATGTAAAAAAATTCCTCATAAGTGCAAATTCAAGCCCTTTTACAAGAAATGGGACCAGAGCCTCCTCTTGGTGTGACAAAGCTTTCTGAACTGCGTCAATCCCCTTTCTATGTGGAATACAGGTATAGAGGCTAGTAACGTCTATACTTGCCCACTTAAAACTGCTTTCCCAATGTAGATCTCTTATTTTATTTAAGAGATCCATCATATCTTGTATGTAAGACTTCAGTTCAAAGGCACATGATCGTAGGAAGTGGTCAAAATAGAGATTCAGATTTTGAGTAAGGGGAGCCCATTCCCAAGATGATAGATCATCCCGGAAGATTGTTTAGATTTTTGTGGATCTTGGGAAGCACATAAAAAGTTGCTAGTATGGGAAATTCTATTCTTGGGAAATTGGTCTCTTGTTTATAAATTAAGCCCTGTGCTAAGCCAAGGTCCACAAGTTCAAATAATTCTCCCTTAAAAAATAGATGTTGGGTTACTGGTCAGTTTCTTGTAATTCGCAGTGTCATCCAGCAACTCTCACACCATGGTAATGTAGGAAGATTCTTTTAAAGGCACAATATTTCCCCCCTAATCAGAGGGCTTAATAATTGTGCCTTTTAAGTCTTGGCAGTTCCTTCAAGGCCTCCTGTTCCACTCAAGACAGATTTGTGTTGCATCTCATTCTGTGTTTGTTAATCAATTTATCAATTTCTAAATTCAATGCATTTATAAAATTAGTCAAAGCATTATTTATAAGATTCAGAAAAAAATATAGACCCCGGTTTGAACTTCGTGCATGTCAGCAGATGACTGCAAGGGTCTGTTGGATTTAAGTTCATCAAAAGTTCCATGCCCATTTCCAGGCTTGGTGCATGTGTGGCCAGATCTGATGCATTTTTCTCCATATTTGAATGTTGTAAGGCCATGATTAAACAGTCAAGTGGTTCCCGATTCAGATTAGACCAACTGTCAGGCTACACGCAGTCCTAGAATCCTCCTGCATGAGCATGGGATCCACTCCGGGACCCAGGATGAACATCCCATTGGATGTCTGCCCCATGGCCATGCTCCTCTCCTGCGCTGCTGCATGCCAGTGGGGCAGGGATCATGGTCTGGTAGCTAGCAATCGTGAATACTGGCATGCACACACCCGCACGGGTGGTGTGGATCGATGTAGGGAACCTACACGCTTTTCATGGGTAGTTTGTCAATAGACTAATATATTTGCAAAGTTGTGTGGGTGAGCTGAGAAAGAGTCACAAGAAAATTGAGAAGCAGGAATTATAAGAATGAGTGGGAATGTATGTGCCCAATATACACTATATGGCATTTACAGTCCTGGCTTTAATGCTGAAACATGTCTTTAAGGTACAGAAACTCAGCTAACTGGATTAGCTCCCTGTTTTAAAAAAATGAAGTTAATGTAGTATGCAGTACCGCATTTCCTTCTGAGTTCCACAGTAAGCGGGAAGATTTTTTTTTTTTTTATGGCCATCATTTTATATGACCCATATTTAAAAAAAATGGAATCCTCAGTTTAACAAAGTTTTATAAACACTATAGCTAGGACTCATATATGTGTCATAAATTTTACATCGATCATACAGTTGATGTTCCAGGCAAATGTTATTTAAAATGATTTGTCCAATGTTGTTTTCCTCCCTAGCCAGTCTCATGTCTTGATGTTTAATGAATATGAATGCCCAAATATTTTGCCCAGAATACAAATATTTGGCTGAATCTTCGAAATAAGGTATTCGCCAACCCCTACCACAAATCACCAGTCCTTCAAAACTGCAACTGATTGAGCCCCTTGGAATGGGGTATAATCATTTCAACTGACTGGAGGCCAAATATGATGTCACTCTATTGGTGCGAGGATGGCTGATTTTGCACGGTCATTCACAATGTTACTTGACATCGAACTGCCACCACACATGGTGCTGAAATAGCAAGCAGATTTGCTCCCTTCTAATATCCCTCTGGGTCGGGGTGCATCCTTAAGTATCTGTCCTTGGTGGGTTGGGAAATGAACCCAGATCTCCAGAACAGAAGTACAGTATGCTGCCAGTCAGAACTATTTTACCATGCAGACCCCAAACCTTACGAGCATTGATCCTCATAGAGCACATACTGCAGAAAATCTTCAGTTATGTAAGAACTTACCGTAACAGTAGATCTTCAAGAGAAGCTCTTATTTATTTATTACGTTCTTGGAGTTACAACCTTAGAGACAGTGGCTTGTTTACAAAGGCTCCACATCGAAACGTTTGAACAAAAGATACAGGAAGATAATAAAGGACAATAACAAATATGTAGGTATAACATCAAGCAATAAATATTGCAAATAAAGGTCAAGTAAGTGATAGAACATCAATGGTACAGGCAGGTAAATATGTGAATAAAAGTTGGGTGACAGGCAAACTTTAATTAAATGCAGTCTAATGAAGACGTTGTCGTGACCGTCTTAAGGATTGTGCAAAGGCAAGAGAGTTAAAGGGAATAAGGTGCAAAAGAAAGGTGAATTAAACAGTCAGAAGGGTTATGGGAGGCAGACTTGGAGATGTTGTCCAGGGTGGGAGTAGGCAAGAGAGAGATAGGCCAGTAGGGGCCGGGAGTAGGTGATTAGGGTTTAGTGGGGAAGGTTAGGGAAGGAGGAGATAAAAGACTAGGGTTGTTAAGGATAGCTGACTGAGAAGGGGTAGGGAGGAGGCAGAAAAGGGACTGATGGAGAAGGGGGTGTGTCTGAGGCAAAAGGGAGAAACTGGCCCATCCAGGTACAGAAGGGCAAACCAAGACTGAAGCTAATGGATCTCCAGTCTGCAAAACCCCAAGAAGCCTTCCCTAAATAAGGAAGAGAGCCCTTGGAAGGGTCAGACTGAGCAAGTGCTAGACACACCGCTGATAAAAGATGTCCTGGCCCAGAAAGGGGTTAACGTCTGTAAAAATACGAAGATAAAAGACCCCTTGTAGTTTGCTCCTTGAGTGACTGGGACCTCCATCATGATGGGGGAGGTTGGACCCAGCCCTCTCAGAACTGTGTTGCACCCCAGAGAAAAAGGGGAGTGATGAGAGCCGGCCACAGGCCTGCGTCAGGCCCGACATGGTTCTGAAGGAAAAGGTGTTCCTTAGAAAGGCTCAGCAGGACAGCATGGAACAACCACCCAGCCTGGGCACACTGGGAGGATCAGAGCATCCCACTCCAGTCCTAACCTCCATGGAGGAAGGAGCCATCCCCCAATGAAAGGAAGAGGATAAAGAAATAAGCCCATATGCCAGTAAATGGGTGTCCCTATCCTGGCCTAGCGATGGGCTCAGAAAGGCCTGGCATGGAAAAGAACTAGGGGCAAGGAAGAAGCAAGGCCCTGAGGTCATGGAGGAGGGAACGTAGCACCTGACCCTCTGAAAATAGCAATAACAGGAAAGGTGTCACACCACCTTAACTAAAGAGAGCCTGAGTGACCTGCTCATGAGGTGGAACCCTGGGCCAATGTCCCACAGTAAGACATCCCCAGTAGGACATAAACACTAGAAAGAAAAATGGAGCTGAAAGACTCAAAAGGGAAGAGGGAAAAGGGAAACCCTCGCTCCTCCATTCCATTCTCTCTCCCCAAGTCCCCCAACCAACAAAAATGTAGGGGAGTAACCGGGGTTTAGGAGAAAGTTGTAGGTGCCGACCGCACCTCTGCCTCTGGCCTGTGAGCCTTACCAGCCAGGGTAGTGGGTACAGAACAAGCCTGGCACTTGCCCTGAGTCCCTGAGATCTGAGGACACTAGGGTCACTGTCCCAAATGGTGGTTCAGAGGCAGATGCGACCCACCCCGCTGGGCACAGGAACCAGTGTGAAGGACCATTCTGAACTCTTGCAGAGTGGACAGCAACATTGTATGTCCTCCACAAACAATGAAGGGCCCCAGAAAGAGGCATCCATAATGGAAGCCTGAACCACTGGGGTAAAATCAGTCAGGTGTAACTAAGCATGACGTCTGATACAGACAGTAGAGACCAAACAGAGGGTGGCAGTTTCCACCCTGTCATTTGAGGCTCGGAGAGTGTAAAAATCTACTTTAGAGGCTGAACCTAAAAGCTGCTCAGTCTGAAACTGAACTGAGGACTCTGGCAGGGATTGAAGCAAGTCCCCTATCTCCCCTAGAAGAGATTGGTGATGCATCAGCATGTGCGCAAGGTAGTTCTAGGCCCATAAGGCCATGGTCGAAGAGGCACCCCTGAAGGTCCAAATGTTTGGACTCCCTATCCAGAGGGAAATCACTCTGACTACTAGTCTCCCCACACTCCTTTTGGGCCCCTGATAATATGGAAGAGTCAGCCTTGGGGTGGGAATCAAAGTAGGCATTGCCATCAGGAGCATGATATAGCTGATTGGCCTTCCTTGAAATGGCAGGGACTGATGCCGGCCGTTGCCAGACTGTAGATGAAACGTCATCATTTGGTACCACTAAGGGGGAAATAACCACTGACTTGACTTCCAGAAGGTACAGATGCTGAGCCAGATGTTGTCTCTAAGGGTCCTGCTCCTCAGTACTCCAGCCCTGGAAAGCCTGGATCGTCTTGATCATAGCCAGGAGAGAGGGGTCCTCCGGAGGGGACTTAGGAGTGTCCCTGATCCACACTTCCCTTGGGGATGAATGCGGGGGGATGGGGGAATCAGGGATTTGAGGGAATCTGAGACCACATGCAACTAGCCCTCTGAGTCTGATGAAGAATGCAGAAGTGGCAATAGGCCAGATGTTATAGTTGTCCCAGCACCCAAACGGTGTTCCATTTCAGGAGGGGGGCATCCATGTCAGATGAAGGGAAGTTCCTCGCTGGGGGAGAGGTTGTGGACAACACCTGCTGGGTAGGAGCCAGTCTTTGGGCCGACACCCACCACACTATAAGAAGGGTGCTGTAGTCCACTGACATCCAGCAGAGGAGCAACAGGTGGAAAGAACAGCCCGGTGCCAGATAATGTGTCAGGAATCCATAAATGGGGCCTGACGTCGCTCCAGATGGGTCCGATGTCCAAGCCCGGGACAGAAGGGTCCGAGGCACAACCCGAGATCATAACTGATTGTTGCTGATTGGGTTCAGACTCTGAGGGGTCCTAGATAAGAATCGACTCCTGGTAAACCAAGGTGGTGACCAGTGGCGAGAAGGTCGAGGGTGCCCAACCCAAAGCAGGAGGACCTGCAGGCTTCAGCAGAGGATGGCTTGGCACCGGATCATTAGATGGGAGCCTGGCAGAGGAAGACTCTGCTGGTGCCTGATGGGGAGGACTATGAGGGGGAACCACTGGTGGTGGCTGTGGACCTGAAGGCACTGTGGGGGGAGGCCCCACAGAAGCTGGCTGTGGCTCTGACAGGACGGGCGGCAGCAGGCACCGGTCCAACTGACCATCATTGGACTACAAACTGGAGTCCTGCAAAGACGCTGTGGCTGGATGGGTGTTATCAGCCAAAGCCTCACCCTAAGAACCAGCCTGGCCACCTGGCTTAGCAGCCTGGTGGAGAACTGGCCTGAGCAACAGGAGCTGCAAAACAGGGGAAGAATCATCAGAACCTGCGCAAGCACTTCCCACCACAGAAATAATGGTGGGAGGCTTATCCACAGGCAGCCCAGAAGGCAAGAGAGCTGATGTGGTCACTGAGGTAGATCCCCTGCAGGGGGAAGACTCAGACTCTGCCATGGCCCCTGAAGGTGACAGCAGCTCAGGAGCGAACCGATCCCGGTCCCGGTGCTTCTTATGTTTCTTCTTGGATGAGGAAGTCATTGCAGAGGTCCCCACTGTAACCTGGGTCTGCAGCTCCTTTTCCAAGGTGGCCAATCTTTTCTAGAGTAGATGGTTGTCTGGAACCTTCTAGCGTCATTTGCGAGTGACCTGGTTGAATTTCAGCAGGGCTGCAGCTAAGAATTTAGGGGCCCAGGATAGGTCATTTGAAATGGGCCCCTGTCTCCCAAACCATCTAATTCTGGGAGGTAATGCCAGCTTCTTGGGTGGGCCCCCGTGAGCTTGGGGCCCCTGACAACATCCCCACTTGTTCCCAGATTACTGCGGCACTGAATTTCAGGCACACCTGACAGGCTTCAATGTTGTCGTCTGGGCCTAGACAGTTGATGCGTATAATGTGTCCATCTTTTTCAGGGAGCTGCTTGCCACAGGCATACTTCGACTTGTGAGAGTCTGCAGAAAAAGTTGGTGATGACATGGAACCAAAAGGCGAACTTAAATCTTTAGTAAAAAAATAAAGAAGATGGCGGTTAACTGAAGCAATGATCTGTAAGGTACGACAAGTGCAGGTTGATGGTGGCAAAAGAACTGAGGTGGGGGTAGGGAACACCCCTCTCATACTAGTATGGACATCAATGTGCTAACGTCAGAGGGTGGTCCCCTGTTGTAGACTGCTAGCTAGAAATTTTCTATGTGGTCCTGGTGCCTGGCAGCTTAGTCCTAACAGTGTTGACTACTGCAAGAGCCACCTCAAAGTAAGATCTTATCCTATCTCCTCTTCTTTTTTCCCTCCAGATCCCACATTCTGTGTGTAGTGAAAGCTGTGGCCCAGAATACAGGAAAGCTGCTCGGAAGGGACAACCCATATGTTGCTTTGACTGCATCCCATGCTCTAAGGGGGAGATATCAAACCATTCTGGTTAGTATGGCAGAAAAACAACCTAATTTAGTTAGCCCAAGGGGACAATCAACAAAATACTACTCTGCTTAAGTGGTACATGGTATAATTACATAGAAACATAAGTGATGATGGCAGAAAAATAATGACTGTCCATCTATCTGCCCATGTTATCCTGTCATACCCTTGGAAGTGTTGTCCCTGTGGGGTCTTCACTTACCTTATTTTCCCTATTGTTCTCCATTTTTCCACCTCCCTCATCCCTCTGAGTAGCTACTATACCCTTGGCTCTATCCCAGACATGTTTGTAGCTGTTGTTTGAAGCTGTTTATGGTTTTGGCACCTGCCACCTCTGCTGGCAGACTATTCCATGGGCCATCCACCCTTTCTGTAACATAATACTTCCTTACATCCTTTTTATATAACGTTTCCCTCATTAACCTCCACTTGTGATCCCATGTCTTAGCATTTATGTTCCTGGTAGACAACTCTGCACAGCTGACCTCCTTTATTCTTTTCAGGAACTTGAAGGTCTCTATCATGTCCCCTGTCTTTCATCTGGATTTGAGTGAATATATGTTCAGCGCCTTTATCTGTCCCTCATAGGATCTGCCTTCTTGGTCCTGATCTATCTTGGTCACCTTGCACTGTACCGTCGCTAGACTATCCCTGTCCTTTTCAGGTGAAAACTCTAGAACTAGGCATGTTCTAGAACTATGCACGTTACTCCAGGTGTGGCCTCACTAGTGACCTATATAGTACCTCATGTTTCCAAACATTTAACCCCCTCCCAATGCACCCTAACAGCCTATTAGCCTTGCTGAAGGCCATGTTGTATTGGCTAGTTTGTTTAAGGGAGTCACTAATGATGACTCCTAGGTTCCTTTCCTCTGATGTTGTGTCCGGCTGAATTCCTCCGATCCAGTACTCGGTTCTGGGGCTTTGCTTCCCTAAATGCATCACTTAATAATAATAATAATAAACTTTATTTTAAAGCGCCTTTCAAAATGATCAAGGCGCTGTGCTAAAATCAAACACATGATCATATAAGCACAGATGACAGTTAACCAGAATAACACTTTGCACTTCTTGGCACTGAACTTTAGTTGCCAGACTTAGTTGCCAGACATTGGAGCAATTTTCCAGCCTTTGCAGGTCTCTCTGCAATTTCCTTATCCCCTCCATGATGTCAGCTCTTCTATAGAGTAAAGTTGTACAAGGTTTCTTAAGAACCTGACGTATTTCTGGTATACAGTATCATATACTATAGTACAGTAAACACAATTCAGTACCGTGCACTACAAATCAATAAAATACCGTACATTACAGCACAGTGCTGTACAGTACTATATGTTACAGTGATGTGCTGTACAGTGCAATACTATACAGCTGTAATGCAGTGCAGTACAGTGCAAAACAGTACAACAGAGTACAGTACAACACAATGCAAAGCAGTGCAACAGATTGCAATGTGATGCAGTACAGTGCAGCAAAATACAAATCAAAAAAGTGTAGTACACTACAGTATCCTGTAGTATAATACTGTGTAACGCAATACAGTGCAATACAGTACAGAGCAATGCAGTATAGCGAAAAACATCATAGTGCAACACTGTACAGTGCAATGTAGTGCAGTGCAACAGAGTACAGTGCAGTACAATACAGACCAATAAAATACAGTGCAATGCAGTGCAGTGCAACATAGTACAGAGCAGCACAATACAAATCAATAAAACACAGTGTAATACAACATGATATGGAACAGTGCATTAGAAAATGGGCAAAGAAATTCATGGGCTCTGACTGGCTGTCACCCCTGGCAAGGTAGGCATCTATAACACAACATAGCCCAGGTAAAAAAAGTGCCAGTCCCAAGTGACATAATTACCAATAAAATCACAGTGCTCATAAAAATTTTGAAATCTCAGCTGCCGTTGTTCTTAGTGCTTAGTGGGTGAGAGACTGTTGCCCAGAGAGGTAAATTATTATTATTCCACAAAACTTTTTTTGTTTTTGTTTTTTTCTAATCAACATGATCCTACCGCTTCTCAATAATTTACTGGCATCTCATAATCACCGGCACACCCTCTGTGATCTGTAATCATTTATGGTTGTAACTTCAGTACCAGCTCCAGTGTCTGGGGGCAGGTGGCAGCTGTGGGGGGACACATGACCACAGCTTTCTTATTCCACATAACTGATTTTTTTTTTAAATACATACATTCAGTAATTCAGTTGTCATGTTGCGGCTGCCCCTGTTGAAACTGCAGTCTTGTAGCTCCAGCACCATCACACCAGCTCCCAACAATGCCATCATGCCAGCTCCAAACCACACAGTGTTTCTGCAATCCTGTAATCATTAATACCAATCACTCCAGCTACTGTGTCTAGTGGCACATAAACTGGATGTAGGAGGTTGCGGACCAACCATGTACTGATCCTGTTAAGGCTAAAGCAAAAAAAACATACTGCCACTCTACTCAGGGGGAGGGGGCACAAAAAGAAATAACAGACTTGACAAAACAACTGGTGGACTCTAATGTTAGTGGGAGGACAGGACCTTCAACAAAGTGGCACAATAAAAAACAATAGTGCCCTCTAGTGTCAATGACAAAAGTATAGGGACTACTTTACCCCAGACATGTTCAGTCATTAAAGTTAAGCATTTACTGTAATGTTTTTAATTTTTTAAACATGGTTTTCTGATATTGTGCCTAGATACCATTTTCTAAGCACAATAATACCCTCCAGGGTGAGTAATAAGGACAATACGGGACCTTCCAGAGGTTATAAGGCCCTCCACTTGTGGCATTGGGCCTCATTACCCTAGCCGATCCAGTAATGCTGAATACCTCCCACTCCATTGGGTATTATTAGCACGTATTGTACAGTGTAATAAAATGCAGTGCTCTAAAATACAGAGCAATACATGTGCACAGTACAGTACTGTACAATGTCATGCAGTGCAATATGGTACCTTATGAAATGTGCTTCAAAATTCATGAAACTTGATTGGCTGATGCTGGGCTATCTTTACTCATGCTGTTGTGCTAGAACAACAGTACTAGAGTAAAAAATCAGCAGCCTCTTCACAGCAAAATCAATACTAACCATGCATCTCTTGTTGCTGTCACAAATGTGGCCACACCTTTACTCACTGAAAACTTTAACTGGGCCTAAAATATAAATGCCCTGAAACAAAGTACAAATACATGTTATTTTCCCCTCAATAATCCTTTTCTTACACACCCATAAACAAATTAAAAAATGAAGTAATGAAGTACTACAGTACTTACAGTTTTAATATCTGGTGATTCTTTGCTGATCGTGAAAAATCCCCCCTCCTATCCATACCTGATAACCAGGAAAGTGTTTATAGTGTATGGGAGAGTGCACTTGTTAATGGAATTTAGTGAATTCCTGGTGTTGTTGTACCCTAGTAGTGATGTCAAACTGCTGTTCTACCATCTTGAGTATGTCACTACTAGGTTACAACAACACTGAATGCCCTCGCACTCTCAACTATCCCTGTCAGCTGTGCCAATTGCTTTTTTTCTTGTCAGTTTCATCCTTCACTTCTGACAGAAAAACGAATGATTAGGGGTGGCTTCCCCAGACTTTTTTAACCTCTCCATTGCTGTGCAGGCTGCCCATACACTATAAATGACAAGGGTTAGGCAACAGTGAACAACAGCACTGAGTTTGCTTCTCAAGGTTGTCAGGCTAACTGTAGACATCTTGTGCTTTGCTCTCAAGGCCTACTGGTTTTCACAACAACCTCTCGAAGCAAATAGCACTGGTGTTCACTATTGCCTATCCATTATTCTCTGTGCTACAGATAAAACAGAACCCTGGCTCTGTCTGAGGTCTTTTGTTGTGTGAGTATGGGGTTGAGCATTCTGCCAGTAGAAATGAGCGGAGATTTAAATTCTTATGTTCCATCCATACACTAGTCAACATAACATCTACTGAGTGTCAGAAAGATAGAAAAGAAACATGAGGGGGAAAGGGTAAATAATCACCTCATCAGAACCTCAAAGAGCAATGCCTTCATGATCCCAAGATGTTGCACCTCTTTAGGACAAAGAGCTTTTGCTTACCAGGCACCCAAATGGTTTAAACACTGCCTCCTAACATCTCCTCTGCAACATAGAAACATAGAATTTGATGTCAGATAAGGACCGCTTAGCCCACCCAGTCTGCCCATTTCCCTACCTACTGGATAAGCTGCAGATCCTAGTTAACCAGCAGCCTACTTCTTCCTAGTTTACCCCCAACCCCTAGAATTGCCTTATGATTGACCCATGCATGCTTGAATTCCACCACTGATTTTGACTCCACAACCTCCTCCGGAAGGCCATTCCATACATCCACAACCCTCTCTGTGAAAAAATACTTCCTTAAATTACCTCTGAGCTGCCCCCCCATCTTCAAATTGTGCCCTCTTGTTCTTGCACACCTCTTTTTTTGAAAGATGCTACCCTCTTGGACTTTGTTGATTCCCTTGAGGTACTTGAATGTTTCTATCATGTCCCCCTTCTCCATCCTTTCCTCGAGGCTATACATATTAAGCTCCTTTCGTCTCTCTTCATATGTCTTCCGGTGCAGACCCTGCACCATTTTAGTTGCCCTCCTCTGGACAGCTTCCATCCTGTCTATGTCCTTGTGGAGACTGGGTTCTCCAGAACTGCACACAGTACTCCAGATGGGGTCTCACCAGCTGTCTGTACAGAGGGGTAATAACTTCCTGTTTTCTACTGATGATGCCTCTCCCTATGCATCCCAGTATCCCCCCAGCCCTCCTTGCTGCCCTCTCGCATTGCTTGCCCACCTTTAGGTCATCTGATATGACTGCCCCCAGGTCCCTTTCCATTTTTGTTGTTAGTATCTCACCCCCCATTGTGTACTCTTCCCCTGGGTTTTTGTTTCCCAGGTGCATTACCTTGCACTTTTTAGCATTGAATCTAAACTGCCATACATTTGACCATTCTTCTAACCTTGCAAGTCCTTCTCATCCTTTCCACCCACCCTGGCATCAACTCTGTTGCAGATCTTTGTGTCATCTGCAAGGAGACATACTTTCCTTCAGTCCTTCTGCAATGTAAACATAAAGACATTGAAGAGGACCAGTCCTAATACTGAACCCTCGGTACCCCACTAGTAACCCTCCTTTCTTCTGGTGGACTCCATTTACTATTACTCTCTGTGTCCTATTCTCCAGTCAATTCTTTGCCAGGCTGTCATCTTGGGACCCTCCCAGAACAATGATGGGTACCTTTAAGCAAGAGCTCCAAAAGCATCTTTCTACCAATGCCAGCTGTGATTGCTTCCAGTAGCTATCCCTGGACAATCATAGATTGGTCTGGCAAGTGCCCTGCCTGACCCTACATCCTCTTTACCCCTAGGTTTTTACACACCCCTTCTCTTAATTACTAACCATTTCTCCTGTCTAACCTTTCCCCCTTTCCTCCACACCCTCACTCCCTCTCCTTCACACTACATCCTAAGTTATTTCTGCCTACACTGTGTAGCTGCCTGACCCTGTACCTGCAACCCTGCTCTTGTCTAGCTCCCTACACATTCTGACAAGGCCCACTGGGCTGCTGTTTTGCTACCTATAGGTGTCCCCATCCACTCTAGATGAAGCCACATTTTGAGCTGACATTTTCCACACCCTAGGCACTATCGCTATTGTATTTTAAATTGTCCTACCTCTCCATGTTGCCCTCCACAGTCTGCCCATTTCCTCTCGCCTACCTTTACCCTACCTTTTCTCTCATGGTTGTAACTGGCATGCAATGTATATAGTGTCTTCTAAGCTAATTCTATTTCTGTTCTAATTAGATCATATCTGTCCCTTTACTGACTGTCTAACTGTAACTTGTCTCTTGTCTTACCTTATTTGTTGGCTTGCTGTATTTTGTTTTGTTTTTCTCACTGTTTATACAACTCTGACATGGAACCTATAAAATGAGCTTGTTCCCAAAGGTGTTAATCCAAGACTGAAGTAAATTAATAAAAAATATAAAGAAGAAGTAAAGGTAAAGAAACCGATAAATGGGGTAGGTTGGAAAAATCAGAGGGTTTAGGGCCTAATTTAAAAACAATGGGCCCAATTCTCAAAAGGTTAGGTCTGGCATAACTTGACTTGTGCCATACTATATGTAGTACTTCATTACTTCATTTTTAATTTGTTTATGGGTGTGTAAGAAAAGGATTATTGAGGGAAAATAACATGTATTTGTACTTTGTTTCAGGGGCATTTATATTTTAGGGCCCAGTTAAAGTTTTCAGTGAGTAAAGGTGGTGGCCACATTTGTGACAGCAACAAGAGATGCATGGTTAGTATTGATTTTGCTGTGAAGAGGCTGCTGGATTTTTACTTAGTACTGTTGTTCTCATGACAACAGCATGAGTAAAGATAGCCCAGCATCAGCCAATCAAGTTTCATGAATTTTGAAGCACATTTCATAAGGTACCATATTGCACTGCATGACATTGTACAGTACTGTACTGCACATGTATTGCTCTGTATTTTAGAGCACTGCATTTTATTACACTGTACAATACGTATTTAATAATACCCAATGGAGTGGGAGGTATTCAGCATTACTGGATCGGCTAGGTGTAATGAGGCCCAATGCCACAAGTGGAGGGCCTTATAACCTCTGGAAGGTCCTGTGATTGTCCTTATTACTCACCCTGGAGGGTATTATTGCGCTTAGAAAATGGTATCTAGGCACAATATCAGAAAACCATGTTTAAAAAATTAAAAACATTACAGTAAATGCTTAACTTTAATGACTGAACATGTCTGGGGTAAAGTAGTCCCTATACTTTTGTCATTGACACTAGAGGGCACTATTGTTTTTTATTGTGCCACTCTGTTGAAGGTCCTGTCCTCCCACTAACATTAGAGTCCACCAGTTGTTTTGTCAAGTCTGTTATTTCTTTTTGTGCCCCCTCCCCCCATGAGTAGAGTGGCAGTATTTTTTTTTTACTTTAGCCTTAACAGGATCAGTACATGGTAGGTCTGCAACCCCCTATATCCAGTTTATGTGCCACTAGACACAGTAGCTGGAGTGATTGGTATTAATGATTACAGGATTGCAGAAACACTGTGTGGTTTGGAGCTGGCATGATGGCATTGTTGGGAGCTGGTGTGATGGTGCTGGAGCTACAAGACTGCAGTTTCAACAGGGGCAGCCGCAACATGACAACTGAATTACTGAATGTATGTATTTAAAAAAAAAATCAGTTATGTGGAATAAGAAAGCTGTGGTCATGTGTCCCCCCCCCCACAGCTGCCACCTGCCCCCAGACACTGGAGCTGGTACTGAAGTTACAACCATAAATGATTACAGATCACAGAGGGTGTGCCGGTGATTATGAGATGCCAGTAAATTATTGAGAAGCGGTAGGATCATGTTGATTAGAAAAAAACAAAACAAAAAAAGTTTTGTGGAATAATAATAATTTACCTCTCTGGGCAACAGTCTCTCACCCACTAAGCACTAAGAACAACGGCAGCTGAGATTTCAAAATTTTTATGAGCACTGTGATTTTATTGGTAATTATGTCACTTGGGACTGGACTTTTTTACCTGGGCTATGTTGTGTTATAGATGCCTACCTTGCCACGGGTAACAGCCAGTCAGAGCCCATGAATTTCTTTGCCCATTTTCTAATGCACTGTTCCATATCGTGTTGTATTACACTGTGTTTTATTGATTTGTATTGTGCTGCTCTGTACTATGTTGCACTGCACTGCATTTTATTGGTCTGTATTGTACTGCACTGTACTCTGTTGCACTGCACTACATTGCACTGTACAGTGTTGCACTATGATGTTTTTCGCTATACTGCATTGCTCTGTACTGTATTGCACTGTATTGAGTTACACAGTATTATACTACAGGATACTGTAGTGTACTACACTTTTTTGATTTGTATTTTGCTGCACTGTACTGCATCACATTGCAATCTGTTGCACTGCTTTGCATTGTGTTGTACTGTACTCTGTTGTACTGTTTTGCACTGTACTGCACTGCATTACAGCTGTATAGTATTGCACTGTACAGCACATCACTGTAACATATAGTACTGTACAGCGCTGTGCTGTAATGTACGGTATTTTACTGATTTGTAGTGCACGGTACTGAATTGTGTTTACTGTACTATAGTATATGATACTGTATACCAGAAATACGTCAGGTTCTTAAGAAACCTTGTACGACTTTACTCTATAGAAGAGCTGACATCATGGAGGGGATAAGGGAATTGCAGAGAGACCTGCAAAGGCTGGAAAATTGCTCCAATGTCTGGCAACTAAGTCTGGCAACTAAAGTTCAGTGCCAAGAAGTGCAAAGTGTTATTCTGGTTAACTGTCATCTGTGCTTATATGATCATGTGTTTGATTTTAGCACAGCGCCTTGATAATTTTGAAAGGCGCTTTAAAATAAAGTTTATTATTATTAGATGCATTTAGGGAAGCAAAGCCCCAGAACCGAGTACTGGATGGGAGGGATTCAGCCGGACACAACATCAGAGGAAAGGAACCTAGGAGTCGTCATTAGTGACTCCCTTAAACAAACTAGCCAATACAACATGGCCTTCAGCAAGGCTAATAGGCTGTTAGGGTGCATTGGGAGGGGGTTAAATGTTTGGAAACATGAGGTACTATATAGGTCACTAGTGAGGCCACACCTGGAGTAACGTGCATAGTTCTAGAACATGCCTAGTTCTAGAGTTTCCACCTGAAAAGGACAGGGATAGTCTAGCGGCAGTACAGTGCAAGGTGACCAAGATAGATCAGGACCAAGAAGGCAGATCCTATGAGGGATAGGTAAAGGCGCTGAACATGTATTCACTCAAATCCAGATGAAAGAGGTGGGGGACATGATAGAGACCTTCAAGTTCCTGAAAAGAATAAAGGAGGTCAGCTGTGCAGAGTTGTCTACCAGGAACATAAATGCTAAGACATGGGATCACAAGTGGAGGTTAATGAGGGAAACGTTACATAAAAAGGATGTAAGGAAGTATTATGTTACAGAAAGGGTGGATGGCCCATGGAATAGTCTGCCAGCAGAAGTGGCAGGTGCCAAAACCATAAACAGCTTCAAACAACAGCTACAAACATGTCTGGGATAGAGCCAAGGGTACAGTAGCTACTCAGAGGGATGAAGGAGGTGGAAAAATGGAGAATAGGGGAATAAGGTAAGCAAAGACTCCACAGGGACAACACTTCCAAGGGTATGACAAGATAACATGGGCAGTCATTATTTTTCTGCCATCATCACTTATGTTTCTATGTCATTATACCACGTACCACTTAAGCAGAGTAGTATTTTGTTGATTATCCCCTTGGGCTAACTAAATTAGGTTGTTTTTCTGCCATACTCACCAGAATGGTTTGATATCTCCCCCTTAGAGCATGGGATGCAGTCAAAGCAACATATGGGTTGTCCCTTCCAAGCAGCTTTCCTGTATCCTGGGCCACAGCTTTCACTACACACAGAACGTGGGATCTGGAGGGAAAAAAGAAGAGGAGATAGGATAAGATCTTACTTTGAGGTGGCTCTTGCAGTAGTCTACACTGTTAGGACTAAGCTGCCAGGCACCAGGACCACATAGAAAATTTCTAGCTAGCAGTCTACAACAGGGGACCACCCCCTGATTTTAGCACGTTGATGTCCATACTGGTATGAGAGGGGTGTTCCCTACCCCAACCTCAGTTCTTTTCCCACCATCAACCTGCACTTGTTGTACCTTACAGATCATTGCTTCAGTTCACTGCCATCTTCTTTATTTTTTTACTAAAGATTTAAGTTTGCCCTTTGGCTCCATGTCATCACCAACTTTTTCTGCAGACTCTCACAAGTCGAAGTATGCCTGTGGCAAACAGCTCCCTGAAAATGATGGACACATTACATGCATCAACTGTCTAGGCCCAGATGACAACATTGAAGCCTGTCAGGTGTGCCTGAAATTCAGGGCCGCAGTAATCTGGGAACAAGTGGGGATGTTGTCAGGGGCCCCAAGCTCACGGGGGCCCACCCAAGAAGCTGGCATTACCTCCCAGAATTAGATGGTTTGGGAGACAGGGGCCCATTTCAAATGACCTATCCTGGGCCCCTAAATTCTTAGCTGCAGCCCTGCTGAAATTCAACCAGGTCACGCGCAAATGACGCTAGAAGGTTCCAGACAACCATCTACTCTAGAAAAGATTGGCCACCTTGGAAAAGGAGCTGCAGACCCAGGTTACAGTGGGGACCTCTGCAATGACTTCCTCATCCAAGAAGAAACATAAGAAGCACCGGGACCGGGATCGGTTCGCTCCTGAGCTGCTGTCACCTTCAGGGGCCATGGCAGAGTCTGAGTCTTCCCCCTGCAGGGATCTACCTCAGTGACCACATCAGCTCTCTTGCCTTCTGGGCTGCCTGTGGATAAGCCTCCCACCATTATTTCTGTGGTGGGAAGTGCTTGCGCAGGTTCTGACTGATTCTTCCCTGTTTGCAGCTCCTGTTGCTCAGGCTAGTTCTCCACCAGGTGCTAAGCCAGGTGGCCAGGGCTGGTTCTTAGGGTGAGGCTTTGGCTGATAACACCCATCCAGCCACAGCGTCTTTGCAGGACTCCAGTTTGTAGTCCAATGATGGTCAGTTGGACCGGTGCCTGCTGCCGCCCGTCCTGTCAGAGCCACAGCCAGCTTCTGTGGGGCCTCCCCCCACAGTGCCTTCAGGTCCACAGCCACCACCAGTGGTTCCCCCTCATAGTCCTCCCCATCAGGCACCAGCAGAGTCTTCCTCTGCCAGGCTCCCATCTAATGATCCGGTGCCAAGCCATCCTCTGCTGAAGCCTGCAGGTCCTCCTGCTTTGGGTTGGGCACCCTCGACCTTCTCGCCACTGGTCACCACCTTGGTTTACCAGGAGTCGATTCTTATCTAGGACCCCTCAGAGTCTGAACCCAATCAGCAACAATCAGTTATGATCTCGGGTTGTGCCTCGGACCCTTCTGTCCCAGGCTTGGACATCGGACCCATCTGAGCGACGCCAGGCCCCATTTATGGATTCCTGACACATTATCTGGCACCGGGCTGTTCTTTCCACCTGTTGCTCCTCTGCTGGATGTCAGTGGACTACAGCACCCTTCTTATAGTGTGGTGGGTGTCGGCCCAAAGACTGGCTCCTACCCAGCAGGTGTTGTCCACAACCTCTCCCCCAGCGAGGAACTTCCCTTCATCTGACATGGATGCCCCCCTCCTGAAATGGAACACCGTTTGGGTGCTGGGACAACTATAACATTCAGGCCTATTGCCACTTCTGCATTTTTTATTGTGAGCTAGAGGGTTAGTGTATGTGGTTTTCAGAGTTTTGGGCTTTTGAGTTTTATTTCGTATTTTGCCTTTTGGTGGTGTGGATTAGGGATATTTTGTGTTTTTCTGGAGGATTTTCTTCGCGGTGATCAAGATGTATTCCAGGTTTTAGGGTTGGAGTATTGAGGAGTAGGATTTTAGAGATGAATATTTGCTTTAGTATTTGTATTTTTGGAAGCGTTGTGGTTGTTTTTAGTGGTAGTCAAATGATGATGTTTATTTATAGTTTGCAATGGCGGTATTAGTCTTGCTTGGCAGGCAATTAAGTATTATGTTTTGATGGTATGCTTATGGATTTTACCTGTTGATTTTTCATATATTTGTTAGTTTAAAAGGGAGTGTGGGGAGATTAGTAGTTGGAGGATTTTTTGATAGGGAGTTTAAATATGGATTTTTAGGGGTGTTTTTTACTATGGTTTAGTGGGGTTTAGAAATTACTTGCATATAAGTGATGTATCCGCTACTTTTAGGGAGAGGGGATTGTTTAATTCTTGCTAGAGTTTTGTGTTTAGATTGAGTAGTGTAGGTTTGTGCTTTAGTAGATGGCATTTCTGATGTTTTTAAATGATAGGGGTGGAAATTGCATTTTTGTGTTTTGCTGTTTGTGCTAGATGCTTGTTAGTTATACTTGGATTGATGGCTTTTTGTGTGTTTAGGGGTTTTGCTGGATGTTTTTTGGGGTTTTTTGCTGTTTGTGGAGGATATAATGTTATGTTTACTTGGTAAGAGTTAGAATGGTTTTTCATATTGTTTTGTGTTAGTGGGTGGGTTGGATTTGCTTTTGAAATTACTATTTGGGATAGTGACTTTTGTGTTTCTTGTGATTTTGGGGATTTCAGGTGTGTTGTGTTTGTTTTGTATTGGCTATCTTTGCTTGTAGGTGTTTATAGGTTAGAGGGGAGGTGTGTGTACTTGCAATTTTTTTAAATGTTATATTTGTATTTTTTTTTGTTGGGGATTGGGGAGAGAGAAGGGAATGGGAGGGAGGGTTTTTCTTTTCTTGGAGTTTTTAGTTTATTTTTTTTAGTGTTATGTTTCTATTGGGATGTTTTGCTGTGGGACATGTTTAGTGTTTCACTTTCATGAGTAGGTTACTAGGTTTTTTAGTTAAGGTGGTGTGACATTTTTCTGTTGTTTTTGTTTTTAGAGGGTTGTGTTATGTTTTCTTCTATGACTTTGGGGTTTTGTTTTTTTGTTTTGTGTTTTTTCTATGCTAGGTTTTTTGGAGTTTAGTGTAGGTTAGGATAGGGAGCAATTTGCTTGGCTGGTAGGTGGGTTTGTTTTTTTCTTTCTTTTGTTGGGATGGGTTTTTCTATGGAGGTTAGGGATTGAGTGGGATGTTTGATTCTTCTAGTGTGTTTAGGTTGTGGTTGTTTTATGTTGTTTTGTTGAGTTTTTTATGAAATATTTTTTTCTTAGAATTATGTTGGGTTTGGATGTAGGTTTGTGGGTTGCTTTCATTTTTTTTGGGTGTAACATGTTTCTGAGAGGGTTGGGTTCAACTTCTATCATGATGGAGGTTCTAGTTACTAAGTGAGTAAATTATAAGGGGTTTTATTTCGAGTTGCATAGATGCAATTTTTTCTGCCAGGGATATTTTTATTGTGTGTGTCTAGTACTTGCTTAGTCTGACTTTTCTAAGGGTTTTTCTTATTTAGGGAAGGTTTTGGGGTTTTTGTAGATTGAGATCTATTAGTTTAGTTTTGTTTGTTTTTCTGTACTTGATGGGGTTAGTTTCTTTTGTTTTAGACATACTTTTCTATCAGTTCTTTTTCTGTTTTCTTACTTTTCAGTTAGCTATCCTTAACAACCCTAGTCTTTTATCTCCTCCTTCCTAACCTTCCCCACTAAACCCTAATCACTCTACTTCCTGGCCCCTACTGGCCTATCTCTCTTGCCTACTTCCTACCCTGGACAACATCTCCAAGTCTGCTTTCCTATAACCCTTCTGACTGTTTAATTAACTTTTTTGTACCTTATTCCTTTAACTCTCTTGCCTTTGCACAATCCTTAAGACGGTCACGACAACGTCTTCATTAGACTGCATTTAATTAAAGTTTGCCTGTCACCCAACTTTTATTCACATATTTACCTGCCTGTACCATTGATGTTCTATCACTTACTTGACCTTTATTTGCAATATTTATTGCTTGATGTTATACCTACATATTTGTTATTGTCCTTTATTATCTTCCTGTATCTTTTGTTCAAACGTTTCGATGTGGAGCCTTTGTAAACAAGCCACTGTCTCTAAGGTTGTAACTCCAAGAACGTAATAAATAAATAAGAGCTTCTCTTGAAGATCTACTGTTACGGTAAGTTCTTACATAACTGAAGATTTTCTGCAGTATGTGCTCTATGAGGATCAATGCTCGTAAGGTTTGGGGTCTGCATGGTAAAATAGTTCTGACTGGCAGCATACTGTACTTCTGTTCTGGAGATCTGGGTTCATTTCCCAACCCACCAAGGACAGATACTTAAGGATGCACCTTACCCAGAGGGATATTAGAAGGAGCAAATCTGCTTGCTATTTCAGCACCATGTGTGGTGGCAGTTCGATGTCAAGTAACATTGTGAATGACCGTGCAAAATCAGCCATCCTCGCACTAATAGAGTGACATCATATTTGGCCTCCAGTCAGTTGAAATGATTATACCTCATTCCAAGGGGCTAATTAGTTGCAGTTTTGAAGGACTGGTGATTTGTGGTGGGGTTGAATACCTTATTTCGAAGATTCAGCCAAATATTTGTATTCTGGGCAAAATATTTGGGCATTCATATTCATTAAACATCAAGACATGAGACTGGCTAGGAGGAAAACAACATTGACAAATCATTTTAAATAATATTTGCCTGGAAATATCAACTGTATGATCGATGTAAAATTTATGACACATATATGAGTCCTAGCTATAGTGTTTATAAACTTTGTTAAACTGAGGATTTCATTTTTTAAATATGGGTCATATAAATGATGGCCATAAAAAAAAAAAAAATCTTCCCGCTTACTGTGGAACTCAGAAGGAAATGTGTACTGCATACTACATTAACTTCATTTTTTTAAAACAGGGAGCTAATCCAGTTAGCTGAGTTTCTGTACCTTAAAGACATGTTTCAGCATTAAAGCCAGGACTGTAAATGCCATATAGTGTATATTGGGCACATACATTCCCACTCATTCTTATAATTCCTGCTTCTCAATTTTCTTGTGACTCTTTCTCAGCTCACCCACACAACTTTGCAAATATATTAGTCTATTGACAAACTACCCATGAAAAGCGTGTAGGTTCCCTACATCGATCCACACCACCCGTGCGGGTGTGTGCATGCCAGTATTCACGATTGCTAGCTACCAGACCATGGCCCTGCCCCACTGGCATGCAGCAGCGCAGGAGAGGAGCATGGCCATGGGGCAGACATCCAATGGGATGTTCATCCTGGGTCCCGGAGTGGATCCCATGCTCATGCAGGAGGATTCTAGGACTGCGTGTAGCCTGACAGTTGGTCTAATCTGAATCGGGAACCACTTGACTGTTTAATCATGGCCTTACAACATTCAAATATGGAGAAAAATGCATCAGATCTGGCCACACATGCACCAAGCCTGGAAATGGGCATGGAACTTTTGATGAACTTAAATCCAACAGACCCTTGCAGTCATCTGCTGACATGCACGTAAGTTCAAACTGGGTCTATATTTTTTCTGAATCTTATAAATAATGCTTTGACTAATTTTATAAATGCATTGAATTTAGAAATTGATAAATTGATTAACAAACACAGAATGAGATGCAACACAAATCTGTCTTGAGTGGAACAGGAGGCCTTGAAGGAACTGCAAGACTTAAAAGGCACAATTATTAAGCCCTCTGATTAGGGGGGAAATATTGTGCCTTTAAAAGAATCTTCCTACATTACCATGGTGTGAGAGTTGCTGGATGACACTGCGAATTACAAGAAACTGACCAGTAACCCAACATCTATTTTTTAAGGGAGAATTATTTGAACTTGTGGACCTTGGCTTAGCACAGGGCTTAATTTATAAACAAGAGACCAATTTCCCAAGAATAGAATTTCCCATACTAGCAACTTTTTATGTGCTTCCCAAGATCCACAAAAATCTAAACAATCTTCCGGGATGATCTATCATCTTGGGAATGGGCTCCCTTACTCAAAATCTGAATCTCTATTTTGACCACTTCCTACGATCATGTGCCTTTGAACTGAAGTCTTACATACAAGATATGATGGATCTCTTAAATAAAATAAGAGATCTACATTGGGAAAGCAGTTTTAAGTGGGCAAGTATAGACGTTACTAGCCTCTATACCTGTATTCCACATAGAAAGGGGATTGACGCAGTTCAGAAAGCTTTTGTCACACCAAGAGGAGGCTCTGGTCCCATTTCTTGTAAAAGGGCTTGAATTTGCACTTATGAGGAATTTTTTTACATTTGATAAGGAATTCTATCTTCAGCAATGTGGCATGGCCATGGGGGTGACACTTGTTCCCCTATATGCCAATATTTATATGGGCCAATGGGAGGAGGAGCAGATCTATGATGTTAGAAGGAATAAATATTTTAGACCAATTGTATGCTAGTACCGCTTTATAGATGATGTGCGGTGCATATGAGTTGAAACAACTGAGGAATTTGAGGAGTTCATGATATGTATTAATCAAAATAAGTTTGAATTGAAATTTATGTATGAAATCAGTGCTCATGAACCTAAGTTGCTGGATGTCACCCTTTCTGTAAATATGGATAGCACAGTTTCTAGTAAAAGCTGTAGAAAGAACATGACAGCAAATAGCATTCTACAGCATGACAGCTTCCATCCGCACAGCTTGGTTGACTCCTATCCCATATACACAGTACATCAGAATACATAGAAACTGCAGTTCCAAGAGTGATTTTGAATCACAGGCCCAAAATCTGACTGAGAGGTTGATGAATGGGGCTACCAACTCCCCAGTTTGCAGATTGCACTAGAAAAAGTGACATCACAGGACAGAAAAAATGTGTTAATACTAAAGAACAGGGAGAGGAAAGAAGAAGTGTTGTGTAGATTGTGTTTAGATTTCAGTCCTGTATCTGGCTCAATAGGCAATTTAGTATATAAATTCTGGTCTTTACTTACAAGTGAGCCACAACTAAATTCTGTAATATGACAGAAACCCAGAGTAACATTTAAAAAGGGCCAGAATCTAGGGGACATGTTAACTAGGAGTCATTTTGTCAGAACCAAAGTCCATAGAAATTGGCTATTGAATAGACCTGAAGGCTTCTTCCGTTGTGGGTTTTGGTAATATTTGCAAGTATGCTCTCTACAGGCATGTGTGTGTGTGTGTGTGTGTGTGTGTGTGTGTGTGTGTATATATATATATATATATATATATATATATCACACATGAGCATAACAAAGTGAGTAAAACTCAGTTTGTCACCTGCAGGAGCACTTATGTGGTATAGGTGTGGGTGCACATGTGGCTGCAATATGTACAGTAGATCACACTACATATATGTTGAAAGTAAGGATCCAAGAACATATTAGAGCAATCCTTAATAAAACTTGAGAATGCTATTGAGCCTACTATGCTGTAGCTCACCACTCTAGCCCCATTGGGACTCAAATTTACTGCTTTGGAACAGATACCCTATTCCTTTGGGGGACTGAGTTACTCTTTAGAGAAGAAAAGAGTAGATGGATCTCCACCCTAGGGGCACTGAACCCTGGGGGAATGAACAAGGAAATTGACTATAGGTCCTACCTTAAGGATCCTTGAAAAATTCTACTGCTTTATATAAAGGAATGTTTTGAAGAATATAAATAATGTACATAATGCTTGCTCACTTTCAGAAATAACTAATTACAAGGATGCTAATTGAGCCTTACACTTGTGGTGACTGGTCCACCATGTTGGCCTGTAGTTTCTTGAAGTTTTCTGCTTACTGTCTATCAGGATGTATTTTCCCTCTTACTTTACACAAAATATGGCCAATCCTGGCATCTATCCAGATTTAAGTCTTGTAACTAATTAGTCACTGTCACATATCCATTCGGCAGGTCAGGACCTCTGCTCCCACAGTGCCAACCTCAAAGCGCAATAGTGTGAACAGGTAACAGACAGGGTAACTTTCCTGTCTGCTTTTGGGTTCAAATCACCTTTAGTCTCAAGTTCTGGGGGGATTCAAACTGTGAACCTTATGCTAGCGTACCCATATGTACAGGCTCAGATAATATTCTCTTCGGGGGGATGCACTATATCGTTCGCCTAAGGGCACCTAACCAGGTATCCAAAATGAACCCTTTTAACTCTGTAAGATACCTTAGGTACCTTTTTCCAAGCTTAGTAATACCATCAAGCTGTTCAATAGCTTTGTCAGACTTAACCCCCTATACGTCACATGCAAAAAGAACTCGTAGACACCCCGGCAGACTTTTAAAGAAAAGGTACTTCACTAAAAGATGATAAAAATATGAAAAATGTAAACAGAGAACAATGTATCAAAGAGCTCACAATCACTTAAAAGAACAAGGGAAAAATACAAAGCAAAACTCCTACCACAATACAGTTAGATCTTTGCTACCTAAGGTATAACCTCTGGAAGTGCGTTTTAAAGTTAGATCAGAGAGCTGTGTCTCTCTAGAGTCCAAAGATGAGGTTTACAACCCTGCAGTCCATCACCCAGGTGTGATATAGCCAACAGAAATCAGCTAAATGACGTCCTGACCCTGATGTAATAAAATGAATATTTAGTTTCCAACTTCAAAAGCATGAGGTCATAAAAGGCTTGTAACATGCAATTTCTCAAGGAAGTTAATAACATTGCATTACAGAGATCTCCGGTCAGTGCTAATACGCCCTGTGATTTCAGCTGCTGACACCTTTGTAATTTAAAAGGGCCAAATCTCACAGACTGACATTTCATATACTGACCATTTATTTATACTACCAATATCATACAATAATCATAACTAGCTGGCCAAGTGTCACAATCCTCCCAGCTAGACTGAATTTGGGGTCTCTATCCCTTGCATGGGATGAGCTCCCTAAGTCAGTTCACCTCATATAGATGCGATAAGCCATTCATGCTCTGATTGGCCACTCCCAGCCCTATGTAAGATTGTCATGTCATACCCTGGCAAGGCACCTACTCCTTAATAGTCTACCATTAGTTTTTCCATTTGTCTCAGCCAAACCAGGGAGTTGTGGCCAGTTTCTACCTCAAAATGCTGCCCATATAAGTATGGCTTAATTTCTTTAGGGCCCACACTCATGGCAAGACAATCTTTTCCACAGTGGAGTGTTCTCCTTCCTGGGAAGTAACTTTTTACTCAGGTACACTACAGGATGATCTTTCCCTTGGTTGGATGTCTGACTCAGTTCTGCCCCAATACCCATGTCTGAGGCATCAGTCTCGACTATAAAGGGTCTGCTATAGTCAGGACTTGTCAACACAGGAGCACTACACAGTGATTTCTTCAGTCTGATAAAGGCTTTTTCACAGGCTGGTTCCCAGGCAATTTTCTTAGGCATCGTTTTCTTTACCATGTCAGATAGGGGAGCAGCCAGGGCACTGTAATTGAGTACAAATTTCTCCTATGGTACCCTGCTGTCCCTTAAAACTCCTGACCTACTTCCATTTCTTGTCTGGGCCATGCCTGATCACTTTCTATATTTACTTGGTTAGAGGTGGAGTTGCCCCAGCCTCACAACATGCCCATGGTATGCCACTTCAGCCATTGCCACCTGGCACTTCTCAGCTTTGACAGTGAGCCTGGCCCTCTGCATCCTGCCAAGCACTTCCCTAAGGTGGGACAAGTGTTCCTCCCAGCTGGCACTAAAGATGGCAGTGCCATCCAGGTATGCCACTGTGCACTCCTCAGCACCATTTAACACCTGGTTCACCAACCTTTGGAAAGTGGCCACAGCATTCTTCATTCTGAAAGGCATTACTTTAAATTCAAATAAGCCTATCGGAGAGATGAAGGCTGACCTCTCCCTGGCTCTGTCAGTTAACTCTGCCTGTCAGTACCCCTTTGTCAGGTCAATAGTCATAAGGTAGGTCGCCCCTCCCCACTTTTCCAAAAGTTCGTCCATCCAGGGCATCAGGTGGGCATCTGACTTCGTGACTGCATTCAGTCCACACAGAAATGAGTAGAGCCATCTGGCTTGGGCACAAGGACTACAGGTGAGGCTCGGGGGCTGTGGAATCTCTGAATACAAATCCAGCATTTCCACCACCTTCCTCCTAATGTCCTTTTGAACAACTTGACACTCAATATGCTGTCCACCATGTGGGCGCCTGTGTCCCTGTCTCACATTGTGCATCGCTAATGGGTTAGTCCAGGTTTGTGTTAAACAGTGAGGCAAAGTCTGATAAAACTTTCCTGGATCTTGTCCGGGCCTACTGGGTGACAATTTAACTACGTCCACAGAGGACTCCAGCTTGCTTTCTTCCAGCAAGTCCAGAAGGGGGCCCCTTTGTCCATCCCCTCCCCAGGACTACACACTGCAAACACCATGCCAGTCCTATTAGCATAAGGCTTCATCATGTTGATATGGTACATCCTTTCTGTATGTCTTCTGTCAGGTACTCTATGATATAGTTCATATCATTTACCTTTCTGACTACTTATTACGGTCCTACCCACTCAGCCTGCAGCTTTGTCTTTCCAGACTGGATAAGGACCATGACTTCCTGACCCACTGTGTATGAGCAAGCTCTGGCTCTGTGGTTGTACCACACTTTTTGTTTCTGTTGGGCAGCTGATATATTGCTCTGGGCTGTCCCCATAAGCTCCTTCTAGCCTTTCCAAACCTAAGGACACAATCCACAATGGGAGTTCCCTGGGTGGTGTGTGGGCCTTCCCAGTCCCTCCTGGATCAAGTCAAGGGGCCCACGCGCTCTGCATCCATATAAGAGCTTGAAGGGGGAAAACCTCTGACTCTTGGGCATTCCCTGTATGCAAACAACAGGTGGGTGACCACAGCTTATTCCACATAACTGATTTTTTTTTTAAATACATACATTCAGTAATTCAGTTGTCATGTTGCGGCTGCCCCTGTTGAAACTGCAGTCTTGTAGCTCCAGCACCATCACACCAGCTCCCAACAATGCCATCATGCCAGCTCCAAACCACACAGTGTTTCTGCAATCCTGTAATCATTAATACCAATCACTCCAGCTACTGTGTCTAGTGGCACATAAACTGGATGTAGGAGGTTGCGGACCAACCATGTACTGATCCTGTTAAGGCTAAAGCAAAAAAAAAACATACTGCCACTCTACTCACGGGGGAGGGGGCACAAAAAGAAATAACAGACTTGACAAAACAACTGGTGGACTCTAATGTTAGTGGGAGGACAGGACCTTCAACAGAGTGGCACAATAAAAAACAATAGTGCCCTCTAGTGTCAATGACAAAAGTATAGGGACTACTTTACCCCAGACATGTTCAGTCATTAAAGTTAAGCATTTACTGTAATGTTTTTAATTTTTTAAACATGGTTTTCTGATATTGTGCCTAGATACCATTTTCTAAGCACAATAATACCCTCCAGGGTGAGTAATAAGGACAATACGGGACCTTCCAGAGGTTATAAGGCCCTCCACTTGTGGCATTGGGCCTCATTACACCCCTGGCCGATCCAGTAATGCTGAATACCTCCCACTCCATTGGGTATTATTGCGTACGTATTGTACAGTGTAATAAAATGCAGTGCTCTAAAATACAGAGCAATGCATGTGCAGTACAGTACTGTACAATGTCATGCAGTGCAATATGGTACCTTATGAAATGTGCTTCAAAATTCATGAAACTTGATTGGCTGATGCTGGGCTATCTTTACTCATGCTGTTGTCGCAGAACAACAGCACTAGGTAAAAATCCAGCAGCCTCTTCACAGCAAAATCAATACTAACCATGCATCTCTTGTTGCTGTCACAAATGTGGCCACCACCTTTACTCACTGAAAACTTTAACTGGGCCCTAAAAATATAAATGCCCTGAAACAAAATACAAATACATGTTATTTTCCCCTCAATAATACCTTTCTTACACACCCATAAACAAATTAAAAAATGAAGTAATGAAGTACTACAGTACTTACAGTTTTAATATCTGGTGATTCTTTGCTGATCATGAAAAATCCCCCCTCCTATCCATACCTGATAACCAGGAAAGTGTTTATAGTGTATGGGAGAGTGTCCTTGTTAATGGAATTTAGTGAATTCCTGGTGTTGTTGTACCCTAGTAGTGATGTCAAACTGCTGTTCTACCATCTTGAGTATGTCACTACTAGGTTACAACAACACTGAATGCCTTCACACTCTCAACTATCCCTGTCAGCTGTGCCAATTGCTTTTTTTCTTGTCAGTTTCATCCTTCACTTCTGACAGTAAAATGAATGATTAGGGGTGGCTTCCCAATACTTTTTTAACCCCTCCATTGCTGTGCAGGCTGCCCATACACTATAAATGACAAGGGTTAGGCAACAGTGAACAACAGCACTGAGTTTGCTTCTCAAGGTTGTCAGGCTAACTGTAGACATCTTGTGCTTCGCTCTCAAGGCCTACTGGTTTTCACAACAACCTCTCGAAGCAAATAGCACTGGTGTTCACTATTGCCTATCCATTATTCTCTGTGCTACAGATAAAACAGAACCCTGGCTCTGTCTGAGGTCTTTTGTTGTGTGAGTATCGGGTTGAGCATTCTGCCAGTAGAAATGAGCAGAGATTTAAATTCTTATGTTTCATCCATACACTAGTCAACATAACATCTGCTGAGTGTCAGAAAGATAGAAAAGAAACATGAGGGGGGAAAGGGTAAATAATCACCTCATCAGAGCCTCAAAGAGCAATGCCTTCATGATCCCAAGATGTTGCACCTCTGTAGGACAAAGAGCTTTTGCTTACCAGGCACCCAAATGGTTTAAACACTGCCTCCTAACATTTCCTCTGCAACATAGAAACATAGAATTTGATGGCAGATAAGGACCACTTAGACCACCCAGTCTGCCTATTTCTCTACCTACAGGATAAGCTCCAGATCCTAGTTAACCAGCAGCCTACTTCTTCCTACCCCCACGCCCTAGAATTGCCTTATGACTGACCCATGCATGCTTGAATTCCACTACTGATTTTGACTCCACAACCTCCTCCGGAAGGCCGTTCCATACATCCACAACCCTCTCTGTGAAAAAATACTTCCTTAAATTACCTCTGAGCCGCCCCCCCATCTTCAAATTGTGCCCTCTTGTTCTTGCACACCTCTTTTTTGAAAGATGCTACCCTCTTGGACTTTGTTGATTCCCTTGAGGTACTTGAACGTTTCTATCATGTCCCCTCTCCCTTCTTTCCTCGAGGCTATACATATTAAGCTCCTTTCGTCTCTCTTCATATGTCTTCCGGTGCAGACCCTGCACCATTTTAGTTGCCCTCCTCTGGACAGCTTCCATCCTGTCTATGTCTTTGTGGAGATTGGGTCTCCAGAACTGCACACAGTACTCCAGATGGGGTCTCACCAGCTGTCTGTACAGAGGGGTAATAACTTCCTGTTTTCTACTGGTGATGCCTCTCCCTATGCATCCCAGTATCCCTCAGCCCTCCTTGCTGCCCTCTCACATTGCTTGCCCACATTTAGGTCATCTGATATGACTGCCCCCAGGTCCCTTTCCATTTTTGTTGTTGTTAGTATCTCACCCCCCATTGTGTACTCTTCCCCGGGTTTTTGTTTCCCAGGTGCATTACCTTGCACTTTTTAGCATTGAATCTAAACTGCCATACATTTGACCATTCCTCTAACCTTGCCAAGTCCCTTCTCATCCTTTCCACTCCACTTTATAAATCAACTCTGTTGCAGATCTTTGTGTCATCTGCAAAGAGACATACTTTTCCTTCCAGTCCTTCTGCAATGTCGCTTATAAAGACATTGAAGAGGACCAGTCCTAATACTGAACCCTACGGCACCCCACAAGTAACCTTCCTTTCTTCTGAGTGGACTCCATTTACTATTACTCTCTGTGTCCTATTCTCCAGCCAATTCTTTACCCAGGCTGTCATCTTGGGACCCACTCCCAGAACAATGATAGGTACCTTTAAGCAAGAGCTCCAAAAGCATCTTTCTACCAATGCCAGCTGTGATTGCTTCCATTAGCTATCCCTGGACAATCATAGATTGGTCTGGCAAGTGCCCTGCCTGACCCTACATCCTCTTTACCCCTAGGTTTTTACACACCCCTTCTCTTAATTACTAACCATTACTCCTGTCTAACCTTTCCCCCTTTCCTCCCCACCCTCACTCCCTCTCCTTCACACTACATCCTAAGTTATTTCTGCCTACACTGTGTAGCTGCCTAACCCTGTACCTGCAACCCTGCTCTTGTCTAGCTCCCTACACATTCTGACAAGGCCCACTGGGCTGCTGTTTTGCTACCTATAGGTGTCCCCATCCACTCTAGACGAAGCCACATTTTGAGCTGACATTTTCCACACCCTAGGCACTATCGCTATTGTATTTTAAATTGTCCTTCCTCTCCATGTTGCCCTCCACAGTCTGCCCATTTCCTCTCGCCTACCTTTACCCTACCTTTTCTCTCATGGTTGTAACTGGCATGCAATGTATATAGTGTCTTCTAAGCTAATTATATTTCTGTTCTAATTAGACCATATCTGTCCCTTTACTGACTGTCTAACTGTAACTTGTCTCTCGTCTTACCGTATTTGTTGGCTTGCTGTATTTTGTTTTGTTTTTCTCACTGTTTATACAACTCTGACATGGAACCTATAAAATGAGCTTGTTCCCAAAGGTGTTAATCCAAGACTGAAGTAAATTAATAAAAAATATAAAGAAGAAGTAAAGGTAAAGAAACCGATAAATGGGGTAGGTTGGAAAAATCAGAGGGTTTAGGGCCTAATTTAAAAACAATAGGCCCAATTCTCAAAAGGTTAGGTCTGGCATAACTTGACTTGTGCCATACTATATGGTGCAAGTAGCAAGTTATGCCAGCAGTTGCTACATGTGGTATTCTGCAAAGCATCCTGTGACTTGTCGCAGGCTGCTTGCACCAAAGTGGACTTACATCACCAGATATGCCCTAACCCCCTGCAACATGGTGCTAGGGGGTTTACGGCAGCTGTTGTGCCCTATTCTGGAAAGGCAGCAACAAAGTCCCCAGTAGCGTTATTCTAGAAGACCCCCCGATGGACTTCTGTCAAAGAACAGTTACACCAGCAGATAGCTGTTGCAACTTGCATCCACCGGGGGGGAGTCAACTGCCCCAAACCACCAGAATGTGCCATCCCACATCAGCCACAATCCTGTCTCACATGACAGCCTGCAGGGTCAGGGATCCTCCTGACTGTAATAGCCCCCCAACCCTGGTTCCCCATTAGTGTGTACAAAGGGCTATGGGCCCCCCAGCCTCCAATACCCAAATACTGAATATAGATGCCCCGTGGGGCTAGCATCCCTTCCATGCCCATTCCCCCATGTATAGTATATGCCCCAAAGGGCTAGCACTTCCTTCATGACCATTCCCCCATGTATAGTATATGCACCGCAGGGCTAGCACCCTTCCATGACCATTCCCCCATGTATAGTATATGCCCCACAGGGCTAGCACCCTTCCATGCCCATTCCCCCATGTATAGTATATGCCCCACAGGGCTAGCACTCCTCCATGACCATTCCCCCATGTATAGTATATGCCCCACAGGGCTAGCACCCCCTTCCATGACCATTCCCCATGTATAGTATATGCCCCGCAGGGCTAGCACCTCTCCATGACCATTCCCCCATATATAGTATATGCCCCACAGGGCTAGCACTTCCTCCATGCCCATTCCCCATGTATAGTATATGCCCCACAGGGCTAGCACTTCCTCCATGACCATTCCTCCATATATAGTATATGCCCCACAGTGCTAGCACCCCTTCCATGCCCATTCCCCATGTATAGTATATGCCCCGCAGGCCTAGCACCCCTCCATGACCATTCCCCATGTATAGTATATGCCCGAAGGCCTAGCACTCTTCATGACCATTCCCCCATGTATAGTATATGACCTCAGGGCTAGCACCCTCCATGACCATTCCCCATGTATAGTATATGCCCCGGGCTAGCACTTCCTCCATGCCCATTCCCCCATGTATAGTATATGCCCCGCAGGGCTAGCACTTCCTCCATGACCATTCCCCCATGTATAGTATATGCCCCACAGGGCTAGCACCCCTTCCATGACCATTCCCCCATGTATAGTACATGCCCCAGGATTAAGCACTTCCTCCATGCCCATTCCCCTGTATAGTATATGCCCCTTGCCTAGCACTTCCTCTATGTGATTCCCCATGTATAGTATATACTTACAGGGCTAGCACCCCTTCATGACCATTCCCCATGTATAGTATATGCCCATGGATTAGCACCTTCCATGACCATTCCCATATATAGTATATGCCCCATAGGGCTAGCACCCCCCTCCATGACCATTCCACATATACAGTATATGCCCCACAGGGCTAGCACTCCCCTCCATGCCCATTCCCCTATGCATAGTATATGCCCCGCAGGGCTAGCACTTCCTCTATGTGGATTCCCCCATGTATAGTATATGCCCCACAGGGCTAGCACCCCTTCCATGACCATTCCCCATAAATAGTATATGCCCCACAGGGCTAGCACCCCCCTCCATGACCATTCCCCATGTATAGTATATGCCTCAGAGTCTCACCCCTCCATGACCATTCCCCCATATATAGTATATGCCCCACAGGGCTAGCACCCCTCCATGACCATTCCCCCATATATAGTATATGCCCCACAGGGCTAGCACCCCTTCCATGACCATTCCCCATATATAGTATATGCCCCACAGGGCTAGCACCCCCCTTCATGACCATTCCACATATACAGTATATGCCCCACAGGGCTAGCACTCCCCTCCATGCCCATTCCCTATGCATAGTATATGCCCATGGCTAGCACCCCTCCATGACCATTCCCCATATATAGTATATGCTCACAGGGCTAGCCCCTCCATGACCATTCCCCATGTATAGTATATGCCTACAGGCTAGCACCCTTCCATGACCATTCCCCCATGTATAGTATATGCCTCACAGGGCTAGCACCCCTTCCATGACCATTCCCTCATGTATAGTATATGCCCCACAGGGATAGCACTTCCTCCAAGAGCATTCCCCCATGTATAGTATATGCCCCACAGGGCTAGCACCCCTTCCATGACCATTCCCCCATGTATAGTATACGCCCCACAGGGCTTGCACTTCCTTCATGACCATTCCCCTTGTATAGTATATGCTCGTAGGCACTACTCCTCCATGACCATTCCCCATGTATAGTATATATGCACTGCAGGCTAGCACTCCTCCATGCCCATTCCCCTATGTATAGTATATGCCCCGCAGGTCTAGCACTCTCCATGACCATTCCCCATGTATAGTATATGCCCCTAGAGGCTGTACCTCTTCCATGACCATTCCCCTATGTATAGTACATGCTCGCCGCTAGCACTTCCTCCATGACCATTCCCCATGTATAGTATATGCCCCTGAGCTGCACCCCCTTCCATGACCATTCCCCATGTATAGTACATGCCCAGCAGGGCTAGTTCCTCCATGCCCATTCCCCATGTAGTATATGTCTGCAGCTAGCACCCTTCCATGACCATTCCCCATATATAGTATATGCCCCCACAGGGCTAGCATCCTTTCCATGACCATTCCCTATGTATGTTATATGCCTACAGGGCTAGCACCCTTCATGACAGTTCCCCATGTATAGTATATGCCCTATAGTTAGCACTTCCTCTGAGCATTCCCCATGTACAGTATTATGCCCACAGGGCTAGCACCCCTTCCATGACCATTTCCCCATGTATAGTATATGCTTACAGGGCTAGCACCCTCCATGACCATTCCCCATGTATAGTATATGCCCCACAGGCTAGCACTCCTCCATGCCATTCCCTATGTATAGTTATGCCCAAGGGCTAGCACCCCTCCATGACCATTCCCCATATATAGTATATGCCTGCAGGGCTAGCACCCCCTCCATGACCATTCCCCCATGTATAGTATATGCCCCACAGGGCTAGCACCCCCTCCATGACCATTCCCCCATGTATAGTATATGCCCCACAGGGCTAGCATCCCTTCCATGACCATTCCCCCATGTATAGTATATGCCCACAGGGCTAGCACCTTTTCCATGACCATTCCTCATAGTATAATATATCACAGGGATAGCACTTCCTCCATGAGCATTCCCCATGTATAGTATATACAGGGCCTAGTAGCACCCTTCCATGACCATTCCCCATGTATAGTATATGCACTGCAGGGCTAGCACCTCCATGCCCATTCCCCTATGTATATTTATATGCCCTTGGGGTTGTCTCCTCCATGACCATTCCCCCATGTATAGTATATGCCCCACAGGAGCTAGCACTTCCTCCATGACCATTTCCCCATGTATAGTATATGCCCCCAGAGGCTAGCACCCCTTCCATGCCATTCCCCATGTATAGTATATGCTCCCATGGCTAACCCCTCCATGACCATTCCCCATGTATATTTATATTCTTGCAGGGCTAGCACCCCTCCAAGACCATTCCCCATGTATAGTATATGCCCCAGGGCTAGCACCCCTCTCATGACCATTCCCTCATGTATAGTACATGCCCTTGAGGCTAGCACCTTCATGTCCATTCCCCATGAATAGTATATACCCAGGGCTAGCACCCCTCATGACCACTCCCCATATATGATATATGCCCCTGAGAGCTAGCATCCCTTCCATGACCATTCCCCATGTTGTAGTATATACCCCCACAGGGCTAACACCCCTCCATGACCATTCCCCCATGTATAGCGCATATGCCTTAAGTGTCTGCACCCCTCCCATGACCATTCCCCATGTATAGTATATACCCCTAGGGATAGCACCCCTCATGACCATTTCCCCATGTATAGTATATCCCATGGCTGGCACCCCCTCGTGACCATTCCCCATGCTTTATTATAAGCCTGCAGGGCTAGCACCCTTCATGACCATTCCCCATGTATAGTACATGGCCGCATGTGGTAACACCCTCCATGACCATTCCCGTGTATAGTATATGCTCCGCGAAGTAAGCACCCCCCTCATGACCATTTCCCCAAGTATAGTATATGCCCCATGAAATAGCACCCACCTCAAGACCATTCCCCATGTATAGTATATTCCCTTAGGCTAGCACCCCTCTTTGACCATTCCCATATACAGTATACCTTGCAAGGCTAGCATCCCCCTCAGGACCATTCCCCCATGTTTAGTATATGTCCTTGCTTAGTCTAGCACCCCTCCATGACCATTCCCATGTATAGTATAATACCCATTGAAGCTAGCGCCCCTCTTTGACCATTCCCCATATACAGTATATATGCCCTGCAGAGTCTAGCATCCCTCCAGGACCATTCCCCATGTTTAGTATATGTGCCCTCTTCAGTGCTAGCACCCCCTCCATGACCATTCCCCATGTATACTATATGCCGCTAGCACCCTTCCATGACCATTCCTCCATGTATAGTATATGGCCAGATGCTTTCACCTTCCATGCCCATTCCATGATTAGTATATGCCTTGAGGTCTAGCACTTCCTCCATGACCATTCCCCCCATATATAGTATATGCCCCACAGACTAGCACTTCCTCCATACCCATTCCCCGCTGTATAGTATATGCCCCACAGGAGCAAACTTCCCCCCTCCATGACCATTCCCCATATAGTATATGCCCGCGGAGCTCGCACTCCCCTCCATGACCATTCCCCCATGTATAGTATATGCCCCGCAGGGCTAGCACCCTCCATGACCATTCCCCCATGTATAGTATATGCCTCACAGGGCTAGCACCCCATCCATGACCATTCCCCCATGTATAGTATATGCCCCACAGGGCTAGCACCCCTTCCATGACCATTCCCCATGTATAGTATATGCCCCACAGGGCTAGCACCCCTCCATGACCATTCCCCCATGTATAGTATATGCCCCACAGGGCTAACATCGCCTCATGACCATTCACTCCATGTATAGTATATGCCCTTGGCATAGCACCCTCACCATGACCATTCCCCATGTATAGTATATGCCCATAGTGCCCCCCCTCCATGACCATTTCCCCATATACAGTATGTGCCCGCAAGTCAGCACCCCCTCCATGACCATTCCCCATGTATAGTATATGCCCTGCAGGACTAGCACTTCCTCCATGACCATTCCCCCATGTATAGTATATGCCCCTTGAGGCGACACCTTCATGACCATTCCCCCATGTAGTATATGCCTCACAGGTTGCTACTCCTCATGCCATTTCCCTATGTATAGTATATGCCCATAGTATAGCACCCCTCCATAACCATTTCCCCATGTATAGTATATGCCCTGCAGGTATAGCACCCCCTCCTCATGACCATTCCCCATCCTTGCAGTATGGCCGCTTAACCCCTCCATGACCATTCCCCCATGTATAGTATGCCCTGCAAGTCTTACCCTTCACTTGACCATTCCCCATGTTTAGTATATGCCCGCGCAGTTCACTTCCCTCTATGAGGCATTCCCATGTATAGTATATTGCCCCAGGGCTAGCACCTATAGATGACCATTCCCCATGTATAGTATATGCCCCACAGGGATAGCACTTCCTCCATGACCATATCCCCCATGTATAGTATATTCCCATGGCCTAGCACCCCTTCCATGCCCATTCCTCCATATATAGTATATGCCCCTTGAAAGCACTTCCTCCATGACCATTCCCCATGTATAGTATATGCTCCGCGGCACACCTTCCATGCCCATTCCCCATATATAAAGTATATGCCCACAGAGGCTAGCCCCTTCCATGCCCATTCCCCATGTATAGTACTAGCCCACAGTGCTGGCACCCCCACATCCTGAACACCAGACTTGTGATATGAACAGTAATGTAATTACATAGGCCCTGATCTCCCATGTAGGCTAGTGCCCCACCCACCCCTGACCTCAGTGCCAGTCCACCCCACACACCCTCCCTGACCTGTAGCCAGCCAGTGACTGTTGCAGCCACCTCTCACCACCACGGCCAGCTGCCGGCCCCAGGCTCTCTGTGCACACATACAGCACTGTAACTAGTATGTGCTCAGTGAATGAACTGTCATTCATTGGCGCATACTGTCAGCTAGTATGTCCTATATGGAACTCAGTCGGTGGTTGGCCCGTGTAAGGTAGGCTGTCAGTCTGGCTGTAGTCGAGGAGGGGTATGAGTGAACTAACCTGAAATGAGGGGGTTACTGGACTACCAGGGATAGGGAATCCAGTCAGGCAGGGGTTCGCAACTGGCGAGGGTTCTGTGAGCAGGCAAGCCCTGTGGGGAATATGTGCAGGAACAGGTTCGGGAGCTTTTGGGTTGGTACTGGGGGTTGGGGGCAGTATCAAGCTCATTGTGGCTATAGAGTTTGTGACATGGAAGGGCACTTGTGCCCTACACATCCAGGCTGCGGCTTGTGACATACCCTTCAAGTGCTTCCTTTGTTGGGCATACCTGTACAAATATTGCAAGTCACAGAACTTAGCTGCAGGGACCCTGCCCCTTCTAGAATTGGGCGCAGGGTCCTTGTTGCAACTGGGTATGGCGCAAGTCACCTTTGGCGGTGATTTGTGCCATTCTTCTCGAATCCCCCCCAAGATGTATTTTTCTGTGCATAATATTTGAAAATGAATTGGCATGCTAATGCTCAGATGTGCTTGGATTATTCTGGTTGGGTGGATGAACTCTGTCACCTCATGTGACCATGCTGGCACCCTGGGTTCAGACAAGAACCTGTGTCACTGTGTCAGGAAGCAGCCAGGCTGCAGTACCTGACACCAAGATGCATGCTTTGGCCAAGGAGGATTAAAAGCAAGTTCTGGTGGTGCAGTGAGCATGCAGCTTGCCCAGGGAGCTTTCTCCTTCCACAGAGGACATGCTGTAAGCATGTGAGGCCAGCACAGGGTTGGGACAGACTGGAAAAACCAGGAGAAAACCATGGCCATCTGAGTGACAGTCTGGGCCATCTGTTCACATGGATCCTTGTCTACACAGCTTACTGTCCTGAGTCCTTGCTTCAGGGGGAAAAGCTATGAGGGTAAGACAGTGGGGTGCCAGGAGCCTGAGACATAGGCCTAAACTGGGTATATTCCTGGGACAAGGGTATATACCTGACAAGACATAGTGTACATGGACAAAGAGAAAAAATTGCATAGAAAAAATATTTATCGTTTTATTTTTCTACATCCCCGCCCCCCCACAAAAATGAAATTCTTGGAAAAATGTTATAAATACAGATTATGGGAATGTCATGTGATGCTCCCACTGGTTGCGCGTGAGGTACTCTTATTTCCATAAGACTATTTCAAGAGCCGTTTCTGTTTAATGGGTTCCTGGCTAGTACCACTTGTACCACAATAAGGGACTGCAACAAAGGTATTTTTTTTTACTGTGGCACAATCTATAATAAATGTATAGGGGCACTAGGAGGGCCTTGTATTGATATAAGAGTGTTGCCTCTTGTGTCCTTAGGGCACCAGAACTGCTCACCTTTGGTTTGGTGACTCTCATATCCATAAGAGGTCCTCCTAGTGCCTCTATAAACTTATATAAGACACTCCAGGGTGTGAGTTATGGTGAGATAATGGCATTTCTCAGGTGGTTAATGGGACTTGGCATTGCTGAATGTCTCATAACACACCCAAGATATGCCATTATCCCAGCACAATGCACAAGTTGGCATGTCTTATTGCTTAAGGGTAGTGTAGTGCAGTACAGCATAACACAGTACAGTACAGTACAATACAAATTAATAACATGCAAGGCAATATAGCGCAGTGCAGTGCAATCAGTGAAATGCAGTAAACTGCAATACAATCCACTGCAATACAATACAGTACAGTACATTGCAGTACAGTGCAATACAGCACAGCAAAACCCAAATCAATAAAATGTATTGCTGTATAATACAGTATAGTGCAATTCAATACAGTGAGATACAGTTCAGAGCAAGAGAGTACAGTACAGCAGAATTCAAATCAATAAAGTGCAGTGTACTACAGTACAGTGCAATGAAATGCAGTACAGTGCAGCACAATACAGTGTTATGCAATGTAATACTATACAATGCAATAGACTACAACACAATACAAATCAATGCAATACAGTGCCAAACAGTATAGTACAGTCCAATCAAGTTCAGTGTAATACAATACAATGCAATACAATACAACACAATGCAATACAGTGCAAGAATGAAGAGTTCACTGCTGCACTGTACTATGCAATACAGCATAGACTCTATTGCAACTGAGTACAGTGCAGCATGATACAGCTCAATACAATGTGGTGCAAGACAGTATGGTGAAATTCAGTAGGACTGCAATAATAATTGCAAACATGTACATTAATTCAGACATTAGGGTTGAAGAATGAAAAGTGCACAAGTAGGGAAATGAAAATAATTAGGGTTTGAATTTCCAGAGTATTGGTGAATCAGTGGTGGGGTCTTCCTTGAGGTTGTCATCCCTAATGTTCACCCCTCTCCCAACTCATAGCCTCCTGTCCAAAGCCTGAGGTACGGCTCCCAGCTAGTGCCTCTACTGATACACTCTTCAGAAGTAGAGAACTATGGTTCACCACATGTTGCAATACAATTCATTGTAGCTTTCTTCACACAGGGTCATGCCTGAAGAAAAGAGACCATGTCTGAACATGTTTGCTCAGGGGAGTGGACGTGCATCAGGGTTGACCATCCCAAGGAAGATCCAACTCCTGAGGTAGTCTTGGTTTGGAAGGTTTCCATGGTAACCCATCACGCAGGACACACCTGGAAACAAGCTATCACAGCTCAGTGTGCTTTTCCTGGTGAATAAGTTACAGTACAAATAAATAACTACATGCATATAGTTTCCACATTGGCTGACTGGCACAGTTTCCCCTTCACCTCGGCTGGTCACCATCTTGTTCTCAACTGCCCCCATAGTGCAGGAACATTTGAAAAATAGATAAAAAAAACACTCTAGTACCCTTACTGTTTCTTCTTCCCCACCCCAAGTTAAAACAAACCCATCTCTCGCCAACTTTCTTGAGTATATGCCTCCCACTGCTACTCTGATACATAAACTTTTTAAAGTCTTATGGTGTGGGGTAACCAGAGCCCTCCCTCCAGGGTCATTCACTATCTTCTGCTTCATTGTATGCTGTCAATTACCAACCTGAAACAAAAAAATTATGAAAATAGCTTGGTCTTCCCCTCCCCAAAAAATACCTGCTACACATGCATAGGGATGTAGCTTTTTTAAGCCAAAAACCTTTTGAATTTCATGTCCCCAAAAATGCATTTGAGGGCAAATGCAGGCACCACACTTACACAGTCATGAGGGGGATGGTAAGCATCCTGATTTCAAATCTGGTAATAAAAGTTAACAAGTGAGTGATTGAAAAAAAACCACCCTCGAGAAACAAACTGCACATGCACAGACACTTAGATGTTTTTTACTATTTCATAAAACTAACATTTTTAAGCAGCATTTTTTTTTGAAGGGGGGCTATTTATTTACTGTCCCATCTCACAACCACCCAAGTGGCAACTTTCAGATCCACATGATGGATCTTTGGCAGGGCCTTGAGTGAGGCATCCTACATGTCTGGTGCTGTGCCCAATGGGTCTGCTACCTCCAGGAGGGCCTTTAGGGTCCCATACACAGCAAGCTATAGAGTCTGTGCCATGCCTGATAGGTATGCTGCTTCACACAGGGATTGTACGGTTGTGCATGAAGTAAGCTACAGGTCCAGCCCCATGCCTGTACCCTGCACAAAGAAAGTCAAACATATTAGTTGTCACATGTTTTAAAAGGTAAGGAAATAAATTGCAAAAAAACTAAGTTATTGCCTCTGTTAAGGTTAAAGAATACAGAGTAGGGAAATCAAAAATTAGGGGAAGAGGTCCCAGAAGCCTTGATGAATCTGTGGTGTACTCTTCCTTGGGGCTTGAATGATTATGTGATGCAGAGTTGATGTGACCCTAACTTCAGGATGGTTATCTCCCACAAAGTAAAATACTGACACACTAATGCTTACATAGATGAAGCCAGAGTTAGGGAGAGGTCAACACTGCACACATGACTGTGAGTCCATCTTGCCACATTGTCATTTTTTATGTAAATGTATTTAATAAGATGTCAGTGGGTGCAAACAGATTTTGCACCCTCTAAAATGATGGAATGAGTGTGCTGAAGGGTCTGTGCATGTAACCACACAAATTACATTGAACTGTGCATTATACAGCCACCCCAATAAACCACCCAACACGCAAATCAATCAATCAATCAATCGAATCTTTATTTATCCAGGCAAACACCATTGAGCATAGCTCAATTACAAGATGGACCTGGTCCTGGACAAATCCAGAACAACTTGCCAGATTATATCAATTTAATAGGACTGGCACCTTCTACTTGCTCCTAGAGTGAAGTCCCATTTCCATTCTGGCCAGGGTGTGGAGGAACAGACCACCACCTCAGCAGCCTCGGGGGATGGCCAACCAGTCAACATGCCTGGCAGATGTGGACAATGGCTAGCAGCTGCATCATGTTGTGGCCAATAAGATTTTTTTGTCCATATTGTCTATACTGTACCACCCCACCAGCCTGCAAGTGCGCACATGCCCATGACAGTCATGGGAGAAGGGTGTGCCAAGCAATAGCTGGCTACCCACATGCCAAGTGACACCACCATCATGCCTCCCCTAGGAGTTGCTCAGTGATGAAAAGAGAAAGGAGAGTTAGGAGACTGATCATATCGTGGCATAGGGCACTTATGAAAAAAGCCCACAATGTTTTAAAATTAGCTCAATCTTATGTATCACTAACTAGGAACCACTGAAACAGCTTAAGATATGGGGCAGACTCTCCTGGAGCAAATAACTTCCAGTTGGGAGGTCAATGTTATTTTTTTCCTACATTTTCACATGTTTATCTGTCAGCTTGAATAAGTTCACATCATACTTTGGTTAAATGTCCAAACACCTGGGATTAAAACATGCCTTGTTCTTTCCATCAGATAGTAATGACTGCATGAGGTGTCCTGATGATCAGTGGCCAACCGATGGACAAGAGAAATGCATCTGCAAAACCACTGAGTTCCTGTCCTACGAGGAGCCTCTGGGGGCATCTTTAGCTACTATCAGCCTCTTCTGCTCCATCATCACTTCTGCTGTCCTTTTCATCTTCATCAAGTTCTGGGACACTCCGATAATCAAGGCCAACAACCGGTATTTGAGTTACATGCTGCTGTTTGCCCTCATCCTCTGTTTCCTCTGCTCCTTAATATTTATCCGTCATCCTAGAAGGTGGACCTGCCTGCTCCGCCAAGCTGCTTTTGGTGTAATTTTTTCCTTCAGTGTCTCCTGCATATTGGCAAAAACCATCACAGTCATTATCGCTTTCAGTGCCACCAAACCCAACAGTTCCATGAGGAAGTGGGTGGGGCCTAAAACACCAATCTTTATGGTCATCTTCTGTTCTCTAGTCCAAGTTATCATATGTGCTGCCTGGCTGTCTATCTAGCCACCCTTTCCAAATGACATGTTGATAAACCTGGAAAGATCATTATTGAATGTCAGGAAGGGTCCTCAGTTGCATTTGGCGGCATGCTGGGATACATGGGCTTTTTGTCCATGCTGTGCTTTGCAATAGCATTCCTAGCAAGGAAACTTCCTGACAGCTTTAATGAAGCCCTGCTGATAACCTTTAGCATGCTTGTTTTTATCAGTGTTTGGACTTCTTTCATCCCAGCCTACCTTAGCACTCAGGGGAAGTACATGGTTGCAGTGGAAGTAGTTGTTATTTTGGCTTCCAGCGCTGGATTACTCTGTACAATATTTGTCCCTAAGTGTTATATTGTATTATTAAGGCCAGAGAAGAATAACAGAAAACACATAAAAGGCAAGGCAAAAATCAATACAAAATGATTCAACTAGCCATTGGATTATCCAATAGGAAATAAACTCAAATATTGCACAGTCTGAGCCTAATCTACTACAAAACATTGAGGGATCATAGTCAGTTATGCTAATGTACAGTGTGTGTGTGTGTGTGTGTGTGTGAGTGGCGCAGCGTGTGTGCATTTGAGTGGTCACTTATTGATTTCTGTGCGCATTCATTTATAGGAGAACAGCACCAGAATGGTACAGATATGAGATGAGTCATTCTTGTAAATATTTAAGTATTTAAGTGTACTTGTCCTTTTGCGGTTATGCATTTGTCTGTTGAGCAAACTGGATAGCTAGTGGATTGATAGTGGGTTAAGTCTTTCACCATTTAGTCACTGGTCCCTATCAGTGATGCACAGAAGTCATCATAAGCCAGTGATTTTCAGTGGTATATGTGAGCAAGTGATAAGACCCAACAGAGTGTGGGGTTTGGAGGGACCTACCTGGTGAAGTTGTTGCATACATAACCGCACATGGAATAGAAAGTGGAACATATCGTATAGTGCACTAGTGTGATAGGGTACAAAACCCTGCAAGACCCATATGATGCATGCACGGTTTTGTACCCTATCATGCATGGGTGGGGAGGAGGAGGAGTTATGTGGAGGTGAATACCTCCGTTCAGGAGATGGTCCACTGAGCTGCCGCCATGGCTCAGTGGGATGAGCCGCAAGTGCAGGAGATCTCTGTGGATCTGGGCTTGAATCCTGGTTCCAGACATTTGCTAAACCACATGGTACTTTTTTTCCTTTTGCTTCCCCACAGTGTTTCTCCCCGTCCCCGTGGTGACCTCCCCCAAGTTGATTATATTAATAGGGGGGAGTTCAAGGGGGCAGAGCCCCCCAGAAAAAGAAAGATGCCACCTGTTGCTTTCACTAAAACATGTTTTGGCAGTTTATTGGTGTGGCAGTAATGTATCCACTAAATTTAAAACATGGTACATTGCTGTTCTCTTATGTTGTATGACATAATGTCCACGTGCCTTGGAGGGATAGGTGAAATGAAGTGTGGTGGTTCCCAGTCCATTTCCCCCAGTCCAGTTCCTAGTGGGCTGGTGTCCACATCACAAAACCATGGACACGATTGCCACTTATTGTCATTCTTGATATTAGTCTCACATAAGTTGCCAAGGACTTGGTGACTGGACGGGCATAGAGTATGAACTATCCCTCTCACCTACCTACATATTTTACCACTTTCCAGATTAACCTGATTGTTTTCAGTGCCCTACATGGAATGGATCCCAATAACATCAAAGACTTCCTGGTTCCCTATGTCTCAATCACTCTGCCTTCTCCACTGGGGAGAACTTATTGGGAGTACCACATTCTATTTAGCAGCATTGATGAACTGGGCATTTGCAGTGGCAGCTCCCCAACTATGTAACTTCCTTCTAAGTTAGTTACATCATTGCCTCTTAGTGTAGACATTTAAAAGGCACTGAAATGCCTTCTTTTTACGCTGGCCTTCCCTGATGCCTGATGGTACCTGTTGCACAGTAGCTTGCATTGTAGTCGTTACTGATACTGTGCTTCTTGCTTTATACCATATTCTTATTTGCTGTGCATTACCTGTCTGAATGTATAGAGTCATGAAATTTTCAGATATGGCGCTTTCTAAATAGACTCTGATAACCACTATAAGAAGGGCCTAGTTGGTGGTTAAAAGACAGATCTGTGAAAATGGAGACCCAGCTGTGAATTGCAAAACTGTCACTTACTACCAACAGATCACATTTAGCTGCGTTCCTAATTTCCTTACCTGAGCGTTCACAGTCCTGTAGTACACCCTTGAGTGACTATGTTGCTACACATGGTCATAAAATAAAAGCACTGTAAATTGCCAGCCAAACTGAGTACAGTAAGTGACTCCAAACAATGGAGTTGTGGAAGCACATGGCCAGAGACAACACAATAGAGGAGGGGAGTTGGCATAGCAGCTAGTCTGAGCCAGGTTTAGAAGCATTTGGGAGCCAGGGGGCACCATTCAGTCAATCATGGTCTCCACAATGAGCACTAAACAGTGAATAAAGATGGTGTGGGATACCACTTCTCACACTGGGGCAGCTAGGAGGGGCGACCATCCCCCAGCCCCCCAGCTCCGCCACTGATTACAGCACCAAACTAGAGAAGAACTGTAACAGAAAACACAAATGGTACTAATTAAATTAACAGTTTGTGAAATGTGCTATGGAAAATTTTCCTCAAGTCTATTTGGAGCTGAAATTATCTGGCCAGTTGCAAAACAGCCTCAGAAATCAACAATCCCCCCAACAACCCAGTCACAGCATTATACCCTCTAAATCATTTTTTTTTTAATAGAGTTAACAAAAACAGAGGAACGGACCCGGATCATCGGAGGGCTGGCAGGGGGGAGAAGGATGAAGCATCCCAAGGGCTACTGTCCTTCTCAGGGGGGAGGGTGGGGGAAGCAATCAGCACACTGAGGACTCCTGGTGGAGGCTGGGGGATCTCAGGTGACCGATGATCGCAGCTCTGGGAGGCTGGATGGACGCTGCCATCATTGCAAGTCCTCACCTCTATAAGGAAAAAACGGTAGGAAATCAAGGAGGGCAAGGATCACCATCTACATGAAGTCCTCCAGGAAGACCTCGATTTGCCACCATCGCTGCAGGTCCCCGACTAGATATGGTTCCGTGGTCACCAAGAAGGTGGCCATGGCCCCCTCTGGGGGCAAGCCGGGGTGACTGGGGGACCTTGACAGCCATAGATGGTGTTTGAGGTTTCAGGGGCGTGACCAGGGCTGATCAATGATGGGGTCCTGCCATGAAAAGATAAAATTAAAAACAAAAGCACCCTATTCCCTTTCCTGTCAGTCCTTTCTCTACAGTATAACCATAAATCCTCCTTGCTGGTGTCCCAGTAATTGTTTCCCACCAGGTCTCTATTGGTGCTTCTGAGTCATGTTCTAAATGCATCAGGCTCTCAGGCTAATCAGTTTGAGTGAATGTGATTCTCCATGACTCCTAATTCAAGTGCCAGCAACTGACACTTGAAATGTAATGCACAAAAGTGCAAGGTGATGCATATAGGGCAAAGGATCCTGTAACAATTAAGTATATTGATGGGATTCCTGTTGCAAGCACAGAAGGTGAGAAAACCCACAGGATGAAACATGGGGGCGCACAGTGGGTCATGGCAGGGTTCACCCTGGCTTACTCTGCACCACCCTCCACACCCATGCAGCCAGCACTACATGGGTTAGTGACCCAAAGGTGGGCAAGCAATGTGAGAGGGCAGCAAGGAGGGCTGGGGTATACTGGGATGCATAGGGAGAGGCATCACCAGTAGAAAACAGGAAGTTATTATCCCTCTGTACAGACAGCTAGTGAGACCCCATCTGGAGTACTGCATGCAGTTCTGGTGACCCAGTCTCCGCAAAGACAGACACAGGATGGAAGCTGTCCAGAGGAGGGTAACTAAATGGTGCAGGGTCTGCACCGGAAGACATATGAAGAGAGACTTAAGGAGCTTAATATGTATAGCCTCAAGGAAAGGAGGAGAAGGGGACATGATAGAAACTTTCGTACCTCAAGGGAATCAACAAAGTCCAAGAGGGTAGCATCTTTCAAAAAAAGAGGTGTGCAAGAACAAGGGGGCACAATTTGAAGATAGAAGGGGGGCTTCAGAGGTAATTTAAGGATGTATTTTTTCACAGAGAGGGTGGTAGATGTATGGAACGGCCTTCCAGAGGAGGTTGTGGAGTCACAAACAGTGGTGGAATTCAAGCATGCATGGGACAGTCATAAGGCAATTCTAGGGGGTGGGGTAGGAAGAAGTAGGCTGCTGGTTAACTAGGATCTGCAGCTTATCCATCAGGTAGGGAAATGGGCAGACTAGGTGGGCCAAGTGGTCCTTATCTGCCATCAAATTCTATGTTTCAATGCTGCCCCTGTCCCCTGGGCAGCAGAAAACAGCAGGGGCAGCTAGAAAGGTGAGCGCCTGTCAATTTTGGGAACAGCGGTACTGGGATGGGATGGTGCTGCATGGGTCTGGGTGCCTGCAATTGGCATGCACAGCCCTGGACCTGCACCTCCCTATGCATGGGATCCCTAGAGTCCTGGGGCATTCCATTGGATGCCCACCGAGGATGACGACTCGTCCACTGGCCACCCTGTGGAGTCCTGCACACCGGGGGAGAGGAGCTGCAGACAGGTGGCCTCATTGGTGAATGCTGGTATGGGTGCACCTGTTCACAGGGTGCAGAGGTGCCAGAGGGGTATATGACTTTACAGTGTACCCCCACCCATTTAGTGCATAGGGTCCTCAGGGTGTGATACTGCCCCTGTATGGATAACTGCAGGGCATACTGGAGTACTCTGTGCACCTCTGGGGTACATATATAACAAAGGAGAATGATTAATTTGAATTATTTGAGGCAGTATAGCACAGTGGTTTAAGGCTCTGAGCTGAAAACCTGACAGAACCGAGTCTGAATCCCACAGCCCCCACTTGCATACTGTGTGTGACCCTGAGCAAGTCACTTAACTTCTTTGTGCTCCCAGGCTGCACCTGTAAACAAGCTTTCAGCTTAGTGCACTCTCCTGGTAAAATAAGGAAAAATAAATAAATAACTAAATAATTAGAAACAGTACTGAGAGGGGCAGCAAAGAAGATCTATCGAAAGCAAGGCAAAATGTACAGAGGAAGGCTGAAAAGTTTCAACATGTACAAACAGGAGGATAAAAGGGGAACAGAGACTTTCAAGTTCATGAAAAGGTTTAATAGAGTGGGCAAAACAATATTTAATCTGGGAGATGCATCATTCACTAGGGATCTTGTGCTTAAATCAGATGGAGTGGTGATTCAAAAAAGGCATCAGGAATTACTATTTCACAGAAAAGGATGTTGAGCAGGTGGAATTAAATTCCAGACAATATTATGGAGGCACAGACAATATCAGGATTGAGGGTTCAAGAGACATGGGGATGCATTTAATGGAGGTCTAAGAGGGGATCATGCAGAAACAAGAGGGGAGTATGAGGGAAATAATTAATGTTATAAAGATTCCAATTAGAGAATCTTGGGACAGACTAGATACATAGATGTTTACAGCCAGAAAAGACTCATGGGTCATACAGTCTGTCCAGTTAGTAGGTAGGCCCCTTACCAATCTGGCACTAAATAGAACTCTAGAAAATCATTCATACCACAGTTGCACTTGAAATAACTCCCACCCCTATCAGCACCAACCTCTGCCTCATCCATCTCTCTGTTTTGAAACGACTCCAAGTAATTCCAATTTATTTGTCAATAAGTGGAACAGAACTGCAAAGAGTACTCTAGGTGTGGCCTCAGCAAGAACCTGTAGAGGGGCAGGATCACTTCCATCCATTTCCTAGAGAAGGCCTTACCTGTGCACTCCAGCATCATGCTGGTTTTCCCTTACACCTTGTTTCACTGGCCTGAGATCCTGAGGCTGTCAATATGTGTAACCCCCAACTATTACAAAAGGCATTTCATAACAATGAGCTCTTCCTAGGTCTGCTTCAGTCACACCTTCCATCCAATATGTGTTCCTTGGATTCCTCCACCCCATGTGAATAACCTAGTAGCCAATTTAATGATGGCTGGGTTCAGCCTGATCAGGGTATATCCCTGTGAACAGGGTGAATCTCTGAGAGACAAGCTACTGGCCAAATGAAAACACAATATGAACAAAAACGAGCGGTGTGGGTCATCTCTCTAATCTCTCGTTCAAAGGCTGGCCAAGTTATAAGCAGTCAAATTTCCCAAATAACATCAGTAAGTAAAGCTGAATCTGACAAGCTTTTGTGAAATTCTGTGATACTTTTGACAATGCCATGTCTACCTGTTGCCCAGTCATACACTTAAGCTGCCACTGTACAAGAAGGCAAAGGCTGGGTAAAGTAGCAATAAGGTAGCATTCATAGGAGGCTCCATAGCAAAAGTATAGTGGTGCCAAGTGTCAGGTTACTATCTTGAGTGCCGAACCATGAAGATTAGTCATGAACATCTGCTGTCACTAGTCTTTCTTTTTGTAATATACCAGCTAACCACTAGAGCTCTCTGACTTTATGAGTACTGGAACCACATGCACATGCAACATTGTTTCTGTACAGTGCCACCTGCTGACTTTATAACAACCTGTAGATAACCATGTATGTTTTTGCTTCTTGAAAACAGTGGTACCAGGTGACACCACACCTTACTAGTTGCAATTTAGGTTATTGTGACAGATATATCTGGATATTTTTAGTCATAGTGGAGCATGATACTGGGCATCACCACTGGAGGAGTCTTGAAGGGGCATTGCAGGACCATGGTGCTAGTGCAGGTAAGGTGATTCGGTGGTGATAAGTGCTCTGTCAAAGTCAAATTCCTCAAGTGGCAGTCTACTGGGATTACATAGTAGGCGTCAATGAATTGTTGAGCAAATGTTGTCAATTTATAATTTGTAAAGTGTCCACAATAAATCTTAACCTGCTACATCACATTTATCTAGCTTAATTACATTCCAGGACATATTTACTTCGGTAGCATGCCAAATCTTGAGTTCACACCTGCAGTAGCAGTGGAGCAATAACATCCAAATACATTGCAAATGTTCATACAATTTCACAGATAAATTGTGAAGTTTTGAACTCCTGTAACTTACAAACTGTAAAAACACAGAAATATAGAATTTGACCACAGATAAGGACTGCCTAGCCTGCCCATTTCCCTACCTACTTAAGCTCCATATCCTAAATGATCTGCAGCTTACCTTCTCTTTTCTACCACTATGGTTGCCTTCTATCCCATGCATTCTTGAATGCACCTATTATTTACCCCACAACCTCTGTAGTGAGGCTGTTCCATGCATCCACCACCCTTTCTGTAAAAAATACTTCCTCATCCTTCCCCGACCTCATACTGTACCCCTTGTTCTTGCACTTTTCTTTTCTGAAAAATGCTTCCTCCTGAACCCTGTTTATCCCGAGGTACATGAATGTCTTGATCATATCCCCCTCTCCCTTCTTTCCTCAAGGGTACACATATTGAAATATTTCAGTCTTTCCTTATATGATTTCTGGCACATTCATTTCACTATTTTGTAGCCCTTCTCTGTACCGCTTCCATTCTGTTTATGTCTTTCAAGAGATGTGGTCTCCAGAACTGAACACAGTATTCAGATGAGAAGCAACCAATTGTATGTACAGTGGCATCACCACCTCCTGTTTTCTACTGGTGATGCCTCTTCATATGCACCCCAGAAAACTGACTACCCTCTATTTAGCAGTTTCTAAGTCTCTTCCAAGAAAGTATGCATGTCAATTTTCAATTATCCAGCTCTAGAAGTAGCTATGTTGTAAGCATAGAAATATTTTCAGAAATGTTCCCATTAATAATAAATTTCCAAATTGTGAGCCCCTATAACTTTCCCACCCCTCATCCAAATCAATCAATCAATCAATCAGTCAAAATATTTATTTACCAGGCGGGCACCATTGAGCAAGGCTCATTTGCAAGGTGGACCTGGTCATGAAAACATCAAAGTACAGTACAGAAGCAGGTATCCAAAAAGCAATAATATACAAGGAAGAAAAAGTATATACAATGTATATAGTACAGTACAAGGTTGAAATAAATAAAAACAGGATTATTTTACAACTGAAGAAGTCAGCAGATGTACAATCAACCATAGGTATACAGGGGTTATAAGCAGAGATCTTTTGAGTGAGGCAGCCAGCAACTACACATATAGGGAAAAGAGGCCGTGTATGGGGTGGCAGGTTAGGGAGGTAAAGAAAAGAAGGGATATATTACTGATGACTGGGGAAAATTGAGCTAAAACCACAGAAAGTGACGATGGCTGTTGTGCACTGGTTTATTAGGATAATGATGGAGGGGGGGTAGATAACTGGAACACTGCTATGGATGGGGTGGGACTTTAGCCAGGCTGGAGTGGACAGGGAAGGGTGGGTGCAGCAGGAAGAGTTAATAGGGAAAGAGTGACAGCCAGGGGTAGAAACATGGCGAGCGTCAGGATGGAAAGGGGGAGTTGCGGAATTAGTGGGCTAGCGGTGAGGAAAACATTTGCAAGGTGTCATGCAACCTGACATCCTTAGGGCCCCTAACAAACAGTATGCACACCAAATGCCGAGCTCTTACTATAAGACTGACCAAGTTATGATGACCAATAAAAGAATTTCAGAAAATTCCATGAAATTCACAGAATGTCATGGAAATTCTACAAAATTTGAATTTGCTAATTCACCCAGCCCCAGACCCACTAAATGTAAGGAATAGTCACAATGGGCATTTGCCTACTTACATCGAACCCGTTAAATATTGCACTAAGTGTAGGTGTAGCACTAAGAAATAAAATGGTATTCTGTTTTAACAAAAAGCACTAAGGTTATTTTAGGCTCTGAAGAAGTTCACTATCAGTTGCATGAAATCCTAAATTAGGAGGAAGTATAGCACAGTGGTTAAAGGCACTGAGCTGCAAACCTGGAGACCAGAGTTTGAATCCCACAGCTCCTACTTACACACTGTGTGATGCTGAGCAAGTCACTTAGCTTCCTTGTGCTACCAGGTCACTCCAGGAAACAAGTTCAGGCTTAGTGTGCCTTTCCTGGATAAACAGCATTCCCTTTCCTAAATGAGATCAGTATTACTTAGGAAATATTGGAAGCACATATTAAAATGGGGTTGATATCAAAGAAAAACTTCCAAGTAGGAGACACAGTTAAAAATCCTATGACTCCAAATAAGATCAAAAAAGTGGTTTGCTGGAGAATGCTCATGATCTAAGCAACTAGTTAAGTATGTAAACTGTTGAAAAATATGGAAAATGTAGAATACTGTATAGAGAGGCACTCCTGTCATTTAAAAAGAATATTTTGAAAATGAAAAGGAGAGAGAGACTATGTGGTGCAGAGGGCTGAGGCACTTTGAGTGCCTTACCTTTCCCATGTCAGCGACCCGGGTTCAGAAATGAGCTTGGACTGCTGGGAGTTGGCTGGGGGGAGGGCTGGGAGAGATCAAGCGGCAAATGGGCAGCTCTCCTCTCCCGGATTGCATAGGTAAGATCTTCCTGGCTCTTGACCGCCACCAAGTGGAGGCTCAGTGGTAGCAATGGCAAATTGGGGGTGGGTGGGTGCTAAGCTGGGAGGGTGGATGGGGTTGCCGGATCCGGAATGCTTGTGAGCCTCCAGGTACATATACAATGGTGTTGCTGGGGTCTCAAGACATAAGGGGAGAAAAGGGAATAAGACCATGTCTCCCCATCACTGCATATGATGGCCCTTGGGACTCTTGGGTCCCACACTGTGTCGATCCTTGTGGGTCCAACACCAGGGAGAGTGGTAGATGGGACTGAGGGTCCTGGAGAAGCAAGGCTCAAAGAAAGGAATAAAGTGGTGATGGGGAGGCAAAGGCTTGAAGAAAAGAGAAGTTTTGAGAATGCACTGTGGGGGATTACAGTAGCAGTAGAGAATAAAGAGACCAAAACATTTTGATGTATAGTTGCCTACAGGAACTAAGATAAAAGAAACAATTTAAAGGCTATAATATGGATCCATAAACTGAAGCAGTAGTTTTAGAAGTTATAATCCACCGGCAAAGTCAGAGCATAAATGATTCCTAAAGATGGGAATACAGGCGTATCCATTATATAAAATGGTAACCAGAAAGATCCTGCATGTTCTTGGCCAAGTATTCCCCTATGTACTATAATTGTCTAAAGATTTATACTATAGTTTAAAAAAGATGGAAATATGGATACAAGATACTGTTTTAAGTGATAAACAAGCCTGCTTTTGAGAAAATAAATCTACTGAAGACCATATTTTTGTCTGAAGTTACCTAATTCATATATGCCATCACCTCGAAACTCCACCCTAAGCAAGGCATACAGTACCATAACAAAGATTCTCTCCCAGTACCAGTGAGATGCATATTACTAAATAAAATGATTACACCCATTTTTGACTACACAGATGTAGTATATTGCGCTCCACCTCCTTCTCGCTAGCCTGGCTAGACTTTCTCCTATATGTCTTCTGCCATTTTGCCACTAACTCCCCCCCTCAAAACCCACCATTGCTCTCTCCTTTCCACCCTCAGAATATCATCCCTGTCCCCTTGTCGTTTCATCCATTCTGTCTCCCTTATATCCAAATTTTGGTTTAACCTGCTCCCTCCTTACCTGTCAGAGAGGCTATCGCCAGCAGGCATGTCACTTTACTCACTTGCTCAAGGGACTCTTTTCCTTCACACTTCCCAAACATCCTCATCCACTGGTAAATCTGCCTTCACCTACAGGCTCCCTTCACTATGGAATCAACTACCACCTCTCCTAAGAAACTCGCTCTCACACAATTCTATCAGATATCAACTATGTCTTCTTCCCCCCCACCTGCTCCTGCTTCTAACCAACCAGAATCTTCCCCCTACCACCCAATCCTCACCCCATAGGGTTAAGCTATCAAGGAATCCATGCTTTTTCTCCTGGAAGCAGTAAACTCAGTATCTCCACAATTTTTTTACCAATGCACTATATACTACTAATTGTTCTGTAGCACCTTGTATATATGATATACTGTAACTACTTCTCATTTCCATTTATAAATGTTTCTTCATAGATGAATTGCCTACTCTTGCCAAATTCAAATGGTTTCACATGGCCCTTTATGTACCCATCTGTAAACATCATTCTGTATGTTATGTGCCTTGAATTACATGTATCATATTAAAAATGTTTCTACATAGATGCATTGCTACTTCTAGTCAAACTCTAATGGTCTTACATGGCCCTTACAAGTACTGTGATATATAAACCCTGCTGTATATTATGTAACCTGTATATACTTTATATGTATTGTGTGCTATAACCCTTGTTACCCCTATCACCAGGTTGCAACTGGAAATGAGCCTTGGCTCAGTGTGCCTTTCCCCGTTACCAACTGTTTAAATAAAAATATATAAATATATAAAATATATTATATGTGTGCGTATGTGTACTGTAAAATGAAACATTTTTTATGGCATTTGTACACAGTAGGGGTTTTTGACCGTGTAACTGGGGATATACAGTAGTTCATAAAACCTTTTGATAGCTGTAGAATATGGCATACCAAAGACTTAGAGGAGTTTCCATGCTGCCCTGGGCTGTATTTGCCTTCCAAGCAGCAGTTTCAGAGCTGGTTGACTCAGGACAAAAGTAATGAAAAATACCAATTAAAAATGAAACATGAGCTGCCTCTGTGGCATGGAGGGCTTCAGCACTGGGTGCCTTACCTCCCGCCATGCCAGTGACCTACGTGGGGGGAATGGATCTGGGTCACTTGAGGGTCTGGCTGGGGAGGGAGGGTTTAGTGCCCATGGCACATCTCTCCTCCCTTGGGGAGGGAGGACAGCTCATCTCACAGCCTGTCACCTCAAGAAATATATGTGGCAGCACCATAGGACAGCCGGGGAAGAGGACCATATGTCTGGATGCTGAAGGTGTCTCCTTGAAGGTGGAGTATGCACAATGTGTCATTGCATGCTTGTGGGCCCCACTGGGAAGAAAAAACAGGAAAACCCCTACATTCACAGCGTGGTAACAGCCCGGTCTCTCACAGGCCTTGCACCAATGACTGGGCCTCTCCTGTTAGGGTCCCATGGCAGGACCCACTAGAGAAGGTAACTCCCAGGGAAGCCAGGTGATAGGGGGCAGGGGACCAGTCCAGAGTGGGGCCAGTCAATGTATTTAAGGTGATAAACGTTGTTGTGGAAAAATAAATGAAGCACGTCATGAGGCCATTCAAACAGAACAGAAATACATATAGACAAAAAAATAACTCAAGATAGGCAGACAGACAGACATGTACGTAGAGTGTCATGATGGCTGCTATGTCTGTAACTCTGGCAGCTTATTTCCTTGCTATCATCATATTGAGATCCTTAGCTGAACATAACATGAGCGGGTAAACCGTTGCTCTGATACTAGTTCCGTACACAGATATGTGAATGCACTCATTCCAGTAAACGGTCTTGAAACCATTTTCAGCTACGTCAGAAAAATGCAACTGTGAAACGACAGTGGAACACCTTTATTTTTAACCAGGGTAACCCAACTCCTGGAGTGCCTTAATTTGTCGCTAAAGTAAAAGGTTTTGTCTTTTAATTGACTGTGAAAGCAGCAGTGGTTACCATGCCATTTTTTAAGTAAATGGTGCACTGGCACAGATATCACAATACCAATTTTTCACTTCAGTTTCTTTCATTCCAGAATGAGATCCAGGATTTTGAAGTTTTCAAAATTTCTTGCCCCCTGTCATGCCGGCCATAAAAATTAAACATTCTGGTGTGATGTGATGCTGTTTACCAGAAGAAATGTGTGGTACCACCGTCATGTCAGAGCCAAATCATAAATCCAGTATTTACAGTAAAACCGACCCCCAACAGAAGAGATTTTTAAATATTGTGAATGACAGTCATTGTAAATGACTTGCAACATTAATTACAAAACCTGCTATGAAAACTGTTTTTTTAAATATCTGGAGAAAATAAATTATACTGATTATATATCTAGGAAGTCAGAAATAGTTTTGCTAAAAAATACTCAGGAAGAAAACTGTGGCCGACTAACAAATCCTGTTGCTTTAAATAGCGCCTAATACTGTTTTGTTTCAGTATACATGAGGTTTTCCAGCCGTAACCCTAACAATTTTGAATGCTATCAGCCAATCACAATACACCATTTTCAGCCATTAACCTAATGGTTTTGAATGCTGCCAGCCAATTGAATGCACCATTTCCAGCCATGGTTTTAGAATAGTTCTGACTTTCTTTGTCCATGCTCTGTCTTCCTTCGAATGACTTTGGAGAGAGTGAAATGTAATTTGTGAAAGATCAAGGGTGATGCTACTAGGCAACAGGTCCCCCATCTGGTACCACAGAATGTTGTGAGGACGGGGGCCCAAAACACAGTGTACACTAAACCAAATGTAAACTCTTCTGAGTCAGCACCTTACCTTGGAGCCCTGCATGGGGTCCACAGCCTCTGTAGCCAGTCTCCACTCAGTGTAGCCACCTCTTCTGTGCAGCAGAAATGCTGCTTTTGTCTTCAGCTCTCCCCTGCCCTCTCAAACTCTGCCATAGGCTAGAGAGGGCAGCAGCAGTTCATGACACTTCAGTGTACCTGCTACAACATAGCCAGCAAGCCGCTTGACAGATCTCTTCTTCTGGACCCCCAGGACATTTCAGCTGGCACTTGGGGAGGCATGGGCAGTAACTTCTTGTTGATGTCTGGGAAGCCACTTGATTTCTTCGCTTCCCCACCCCACAGCACAGTGCAACAGCACAGACAGGGAGCACATCGAGGTGCAAACTTTCCTAGTGCTGATTGCCTCAAAAACAAAGCAGCTGGTGTGGCTCGACTTTCACGCTTTCCTGCCCCTAGAGACAGTACAACAATGTGATGGGAAGCCCACCATCACTGAGGCAGCAAAGTTTCTACCAGTACCTCAGTGCACCTAAATCACTGTGACCCAGGCACGCTCACATCTTCCAACTTCCCGCCCAACAAACATTGCTGCAGTGGGGTGGGAGCAGACACAACTGGCAGAACTTTTCTGTGGTGCTGCAGAGCATAAAAATGAAGCAGCCAGTGAGCTGCCAACAGTCTCGTCCTCTCAGCCCCACCAGACTATGTAACCAGGCCTGGGGGCAACAAAAGTCATAAATCGATAAAAACCTCTCTCCCACCTTGCAAGTTACCAGTGGGTTGGGGAGAGCAGCGGAGGCGAGATCAGTGTAGCTCTGGGTCAGACAAGCCCCATGAGCCTTTGTGATGCCAGAGCTGCTGCACAGGAGCATTAACAGAAACAGAGTTTGATGTGACCCTGCCCTCCTCAACTGATTCCCAGCCTCAGCAATTAGCAGTGGGCACCAGGAAGAATAGATCCAGTAGCCTGCAGCTGCACAGAATGTTCAGAATAAAAAGATAAATACCTAAGTTGCACTGAGCTGCTTGGGAGCAGCCATCTTGTGTGAGGTTTGCAGTCAGCACAGCAAGGGACCTGGTTGGTAGTTGTAGTAGTCCAATCAGGGGAGGACCTAGTGACTCCTTCTCCACTAGTGAAGCGTCGAGTGCCTTTGAAAGAGTTCTAAGCAGCTTTGACAGTTTTTTATTTTATTTTATTGAAATCTAGGATTACAAATACCTTTGAGCAGGAACTGCTCATTTACAAAGGTTCCACGTCGAAGGAATGGGGGTATACATACATACAAAGGTCAACATAATAATACATAGTTACACAATAACAAGAAGTATGAGACTGAGGCTTAGGAAATTCCAGTAATTCAAAATGTTCCAAATGTTAGTAGCATGAAATAAGCAGTGCAGGTGAGAGGAAGGGGTATGCAGGCAGGAAGGCCATTGTCAGAGGGTAGAGGGTGAGGGTAAGAGCTCTAAAGGGAGGGAGAGAGATAGAGGAGGATGAAAGTCAGAAATGCCTGGGAGGAAGGGAGAGGGGCAGGAGGCAGGCAGGTAGATGGAGGCAAGGTGGGGAGAGAGAGAGCTTTCAAGACTCAAGTGGAGGGCAGTGAGACGGTGGGCCCCTGATTAGGCGAGGCAGTCACGACTAGTTGAAATGAGATGAAGTTGGAGTTGTCTCTTAAAAGGCCAAGAGCAGCAGCAGTAAGAGTTTCTTGTTGAGAGTATTGTACCACTGTGGTGCTCTCAGGGCAAAGGCCCCTCTGCCCCAGTTTTGTCTAAGGAGAATCTGTGAGAAACCTCTGAAGAGAAGTGCATCTTTGAGTAGCTCTCAGTTGCTATTCTTTCAGACTGAAGTTAATAAATGGACTCTGCAATCCCTGAGAAGGCAGTTCACTGCAGCTAAAGTGCCAAACCTTGGCTTGAGCACCAAATTACAGCAAGGGTTGCCTGAAATCAGCTGAAACTCTGGAAATGTGCTAAGACACTACCTTTTGCTGCTGTCAGGATTTTATCTTGACAGTGGATCAAAACTTCTGAGGTCCTGAGTAACTGTGTGTTGGGGTGGGTGAAGACAAGTTCCCTTGTAGGGTGAGGAAAAGATCATCATTATCAGGATCATCACAGCCCACACCCCGCCACTGGACGACGTTGGGTCCGCTGCACCTGTTATCAGCTTAGAGAACAGAGCTCCCAACATTTGAGCTCATCACAGCCCACACTCTTGGCCACTGGAAGTGGGTTGGTCCACGGCACCTGTAACCAGCTTACAGAAAAGACCATACAGTTGGCATCTGCCTAAGCAAGGAGACATCCCCACAGAGACTGCATCATCCTGTTAACTGAAGGTTGTGAGGACTGGGTTTTACCTGAAGAACATTTAATTCAAACTGTTTAGCCAGCTAGCCAGATAATTTCTAGGCATTCCAGCACAATCTTAAAATCAAGCCCACAGCTACAGTCTACAGCCAGGAGCAACTGCGTGTAAAGCCGTCAAGTCAGTTTGTGTAGTTTGCCAGTCAACAGCTGCATCCACCAACCCAGGTGAACAGTACTGCACTGAGTTTTAAGCATCACAGGCCTGCAACTCCTTCTCTGTGTGCACATTTGAACTGTATTTGGTGCTCCTATAGGGACTGGGGTTAACTCATGCACCTGTGGGGGGAAGGTGCTGAGACACACCTTGCAGTGAGGGTGTATGCAAATTGCTGTTGTCATCTATGCTTTTTTTTTTTACTTTGCTTCCTTGTCCCTTGCCTTGATCTCCACCCAAAATAATACCACTGGTTATGTATTTGCAGCTGCTGATGTATTTTGCTGTTTAATTGCACATTTAGAGTGATTAGTGTGGGGGTGTTGCTGAAACTCCGTTACTGAGGGTGAAGGCTGTTTTATCTCCTGCATGGAAGCATCCTGGCAATGTACTATCATAAGGATCCCCAATAGGTGGAGGCACCACGCCAGTTTCCAAACCCTTTTCTAACCATGAACCCAGGCACTATTCACCCAGAGGCCTAACAGACTTTGCTATTTGCCATCCCACCTCATGGGTGGGGTGGTTACGAAATGTAAAACTAGAGGTCCACAAAACAAGGGCCATTATCCAGGGTTTCATAAACCAGCGGCCATAAATCAGGGCTTCATTCTCAGTTACCAACGGTAGTGGCACCAAATGGGTGGGGTTCTAGGAACTCATTTGCTCCTGACATCACCTTTTACTATATAACAAAAGTCCTGATTATGTACCTGCAAATGGGGGGTCCTCTGTGACATTTTGCAGTATGAATGGCTCCAGACGTTATCGATGCGCATATAGTTTGTACCTGTGGACACGGTGGTTAGGGACTCTTACCAGATTACTGTGTAGCACAGTGTCAGTCATGCAATTCTGTGCCACACTGAAGAACATTTCATTCAAACTGTTTAGCCAGCTAGCCAGATAATTTCTAGGCATTCCAGCACAATCTTAAAATCAAGCCCACAGCTACAGTCTACAGCCAGGAGCTCCTGGTGGGGGACTCCATTGTAAGGAAGGTAGAACTGGGCAAGGAAGGGGAGAGGGAGGTAATGTGCCTGCCTGGCACCATGGCTTGGAGGGACAGGGAGTGAATCCTCAGGATTGCCGGAGCAGCTGCACAGGGGAAGGAGCTGGATGTCATTGTCCACCTAGGGACAAATGACCTGGCTAAGAAAGGGATTAGAGAAGTGCAGGAAGAGTTTGTGGAATTGGGGAGGGGCCTTAGTCAAGTAGCACGCACGGTAACCTTCTCGGAGGTGCTACCCATCTATGGCATAGGAGAGGCTAGGGTGTTCCGTATGATGGGATTCAATCAGTGGTTGAAAAACTGGTGTGGAGCTCAGGGATTTGGCTTCATTGGGGACTGGGGGTCCACCTGGAGTGATGCAAGACTATACTGGCATGATGGGCTGCATCTGTCCGGGAGGGGAACCAGGATCCTAGGTGATAGGTTTAAATGCTTCATTGGCAAGCTTTTAAACTAGCCAAGGGGGGAGGCACTGGAAAGGAGCAGGAAAATCCTAGCCCTCCCAAACAATCACGGTAGTAAGTGTGGCAAACACCAACATGGAGGTGTCGATAGGGAGAAGGGCAGGAGTAAATGGAGAAAGTGACAAAGGCAAGAAGGACAGGGATGGGGCAAAAGGGGGTAAGACCATGAGAAAATGGAGGGTAATGAGTACCAATGCCCATAGTCTGGGCAACAAGCTCCCTGAGCTGGTGGTCTTAATGGAAGAGGGATGCCTGGATATCGTAGCAGTCACAGAAACATGATACACAGAGAACCATGACTGGGATGTTAACATACCAGGGTACATAACCTACGGGAGAGACAGGCAGGGGAGAAGAGGGGGAGGAGTAGCTCTCTATGTAAAGGAAGGGATAAAAGCAACTGAACAAAAGAGTAAACAGGGAGGAGAGGAGGCACTGTGAGTCACCTTGGAGACTGGAAAGGGCACCACAATCCGCACAGGGGTTGTGTACAGATCCCCATGTCAGGGAGAAGGAATGGACAAGGATATGATGGAAGGCATTCTTAGAATGGCAGAGAAAGGGGAGATACTGTTGATGGGAGACCTGAATATGCCAGATGTTAACTGGAGCACATTTGCTGCAGACACATCCAAGAGCAAGGCCATTCTTGACGCCCTACAGGTGGCAGGCATTGAACAGCTAGTTTGGAACCCACTTGTGAGGGGCAATCTTAGACCTTGCTCTCAAATGGGGCAGTGAGAGGATCTCCAGATCTACAAGTAGGTTGCCATCTGGGGACAAGTGACCATCAAACAGTGTGGTTCACATTAAACTCAGCTACAGAGTCAAGCCATCACAAAAGTGAGGGTACTGGACTTTAGGAGGCTGACTTTGGCAAGATGGGAGAGTGCCTCAGAAAAGTACTAGCAAACAGGCTAGAAGGAGGTGTGGAGCAACAATGGGGAATTATCAAAACTGCCATCACAGACGCAACAAGCCTTTGTGTGAAGCAAATAAACAAATCAAAATGAAAGAAAAAGCCGCTATGGTTCTCAAGAGAGGTGGCTGTCAAAGTCAGGAAGAAAAAGATAGCATTCTGGAAGTATAAGGAAACACAGAAGGAGCAGGACAGAGAGCTGTACCAGTTAAGGCAGAAAGAAGCAGGGAGGGAAGTCAGAATAGCAAAGGCCCAAACTGAGGAAAAGATAGCCAACTCAGTTAAGAAGGGGGATAAAACCTTTTATAGGTACATCAGCGAGCATAGAAAGACAAAGGGAGGGATAGTGAGGCTGAATAGAATGAATGGTGGGTGGGCAGAGGGGGACAGTGAAAAAGCAGGAATACTGAACGAATATTTCTGCTCAGTATTCACAAAAGAGGAGGGGGTAGTGCCTAATCCAATTAACAGTAGCACTCTTGATAGGGGGGGTCGATCCCAGTCCTTTCACAGAAGAAAGGGTTCTGCAAGAACTACTAAAACTGAAGGTGGACAAAGCAATGGGTCCTGATGGAATTCACCCCAGAATTCTAAAAGAATTAAGGAAGGAACTAGTGAAACCACTGGCTACTCTTTTTAATAAATCGTGGGAGGATGGTGTGGTACCCGAGGACTGGAGGAACGCGATGTGATTCCCCTTCACAAAAGTGGGATCAAGACAGAGGCAGGAAACTACAGACCTGTCAGTCTGACCTCTGTGGTAGGGAAAGTGATGGAGTCACTTCTGAAGGAAAGAATAGTTGAGTACCTGAGGGTCAGTGGAGCACAGGATCCAAGGCAGCATGGGTTCACAGCGGGAAGGTCATGTCCAGATGAATCTAATAGATTTCTTTGACTGGGTGACCAAAGTAGTAGTAGACCAGGGAGGGCTGTGGACATGGCTTACCCTAGACTTTAGCAAGGCATTTGACACAGTCCCACACAAAGATTGATAGTCAAATTAACCAGCCTGGGAGTGGGTCCCAGAGTGGTAGCCTGGGTAAAACATTGGCTGGACAACAGGACACAGAAGGTAATTGTAAATGGAGTCCACTCTGAAGAAAGGATGGTTACTAGTGGGGTAACCGCAGGGTTCAGACTGTGTCCAGTCCTTTTAATGTCTTCATCAGTGACATTGCAGAGGGACTGGAAGGAAAAGTATGCCTTTTTGCAGATGACACAAAGATCTGCAACAGGGTTGATACACAAGGAGGCGTGGAAAGGATGAAAAGGGACTTGGCAAGGTTGGAGGAATAGTCAGATGTATGGCAGCTAGGATTCAATGCAAAAAAGTGCAAAATAATGCACCTGGGAAACAAGAACCCAGGGGAAGAATACACAATGGGTGGGGAGGTAGTAACAACAAAAAAACAAGAAAGGGACCTGGGGGTAATCATATCAGATGACCTTAAGGTTAGCAAGCAATATGAGAAGGCAGTAGGGAGGGCCGGGGGTATACTGGGATGTATAGGGAGAGGCATCAGCAGCAGAAAACAGGAAGTTGTTATCCCTCTGTACAGACAGTTGGTGAGACCCCATCTGGAATACTGTGTCCAGTTCTGGAGACCCCGTCTCCACAAGGACATAGACAGGATAGAGGCAGTCCAGAGGAGGGCAACTAAAATGGTGCAGGGTCTGCAAGAGAAGTCGTATGACTAAAGACTAAAGGAGCTTAATATGTATACCCTTGAGGAAAGAAGGGAGAGGGGGGACATGAGAGAAACTTTCAAGTACCTCAAGGGAATCAACAAAGTCCAAGAGGGTAGCATCTTTCAGAAAAAGAGACTTGCAAGAACAAGGGGACACAATTTAAAGATAGAAGGAGGGCGGTTCAGGGGCAATGTGAGGAAGTATTATTTCACAGAGAGGGTAGTGGATGCATGGAACTGCCTTCCTGAGGAAGTTGTGGGGTCTAAAACTGTGGGAGAATTCAAGAATGCATGGGACAGACATAAGGCAATTCTTGTGGGGGGCAGGAAGATAAAGGCTGTTGGTTAACTAGGATCTGCAGCTTATCCAATAGGTAGGGAAATGGGCAGACTAGGTGGGCCAAGCAGTCCTTATCTGCCATCAAAGTCTATGTTCCTATGTTTTTATGTTCCTATTGTGGTTAATAAGTTTTCTTGATTTGATGATTTTATGTTTCTGTGATACTATAAGTATAACCTTCACAGGATGGTGTAGCTACCACATGACCCTAACCAAATACAGTTCATTTATAGCTATCACAAGAATGTGTAGTTCACACAGGAACTGAAACAAATATGATACTATATGTGACCTAGAAAGGAATGTGCAACAGCTACAGAAACCTAGCCAGATATGATACTATGTGTAGCCTTAACAGGACTGTGCAGCTCCCACAGAAACAGAACCAAATATTGTACTCAGTGTAGCCTTCAAAAAAAAGTGTGCCCTTCATCAGCCCATTGGTGCAGTGGTTGAATATCCACTTGCGACACCGGCAACCCAAATTCAAGAATGGATCCAGGTCATCAGAGAGCCAGCCGGGGGAGAAGGATTGAGTGACCCTAGGACTGCTCTCCTTCTCCAGGGGGGAGGGTGGCATGTGCTTGGTGCTGTAGTGACACCTAGTGGAGGCTGGGTCCATCACATAGCACCAACGCCTACTGAATTCTGTGGTGGGGTGGATGCTGGCCATCATTGCATGTCCCTGCCCCAGCCTACAGGGGAGAAAAATCTGTGACTGGCCGTCTCTGTGAAGCCCTGCTTCCGGGCTTCAATTAGCCTCCTAGCTGACTCTCCCAACCAGGACCAGTTTCTTGGCACTGAAAAGCTGGGATGGTGCTGCAACCTCACCCCTTGGGGGGTAAACCAGGGGTGCCTAGGACAGTGCAGGCAGATAGGAGGTGGAAGTACGGGGGCACCGTTACCAGGGCGGATATCAATGACCAGAGCACCAAAAAGTACAGTAAAAAAAAAAAAGTGTGGCCTCCACAGGAACCTAACTAAATATGGATCTATGTGCGAGAGATACAGTCTTTCAAAGTAACCTGCTCACTAGGAACCAATAAAGGTGATGCCGCTAAGACTGGAGGAGCCAGACTGCACATTGCAAAGAAAAAAAGATAATGGTACACACTCCAGCACTCACTGGGAGAAAGATTTTATTTAAAAACCTCCACTATTACAACACACACCATTGTGTAGAACACACAGGAACAGGCATCCTGCACAACGATGTGCTGTATTACAGAAGGTTTTTAAGTAAAATGCTTACTCTCACTAAGTGGCGGTGTGTGCATTGTTATCTTTTCTTTCTTTAAAATGGTACTATGTGTTGTTTTTGGAGGAAGCAAACTAAATATGGTACTATCGCGAGTGGCCATCACAGGAATGTGTAGCTTCCACAGGCACAAAATCAAATATGGTGCCATGCCTAGCCGACAAAGGAATGTATATACCCCTCAGGAACTGAAATGAGTAGGGTACTATGTGTAGCCTTCATGGGAATGTGTAGCATCGACAGTAGCCTAGCTAGGTATGGTTGCTATGTATAGGATTCACAGGAGTGTGCACCTCCCTTAAGAACTAAATCAAATGTAGTATCTGTTGTCTTCACAGGAATGGTAGCTTCACATGACCCCAGCAAAATACGGTACTATGCCTGTCCATCACAGAAATGTATAGCTTCCACAAGGCCCCAACCAAATATAATAATGATCATATCTTTCATTCTTAAGCATTGGACACAGCATTGAGTCAACCATATTTACAGTGGTTTTCAGAAGCATAACAAAACATAGCCTGGTTACAATAGACGTAATTAGTTATACATATAGTAGTATAAATATGGTACCGTGTGTAGCTTTGCAATGGATGGGTATCTACTTTTGTCTTAAGTTGCATTTATTTTATAATAGCCATCAATGATGTGATGTCAGCTGCAACAGAAGTCCCTGTTGTACTATGTTTCTTCATGTTGAAATGTCTCAGTGCTGCTCATTTTCACTGTGTCTTACCTTGCACTGACTTCTGTTCCCATTCACTTTGTCATACCTTGCACTGAATCTGACTTCCTACCACTGTGTCGCACCTTGCCAGAACACCTTCTCCCTTTCACTGTATTCCGCTTCGTACTTACTCCTGCTCCTCCTGTGTCCCACCTTGTATTGCCTCCTGCTCCCTTTCACTAAGTGTCCCACCTTACTCTGACCCTTTCTCCCTTTCACTGTGTTTCACCTTGTGCTTTTGTTCTGTGTTCCTCCTTGTACTGGTACCAGCTTCCCTTGTGTCCCACCTTGTACTAACCCCTGCTTAACCAAACCACCAGAAGAAGTGATCCATGATGATACCACTCTCTTCCTGGAGGGGGTTATTTTGTACTCTTTTGGCCAGTCTGTTCCTGATGACCCCAGACTCAAGGCATGAGCCCTGGTCGCTAGCATGCCCTGCAGTCCCCATGATCTGGCACAAAACAGTTATTATCCAAGGACACATTCTAATGTCGTGGACAGATTGAATAAACAGCATAACATTACCCTCCCCACTCAATCACTTGTTTTTCTTATTAACCTTGTTAGTAAGGTATGAATCTGTTTTGAGGCCGTGAATAAGAGGAGTAGTAGTATTCAATTAAGCATTTTTGAATTAGTATCTATGTACACCATAATACGTTCTATACAGTGTTCCTTCATTGGGTGGTATTTCTTTGTGACACCAGCCTTCTGTAAGTGAAAAACAGCTATTAAGTCTGTTATGGAAAATAAATGTTTTTTTTTTTTTTTGCATAGAGAGGGGAACTTTACTAAATTATAATTATCTTCAATTGATGTATCCACCTTTTCTGGATAGAAAACAAAAATTGGCAGGCTGAAACAAAATAAATTCACCATCTCTTCATCAGTGGAATGGATATAGCCTGCACTTAATTCTTAGCATTGAGAAAACCGTACCGAATGGTTGTGTCAGAATGTAAAAGTTGTTGGAAAAGGGTATGTTATATTATTTTAAATTAACAGTAGGGTCCATGTTGATTTATGCAAAGTAAGAGAATAACTCTGAATAGTAATCAATGTTAAAGATGTTTAAATATGCAACTCACTGATGGGCTATTTAAGGAGAACTATGTTGACCCTGTAGTTCCTAAAATGCTATATTTTTCAAATCTTGGTTCAGGATCTAGAAACATAAGAAATTATAGATTCAAAAAGATTCTCTAGTGTCTATCATGAGCATTTCCTTACCTGCAACCCAGACTGCAGCAGCAATCAATATATTTGGTACAGCACCTGACAGAGTGTATAATAATACGTGAATATTTCAACCCTCATGTAGCTTTTAGGCACAATAGTTATAAACTCCAAAATCATGTATCTCAGTTCACTAATAAAATAAAAAGACAAAAGAGCATACTGATTTTTTGCTAAAAAAATATTGTTTCTACATAAAACTATCTGGTGATTTTTATTCTGCTCTTAACACAGACTGCTGCTTTAATACTCTCAGTCCAGGCATACCAATTGTAATATTTATTTTATTTAATGGTGTACTTATATGCTTCTAGGATTTTAACTATAATCAACTGTGAAAATAGAACATTAGTGCATCATAAAAAAAAACTTGCCTTAGAAGAGCTGTGGTGATTTTAAAAATGATAATTTGTTTTTCTAGCTTAATGTAGGAAGCAATTGTGGCTTAACTATTTAACACTTTAATTTTCTTTATGGATTGTTCTGAATTTATAGTAATACTGAAGCTACAAGGATTATAATAACCAATTTCAAGAGCAGATTGAACTACATTGTGAAGGATAGTTTAATAGGTTATTAATTATTTTTATTTCTAAATTAAAACAGGATACACCCAAGGCTGACCCATTCAAAGTGTATTTTTGTATTTTCTGTTTGTGTTTTATAAACTGATTATGGTCACAGTCTTAAAATCATCCATTTTAGATTATAATACATGCAAAAAAGTAACAAAAGTTTAGAATAAGAAAGTCTGAGCTGATCATGTGACCCCTATAACAATTGGATATTCGTTCTTGATAAAACATCATAATAACCCACTGAATTATGTAATAACTTGATAGCAGCTTATTACAGTGTGTTCCTCCTCACACTCTCATTTCACAAAGCATGAAATAAAGCACACTGTATTTTTTGAGTATGGTGCTTCTCAAAGACATGCATACAGATTTTCTCTCTGTTGAAACCTTACACCAACTATTATAAAAAAATAATGCCTGTGCAAAGTTTGATCTATGAGGATTTTTCATACACTATTGGCATGTAACAATCTCATAAATTGTTCAAGCTTCACTCTTGGGGTTTATGGATTATCACACACCTCAGGTGTGTGAAAAATCCTCATAACACACCTGCACAGTCATTATTCTTTATGTAATAACTGGAGAGTAACTACTCTCTGAAATATGGTCTTTAATTGCATACCATGTGGCCCCCTCCTTTAAGCTAAGATACACATTCATTAGAATCATGAAAGCTTTCAGAGTTGTCTGGTAATTACAAAGCACAGAGAAAGCAGACTAACTTCAGTTCACTAACATGCAGTGAAATATTTGAGTTACAATATGTGTTTGACTCATGAGGAGGTGATATGAACCAGTAGTGTATTTTAAACACAAGTTCTACAGAACGTACAAGCTTACAGGTATAATGTAGTTTTCTTGTAAAAATATTATACTGAATAGCAGGACAGAATATTTGCATTCAGGTTTCTAATTGTACTATATATACACCTCCTTGAGGTGAGAGTGAGCAGTGGATCCTCGGTAATGGTAATGAAAAGAGCTACCTAAGGGAAGTAGCCAGAGATAGTCACAGAGGTGATGTACCTGGATTGACAGGTCAAAACTGTGAAAGCTACTGAATGTAGCAGACTTTTGCTTCATGCCTTGATTTTCATTTTGTTTGCTTATTTTGAGTTTAAATAAATATCACACCAAGGTGTGATTTAAAACTTAAAAGGTGTGTCCATGTTATCTATCCCACACCCATTTACAGAGACCATTATGGAACAGTCTTACAGTTTTATGCACTATTTTATGCAGTGTTTACAATCCTTTCAAGCAGACACGACATGCATGTATAACTTCCCAGGTGGCTGTTGCAACAATGAATGGCTCTCTCTCCCAGGCTAATGCCACCTACAGTGAAGCTGAACAGCTGAACAGGATGCAACTCAATTCTACAGCAGAATTACTGCAGGGGACAAAGCAATTTCAATGGCTGTTAATCCCTTTGGTCATGAAGAAATCTGTGATGCTGCATTTCATCCTGGGGGTTTCCAATGTATATGGAAGCCTGACACTTCCTTGTAGCTTCAGACACCATTCTGCCTGAGTTCCACCTTCAGGCTCTGTTACTGGTTAGAAGACTAAGGTGATGCAGCTAAACCATGCACTGGGACTGCCAGATAAATGGGTGTTGAGTGATGTTGATGACATCATACATGGAACTCCCAGCATTCTTAGGAGAATAGGAGGGGCTGAAGCCACTCCATGCTCCAGCTTCCCCCCCCCGGTACCCAATCAGCCTGCTGGAAGGAGGTAAGAAGCCATCTCCAGTATGGAATCAGCTGGTGCAAGTGTGTCTGCCCAGATATGTCTAGATTTGCTCTTTTAGTTAAACAAAAGGTTGGATACTAGGATCTGACAGTGGAATTGCCACACAAACAGCAAAAATGGCCAAAATAGCCAGAGTTTTAGCTGTGGCTATAATAAGGACAATCAGTGTGTTCTGCAGCTGGAAAGGTCTGGATCCTCATGAGCAGTAACTCTGTGGTGGTGCTACATGATTGCAAGGGCCACATTGCACTACCTTACTACCTTGCACCTATTGTTGCTATATACAAAGTGGTCACAGGTACACCACTCCTCTAGTAACTGCACTAAAGCAGTGAAAGGTGTGGGATGCACGAGTAATGCGGAGGTACCTTGCACAATGACTCCCCCATGCCCCCCCTCTCTACATCACATATTGCTGCAAGCCCTGGTCACTATGACATACTGAAAGAAGATCCAGGTGGGGTCACAGTCCTATGAATGGGAAGGTTCATTCTGTCAGGGGACATGGTTAGGTGGCGCACAGTACTGCCATGACTCAGATGGCATAGGCGAGGGCCAGGGAGGGGAGATTAATTTGTTGTCAGGGAATAACAATGATAATAGAGACTGGGTTTGTGACACTGGACCACAAATGATGACAGTATGGGACTTCATATTTGGAACAGGGTTTGCCCTACAAGAGGTCCTTTAGGTATGGAGTATAGGGGTGGGGGGGAACAGTGGCAGTAGTGTCAATTGCCTAGGATAAGGACCATAGCAAAGCACTGCATGTCCAGTGCCATGCCATTGTCCAATCCCTGCAGCAGCCACTGTTCCTTGCTGGTAGCTGTTGCACAGCCAATGTGTGATCACTAACAGCTGCAATGGCATGCTGCACCATAATATGGGCAAGCAGTGGGTGTCTGTAGTCCATCCAAAACATTTCTGCACTTTGGATTAAGAATTAAAGCATTTGAAAACTTTATTTCTTGGCAGTACTTGTGGAATTATTAGGGCTGTGAGTGGAGCCTACAGCTGTTTTGCGAGAGCTCTGTAGCTCTAAAAACAGCCGCTCACAGAACCCCTTCCATTAGACTTTTGTAAGTATCCTTCCAAAAGCCCAATGGAGCTTAAACCCCTCTGCCACGATCTCCCTACAGAATAACAGCCACACTATTTTGGCCATTATTTCTATATTCCAGTGTGTGAACTGTGCGTGCGCATGACTCATGCAAATGCACAAAGTCGTGTGCACGTGTAATTCTGTGGGTGCCGCCATTCACTATTTTCTGTGCCCCCCCTCCCCAAGTCATGCCCAACATCTCATGTGGCACATTGGCAGCCCATCAAAGAGTGCAGAATCTTTTTTTTTATGTAAATTAGAAAACAGTCCCTCGTCACGTTTCTTTTTTCCCTGGTGTCCCCCTGCCCAAGTCGTGCCCAATCCACATGTTGGCATTCAGGTGGCACACTGGGAGCCCACCCCAGTGTACCAAAATGTTTTTTTGGTTTTGCTGTAAATTAGAAAATAGCCCCTTGTTGTCTTTTCCCCCTGTGAAACTGAAAACGGTCCCTTGTCGCGGCTGCAGTCCCTCTCCCTCCCCACCCTCCCACTGAGCACTCACCTCCCCACACACCCCTGTTAACCCTTACTTACCTCCAGAGGTCAGCACTGTCATCTTCTCTGGACCGGGACACGTCTGCACTCTTCAAAGCCCAACCATGAACTGAAGAATTAAAGGTAAGCATGCTATATAGCCATTCAATGTTTTTTTTTTAACTTATGCTGATATCTCAACCATCTTTTGGCATTTTTGCCCCGAATTTTCAACATGGGGTTCTTGGGACCCCCACCTCATGAAAACTGTCACTGTCATTTTATTACTTGATCCTGAAAGCTGATTTTGTGGTCACTGTGTGGAATCTCCTTTCAAGACCAATTCACAAAATGCAGTGCTACTGTTCATGAGGTGGGGTCCCAAAAAGCCCATGTTGCAAATCTGGTGAAAAAATTCAAAAAAATGACTGCATTACGAGTGCGTGTTGTGCAGTTTCTCTGCACGTTCTTAAAGTCACCAATTTTTAATATTTTCACTCCACATTTTTAACATTGCCATTTTTGCACACCTCCTTCAAAACAGTACAGCTGCCATTTTCCACAACCTGCCCAAAATGTGTTTTCACACCTGTGGTGCAGAATAGCGCATTTGTTCTGTGCAATCACCTTTTTGGGCAATTGGAACAAAATGACACTGGCACTATTCATGAGGAGGGGTCCAAAAAAGGCCATGTTGAAAATTTGGTGCAACATCTCCAAAAAATGGCCAAGTTACACCTAGGCATCGAATAATTTCTATGCACATGTGTAACTTTTGTCACTTGGTAGCTCTTCACAGCCCTATCGGCTCTGGCTAGATTTTGTTCTATTGAGTGCAAGGGATACCTCTGAAACTGTGCATAATAATATGCTGTGCTACTGTCACAAGGGACATTTTGACCCCAGCAGACAGTGACTACTTCTGTATATGACAATTTTGCTAGGAGACAGAAAGGGGAGTCCAGTACAACCCTATGAACCATCATGGGTCTGAGGGCATGAGTTCATAGCATGATATATTAGCTGACTTGTATGAACACAGAATCCTGTGGCACCCCCACATAGGCACAGATTACGTGAACAATTGAGACTTAGATAATGCAATCATTTTATGAGGCTTATATTTGAAAACATTTTCCAGGATTTTGTAACATTTCTACAAACACAGTAAGGGAAGTTTTATTTGCAAAGGATCTGTGTTGCTGAATTCTTTTTACAGACAGTATAAATTTGAGATTCTCCTGTGCACTCTGATCAACTTTTTGTACTTAACTCTGTGCGTCTTCAGCTTCTCAACTTTATCAAGAGCGTTCATTTCATAAACACGGCAGGCCAGGAGGTATATTTTGAAGCGAATGGTGATATGCCAATCCTATATGATATCAAAAACTTTCAGTTCTTCCCGAATGGTACCAGCCAAACTAGAAAAGTAGGCATCTTCAAGGCCTGGGCTCCAAGAGATCAGCAAATCCAAATAGATGAAGAGGCCATTTTGTGGAATGGTGGTGCCACAGAGGTTAGTGCAGCTGGCCGGAATGCGAGAGAAGTTATTTTTAGTTTGTACATTTTCTTGTACTATATACTGTATGCACATGCAGTTGTTCACCTTCTTCAATCTCCTTAATGTTATCACTCTAGATCCTCTTGTTCGGGTCAGAAATGCTCTGTCTTCCTTGGGGTAATGCTACTCACAGAATCCCACCCCGTAGAACTTTTGAGAGGCCTCATCCTCTGTATTGGGCCATGACTCTGTCCTGGAAAAGGGACCCACCTTACCCTGTACAGGGTGATAAAGGGATGGCAGAGCATTAAGGGTGAAGGAAAGAGGAAGGGAGGATATCAAATGAGGTGGGAAATGCTGGGTCCAGGTGATGTAGGGGGCTGGCACCCTTCATCTGGAAGCAGAGGTGGACCATCTCTCTGACTTTCTCCTTTCCCAACTCTAGATGTTAGATGTCTCTAGCATCCTCTCCACTTAAGCTAGCAAGCAGACCCTGCCTGAGGCAGCCAGGCAGCAACCTGTGCAGACCCTCACCCTCTTTGAATGGACAATATCCTGGTTGGTTGACTTTCAGTACAGGGGTACACTAAATAATGAACAGACCCTTGGTGCTCTGCAGAGGGCAGCCAGCAACTTGTCCCCCATTTCAGATAAACTCTGCTCTACAACAAATTTCCTTACACAGCAAATTTCTGGGTAAGTCACATTTTGTTGTGACATATACTTATTGGGATAATTGCTCTTTATAGCAACCCCCCACACACACACACACAAACACGCACTGAACATTTGGGAAAGGAAAGGTGTATTTTACATTTTGGGTGCTTCCAAGAAACCTCAGTCAACTGACTATAGATGCTAAATGGAATTTATGTTATGCTGTAAAATGAATGACAGAAATCCACCCTGCAGTGGGACTGCTGAATTCCAGTCATGTGACTGTGAGGCTTTTATAGAATGACCACATAGGTGCTAACTGAAATCATGTTTTTAGTTTTCCTGACTTTCTGCAACATTTTATAATCAAAATAATGCATTTCAGGGTGTGCAGTGATGCTGTAATCAGGACAAAACAGTGGACACAGTGTTCACAGATGTTGGGCTGGGTGCAAATTGAGGGCTGTGCTGACCCAAACACTACGACTACCAACACCAAGACAAACTTCACTTCAGAGTTTGAAGTAGGTGGTCCTTTGATGCAGAAACACATCACAAAAATGAAAGATGCTGTGCATAAATCATTTATTGTTGTAGAAAATGACAACTGTGCAGGTCACACTGCTACAGAATTGATTGGGAACTGGATTGACCACTACCCCAGATGCCCCGGCACTTCGCTCATTAGATCTTCCTCAGGGAGCACAGCATCTTTTGTGTTTCCAGTGCGTTTCTGCATCAAATGACCACCTACTTCAAACTCCTGGTGCAATTTCTTGATGTTGGTATGCTGCTGTAATCAGGGCCTTTAGTTTTCTGCAACACCACAGTGCAGTTGAAAGAAGAGGCCAAGTTGTCTGGAGGTTAGGGAACCAGTTTGGGAACCAGGAAATCGAAAGTCCAAACCCAAATGTAGGCAAATAATCAGTGTGTGACCTTGGGCAAGTGACATAACCTCTGAGAGTTCATCCATCCTCTTGCAGAAATAGGTAAAAAGCAGAACCCTAATGACAATGGATGTTGCAGCTCAGCCGGGCTATCCTGTCTAAAAAAAATGTAAAATAAAATAAAAAATAAGAAAAGTTCTAAAGCAGACTCCTAGTCTCCTGTCACAGGTTATTTCTCTGATGATTCTTCTCTACCTCAGTTTGACTGTACTCTAGTAAGTGTATACCATGCTGGCTGTCTTTTTGTTTTCTTTTTTTCACTTCTGTGGTGGATTTTTATTGATTCATTGGCTGACATTCCATTTAGGACCTTATATATCTGTGAATTCTCAACAACACACATTCTGCAGCAGGAGTCCAGTCCTCTGCACAGATTCTCTACCACAGAACCACAGAATGCGGAAGGGCTTGGCAATAATTGCCATATTTGAGGCTTTGCCTCAGGCTCCACCCCAGTTGAAGGGGTTATTACAGCATAACTGAATACCATGTCATGTGTTATCACTTAAATAGTTTTTTTTTCTTGCAGTGTTTGCTTCTGTCATTCATTCATGCCCAGAATGGTTTATTTATAAATATTAGAAAAACATTGTTTGGGGGGTTCAAATAGATCCACCCAGGATGCCTTTGCTGCTATCTTCAAAGCAGAAACATGGCCCTATCTGTTAAAACATCCATTATATGGCCTTATAGCATCCAAAGCGTGTGTCCAAAAAATGGACACAACTGCACCTGCATCTATTTTGAATGCACTTGCATCCTTTTGTGCCATAAATTGTGACTTTTTTTTGTAAACGGATGTAATGTATGAAAACAGTAGCAGGATTGCCTGGATGAAGAAAATGGACACAGATGCAGCATGTATTTATGTCTGCAGTCAAGCCTTTTGAGAATGCCCCAAGACTGTGTGTTACTGTAACTTTTATTGGTACAATATAAAATAAATTATGATTCCATTTCAATGAAATTGTGTATTTCCATGAAAATGTTGTGCAATTTTGCCCAGATTTACATTTAGTTATTTTGTCTAATTTTAAAACTACTTGTAGGAACTGCATACCATTTGATATGTTTGAACTACTCTGAAACATGACAATGGCACAAGGTTTCAGATTTTTAGTTTTAAAATGGACTGCATATCATTTTTGTCACCCTACGTTGCTTCTCCTCTAACAGTCGAATAACCTTCTTCAGATATGAATGCCAGTACTGCACGCAGTACTCCAGGTGCAGCCTGACCAATGACCTGTACAGGGGCATGGTCACTTCCCTATGCCTGGACGAGAATCCCCTTGAAATATACACCCCCAACATCCTGTTAGCCTTTGCTGCAGCTTTCCTGCATTGAGCAGAATTGTTCATGTTCTCTGTTACCAACATCCCTAAGTTCTCCTCCTCTTTAGTGACCCCCAGCCTCACTCCCAACCAATATTCCTTTCTCAGGTGCTTGGTCCCAAAGTGTATAACCTTGCACTTCTCCACATTAAATCCCAGCTGCCATCTCACAGACCACTCCTCCAGTTTGGTCATGCCCCCCTGTAGTTGTTTCCACCTGTCATCTTTGTCCACTACTGCCCTTATTTTAATATTGTCTGTGAACAGACTGATCCTGCTCTCAGCCCCATGTGAGGTGTCTGATATGAACACCTCAAACAACACTGTGCCCAGCACCAAGCCTTCTGGCACTCCACTCATCACTGGACTCGGTGCTGAGAGTTCCCCCACCACCACCTGTTTCTGCCTCCCCACCAGCTAGTTCACAATCCAGTTAACCAGCTTCCCTCCCAGCCTATGGTTCAGTTTCCCCCAGCTACCCATGAGGCACTGAATCAAGGACCTTGCTGAAGTCCAAATATAGGACATCCTCTGCCTGGCCCTTGTCCAGCTCCCTCGTTACCCAGTTGTAATACTGTATTAGATTGGTCTGACAGGATTTCCCCAAGACAGATCCATGCTGCTGCCTATCCTGGTGGTCATTCACCTGGAGAAAAGCCACCAGCCTCTCTTTCAGTATCACTTCCATGAGATTTCCCACTATGGAAGTGAGACTGACAGGTCTGTAGTTGCTTGGTTTGTCGTGTGGGCCACTCTTGTGTATAAGCACCACATGGGCAATCCTCCAGTCCTGTGGCATGCATCCCATGTCCAGGAAAGTGCTAAACAGGTCTACCAGTGGCCTGGCCAGCACCTCTGCCATATCCTTCAGCACCCTGGGATGAATGCCATCAGGACCCATTGCCTTTTCAGCCCTTAGTGTCTTCTGCCCCTCTAGTACACTACTCTCCTTGATCATTCCATTAGTCATCTCCCCCCGACCCCACCCTCCCAGTCCACAGAGGTATTGGACCACCCTTCCCCTGTGTGAAGACAGAGCAGAAGTATTCATTTAGCATGTCTACTTGTTCCACACCCTTTTCCATCCATCCCCCACCCTTCTTGATCCACACTATTTGGTCCCTGCACTTCCTTTTCTCCCTCACATATCTAAAAAAGTCCTTCTCCCCTCCCTTAACTCCCTGAGTCAACCTCTGCTCCTTGAAGGCCTTGGCCTTCCTCACCAGCTTGGTTACCTCCTTGGACCAACTCGCATACACCACCCTGTCCTCCCCCTCCCTGTCCACTTGAATCTCTGATATGCAACTCTTTTCTCCTTCACCCTTCCCGCAGCAGTTTGCTGTTTAGCCAGCATAGCTTCATGGCCCTGCTGTTCTTACTCAGAGTACTGTTGCAAGCCTCGGTAGCCTCTGTTAGCCCACGTTTGATAATATCCCACTTCTGCTGTGCATCCATCTCCAGTCTAATCCCCTCTAGTCACCCTCACGGTATTTTCTGCATCTTCCCAAAGTCCACCCACCTAAAGTCCACCACCCTTACTTCTGAGTCTATAGCCTCCCTACTTAGCCTGTCCTTGAACCACACTGTTTGATGGTTAGTCCCAGCTGGTGGGTTCTCCACCCTTAGATCCCTCACTGCCTCCCCATTTGATAGCACCAGGTCCAGTGTATTGCCTAGCTGAGTTGGCACAGTGACCATCTGGGTCAGAAGACTATCCTGGAATGCATCCAGGAGTACCTGCTCCCTAGGACTGGAGGTGGCAGGGGTACTCCAGTCCACCCCCAGGCTGATTAAAGTTCCCCACAACCACCACATTCCCCTTCCTACATACCCACCTAATGTGTTCTGTCAGCTCCTTATCCAGCTTCTCAGACTGGCTGGTGGTCTATACACACACCACCAACCTCAGCTTTCTACAGTTTGAATCCAGGAGCCGCATCCATAGTGCCTCTGCATTGCCTTCCTTCCTTCCCTTGTCCCTTGTGCATCTAATCCTGTCTCATACATAGACTGCCACCCTTCCTCCCTCTCCCACCCCTCTGTTCTTTCTATAAATTCTGTATCCTGGGACTGCCAGATCCCAATCCTGGTGTTGGGTGGCCCATGTCTCAGTGATGACTGCAATGTCCGCCATCCCTTCTGCTAAGAGAGCCTGGAGCTTAGCCATTTTATTACACAGGATTCTTGTTTTCAGGAGACCACCCTCCACTCATTCCCATCCATCCTCCCACCCCGTGGTCCTGTGACTTGCCCCTCTCCTTTCTTCGGCTTTCTGTTGTAGTCACTGGTGTCATGGGAGGGGTCAGCTTGTTCAGCTCCCCTTTCTGGTGACCCTGCATACTGGCTGCACACTTGCCACTCTCCCTGTCTAGTTTAAAAACCCACCTGAAACTGTACATTCCTCCAATTTACCTTTCAACACCCCCTGCCCTGCCCTACTCAAGTGTAATCTGTCCCTTGCATACAGTTTGCTGCTATTCCATGTATCCCCCAATCCTCCTACCAGCCCATATCCATGAGAGCTACACAACCCCTTCAGCCAGGAGTTAAACTCCTCTATCCTTTCCTTTCTCACTCTGCTTGTCCTTGGCACCAGTAGCACCTCTAAGAATGCCACTAAGCTCCCAATTTTCAAGCATAACTTCCCCAGATCTTCAAATCTCTCCCTGACCGACTCTATCATGCAGCCCCCCCCAGGTCATTAGTTCCTACATGGACAACCACATGAGGTTTCTCCCTTCCCCTCAACACACCTAAGCAGAGCTTGCCTTGCCCTGTCTGCTGTCAATCCTGGTACAGATTTCACTCATATCCGATGATGCTGTTCACCCCCCCACCTGATCTCTTTCAGGACAGAGTCCCCTATTACCACCACTCCTCCCCCTTCCTCCCCTTTTGGTTGGACCTCCCTCCCGTCACTTTGCCTCCCATGTTCGTCAACCCTTTCCTGTCCCCTAGCTCTTGTACCTGACCCATTTTCCCCTCCTGTCTCTGTATCCCGTCTACTCAGAATCTGGTCGAGGCTAGCATCCCCTCCTTTGTTAGTCAGTCCACCACCGGTGATACCCCTCACCCCATTGTACACACTGCCACCCTCCCCTGGGCTGCAACCACCATCCGTTGTCCCTGCTCTGTTCCCCCCACCTCTCTCCTTCCCCTTCCCATTATACCTCTTTCTTCCACTGTCCTGTATGCATCTCCTTCTGGGGAACTGGCCTCTCTACACCCCCTGCCCTCATGCCTGCTTATCTTGTTCTGGAGAGTCCCAGCAACCTCATCAGCAAATTATGCCAGTACTGTGCATCTGACATCTGAGACTTCCCCCCACCAACAGCCCTTGCCCCTGTTGTTGTTTCAATACAGTCCCATATTGCTATTTGGCTTCCTCTTCCCCTCTGTAGGTCCCACTACCCTGCATGCCCTGTGCACCTGAGGGGTTGCTCTGCCTACCCCCACTCTCCCCATGTTCTCCTTAGCTCCTCCTCAAGCCTGTGGATCTATGGTTGCAGGTCCCCTAACCTGAAGCATATGGGACACTCCCGTGGCCTCTCTAATGTGCCCATGCATACTGCCATCCCACAGCCACTGCAGTTTACTAGCCTGCCCCTCCCAGTTTCCCTTCTGCCCCTTTCCACTGGAACCACCTTCCCCCTCCCACCATCTCATGGCACCCATCCCTGTCCTGATGTCTGCAACTCCCCCAACTCCCACTATCCCTTGGTGACCCCATCTCCTCCCTCCTGCTCTGCCCGCAAGCCCTTGTTGTACCACAGGTAACTGTGCCCCCTTCCCTTAGTCAATGTCTAGGGGCCCTGCCTTAGTGCCCTGAAGTGACAGACCTTAATCAATCAATCAATCAAAATCTTTATTTAGTCAGGCGAACATCATTGAGCGTAGCTCATTTACAAGATGGACCTGAGTGGTCATACAAATAAGAGTACAAGTATTTTTACATAGACAAGAAAAACATAAACAACAGTACAATGACATAAAATGAGAGTATACAACAATTTACGTATATACAATGTACAGTAAAATCACTTAACCTGTAGGAAAAGGAGAGAATAGATATAGCAGGCATAGTATACAAATAATAAAGCCTATATGGCTTTTATAAGAAAATAGCAGCTGACTGGATAATAGAAGGGGAACTAACATAATGGAATACAGAAGGGGGGGATGTAGGTTGGATGGGAGATTAGGCCTTATGGAAGCAATTGCAGAACTCTGGAAATATGGTGGAGAATAATCTTTTGAAGGATGATAAAGGTAAGAGGGAATTTAGATTCATAGATTTTTGGAGTGAGTTCCAAGTAACTGCTAGGGAGTAGCTGATAGCGGCCCTCCCAAACCTGGTGCAGGCATTGGGGACCTTTAACATGATGAGTTTACTGATCCTTAAGGTGTATGGCCTAGAAGTAATTCGGGTAAAACAGTCTGTGATATAGGAGGGGAGTTTGCCTGATAAAGCTTTGAAGATCCAGATTGCAGCATTCCTATTTCTTCTGTGTTGTAGTGATGTCCAATTAACTGCCATATAAAGAGAGCAATGATGGGTGCTGGAGGGAAGGTCAGTAATAAATCTGATGGATCTATGATACAGGGTGTCCAGCTTATTTAAGAGGAGAGTGAGCAATGGCCATAGAGAAAGTCAGCATAATCAATGAGGGATAGGAATGATGCCTGGATTAATCTTTGTTTGGAGTCTCTGGTAAGGTAGTGTTTTATTCTGTAAAATAGGCCAAGCCTTTGTCTCAAGTTTTTTAGTAGCTCTTCAATATGGACAGAGTAGTCGAGCTTATTATCAATCCAGACTCCAAGCTATTTGAACTTGTCCACAAATTCCAGCTTCTCTCCAAGTAAGGTGGATAATTGTATGGTGATGGGTGATGGGGTAATAGCAGAGCAACTCTTTGTGGCAAAAAGCATAGCTTTTGTTTTTTTGGCATTCAGAAGTAATTTTTTTTCCAATAGATTGTGTTGCAGGATGGAGAATTCTGATTGTAACAGCTCACAGGCTTTAGGTAATGAGGGACTGCTGACATATAATACAGTATCATCAGCAAACATATGAATGTTAGATTGAGAGAGGTTGGCATCAATATTATTAATATAAATGGCAAAGAGGATAGGGCCAAGAATAGAGCCTTGCGGTACACCTCTTAGCAGTGGTTTTAAGGTGGATAGGTAATTTTCATTTTTTACCAAATGTGACCTATCAGATAGATAGCACTTAAACCAGCTGAGTGAGAGAGAATCCAGGCCTAGAGAGCTAAGGGAGGTGAGTAATGATTCATGATCCACTGTGTCAAATGCTTTACTCAAGTCCAGGAACACAGCACAGGTACAATTCTTCTTATCCAAGGCAATCTGCCAGTCGTTAACACTCACCACTATGCAGAAATCAATCCCCCCTCTAAAGATAGCTGTAATTAGCCCGGCAGTTAAATCTCTTTATGTCCAGAAAAAAAAACCTTACTAACATGTCATTGAATACAACAGTTAAATCCCCTTATGCCAGGACAATACCCCTTGCTAACAATGTCATTGACTACAGTACCCCGAATTTCAGTAACTTGCACAGTACCTGAGGTTTGCCTTGTTTCCTATTCCTCTTGTGCTCAGCATCTGGTATTGGTCCTTTAAATCAGCAGAGTTCAGCTTCACCCTGGTGCCACCCTTTTAGGGTACTCCTCCTGTAATAAATAAATACAATAAATTAACTAATTAATTTCAGGTGTACACAGTACCTGCAATAGCAACAGAGCCACAAACATCCAAATTTTGGGAAAATGTTTACAAAATTTCACAAAAAATTAAACCATAACATTATGAACCTCAGTAACTTAAAAGTTACTTAAACAAGCCAGCTTGGTGGCACCAAGGGCTGAGGCACTGGACTTCTTTTCTCGCACTACACTGGTGCCCCAGGTTCAGGAATGATCTTGGGTCACAGTGGTGCCAGTTCAGGAGGAAGGTGGGAGCAGGATTGAATGGTGGCTCTCCTTTCCCAGGAAGGGAAGGGTCACCCACCCATAGTCTCACCATCACCGGGTGGAGGTCCAGTGATAGGCACAGGTGGCAATGGTGCAACTGGTAGGGTGTGGCATCCTGCAAGACATGTGTATGCATGCCTCCACATGCATGCATCACATCGGGGACACACAGGAGTGGGACTAAAGGGGAGAAAAGCTGATAAAGAACATATGGGAAAAAGTTACTTAAACAAATCTTCCCTAATTTAGCTGTTTCTAAGACCCCTCCAAGATAGTAACGCATGTAAATTTCCAGTTTACTAGCCAGTGGCCAATTTGTAAGCAAAGATATATTTTCAGAAAAGTTCACAAGAAGAAAATTGTCAAAATATGAGCCCCAATAATTTCATAACATTTGACATTCCTTTAGAAGTCCTTACAAGAAGTATGCATGACAGTTTTCAGCTCTCTTTCTGTAAGAATGGCTGAGTTATGACCTTATAAAGAATTTTTACTTTTTTGCAAAATTTCATGATATCACAAATTATTGAGAATTTTACAAACATTTTGATGAAGTGGAATCTGCAAATTTTGCTGAGCTCTAGTGAGTTACATTTGATTTTTAATTACTCTGTCCTATTTAGCATATGAATAAATCAGCCAGATGTTCTTACCTGATATAGTGAGTCCCTTAATGGAATGATCTTTTCCCTTAGCAAACACCAATTTTTCTTACTGGGGGATGGTTGATTATACACTATGGGTCTATTCACAATTGCCTATGTGCTGTGTAAGGCCAGTGCATAAGCATTCCTGCAAGTGAATGCCACGCAGCAGTGCTCTGCACACCCCCCATGGCATTCATTCATGGGTGTTCTAGCACCCTGCATGCTGGATTCTATGCCAGATGTGGGGTGCTGCTCTAAGGGTGGAACATGGGCATGCAAGCAGTGGTTGCCTGAACCATGCGTATGCTCAAAGACACTTGCATACTGCCCCAGTGTGGGTAAACTACATTATGGGGAACCCTGCTGTAAGTAATTACACCCCCCCAAATGTTGACGGTGGGGAGTGGTGGCAACAGGATCCCCCTGCACACAGCAGCACATGCCCACTGTGCTAACTGGAAAGACAAGGGTATCTGTTTGGGCAAATGCCAGGTGTATACCAACTGTCAGATACAGAAAGAGTGTACACTCACAGGAAAATACCACAACCAAGATTCTGCTTGAATGAATATTTATTCTAAACTTAGAGGATGCTGAAATAATGGTCCCAGTGCTTCGACCAGCAAAGGTTTTCCTCAGTAGGCATATTGCATAATGGGAGGTCCCCTCAATTATAACTGGTGTACAGTCACATGATTGGAATTAATCTGCGCGAAAGTTTTAAAACAAAGAATATAGATAGATAAATAGACCGATAGATATAGATATATATAAACAAAAGACAAATAAACAAATGCTAAATGACAAGCACCAAAAATAAATAAGCATTTTTCAATATTAAACATATATCTTAAATGAAACTTATAACTGGAAAGACATTAGCACCTCAAAATAAGTTTAACACTGGTGTTGCCAGGGCTGCTGCTGGTCACACTTCATCAAATCGAACTCTATACTTATGTCATAATTTCAAAATTACTACTTCTTATTTTTATTTTTAATTATCATGAGTAACCAAATGAATACCCCCATACAAGATCCATTTTTAATTATAAATGAGTTTATTTCATCTAATAGTGCTGTACCTTTCATCATATAAGAAATGGCAAGCAATAAAAGTATCAAAGAAAAAGGAAGCTATGAGAATGCACAAAGCAGAAAACTAAAGAAGTGCTCAGTCAAGTTAGCTAAGGTTGAATAAAAGCAATAATCTGTGGCCTTGGCCAGCTAGTTATGATTATTGTATGATATTGGTAGTATAAATAAATGGTCAGTGTGTGAAATGTCACTCTGAGAGATTTGGCCCTTTAAATTATAAGGTGTCAGCAGCTGAAATCACAGGATATATTACACTGACCAGGAGATCTCTGTAATGTAATTAACTTCCTTGAGAAATTGCATTTTATGGCATTTTTATGACCTCATGCTTTTGAAGTAGGAAACTAAATATACATTTTATTACATCAGGACCAGGACGTCATTTAGCTGATTCATGTTGGCTATCTCACACCTGGGTGATGGACTGCAGGGTTGTTAACCTCAAAGGAACTGGTTGATCAAAGACTCATAAATTGGGAATGGGTTTTTGTTTATGTCACATTATTAACATACCCCCTGGAAGGAAATCAGTTTTTAAAATTTTATATTCTAAAAGGAGAAGCCAGATGACTCACAGAAGGGGGTGTGGATACACAGAGTTTAAACTGATACTTGTCTCGGAAATGAATGTCATATCATCTTGGAACTCTAGAGAGACACAGCTCTCTGATCTAACTTTAAAACGCACTTTCAGAGGTAATACCTTAGATAGCAAAGATCTAAATATCTTGTGGTAGGAGTTTTGCTTTGTAATTTTCCATTGTTCTTTTATGTGATTGTGAGCTCTTTGATATATTGTTCCATGTTTACATTTTTCACATTTTTATCATCTTTTAGTAAAGTACCTTTTCTTTGAAAGACTGCCTGGGTGTCTGCCAGTTCTTTTTGCATGTGATGTATAGGGGGTTAAGTCTGACACAACTGTTCAACAGCTTGATGGTGTTACTATGCTTGGAAAAAGGTAAGAATATACCTAAGGTCTCTTATAAATTTAAAAGGGTTCATTCTGGATACCTAGTTAGGTGCCCTTAGGCAAAAGATATATTGCATCCCTCCCAAAGAGAATATTATCTGAGCCTATAAATTCGGGTACACTAGCATAAGGTTCACAGTTTGAATCCCCCTAGAACTTGAGACTAAAGGTGATTTGGACCCAAAGCAGATAGGAGGATTATCCTGTCTGTTGCCTGTTCACACAATTGCGGTGTGAGGTTGGCACTGTGGGAGCAGAGGGCCTGACCTGCAGAGGGAGGGGGTGAGAGGCAGGCAGCTTGTCATTCCCCAGGGGTAACATGAGCAGTTGCTCAAGACTGCACACAATATTCCCTTGTCTTGTCATCTGGGAATAATGCTCACTATGCAGTGGTTGGCCCATAATTTCTATTGGCTCAACTTCACCTGGCAGGTGAGAGAGTATTGCAGGTCTTGTCACCGGTGCCAAGAAATAGGGAAGGCAGGTAAGAAAACTCAAGCCACCCTAATTCCATTGCCCATAGAGAAGGAGCCATTCCAGAGGGTGGGAATGGATATTGTGAGGCCTTTAAATGCCCCCAGCTCCTCTGGGAAGAGGTTCATCCTGATGGTTGTGGATTATGCCACCCGGTATCCAGAGGCAGTCACCCTATCCTCACTGAGGACAGACAAATTGGCAGATGCCTTACATGGGATTTTCTCCGATGCTGGGTTTCCGCAAGAGGTAATCACTGATTGAGGGGGTTCCTTCATGTCAGATCTGATAAAATGTGTGTGGGAGAGGTGTAGGGTGGTGCAGAGGCACATGAAACCTTATCACCTGCAAGCCAATGGGCTTGTGGAAAGATTTAATAGTACACTGAAATCAATGCTCCTAGTGTTTGCTGAACAGCATGGGAGGGACTGGGAGAAATACCTTCCCCACCTGTTGTTTACATACAGGGAGGTGCCCCAAGAGTCAACAGAGGTTTTCCCCCTTCGAGCTCTTATATGGATGCAGGGCACATGGGCCCCTAGACTTGATCCGGTAGGACTGGGAAGGCAAGCACACCACCCAGGGAACTCCCATTGTGGATTATGTCTTTAGGTTTAGGGAAAGGCTGAAGGAGCTTATGGGGACAGCCCAGAGCAATATGTCAACTGCCCAACAGAAACAAAAAGTGTGGTACAACCACAGAGCCAGAGCTTGCTCATACACAGTGGGTCAGGAAGTCATGGTCCTTATCCCAGTCTGGAAAGACAAGCTGCAGGCTGAGTGGGTAGGACCATAAAAAATAGTCAGAAAGGTAAATGATATGAACTATATCATAGAGTTACCTGACAGAAGACATACAGAAAGGATGTACCATGTCAACATGATGAAGCCTTATGCTAATAGGGCTGACATGGTGTTTGCAGTGTGTAGTCCTGGGGAAGGGATGGACAAAGGAGACCCCCTTCTGGACTTGTTGGAAGAAAGCAAGCCAGAGTCCTCTGTGGAGGTAGTTAAATTGTCACCCCAGTAGGCCCCGGACAAGATCCAGGAAAGTTTTATCAGACTTTGCCTCACTGTTTAGCACCAAACCTGGACTAACCCCCTTAGCGATGCACACTGTATAGACAGGGACACAGATGCCCACATGGTGGACAGCATATCGAGTGTCAGAAGCTGTTCAAAAGGACATTAGGAGGAAGGTGGTGGAAATGCTGGATTTAGTGGTATTCCAGAGATTCCACAGCCCCTGAGCCTCACCTGTAGTCCTTGTGCCCAAGCCAGATGGCTCTACTCATTTCTGTGTGGACTGAATGCAGTCACGAAGTCAGATGCCCACCTGATGCCCTGGATGGATGAACTTTTGGAAAAGTGCAGAGGGGCAATCTACCTTATGACTATTGACCTGACAAAGGGGTACTGACAGGCAGAGTTAACTGACAGAGCCAGGGAGAGGTCAGCCTTCATCTCTCTGATAGACTTATTTGAATTTAAAGTAATGCCTTTCAGAATGAAGAATGCTGTGGCCACTTTCCAAAGGTTGGTGAACCAGGTGTTAAATGGTGCTGAGGAGTGCACCGTGGCATACCTGGATGGCACTGCCATCTTTAGTGCCAGCTGGGAGAAACACTTGTCCCACTTTAGGGAAGTGCTTGGCAGGATGCAGAGGGCCAGGCTCACTGTCAAAGCTGAGAAGTGCCAGGTGGCAATGGCTGAAGTGGCATACCATGGGCATGTTGTAGGCTGGGGGCAACTCCATCCTAACCAAGTAAATATAGAGGTGATCAAGGCATGGCCCAGACAAGAAATGCAGAAGTAGGTCAGGAGTTTTTTAGGGACAGTGGGGTACCATAGGAAATTTGTACCCAATTACAGTGCCCTGGCTGCTCCCCTATCTGACAAAGTAAAGAAAAAGATGCCTAAGAAAATTACCTGGGAACCAGCCTGTGAAAATGCCTTTATCAGACTGAAGGAAGCACTGTGCAGTGCTCCTGTGTTGACAAGTCCTGACTATAGCAGACCCTTTATAGTCGAGACTGATGCCTCAGACATGGGTATTGGGGCAGAACTGAGTCAGACATCCAACCAAGGGAAAGATCATCCTGTAGTGTACCTGAGTAAAAAGTTACTTCCCAGGAAGCAGGCTTACTCCACTGTGGAAAAAGATTGTCTTGCCATAGTGTGGGCCCTAAAGAAATTAGAGCCATACTTATATGGGCAGCATTTTGAGGTAGAAACTGACCACAACTCCCTGGTTTGGCTGACACAAATGGAAAAAAACTAATGGTAGACTATTAAGAAGGAGTCTTGCCTTGCCAGGGTATGACATGACAATCTTACATAGGGCTGGAGTGACCAATCAGAACGCAGATGGCTTGTCGCGTCTATATAAGAAGTGAACTGACTTAGGGAGCTCATCCCATGCAAGGGATAGAGCCCCCAAATTCAGTCTAGGTGGGGAGGATTGTGACACTTGGCCAGCTGGTTATGATTATTGTACGATATTGGTAGTACAAATAAATGATCAGTATATGAAATGTCAGTCTGTGAGATTTGGCCCTTTTAAATTACAAGGTGTCAGCAGCTGAAATCACAGGATGTATTACACTGACCAGGAGATCTCTGTAATGTAATGTTATTTACTTCCTTGAGAAATTGCATGTTATGGCCTTTTTATGACCTCATGCTTTTGAAGTTGGAAACTAAATATTCATTTTATTACATCAGGGCCAGGACGTCATTTACCTGATTCCTGTTGGCTATATCACACCTGGGTGATGGACTGCAGGGTTGTAAACCTCATCTTTGGCCTCTAGAGAGACACAGCTCTCTGATCTAACTTTAAAACGCACTTCCAGAGGTTATACCTTAGGTAGCAAAGATCTAAATGTACTGTGGTAGAAGTTTTGCTTTGTAATTTTCCCTTGTTCTTTTAAGTGATTGTGAGCTCTTTGATATATTGTTCTCTGTTTACATTTTTCATATTTTTATCATCTTTTAGTGAAGTACCTTTTCTTTAAAAGTCTGCCTGGGTGTCTACGAGTTCTTTTTGCATGTGATGTATGGGGGTTAAGTCTGACAAAGCTATTGAACAGCTTGCTGGTATTACTAAGCTTGTAAAAAGGTAAGAATATACCTAAGGTCTCTTACAGAGTTAAAAGAGTTCATTTTGGATACCTGGTTAGGTGCCCTCAGGTGAACGATATAGTGCATCCCCCGAAGAGAATATTATCTGAGCCTATACATTTGGGTACGCTAGCATAAGGTTCACAGTTTGAATCCCCCCAGAACTTGAGACTAAAGGTGATTCAAACCCAAAAGCAGACAGGAAGGTTACCCTGTCTGTTACCTGTTCACACTATTGCGCTTTGAGGTTGGCACTGTGGGAGCAGAGGTCCTGACCTGCCGAGTGCATATGTGACAGTAACTAATTAGTTACAAGACTTAAATCTGGATAGATGCCAGGATTGGCCATATTTTGTGTAAAGTAAGAGGGAAAATATATCCTGATAGACAGTAAGCAGAAAACTTCAAGAAACTACAGGCCAACATAGTGGGCCAGTCACCACAAGTGTAAGGCTCAATTAGGATCCTTGTAATTAGTTATTTCTGAAAGTGATTGAGCAGTATGTACATTATTTATATTCTTCAAAATATTCCTTTATATAAAGCAGTAGAATTTTTCAAGGATCCTTAAGGTAGGACCTATAGTCAATTTCCTTGTTCATTCCCCCAGGGTTCAGTGCCCCTAGGGTGGAGATCCATTTACTCTTTTTTTCCTCTAAAAGAGTAACACAGTCCCCCTCAAAGGAATAGGGTATCTGTTCCAAAGCAGTAAATTTGAGTCCCAATGGGCTAGAGTGGTGGGCTACAGCATAGTGGGCTCCAATAGCATTCTCCAAGTTTTTATTAAGGATTGCTCTACTATGTTCTTGGATCCTTACTTTCAACATATGTGTAGTGCAACCTACTGTACATATTGCAGCCCACATGTGCACCACACCACCTACACCACATAAGTGCTCCTGCAGGTGACAAACTGATTTTACTCACTTTGTCATGCTCATGTGGATGTGTATATATATATATATATATATATATATATATATATATACACATACACACATTGTCTGTAGAGGCATACTTGCAAATATTGCAAAACCCACAAAGGAAGAAGCCTTCAGGTCTATTCAATAGCCAATTTCTGTGGACTTTGGTTCTGACAAAATGACTCCTAGTTAACATGTCCCCAAGATTCTGGCCCTTTTTAAATGTTACTCTGGATTTCTGTCCTATTACAGAATTTAGTAGTGGCTCACTTGTAAGTAAAGACCAGAATTTATATACTAAATTGCCTATTGAGCCAGATACAGGACTGAAATCTAAACACAATGTACACAAGACTTCTTCTTTCCTCTCCCTGTTCTTTAGTATTAACACATTTTTTCTGTCCTGTGATCTAGCTTTTTCTAGTGCAATCTGCAAACTGGGGAGTTGGTAGCCCCATTCATCAATCTCTCAGTCAGATTTTTGGGCCTGTGATTCAAAATCACTCTTGGAACTGCAGTTTCTATGTATTCTGATGTACTGTGTATATGGGATGGAGTCAACCAAGCTGCACGGATGGAAGCTGTCATGCTGTAGAATGCTATTTGCTGTCATGTTCTTTCTATAGCTTTTACTAGAAACTGTGCTATCCATATTTACAGAAAGGGTGACATCCAGCAAGTTAGGTTCATTAGCACTGATTTCATACATAAATTTCAATTCAAACTTATTTTGATTAATACATATCATGAACTCCTCAAATTCCTCAGTTGTTTCATCCCATATGCACCGCACATCATCTATAAAGCGGTACTAGCATACAATTGGTCTAAAATATTTATTCCTTCTAACATCATAGATCTGCTCCTCCTCCCATTGGCCCATATAAATATTGGCATATAGGGAAAAAATGTCACCCCATGGCCATGCCACATTGCTGAAGATAGAATTCCTTATCAAATGTAAAAAAATTCCTCATAAGTGCAAATTCAAGCCCTTTTACAAGAAATGGGACCAGAGCCTCCTCTTGGTGTGAAAAAGCTTTCTGAACTGCGTCAATCCCCTTTCTATGTGGAATACAGGTATAGTGGTTAGTAGCGTCTATACTTGCCCACTTAAAACTGCTTTCCCAATGTAGATCTCTTATTTTATTTAAGAGATCCATCGTATCTCGTATGTAAGACTTCAGTTCAAAGGCACATGATTGTAGGAAGTGGTCTAAATAGAGATTCAGATTTTGAGTAAGAGAGCCCATTCCCAAGATGATAGGTCATCCCGGAAGATTGTTTAGATTTTTGTGGATCTTGGGAAGCACATAAAAAGTTGCTAGTATGGGAAATTCTATTCTTGGGAAATTGGTCTCTTGTTTATAAATTAAGCCCTGTGCTAAGCCAAGGTCCACAAGTTCAAATAATTCTCCCTTAAAAATAGATGTTGGGTTACTGATCAGTTTCTTGTAATTAGCAGTGTCATCCAGCAACTCTCTCACCATGGTAATGTAGAAAGATTCTTTTAAAGGCACAATATTTCCCTCCTTATCAGAGGGCTTAATAATTGTGCCTTTTAAGTCTCATAGTTCCTTCAAGGCCTCCTGTTCCACTCAAGACAGATTTGTGTTGTATCTCATTCTGTGTTTGTTAATCAATTTATCAATTTCTAAATTCAATGCATTTATAAAATTAGTCAAAGCATTATTTACAACATTCAGAAAAAAATATAGACCTCGGTTTAAACTTCGTGCATGTCAGCAGATGACTGCAAGGGTCTGTTGGAATTAAGTTCATCAAAAGTTCCATGCCCATTTCCAGGCTTGGTGCATGTGTGGCCAGATTTGATGCATTTTTCTCCATATTTGAATGCTGTAAGGCCATGATTAAACAATCAAGTGGTTCCTGATTCAGATTAGACCAACTGTCAGGCTACATGCAGTCCTAGAATCCTCCTGCATAAGCGTGGGATCCACTCTGGGACCCAGGATGAGCATCCCATTGGATGTCTTCCCCCCATGGCCATGCTTCTCTCCTGTGCTGCTGCATGCCAGTGGGGCAGGGTCATGGTCTGGTAGCTGGCAATCGTGAATACTGGCATGCACACACCCGCACGGCTGGTGTGGAGCGATGTAGAGAACCTACACGCATTTCATGGGTAGTTTGTCAATAGACTAATATATTTGCAAAGTTGTGTGAGTGAGCTGAGAAAGAGTCACAAGAAAATTGAGAAGCAGGAGTTATAAGAATGAGTGGAAATGTATGTGCCCAATATACACTATATGGCATTTACAGTCCTGGCTATAATGCTGAAACATGTCTTTAAGGTACAGAATCTCGGCTAACTGGATTAACGCCCTATTTTAAAAAAATGAAGTTAATGTAGTATGCAGTACCGCATTTCCTTCTGAGATCCACAGTAAGCGGGAAGATTTTTTTTTTTTTTTTATGGCCATCATTTTATATGACCCATATTTTAAAAAAAATGAAATCCTCAGTTTAACAAAGTTTTATGAACACTATAGCTAGGATTCATATATGTGTCATAAATTTTACATCGATCATACAGTTGATGTTCCAGGCAAATGTTATTTAAAATTATTTGTCCAATGTTGTTTTCCTGCCTAGCCAGTCTCATGTCTTGATGTTTAATGAATATGAATGCCCAAATATTTTGCCCAGAATACAAATATTTGGCTGAATCTTCGAAATAAGGTATTTGCCCACCTCTACCACAAATCACTAGTCCTTCAAAACTGCAACTGATTGCACCCCTTGGAATGGGGTGTTATCATTTCAACTGACTGGAGGCCAAATATGATGTCAATCTATTGGTGCGAGGATGGCTGATTTTGCACAGTCATTCAAAATGTTTTTGTCATCCGAACTACTACGATACATGGTGATGAAATAGCAAGCAGATTTGCTCCCTTCTAATATCCCTCTGGGTCGGGGTGCATCCTTAAGTATCTGTCCTTGGTGGGTTGGGAAATGAACCCAGATCTCCAGAACAGAAGTGCGATACGCTGCCAGTCAGAACTATTTGACCATGCAGACCCCAAACCTTACGAGCATTGATCCTCATAGAGCACATACTGCAGAAAATCTTCAGTTACGTAAGAACTTACCATAACAGTAGATCTTCAAGAGAAGCTCTTATTTATTTATTACATTCTTGGAGTTACAACCTTAGAGACAGTGGCTCGTTTACAAAGGCTCCACGTCGAAACGTTTGAACAAAATATACAGGAAGATAATAAAGGACAATAACAAATATGTAGGTATAACATCAAGCAATAAATATTGCAAATAAGGTGAAGTAAATGATAGAACACCAATGGTACAGGCAAGCAAATATATGAACAAAAATTTAGGTGACAAGCAAACTTTAATTAAATACAATCTAATAAAAGCATTATACATGACCATCTTAAGATTATGCTAAAACAAAAAATTAAAAGTAAAATTACAAAAAGTAAATTAAACAATCAGAAAAATTTATAGAAACAAACTTAGAATATTGTCCTAAGTAGAAATAAACAAGAAATAAACCAATAGAAACCAAATAAGTAATTAAAATTTAGTAAAGAAAAATTAAGGAAAAATAAAAACAAAATTTATTAAAATAACTAACTGAAAAGTAAGAAAACAGAAAAAGAACTAATAGAAAAGTATGCTCTGAAAACAAAAAAACTAACCCCATCAAGTACAGAAAAACAACCAAAACTAAACTAATAAATCTCAATCTACAAAACCCCAAAACCTTCCCTAAACAAGAAAAACCCTTAGAAAAATCAAACTAAGCAAATACTAAACACACCACTAATAAAAATATCCCTGGCAGAAAAAATTGCATCTATGCATCTGAAATAAAACCCCTTATATTTACTCACTTAGTAACTAGAACCTCCACATCACGCAATAAAGGTGAACCCAACCTCTCAGAAACATATTTACACCCCAGAAAAAATGGCCAAAGCAACCCACAAACCTACATCCAAACCCAACATAATTCTAAGAAAAAAATATTTCATAAAAAACTCAACAAAACAACATGAAACAACCACAACCTAAACACACTAAGAAATCAAACATCCCTCCAATCCCTAACCTCCATAGAGAAAACCCCATCCCAACAAAAAGAATAAAAAACAAACACAATCCGCCAAAATGCCCCTATCCTAACCTACTTATCCTCCAAAAAACCTAGCATAAAAAAAAAAAAAAGAAAAACAAAACCCCTAAAAGTCATAGAAAGAAACATAACACAACCCTCTAAAAAAATAACAACAAGAAAAATGTCACACCACACTTAACTAAAAAACCAAGTAACCACTCATGAAATGAAACCTAAACCCATGTCCCACAAGCAAAACATCCCCAGCCAAAACATAACACTAAAAAAAAAATAAACAAAAAACTCCAAGAAAAGAAAAACCCTCCCTCCCATTCCATTCTCTCTCCCCAATCCCCAACAAAAAAAAATACAAAATAACATTTAAAAAATTGCAAGTACACACCTCACCTCTAACCTATAACACCACCAAAATGGCCATATACAAAACAAACACACCACCCCTGACCCCTGAAAATCACAAAACACCAAAATCACTATCCCAAATAGTAATTTCAAAAGCAAAATCAAACCCACCCACTAACACAAGAAACAATGTGAAAAACCATTAACTCTTACAAAAAAACACTTAACATCTTATATCCTCCACAAACAGCAAAAAACCCCAAAAAAACATCCATAACAAACACATAAACCACTAAAAGCCATCAATCCAAATATAACTAACATGACATCTAGCAAACAGCCAAAACCAAACAGAAAATAGCAATTTCCACCTATCATTTGAAAACTCAGAAAGTATAAAAATACTAGAAGCTGAAACCTAAAACTTTCTCAATCTGAAAACTGAAACAAGAACTCCAGCAAGGTAAGCAAATCCCTATCTCCCTAAAAGTGGTAATACATCAACATATGCAAAAGTAATTTCTAAACCTATAAACAATGAAAAACACAAACCTACCCCAAAAATCCAACATTTAAACTCCCTATCCAGAAAACTCACTCTAACTACTAATCTCCCCACACTCCCTTTTAGGCCCTGATAATATATGAAATCAACCTTGGTAGAATCAAAAGTAAACATTACCATCAAAACATAATATAACTAATGCTTTCTTAAACATAGAACCAATACAACCATTACCAAACTGTAAATAAAAAATATCATCATTTAATACCACCAAAAACAACCACAACAACTTCCAAAAGTACAAATACTAAGCAAATATATACTCTAAAGATCCTACTCCCTCAATACTCCATCACCCTAGAAAACTGAATCATCTTCATCACCAACCAGAAAAATCCTCCAAAAGACTAAAATATCCCTAATCCACCACCAAAGACAAAATCACGAAATAAAACTCAAAAGGCTGAAAATCTAAAACCACATACACTAACCCTCTAGCTCACAATAAAAAATGCAGAAGTGGCAATAGGCCAGAATGTTATAGTTGTCCACACCCAAACGGTGTTCCATTTCAGGAGGGGGCATCCATGTCAGATGAAGGGGAGTTCTCGCTGGGGAGGTTGTGGACAACACCTGCTGGGTAGGAGCCAGTCTTTGGGCGACACCCACCACGACTATAAGAAGGGTGCTGTAGTCCACTGACATCCAGCAGAGGAGCAACAGGTGGAAAGAACAGCCCGGTGCCAGATAATGTGTCAGGAATCCATAAATGGGGCCTGGCGTCGCTCAGATGGGTCCGATGTCCAAGCCGGGACAGAAGGGTCCGAGGCACAACCGAGATCATAACTGATTGTTGCTGATTGGGTTCAGACTCTGAGGGTCCTAGATAAGAATCGACTCCTGGTAAACCAAAGCGGTGACCAGTGGCGAGAAGGTCGAGGTGCCCAACCCAAAGCAGGAGGACCTGCAGGCTTCAGCAGAGGATGGCAGCACCGGATCATTAGATGGGAGCCTGGCAGAGGAAAACTATGCTGGTGCCTGATGGGGAGGGACTATGAAGCGGAACCACTGGTGGTGGCTGTGGACCTGAAGGCACTGTGGGGAGGCCCACAGAAGCTGGCTGTGGCTCTGACAGGGCCAGGCGGCAGCAGGCACCAGTCCAACTGACCATCATTGGACTACAAACTGGATCCTGCAAAGACACTGTGGCTGGATGGGTGTTATCAGCCAAAGCCTCACCCTAAGAACCAGCCTGGCCACCTGGCTTAGCACCCTAGTGGAGAACTGGCCCTGAGCAACAGGAGCTGCAAAACAGGGAAGAATCAGTCAGAACCTGCGCAAGCACCCCACCACAGAAATAATGGTGGGAGGCTTATCCACAGAGCAGCCCAGAAGGCAACAGAGCTGATGTGGTCACTGAGGTAGATTCCCTGCAGGGGGAAGACTCAGACTCTGCCATGGCCCCTGAAGGTGACAGCAGCTCAGGAGCGAACCGATCCCGGTCCCGGTGCTTCTTATGTTTCTTCTTGGATGAGGAAGCCATCACAGAGGTCCCCACTGTGACCTGGGTCTGCAGCTCCTTTTCCAAGGTGGCTAATCTTTGATAGAGTAGATGGTTGTCCAGAACCTTCTGGTGTCTTTTGCGCATGACCTGGTTGAATTTCAGCAGGGCTGCAGCTAAGAATTTAGAGGCCCAGGATAGGTCATTTGAAATGGGCCCCTGTCTCCCCAAACCATCTAATTCTGGGGAGGTAATGCCAGCTTCTTAGGTGGGCCCCCGTGAGCTTAGGGCCCCTACAACATCCCCACTTGTTCCCCAGATTACTGCGGCACTGAATTTCAGGCACACCTGACAGGCTTCAATGTTGTCGTCTAGGCCTAGACAGTTGATGCATGTAATGTGTCCCATCATTTCAGGAGCTGCTTGCCACAGGCATACTTGACTTGTGAGAGTCTGCAGAAAAAGTTGGTGATGCATGGGAACCAAAGCGCGAACTTAAATCTTTAGTAAAAAATAAAGAAGATGGCAGTTAACTGAAGCAATGATCTGTAAGTACAACAAGTGCAGGTTGATGGTGGCAAAAGAACTGAGGTTGGGGTAAGGAACACCCTCTCATACCTAGTATGGACATCAATGTGCTAACGTCAGAGGGTGGTCCCCTGTTGTAGACTGCTAGCTAGAAATTTTCTATGTGGTCCTGGTGCCTGGCAGCTTAGTCCTAACAGTGTTGACTACTGCAGAGCCACCTCAAAGTAAGATCTTATCCTATCTCCTCTTCTTTTTTCCCTCCAGATCCCACATTCTGTGTGTAGTGAAAGCTGTGGCCCAGAATACAGGAAAGCTGCTCGGAAGGGACAACCCATATGTTGCTTTGACTGCATCCCATGCTCTAAGGGGGAGATATCAAACCATTCTGGTTAGTATGGCAGAAAAACAACCTAATTTAGTTAGCCCAAGGGACAATCAACAAAATACTACTCTGCTTAAGTGGTACATGGTATAATTACATAGAAACATAAGTGATGATGGCAGAAAAATAATGACTGTCCATCTATCTATCATACCCTTGGAAGCCTGTTGTCCCTGTGGGGTCTTTGCTTACCTTATTCCCCTATTCTTCCCATTTTCCACCTCCCTCATCCCTCTGAGTAGCTACTATACCCTTGGCTCTATCCCAGACATGTTTGTAGCTGTTGTTTGAAGACTGTTTATGGTTTTGGCACCTACCACCTCTGCTAACAGAACTATTCCATGACCCATCCACCCTTTCTGTAACATAATACTTACCTTACATCCTTTTTATATAACGTTTCCCTCATTAACCTCCACTTGTGATCCCATGTCTTAGCATTTATGTTCCTAGTAGACAACTCTGCACAGCTGACCTCCTTTATTCTTTTCAGGAACTTGAAGGTCTCTATCCTGTCCCCTCTCTTTCATCTGGATTTGAGTGAATATATGTTCCAAGCGCCTTTATCTGTCCCTCATAGGATCTGCCTTCTTGGTCTTGATCTATCTTGGTCACCTTGCACTGTACCCGTCTAGACTATCCCTGTCCTTTTCAGGTGAAAACTCTAGAACTAGGCATGTTCTAGAACTATGCACGTTACTCCAGGTGTGGCCTCACTAGTGACCTATATAGTACCTCATGTTTCCAAACATTTAACCCCCTCCCAATGCACCCTAACAGCCTATTAGCCTTGCTGAAGGCCATGTTGTATTAGCTAGTTTGTTTAAAGGGAGTCACCCAATGATGACTCTAGAGTTCCTTCCTCTGATGTTGTGTCGGATGAATTCCTCCGATCCAGTACTCGGTTCTGGGGCTTTGCTTCCCTAAATGCATCACTATAATAATAATAATCTTTATTTTAAAGCGCCTTTCAAAATGATCAAAGGCTATGCTAAATCAAACACATGATCATATAAGCACAGATGACAGTTAACCAAGAATAACACTTTACACTCTTGGCACTGAACTTTAGTTGCCAGACTTAGTTACCAGACACTGGAGCAATTTTCCAGCCTTTGCAGGCCTCTCTGCAATTCCTTATCCCTCCATGATGTCAGCTCTTCTATAGAGTAAAGTTGTACAAGGTTTCTTAAGAACCTGAGCTGTATTTCTAGTATACAGTATCATATACTATAGTACAGTAAACACAATTCAGTACCCGTGCACTACAAATCAGTAAAATACCGTACATTACAGCACAGTGCTATACAGTACTATATATTACAGTGATGTGCTGTACAATGCTAATACTATACAGCTATAATGCAAGTGCAGTACAATTGCAAAACAGTACAACACAATACAACACAATCAAAACAGCGCAACAGATTGCAATGTGATGCAGTACAGTGCAACAAAATACAAATCAAAAAGTATAGTACACACCACAGTATCCTACTTAATATAATACTGTATGGCATAATACAATTACCAATACAATTACGGAAGCAATGCAGTATAAAACATCATAATACAACACTGTACAGTACAATGTAGTGCAGTGCAACAGAAATACAATGCAGTACAATACGAACCAATAAAATACAGTGCAGTACAGACATAGTACAATGCAGCAGCAAATACAAATCAATAAAACACAGTATAATACAACACGATATGGAACAGTAGCATTAATATGGGACCTTCCAGAGGTTATAAGGCCCTCTACTTGTGGTATTGGGCCTCATTACACTTGGCTGATCCAGTAATGCTGAATACCTCCCACTCCATTGGTATTATTATGCATTTATTGTACAGTGTAATAAAATGCAGTGCTCTAAAATACAGAGCAATACATGTGCAGTACAGTACTGTACAATGTCATGCAGTGCAATATGGTACCTTATGAAATGTGCTTCAAAATTCATGAAACTTGATTGGCTGATGCTGGGCTATCTTTACTCATGCTGTTGTCGCAGAACAACAGTACTAGGTAAAAATCCAGCAGCCTCTTCACAGCAAAATCAATACTAACCATGCATCTCTTGTTGCTGTCACAAATGTGGCCACCACCTTTACTCACTGAAAACTTTAACTGGGCCCTAAAAATATAAATGCCCTGAAACAAAGTACAAATACATGTTATTTTCCCCTCAATAATCCTTTTCTTACACACCCATAAACAAATTAAAAAATGAAGTAATGAAGTACTACAGTACTTACAGTTTTAATATCTGGTGATTCTTTGCTGATCGTGAAAAATCCCCCCTTCTATCCATACCTGATAACCAGGAAAGTGTTTATAGTGTATGGGAGAGTGCACTGTTAATGGAATTTAGTGATTCTGGTGTTGTTGTACCCTAGTAGTGATGTCAAACTGCTGTTCTACCATCTTGAGTATGTCACTACTAGGTTACAACAACACTGAATGCCTTCGTACTCTCAACTATCCCTGTCAGCTGTGCCAATTGCTTTTTTTCTTGTCAGTTTCATCCTTTACTTCTGACAGTAAAATGAATGATTAGGGGTGGCTTCCCCAGACTTTTTTAACCTCTCCATTGCTGTGCAGGCTGCCCATACACTATAAATGACAATGGTTAGGCAACAGTGAACAACAGCACTGAGTTTGCTTCTCAAGGTTGTCAGGCTAACTGTAGACATCTTGTGCTTTGCTCTCAAGGCCTACTGGTTTTCACAACAACCTCTCGAAGCAAATAGCACTGGTGTTCACTATTGCCTATCCATTATTCTCTGTGCTACAGATAAAAAGAACCCTGGCTCTGTCTGAGGTCTTTGTTGTGTGAGTATGGGGTTGAGCATTCTGCCAGTAGAAATGAGCGGAGATTTAAATTCTTATGTTCCATCCATACACTAGTCAACATAACATCTACTGAGTGTCAGAAAGATAGAAAAGAAACATGAGGGGGAAAGGGTAAATAATCACCTCATCAGAACCTCAAAGAGCAATGCCTTCATGATCCCAAGATGTTGCACCTCTTTAGGACAAAGAGCTTTTGCTTACCAGGCACCCAAATGGTTTAAACACTGCCTCCCAACATTCTCTGCAACATAGAAACATAGAATTTGATGTCAGATAAGGACCGCTTAGCCCACCCAGTCTGCCCATTTCCCTACCTACTGGATAAGCTGCAGATCCTAGTTAACCAGCAGCCTACTTCTTCCTAGTTTACCCCCAACCCCTAGAATTGCCTTATGATTGACCCATGCATGCTTGAATTCCACCACTGATTTTGACTCCACAACCTCCTCCGGAAGGCCATTCCATACATCCACAACCCTCTCTGTGAAAAAATACTTCCTTAAATTACCTCTGAGCTGCCCCCATCTTCAAATTGTGCCCTCTTGTTCTTGCACACCTCTTTTTTTGAAAGATGCTACCCTCTTGGACTTTGTTGATTCCCTTGAGGTACTTGAATGTTTCTATCATGTCCCCCTTCTCCATCCTTTCCTCGAGGCTATACATATAAGCTTTGCCTCTCTTCATATGTCTTCCGGTGCAGACCCTGCACCATTTTAGTTGCCCTCCTCTGGACAGCTTCCATCCTGTCTATGTCCTTGTGGAGACTGGGTCTCCAGAACTGCACACAGTACTCAGATGGGGTCTCACCAGCTGTCTGTACAGAGGGGTAATAACTTCCTGTTTTCTACTGATGATGCCTCTCCCTATGCATCCCAGTATCCCCCCAGCCCTCCTTGCTGCCCTCTCGCATTGCTTGCCCACCTTTAGGTCATCTGATATGACTGCCCCCAGGTCCCTTTCCATTTTTGTTGTTAGTATCTCACCCCCCATTGTGTACTCTTCCCCTGGGTTTTTGTTTCCCAGGTGCATTACCTTGCACTTTTTAGCATTGAATCTAAACTGCCATACATTTGACCATTCTTCTAACCTTGCCAAGTCCCTTCTCATCCTTTCCACCCCACCCTGTGCATCAACTCTGTTGCAGATCTTTGTGTCATCTGCAAAGAGACATACTTTTCCTTCCAGTCCTTCTGCAATGTCGCTTATAAAGACATTGAAGAGGACCGGTCCTAATACTGAACCCTACGGTACCCCACTAGTAACCCTCCTTTCTTCTGAGTGGACTCCATTTACTATTACTCTCTGTGTCCTATTCTCCAGTCAATTCTTTACCCAGGCTGTCATCTTGGGACCCACTCCCAGAACAATGATAGGTACCTTTAAGCAAGAGCTCCAAAAGCATCTTTCTACCAATGCCAGCTGTGATTGCTTCCAGTAGCTATCCCTGGACAATCATAGATTGGTCTGGCAAGTGCCCTGCCTGACCCTACATCCTCTTTACCCCTAGGTTTTTACACACCCCTTCTCTTAATTACTAACCATTTCTCCTGTCTAACCTTTCCCCCTTTCCTCCACACCCTCACTCCCTCTCCTTCACACTACATCCTAAGTTATTTCTGCCTACACTGTGTAGCTGCTCTGACCCTGTACCTGCAACCCTGCTCTTGTCTAGCTCCTACACATTCTGACAAGGCCCACTGGGCTGCTGTTTTGCTACCTATAGGTGTCCCATCCACTTCTAGATGAAGCCACATTTTGAGCTGACATTTTCCACACCCTAGGCACTATCGCTATTGTATTTTAAATTGTCCTACCTCTCCATGTTGCCCTCCACAGTCTGCCCATTTCCTCTCGCCTACCTTTACCCTACCTTTTCTCTCATGGTTGTAACTGGCATGCAATGTATATAGTGTCTTCTAAGCTAATTCTATTTCTGTTCTAATTAGATCATATCTGTCCCTTTACTGACTGTCTAACTGTAACTTGTCTCTTGTCTTACCTTATTTGTTGGCTTGCTGTATTTTGTTTTGTTTTTCTCACTGTTTATACAACTCTGACATGGAACCTATAAAATGAGCTTGTTCCCAAAGGTGTTAATCCAAGACTGAAATTAATAAAAATATAAAGAAGAAGTAAAGGTAAAGAAACCGATAAATGGGTAGGTTGGAAAATCAGAGGGTTTAGGGCTAATTTAAAACAATAGGCCCAATTCTCAGAAGGTTAGGTCTGGCATAACTTGACTTGTGCCATACTATATGGTGCAAGTAGCAAGTTATGCCAGCAGTTGCTACATGTGGTATTCTGCAAAGCATCCTGTGACTTGTCGCAGGCTGCTTGCACCAAAGTGGACTTACATCACCAGATATGCCCTAACCCCCTGCAACATGGTGCTAGGGGGTTTACGGCAGCTGTTGTGCCCTATTCTGGAAAGGCAGCAACAAAGTCCACAGTGGCGTTATTCTAGAAGACCCCCCGGTGGACTTCTGTCAATGAACAGTTACACCAGCAGATAGCTGTTGCAACTTGCATCCACCGGGGGGGAGTCAACTGCCCCAAACCACCAGTATGTGCCACCCCACCTCAGCCACAATCCTGTCTCACATGACAGCCTGCAGGGCCAGGGACCCCCGACTGTAATAGCCCCCCGGCCCTGGTTCCCCATTAGTGTGTACAAAGGGCTATGGGCCCCCCAGCCTCCAATACCCAAATACTGAATATAGATGCCCCGTGGGGCTAGCATCCCTTCCATGCCCATTCCCCCATGTATAGTATATGCCCCAAAGGGCTAGCACTTCCTTCATGACCACTCCCCCATGTATAGTATATGACCCGCAGGGCTAGCACCCCTTCCATGACCATTCCCCCATGTATAGTATATGCCCCGCAGGCCTAGCACCCCTTCCATGCCCATTCCCCCATGTATAGTATATGCACCGCAGGGCTAGCACTTCCTCCATGACCATTCCCCCATATATAGTATATGCCCCGCAGGGCTAGCACCCCTTCCATGACCATTCCCCCATGTATAGTATATGCCCCGCAGGGCTAGCACTTCCTCCATGACCATTCCCCCATATATAGTATATGCCCCACAGGGCTAGCACCCCTTCCATGCCCATTCCCCCATGTATAGTATATGCCCCACAGGGCTAGCACCCTTCCATGACCATTCCCCCATATATAGTATATGCCCCACAGGGCTAGCACCCCTTCCATGCCCATTCCCCCATGTATAGTATATGCCCCGCAGGGCTAGCACCCCTTCCATGACCATTCCCCCATGTATAGTATATGCCCCACAGGGCTAGCACTTCCTCCATGACCATTCCCCCATGTATAGTATATGCCCCACAGGGCTAGCACTTCCTCCATGACCATTCCCCCATGTATAGTATATGCCCCACAGGGCTAGCACCCCTTCCATGCCCATTCCCCCATGTATAGTACTAGCCCCACAGTGCTGGCACCCCCACATCCTGAACACCAGACTTGTGATATGAACAGTAATGTAATTACATAGCCCCTGATCTCCCATGTAGGCTAGTGCCCCACCCACCCCTGACCGAAGATGCAGTCCACCCCACACACCCTCCCTGGACTCTGTAGCTAGTTAGCGATTGGATAGCCCACCTCTCACCACCACGGCCAGCTGCCGACTGAGCTTTCTATGCACACATACTACTGTAACTAGTATGTGCTCAGTGAATGAACTGTCATTCATTGAGCGCATACTATTTACAATAGTATGTGCTTATATGGAACTCAGTCGGTGGCTGGCCGTGGCAGTGAGAGGTGGGCTGTGCCAGTTGCCACCTGGCTATGAGTTGGGAGGGGGTGTGGGGTGGACTGCCACCACAGGTGGGGGGGTTACTGGACTACCAGGGTTAGGGGATCAGGTCAGGTGGGGGTTCGCAACTTGCGAGGGTTCTGGGAGCAGGCAAGCCCTGTGGGGCATATGTGCAGGAACAGGTTCAGGGGCTTTTGGGTTGGTACTGGGGGTTGGGGGCAGTATCAAGCTCATTGTTTCTATGGGGTTTGTGACATGGAAGGGCACTTGTGCCCTACACATCCAGGCTGTAGCTTGTGGCATACCCTTCAAGTGCTTCCTCTGTTGGGCATACCTGTGCGAATATTGCAAGTCGCAAAACTTAGCTGCAGGGACCCTGCCCCTTCTAGAATTGGGCGCAGGGTCCTTGTTGCAACTGGGTTTGGTGCAAGTCACCTTTGGCAGTGATTTGTGCCATTCTTCTCGAATCCCCCCCAATATGTATTTTTCTGTGCATAATATTTGAAAATGAATTGGCATGCTAATGCTCAGATGTGCTCAGATTATTCTGGTCAGGTGGATGAACTCTGTCACCTCATGTGACCATGCTGGCACCCTGGGTTCAGACATGAACCTGTGTCACTGTGTCAGAAAGCAGCCAGGCTGCAGTACCTGACACAAAGATGCATGCTTTGGCCAAGGAGGATCAAAAGCAACTTCTGGTGGTGCAGTGAGCATGCGGCTTGCCCAGGGAGCTTTCCCCTTCCACAGAGGACATGTTGTAAGCATGTGAGGCCAGCACAGGGTTGGGAAAGACTGGAAAAACTAGGAGAAAACCATGGCCATCTGAGTGACAGTCTGGGCCATCTGTTCTCATGGATCCTTGTCTACACAGCTTACTGTCCTGAAGGGAGGATGCTCTTCCCCCAGAGTCCTTGCCACAGGGGGAAAAGCTATGAGGGTAAGACAGTGGGGTGCCAGGAGCCTGAGACATAGGCCTAAACTGGGTATATTCCTGGGACAAGGGTATATACCTGACAAGACATAGTGTACATGGACAAAGAGAAACAGCTGCATAGAAACAAATATTTATCGTTTTATTTTTCTACATCCCCCCCAAAAAAATGAAATTCTTGGAAAAATGTTATAAATACAGATCATAGGAATGTCATGTGATGCTCCCAGCAATCACAGTGCTTCCACTGGTTGCACGTGAGGTACTCTTATTTCCATAAGACTATTTCAAGTGCCTTTTCTGTTTAATGGGTTCCTGGCTAGTACCACTTGTACCACAATAAGGGACTGCAACAAAGGTATTTTTTTTTTACTGTGGCACAATCTATAATAAATGTATAGGGGCACTAGGAGGGCCTTGTATTGATATAAGAGTGCTGCCTCTTGTGTCCTTAGGGCACCAGAACTGCTCACCTTTGGTTTGGCGACTCTCATATCCATAAGCGATCCTCCTAGTGCCTCTATAAACTTATATAAGACACTCCAGGGTGTGAGTTATGGTGGGATAATGGCATTTCTCAGGTGGTTAATGGGACTTGGCATTGCTGAATGTCTCATAACACACCCAAGATATGCCATTATCCCAGCACAATGCACAAGTTGGCATGTCTTATTGCTTAAGGGTAGTGTAATGCAGTACAGCATAACACAGTACAGTGCAGTACAATACAAATCAATAACATGCAAGGCAATATAGCGCAGTGCAGTGCAATCAGTGAAATGCAGTAAGCTGCAATACAATCCACTGCAATATAATACAGTACAGTACATTGCAGTACAGTGCAATACAGCACAGCAAAACCCAAATCAGTAAAATGTATTGCTGTATAATACAGTTTAGTGCAATTCAATACAGTGAGATACAGTTCAGAGCAAGAGAGTACAGTACAGCAGAATTCAGATCAATAAAGTGCAGTGTACTACAGTACAGTGCAATGAAATGCAGCACAGTGCTGCACAATACAGTGTTATGCAATGTAATACTATACAATGCAATAGACTACAACACAATACAAATCAATAAAATACAGTTCAGTGCTGTACAGTGCAAAACACCACAGTGCAATTCAGTACAGTTCAGAACTGTATAGTGCAACAGAGTATAGTGCAGTGCAATACAAATCAATGCAATACAGTGCCAAACAGTATAGTACAGTACAGTCCAATCAAGTTCAGTGTAATACAATACAGTGCAATACAATACAACACAATGCAATACAGTGCAAGAATGAAGAGTTCACTGCTGCACTGTACTATGCAATGCAGCATAGACTCTATTGCAACTGAGTACAGTGTGGCATGATACAGCTCAATACAATGTGATGCAATACAGTGCAGTGCAGAACACTGCAATACAATATGGTGAAATTCAGTAGGACTGCAATAATAATTGCAAACATGCACATTAATTCAGACATTGGGGTTGAAGAATGCAAAGTGCACAAAGTAGGGAAATGAAAAATATTAGGGTTTGAATTACCAGAGTATTGGTGAATCAGTGGTGGGGTCTTCCTTGAGGTTGTCATCCCTAATGTTCACCCCTCTCCCAACTCATAGCCTCCTGTCCAAAGCCCGAGGTACGGCTCCCAGCTAGTGCCTCTACTGATACACTCTTCAGAAGTAGAGAACCATGGTTCACCACATGTTGCAATACAATTCGTTGTAGCTTTCTTCACACAGGGCCATGCCTGAAGAAAAGAGACCATGTCTGCACATGTTTGCTCAGGGGAGTGGACGTGCATTAGGGTTGACCACCCCAAGGAAGATCCAACTCCTGAGGTAGTCTTGGTTTGGATGGTTTCCATGGTAACCCATCACGCAGGACACACCTGGAAACAAGCTATCACAGCTCAGTGTGCTTTTCCTGGTGAATAAGTTACAGTACAAATAAATAACTACATGCATATAGTTTCCACATTGGCTGACTGGCACAGTTTCCCCTCCATCTCGGCTGGTCACCATCTTGTTCTCAACTGCCCCCATAGTGCAGGAATGTTTGAAAATAGATAAAAAACTCCTAGTACCCTTACTGTTTCTTCTTCCCCACCCCAAGTTAAAACAAACCCATCTCTCACCCACTTTCTTGAGTATATGTCTCCACTGCTACTCTGATACATAAACTTTTTAAAGTCTTATGGTGTGGGGTAAACAGAGCGCTCCCTCCAGCTTGGTCATTCACTGTCTTCTGCTTCATTGTATGCTGTCAATTACCAACCTGAAAGGAAAAAGGTATGAAAATAGCTTGGTCTTCCCCTCCCCCCAAAAATACCTACTACACATGCATAGGGATGTAGCTTTTTTAAGCCAAAAACCTTTTGAATTTGATGTCCCCAAAAATGCATTTGAGGGCAAATGCAGGCACCACACTTACACAGTCATGAGGGGGATGGTAAGCATCCCAATTTCAAATCTGGTAATAAAAGTTAACAAGTGAGTGATTGAAAAAAACACCCTCGAGAAACAAACTGCACATGCACAGAAACTTAGATGTTTTTTACTATTTCATAAAACTTTAACATTTTTAAGCAGCAGTTTTTTTTGAAGGGGGGCTATTTATTTACTGTCCCATCTCACAACCACCCAAGTGGCAACTTTCAGATTCACATGATGGATCTTTGGCAGGGCCTTGAGTGAGGCATCCTGCATGTCTGGTGCTGTGCCCAATGGGTCTGCTACCTCCAGGAGGGCCTTTAGGGTCCCGTACATGGCAAGCTATAGAGTCTGTGCCATGCCTGATAGGCATGCTGCTTCACACAGGGCTTGTATGGTTGTGCATGAAGTAAGCTGCAGGTCCAGCCCCATGCCTGTACCCTGCAGAAAGAAAGTCAAACATATTAGTTGTCACATGTTTTAAAAGGTAAGGAAATAAATTGCAAAAAAACTAAGCTATTGCCTCTGTTAAGGTTAAAGAATACAGAGTAGGGAAATCAAAAATTAGGGGAAGAGGTCCCTGAAGCCTTGATGAATCTGTGGTGTACTCTTCCTTGGGGCTTGAATGATTATGTGATGCAGAGTTGATGTGACCCTAACTTCAGGATGGTTATCTCCCACAAAGTAAAATACTGACACACTAATGCTTACATAGATGAAGCCAGAGTTAGGGAGAGGTCAACACTGCACACATGACTGTGAGTCCATCTTGCCACATTGTCATTTTTTATGTAAACGTATTTAATAAGATGTCAGTGGGTGCAACAGATTTTGCACCCTCTAAAATGATGAGTGTGCTGAAGGGTCTGTGTATGTTACCACACAAATCACATTGAACTGTGCATTACACAGCCACCCCAATAAACCACCTAACACACAAATCAATCAATCGAATCTTTATTTATCCAGGCAAACACCATTGAGCATAGCTCAATTACAAGATGGACCTGGTCCTGGACAAATCCAGAACAATTTACCAGATTATATCAATTTAATAGGACTGGCACCTTCTACTTGCTCCTGGAGTGAAGTCCCATTTCCATTCTGGCCAGGGTGTGGAGGAACAGACCACCACCTCAGCAGCCTCGGGGGATGGCCAAGCAGTCAACATGCCTGGCAGATGTGGACAATGGCTAGCAGCTGCATCATGTTGTGGCCAATAAGTTTTTTTTTCCATATTGTCTATACTGTACCCCCACCAGCCTGCAAGTGTGCATGCCCATGACAGTCATGGGAGAAGGTGTGCCAAGCAATAGCTGGCTACCCACATGCCAAGTGACACCACCATCACGCCTCCCCTAGGAGTTGCTCAGTGATGAAGAGAGAAAGGAGAGTTAGGAGACTGATCATATCATGGCATAGGGCACTTATGAAAAAAGCCCACAATGTTTTAAAATTAGCTCAATCTTATGTATCACTAACTAGGAACCACTGAAACAGCTTAAGATAAGAGGCAGACTTTCCTGGAGCAAATAACTTCCAGTTGGGTGGTCAATGGTATTTTTTTCTTACATTTTCACATGTTAATCTGTCATATTGAATAAGTTCACATAATACTTTGGTTAAATGTCTAAACACCTGGGATTAAAACATGCCTTGTTCTTTCCATCAGATAGTAATGACTGCATGAGATGTCCTGATGATCAGTGGCCAACCTATGGACAAGAGAAATGCATCCATAAAACCACTGAGTTCCTGTCCTACGAGGAGCCTCTGGGGCATCTTTAGCTACTATCAATCTCTTCTGCTCCATCATCACTTCTGCTGTCCTTTTCATCTTCATCAAGTTCTGGGACACTCCAATAATCAAGGCCAACAACCTGGATCTGAGTTACGTGCTGCTGTTTGCCCTCATCCTCTGTTTCCTCTGCTCCTTAATATTTATCCATCATCCTAGAAGGTGGACCTGCCTGCTCCGCCAAGCTGCTTTTGGTGTAATTTTTTCCTTCAGCGTCTCCTGCATATTGGCAAAAACCATCACAGTCATTATCGCTTTCAGTGCCACCAAACCCAACAGTTCCATGAGGAAGTGGGTGGGGCCTAAAACACCAATCTTTATGGTCATCTTCTGTTCTCTAGTCCAAGTTATCATATGTGCTGCCTGGCTGTCTCTCTATCCACCCTTTCCAAATGATAACATGTTGATAAAACCTGGAAAGATCATTATTGAATGTCAGGAAGGGTCCTCAGTTGCATTTGGGGCATGCTGGATTATGGGCTTTTTGTCCATGCTGTGCTTTGCAATAGCATTCCTAGCAAGGAAACTTCCTGACAGCTTTAATGAAGCCCAGCTGATAACCTTTAGCATGCTTGTATTTATCAGTGTTTGGACTTCTTTCATCTCAGCCTACCTTAGCACTCAGGAAGTACATGGCTGCAGGAAGTATTTGCTATTTTGGCTTCCAGCGCTTGATTACTCTGCAATATTTGTCCTTAAGTGTTATATTGTCCTATTAAGGCCAGAGAAGAATAGCAGAAAACACATAAAAGGCAAGGCAAATGTCAATACAAAATGATTCAACCAGCCATTGGATTATCCAATAGGAAATAAACTCAAATATTGCACAGTCTGAGCCTAATCTGCTAAAAACGTTGAGGGATCATAGTCAGTGGCTAATGTACAGTGTGTGTGTGTGTGTGTGTGCATTTGAGTGATCACTTATTGATTTCGTACACATTCATTTATAGGAGAACAGCACCAGAATGGTACAGATATGAGATGAGTCATTCTTGTAAATATTTAAGTATTTAAGTGTACTTGTCCTTTTGCGGTTATGCGTTTGTCTGTTGAGCAAACTGGATAGCTTAGTGGATTGATAGTGTGTTAAGTCTTTCACCATTTAGTCACTGGTTATAATCGGTCCCCTATCAGTGATGCACAGAAGTCATCATAAGCCAGTGATTTTCAGTGGTATATGTGAGTAAGTGATAAGACTCGACAGAGTGTGGGGTTTGTAGGGACCTACGGTGAAGCTGTTGCATACATAACCGCACGTGGAATAGAAAGTGGAACATATCATAGTGCACTAGTGTGATAGGGTACAACACCCTGCAAGACCCATATGATGCATGCACGGTTTTGTACCCTATCATGCATGGGTGGGTAGGAGGAGTTATGTGGAGGTGAAGACCTCCGTTCAGGAGACGGTCCGCTGAGCTGCCGCCATGGCTCAGTGGAATGAGCCGCAAGTGCAGTGGGTCACTGTGCATCTGTGGATCGGGGCTTGAATCCCAGTCCCAGACATTTGCTAAACCACATTGTATGGTTTCTTTCTTTTGCTTCCCCACAGTATTTCTCCCCATCTCCGTGATGACCCCGCCCCGACGAGCTGATTATATTAATATGGGGGAGTTAAAAGAAAGATGCCACCTATTTGGAGTGGCAGCAATGTATCCACTGAATTTACAGCATGGTACATTGCTGTGCTCTTATGTCATATGACATAATGTTGCTGTGCTTTGAGGTATAGGTGAAATTAACTGTGGTGGTTCCCAGTCCATTTCCCCCAGTCCAGTTCCTAGTGGGCAGGTGTCCACTTCACAAAACCGTGGACACAATTGGCACTTACTGTTATTCTTGATATTAGTCTCACACAAGTTACCAAGGACTTGGTGACTGGACGGGCATGGAGTATGAACTATCCCTCTCACCTACCTACATATTTTACCACTTTCCAGATTTACCTGATTGTTTTTAGTGCCCTACATGGGATGGGTCCTGATAACATCAAAGACTTCCTGGTTCCCCATGTCCCAATCACTCTGTGTGCTCCACTGGGGAGAACTTATTGGGAGTGCCACATTCTGTTTAGCAGCATCGAGGAACTGGGCATTTGCAGTGGCAACTCCCCAACTATGTAACTCCCTTCTAAGTTATTTGCATCATTGCCTCTTAGTGTAGACATTTAAAAGAGCACTGAAATTCCTTCTTTTTACACTGGCCTTCTCTGACGCCTGATGGTACCTGTTGCACAGTAGCGTGCATTGTAGTCGATACTGATGCTGTGCTGCTTGCTTTATACCATATTCTTATTTGCTGTGCATTACCTGTCTGAATATATAGAGCCATGAAACTTTTGGATATGGTGCTTTCTAAATAGACTCTGATAACTTGACTATAAGAAGGGCCTAGTTGGTGGTTAAAAGACAGATCTGTGAAAATGGAGACCCGACTGTGAATTACAAAACTGTCACTTTCCACAAGGCAAACAGAAATGTGTTTGCTAAGAATTTGAGACGACTTAGGGCTGTGCAGAATTTGCAGATGTTCACAAAATGTGTATGTATCTCAAAATGTGCAGCATTTTCAATTCATTTATCTGGCCCTATCTCAACAGTTTTTTAGCTAGAGACTTACAAACTGGTATACATATATGCTGTTAAAGTGGAACAGTCAGCACAAAGGGCCCACACCCAAGAGCTGACTTGGTCCCAATGTTCACTTTGTGTGCAAAAACATTAGTTTACTTTTTGTTTACTGTAGTATAATAGTGTGTACCAGACTGATTTCATTTACTTGTAGGATGACATCTTCTGTACTGCAAACTACAAAATTCTCTACAACTGACATAAGGGCAGGACTGCAGTAATGTGAGATTTAATAGCCTGCAGCAAATACCAAAGCTTTTATAAGCGACAATCAGATGTTCTTCAGTTTTGCTTTTCTCCAGGGGCAAAGAGCAATTGTCCATGACTGTACTTTGTCTTGGGAGGACAGTGGGACCAGCAAACAAAAGATCAGAGCTTATATAAACTCTAACATGCACTGCAAGCTATTGAATCCCCCACTGCTGCAGTAATCCTCTGATATCTGCTGCAGGGGATTCTGGGACTTGTAGTTGCTGAACATGTCAGCCGAGAGGTAAAATTAAATTAGTTGATACAGTCTACTACACTACAGTGAACAGTAAGTACAACAAAAGGGTTTTGCAGACAAAATGCATGTTGGGACCAGCCCCACACTTGGGAGTGGGGCCCTTGATGCTGAGTGTTCCCCTTTAAGAGCTCAAATGGTCTGCCACATACGATACCATTCACTTACATAATTTAACCATGCAAGGGATCAAAGTCTGATCTTTATTTCTTTATCAAATTTTCTGAAAATATTTCTTGCATCTAATTTGGCCACCACTGAGACTAGATACCTGAGAATGACCATACACAAACGTTCTGAAAATGTCTTAAAAAACAGTTAAAGGTGGCAAGATTTGGTTTAGAAATATATAAGTTGCAGGGACTGATATTTTCATTATTTAGTTATTTATGAAATTTTCTGATATTTTCTGAAAATGTGGATTCTTTTAACTCTGGGGACATTGCAGGTATATACCTACATTCGACATTACTCAATATCAGTGAGTCCTCTAACATAACAAAGCTGGAGACATGTATTTTAGTAGTCTTAAGTGTACTGTGAAAATACCACTTGTTTCCAAGTGGCAACATATTTGAAAACAAATTCATGTCAGCAGAATATAATAAGTAATGCCACTTTGATTTCACCTATGGAATTTTAGTTTTAATGAACACTTACTACCAACAGATCACACTTAGCTGCTTTCCTAATGTCCTTACCTGAGCGTTCACAGTCCTGTAGTACACCCTTGAGTGACTACGTTGCTACACATGGTCATAAAATAAAAACACTGTAAATTGCCAGCCAAACTGAGTACAGTAAGTGACTCCAAACAATGGAGTTGTGGAAGCACATTGCCAGAGACAACACAATAGAGGAGGGGAGTTGGCATAGCAGCTAGTCTGAGCCAGGTTTAGAAGCATTTGGGAGCCAGGGGGCGCCATTCAGTCAATCATGGGCTCCACAATGAGCACTAAACAGTGAATAAAGATGGTGTGGGATACCACTTCTCACACTGGGGCAGCTAGGAGGGGCGACCACCCCCAGCCCCTCCCCCCAGCTCCGCCACTGATTACAGCACCAAACCAGAGAAGAACTGTAACAGAAAACACAAATGGTACTAATTAAATTAACAGTTTGTGAAATGTGCTATGGAAAACCTTCCTCAAGTCTATTTGGAGTTGAAATTATCTGGCCAGTTGAAAAACAGCCTCAGAAATCAACAATACCCCCAACAACCCAGTCACAGCATTATACCCTCTAAATCTTTTTTTTTTTAATAGAGTTAACGAAAACAGAGGAACTACCTGTCTCCCTGGAATTGCTTGCATGCTGGGAGTAAAATCCAGGCTAGCCTGTGACTTAAAACAAAATGCACTTACCAAAGTGTTCCAGATTTAAAAGGCCTTAATCCTGCTCCTTCCTTCATCCCTTGGAGAGTAGAAAATCCTCTTCTGTTCACTCTGGAGCTCTTCTGTCTTTTGGAGGTTGAAGATGAAAGAAGGCAGAGCCTTTGTAACACCAGCCTAATGTAACAGTGCTCCTCTCCTCCAGTGAGTAGTCGCTCCCTTTTCCTGGGAACCCTGCCTACCTGCCTGAACCTTCTCTGAGTGGGTGGAAACTATCCTCTATCTGCTCAGGAGTCATCTGGGGACATGCTCATGGACAAACCTCACCAGATACCAATCATTACAGGTTTTACCATTCTCTGAGTTTCACCACATGGACTTACTGGATTTCTTTGCCCTGATTACCTCCTTATTCTTAACAAAGGTATCCCACATTAATAAGAAAGCAGGCTGGCCCATTGGTGCAGCAGTGGGATTTCCGCCCATGACACCAGCGACCCAGGTTCGGGAACAGACCCGGATCATCGGAGGGCTGGCCGGGGGGAGAAGGATGAAGCATCCCAAGGACTACTGTCCTTCTCAGGGGGGAGGGTGGGGGAAGCAATCAGCACACTGAGGACTCCTGGTGGAGGCTGGGGGATCTCAGGTGACCGATGATCGCAGCTCTGGGAGGCGGGGTGGACGCTGCCATCATTGCAAGTCCTCACCTCTATAAGGAAAAAACGGTAGGAAATCAAGGAGGGCAAGGATCACCATCTACATGAAGTCCTCCAGGAAGACCTCGATTTGCCACCATCGCTGCAGGTCCCCCGACTAGATATGGTTCCGTGGGCACCAAGAGTGGCTATGGCCCCGCCTCTGGGGGCAAGCCGGGGTGACTGGGGACCTTGACAGCCATAGATGGTGTTTGAGGTTTCCAGGGGCCGTGACCAGGGCTGATCAATGATGGGGTCCTGCCATGAAAAAGATAAAATTAAAAAAAACAAAAGCACCCTATTCCCTTTCCTGTCAGTCCTTTCTCTACAGTATAACCATAAATCCTCCTTGCTGGTGTCCCAGTAATTGTTTCCCCACCAGGTCTCTATTGGTGCTTCTGAGTCATGTTCTAAATGCATCAGGCTCTCAGGCTAATCAGTTTGAGTGAATGTGATTCTCCTATGACCCTAATTCAAGTGCCAGCAACTGACACTTGAAATGTAATGCACAAAAGTGCAAGGTGATGCATATAGGGCAAAGGATCCTGTAACAATTAAGTATATTGATGGGATTCCTGTTGCAAGCACAGAAGGTGAGAAAACCCACAGGATGATACATGGGGCGCCCCCATGTATCATACAGTGGGTCATGGCAGGGTCTACCCTGGCTTACCCTGCACCACCCTCCACACCCATGCAGCCAGCACTACATGGGTTAGTGACCTAAAGGTGGGCAAGCAATGTGAGAGGGCAGCAAGGAGGGCTGGGGGTATACTGGGATGCATAGGGAGAGGCATCACCAGTAGAAAACAGGAAGTTATTATCCCTCTGTACAGACAGCTAGTGAGACCCCATCTGGAGTACTGCATGCAGTTCTGAGGACCCAGTCTCCGCAAAGACAGACACAGGATGGAAGCTGTCCAGAGGAGGGTAACTAAAATGGTGCAGGGTCTGCACCGGAAGACATATGAAGAGAGACTTAAGGAGCTTAATATGTATAGCCTCAAGGAAAGGAGGGAGAAGGGGACATGATAGAAACTTTCAAGTACCTCAAGGGAATCAACAAAGTCCAAGACGGTAGCATCTTTCAAAAAAAGAGGTGTGCAAGAACAAGGGGGCACAATTTGAAGATAGAAGGGGGCGGCTCAGAGGTAATTTAAGGAAGTATTTTTTCACAGAGAGGGTGGTAGATGTATGGAACAGCTTTCCAGAGGAGGTTGTGGAGTGACAAACAGTGGTGGAATTCAAGCATGCATGGGACAGTCATAAGGCAATTCTAGGGGGTGGGGTAGGAAGAAGTAGGCTGCTGGTTAACTAGGATCTGCAGCTTATCCATCAGGTAGGGAAATGGGCAGACTAGGTGGGCCAAGTGGTCCTTATCTGCCATCAAATTCTATGTTTCAATGCTGCCCCTGTCCCCTGGGCAGCAGAAAACAGCAGGGGCAGCTAGAAAGGTGAGCGCCTGTCAATTTTGGGAACAGCGGTACTGGGATGGGATGGTGCTGCATGGGTCTGGGTGCCTGCAATTGGCATGCACAGCCCTGGATCTGCACCTCCCTATGCACGGGATCCCTAAGAGTCCCAGGGGGCATTCCATTGGATGCCCACCGAGGATGACGACTCGTCCACTGGCCACCCTGTGGAGTCCTGCACACCGGGGGAGAGGAGCTGCAGACAGGTGGCCTCATTGGTGAATGCTGGTATGGGTGCACCTGTTCACAGGGTGCAGAGGTGCCAGAGGGGTATATGACTTTACAGTGTACCCCCACCCATTTAGTGCATAGGGTCCTCGGGGTGTGATACTGCCCCTGTATGGATAACTGCAGGGCATACTGGAGTACTCTGTGCACCTCTGGGGTACATATATAACAAAGGAGAATGATTAATTTGAATTATTTGAGGCAGTATAGCACAGTGGTTTAAGGCTCTGAGCTGAAAACCTGACAGAACCGAGTCTGAATCCCACAGCCCCCACTTGCATACTGTGTGTGACCCTGAGCAAGTCACTTAACTTCTTTGTGCTCCCAGGCTGCACCTGTAAACAAGCTTTCAGCTTAGTGCCTCTCCTGGTAAAATAAGGAAAAATAAATAAATAACTAAATAATTAGAAACAGTACTGAGAGGGGCAGCAGAGAAGATCTATCGAAAGCAAGGCAAAATGTACAGAGGAAGGCTGAAAAGTTTCAACATGTACAAACAGGAGGATAAAAGGGGAACAGAGACTTTCAAGTTCATGAAAAGGTTTAATAGAGTGGGCAAAACAATATTTAATCTGGGAGATGCATCATTCACTAGGGATCTTGTGCTTAAATCAGATGGAGTGGTGATTCAAAAAAGGCATCAGGAATTACTATTTCACAGAAAAGGATGCTGAGCAGGTGGAATTAAATTCCAGACAATATTATGGAGGCACAGACAATATCAGGATTGAGGGTTCAAGAGACATGGGATGCATTTAATGGAGGTCTAAGAGGGATCATGCAGAAACAAGAGGGGAGTATGAGGAAATAATTAATGTTATAAAGATTCCAATTAGAGAATCTTGGGACAGACTAGATACATAGATGTTTACAGCCAGAAAAGACTCATGGGTCATACAGTCTGTCCAGTTAGTAGGTAGGCCCCTTACCAATCTGGCACTAAATAGAACTCTAGAAAATCATTCATACCACAGTTGCACTTGAAATAACTCCCACCCCTATCAGCACCAACCTCTGCCTCATCCATCTCTCTGTTTTGAAACGACTCCAAGTAATTCCAATTTATTTGTCAATAAGTGGAACAGAACTGCAAAAGAGTACTCTAGGTGTGGCCTCAGCAAGAACCTGTAGAGGGGCAGGATCACTTCCATCCATTTCCTAGAGAAGGCCTTACCTGTGCACTCCAGCATCATGCTGGTTTTCCCTTACACCTTGTTTCACTGGCCTGAGATCCTGAGGCTGTCAATATGTGTAACCCCCAACTATTACAAAAGGCATTTCATAATAATGAGCTCTTCCTAGGTCTGCTTCAGTCACACCTTCCATCCAATATGTGTTCCTTGGATTCCTCCACCCCATGTGAATAACCTAGTAGGCAATTTAATGATGGCTGGGTTCAGCCTGATCAGGGTATATCCCTGTGAACAGGGTGTATCTCTGAGAGACAAGCTACTGGCCAAATGAAAACACAATATGAACAAAAACGAGCGGTGTGGGTCATCTCTCTAATCTCTCGTTCAAAGGCTGGCCAAGTTATAAGCAGTCAAATTTCCCAAATAACATCAGTAAGTAAAGCTGAATCTGACAAGCTTTTGTGAAATTCTGTGATACTTTTGACAAAGCCATGTCTACCTGTTGCCCAGTCATACACTTAAGCTGCCACTGTAAAAGAAGGCAAAGGCTGGGTAAAGTAGCAATAAGGTAGCATTCATAGGAGGCTCCATAGCAAAAGTATAGTGGTGCCAAGTGTCAGGTCACTATCTTGAGTGCCGAACCATGAAGATTAGTCATGAACATCTGCTGTCACTAGTCTTTCTTTTTGTAATATACCAGCTAACCACTAGAGCCTCTGACTTTATGAGTACTGGAACCACATGCACATGCAACATTGTTTCTGCACAGTGCCACCTGCTGACTTTATAACAACCTGTAGATAACCATGTATGTTTTGCTTTTGAAAACAGTGGTACCAGGTGACACCACACCTTACTAGTTGCAATTTAGGTTATTGTGACAGATATATCTGGATATTTTTAGTCATAGTGGAGCATGATACTGGGCATCACCACTGGAGGAGTCTTGAAGGGGCATTGCAGGACCATGGTGCTAGTGCAGGTAAGGTGATTCGTGGTGATAAGTGCTCTGTCAAAGTCAAATTCCTCAAGTGGCAGTCTACTGGGATTACATAGTAGGCGCCAATGAATTGTTGAGCAAATGTTGTCAATTTATAATTTGTAAAGTGTCCACAATAAATCTTAACCTGCTACATCACATTTATCTAGCTTAATTACATTCCAGGACATATTTACTTCGGTAGCATGCCAAATCTTGAGTTCACACCTGCAGTAGCAGTGGAGCAATAACATCCAAATACATTGCAAATGTTCATACAATTTCACAGATAAATTGTGAAGTTTTGAACTCCTGTAACTTACAAACTGTAAAAACACAGAAATATAGAATTTGACCACAGATAAGGACTGCCTAGCCTGCCCATTTCCTATCTACTTAAGCTCCATATCCTAAATGATCTGCAGCTTACCTTCTTTCTACCACTATGGTTGCCTTTCTATCCCATGCATTCTGAATGCACCTATTGTTTTTGCCCACAACCTCTGTAGTGAGGCTGTTCCATGCATCCACCACCCTTTCTGTGAAAAATACTTCCTCATGTTACCCCTGAGTCTTCCCCCACCTCATACTGTACCCCTTGTTCTTGCACTTTTCTTTTTCTGAAAAATGCTTCCCTCCTGAACCCTGTTTATCCCCTCGAGGTACATGAATGTCTTGATCATATCCCCCCTCTCCCTTCTTTCCTCAAGGGTACACATATTTAGATATTTCAGTCTTTCCTTATATGATTTCTGGCACATTCCTTTCACCATTTTTGTAGCCCTTCTCTGTACCGCTTCCATTCTGTTTATGTCTTTCAAGAGATGTGGTCTCCAGAACTGAACACAGTATTCCAGATGAGGCTTAACCAATTGTATGTACAGTGGCATCACCACCTCCTGTTTTCTACTGGTGATGCCTCTTCCTATGCACCCCAGAAAACTGACTACCCTCTATTTAGCAGTTTCTAAGTCTCTTCCAAGAAAGTATGCATGTCGATTTTCAATTATCCAGCTCTAGAAGTAGCTATGTTGTAAGCATAGAAATATTTTCAGAAATGTTCCCATTAATAATAAATTTCCAAATCGTGAGCCCCTATAACTTTCCCACCCCTCATCCAAATCAATCAATCAATCAGTCAAAATATTTATTTACCAGGCGGGCACCATTGAGCAAGGCTCATTTGCAAGGTGGACCTGGTCATGAAAACATCAAAGTACAGTACAGAAGCAGGTATCCAAAAAGCAATAATATACAAGGAAGAAAAAGTATATACAATGTATATAGTACAGTACAAGGTTGAAATAAATAAAAACAGGATTATTTTACAACTGAAGAAGTCAGCAGATGTACAATCAACCATAGGTATACAGGGGTTATAAGCAGAGATCTTTTGAGTGAGGCAGCCAGCAACTACACATATAGGGAAAAGAGGCCGTGTATGGGGTGGCAGGTTAGGGAGGTAAAGAAAAGAAGGGATATATTACTGATGACTGGGGAAAATTGGGCTAAAACCACAGAAAGTGACAATGGCTGTTGTACGCTGGTTTATTAGGATAATGATGGAGGGGGGGTAGATAACTGGGACACTGCTATGGATGGGGTGGGACTTTAGCCAGGCTGAAGTGGACAGGGAAGGGTGGGTGCAGCAGGAAGAGTTAATAGGGAAAGAGTGACAGCCAGGGGTAGAAACATGGTGAGCGTCAGGATGGAAAGGGGGAGTTGCAGAATTAGTGGGCTAGCGGTGAGGAAAACATTTGCAAAGTGTCATGCAACCTGACATCCTTAGGGCCCCTAACAAACAGTATGCACACCAAACGCCGAGCTCTTACTATAAGACTGACCAAGTTATTTATGACCAATAAAAGAATTTCAGAAAATTCCATGAAATTCACAGAATGTCATGGAAATTCTACAAAATTTGAATTTGCTAATTCACCCAGCCCCAGACCCACTAAATGTAAGGAATAGTCACAATGGGCATTTGCCTACTTACATCGAACCCGTTAAATATTGCACTAAGTGTAGGTGTAGCACTAAGAAATAAAATGGTATTCTGTTTTAACAAAAAGCACTAAGGTTATTTTAGGCTCTGAAGAAGTTCACTATCAGTTGCATGAAATCCTAAATTAGGAGGAAGTATAGCACAGTGGTTAAAGGCACTGAGCTGCAAACCTGGAGACCAGAGTTTGAATCCCACAGCTCCTACTTACACACTGTGTGATGCTGAGCAAGTCACTTAGCTTCCTTGTGCTACCAGGTCACTCCAGGAAACAAGTTCAGGCTTAGTGTGCCTTTCCTGGATAAACAGCATTCCCTTTCCTAAATGAGATCAGTATTACTCAGGAAATATTGGAAGCACATATTAAAATGGGGTTGATATCAAAGAAAAACTTCCAAGTAGGGGACACAGTTAAAAATCCTATGACTCCAAATAAGATCAAAAAAGTGGTTTGCTGGAGAATGCTCATGATCTAAGCAACTAGTTAAGTATGTAAACTGTTGAAAAATATGGAAAATGTAGAATACTGTATAGAGAGGCACTCCTGTCATTTAAAAAAGAATATTTTGAAAATGAAAAAGGAGAGAGAGCTATGTGGTGCAGAGGGCTGAGGCACTTTGAGTGCCTTACCTTTCCCATGTCAGCGACCCGGGTTCAGAAATGAGCTTGGACTGCTGGGAGTTGGCTGGGGGGAGGGCTGGGAGAGATCAAGCGGCAAATGGGCAGCTCTCCTCTCCCGGATTGCATAGGTAAGATCTTCCTGGCTCTTGACCGCCACCAAGTGGAGGCTCAGTGGTAGCAATGGCAAATTGGGGGTGGGTGCTAAGCTGGGAGGGTGGATGGGGTTGCCGGATCCGGAATGCTTGTGAGCCTCCAGGTACATATACAATGGTGTTGCTGGGGTCTCAAGACATAAGGGGAGAAAAGGGAATAAGACCATGTCTCCCCATCACTGCATATGATGGCCCTTGGGACTCTTGGGTCCCACACTGTGTCGATCCTTGTGGGTCCAACACCAGGGAGAGTGGTAGATGGGACTGAGGGTCCTGGAGAAGCAAGGCTCAAAGAAAGGAATAAAGTGGTGATGGGGAGGCAAAGGGCTTGAAGAAAAAAAGAGAAGTTTTGAGAATGCACTGTGGGGGGGATTACACGAAGCAGTAGAGAATAAAGAGACCAAAACATTTTGATGTATAGTTGCCTACAGGAACTAAGATAAAAGAAACAATTTAAAGGCTATAATATGGATCCATAAACTGAAGCAGTAGTTTTAGAAGTTATAATCCACCGGCAAAGTCAGAGCATAAATGATTCCTAAAGATGGGAATACAGGCGGTATCCATTATATAAAATGGTAACCAGAAAGATCCCGCATGTTCTTGCCAAGTATTCCCTATGTACTATAATTGTCTAAAGATTTATACTATAGTTTAAAAAGATGGAAATATGGATACAAGATACTGTTTTAAGTGATAAACAAGCCTGCTTTTGAGAAAATAAATCTACTGAAGACCATATTTTTGTCTGAAGTTACCTAATTCATATATGCCATCACCTCAAACTCCACCCTAAGCAAGGCATACAGTACCATAACAAAGATTCTCTTCCAGTACCAGTGAGATGCATATTACTAAATAAAATGATTACACCCATTTTTGACTACACAGATGTAGTATATTGCGCTCCACCTCCTTCTCGCTAGCCTGGCTAGACTTTCTCCTATATGTCTTCTGCCATTTTGCCACTAACTCCCCCCCTCAAAACCCACCATTGCTCTCTCCTTTCCACCCTCAGAATATCATCCCTGTCCCCTTGTCGTTTCATCCATTCTGTCTCCCTTATATCCAAATTTTGGTTTAACCTGCTCCCTCCTTACCTGTCAGAGAGGCTATCGCCAGCAGGCATGTCACTTTACTCACTTCGCTCAAGGGACTCCTTTTCCTTCACACTTCCCAAACATCCTCATCCACTGGTAAATCTGCCTTCACCTACAGGCTCCCTTCACTATGGAATCAACTACCACCTCTCCTAAGAAACTCGCTCTCACACAATTCTATCAGATATCAACTATGTCTTCTTCTCCCCCACCTGCTCCTGCTTCTAACCAACCAGAATCTTCCCCCTACCACCCAATCCTCACCCCATAGGGTTAAGCTATCAAGGAATCCATGCTTTTTCTCCTGGAAGCAGTAAACTCAGTATCTCCACAATTTTTTTTTACCAATGCACTATATACTACTAATTGTTCTGTAGCACCTTGTATATATGATATACTGTAACTACTTCTCATTTCCATTTATAAATGTTTCTTCATAGATGAATTGCCTACTCTTGCCAAATTCAAATGGTTTCATGGCCCTTTATGTACCCATCTGTAAACATCATTCTGTATGTTATGTGCCTTGAATTACATGTATCATATTAAAAATGTTTCTACATAGATGCATTGCTACTTCTAGTCAAACTCTAATGGTCTTACATGGCCCTTACAAGTACTGTGATATATAAACCCTGCTGTATATTATGTAACCTGTATATACTTTATATGTATTGTGTGCTATAACCCTTGTTACCCCTATCACCAGGTTGCAACTGGAAATGAGCCTTGGCTCAGTGTGCCTTTCCTGTACCAACTGTTTAAATAAAATATATAAATATATAAAATATATTATATGTGTGAGTATGTGTACTGTAAAATGAAACATTTTTTATGGCATTTGTACACAGTAGGGGTTTTTGACCGTGTAACTGGGGATATACAGTAGGGGTAGTGTGAAATAATGCACTTCGCGCACAGAAACCCAGGGTGGAGTACAAAATGTATGAAGTGGTATTGATGACAAATGAGCAGGAAAGAGGCCCGTGGGTAATCATATCAGATGATTGAAAGGTGGCCAGGCAGTACAACAAGCTATTAGGGAGGGTGAGTGGGATGCTGGGGTGCAGAGGGAGGAGTATCAGCAGCAGAAAGGAGGTGGTGATGCCCCTGTATAGATCACTGGTAGGACCCCAGTTGAGTACTGTGTCCTGTCCTGGAGACCACATCCCTGGAAGGACAGGAAGATAGAGCTGAGGTGGTCCAGAGGAGGGCAACTAAAATGGTATAGGGTCTACATCAAAAGCCCTATGAGGTATCTCATGTTACTCATAACCGACTCACGGTATAAGACATATGTTGACAGGATTACTTCAAGTACATCGAACCTAGTTCTTCTAGACCCTAATTCTTAGGGATATTTAGCCTTCCTTCTTATTTTGCTCTAAGATTAGGTTTTCTCAAAACGTTTGTACACAGATTTCTCCTCTTTTTCCCTTCTTCCCTGTTTTCTCCCTCTCTTTCCCTTCTTCCTTGCTTTTTTCTCTCCTTTCTTTCCTTGCACACTTTTCTCTTATCTTCTCCTCTCCATTACTGAACATTGTTCATATTACCACATTTATCACTTTTTGCAGTTTACTAAATGCCTTGCCATAGCCTGCCCTAGCATGTATTTTGTACATGGTTGCTATTTCTGATCCTGTAATACCCTATTGGACGCAGTAAGAAGTGGGAGAGGAGTAGATTCAAGAGAGAGAGAGATGTGAGGAAGTACTTATTCACAGAAAGAGTGGTGGATTCCTGGAATAGCCCTCCAGCAGAAGTGGTGGGGGCAAAAACAGTGGGGTGGTTCAAGAATGCATGGGATATACATAAGGGTAACCTATTAGAAAGGAAGGATGGGGAGGGAGAAAGAGACAGAGATCAAGTAGGGTCTGTAGTAATGCTGTAGGCAGGGAAAATATGGGCAGACTGGGTGGGCCAAGTCGTCTTTATCTGCAGTCAAATTCTGTGTTTTTGGTATAGTGTAGTATGGGAAACCCACAAAGGTACATGATATAATTAATGTTATTAATGTCTGCTCAAGTGCTTTATAGCAATACTAGAGCCAGAGTAAGTTTTAGTAAAGATTGTTCCCTGTCAAGTGAGCTTTTGATAGATGAGGGAACCAAAAATGGGTATATTCTCAACCTTGCTTTGTAACTTATACATTAATAGACTAGTGGAGGCTTTGGAAATCACTGAAACTGATGCACCTAAAGTAACATCCAGGCCAAAATCCAGTACTGATTCCGTGTTGATTATTTCCCAGACAGCATCAGGCCTTCAAAGAGGAAACCATTCAGTCCACAATGCATTAAAAAGCTGGATCTGCACATACAGACAGATTAAAAGTGCTGGGGATTGTTAAATTTAATGGAGGGAGAGTTATGAATACACAGCAGGAAATTATGTTTTAGAGAAAGTACAGAACTATGTTTATATGGGAATAAATGTTTCAAGTACAGGTAACTAGAAAAAAAAATGTCAACATGAACCAAGAATTAGAGGAAGTTAGAAATGGAAACTAAAATTGAAACTGAAACTGGAGTTTGGGAGAATTAGAAAATTTTAGAGGAAAGGGACAATTAAGTCAGTGTAGCAAGGACTATAGTAAGGCTAACAGGGTCCTAGGTTGTATTGGAAGGGGTGCTGACAGCAGGATAAAGGAGATACTACTTCCTGTATATAGGTCACTGGTGAAGGTACATCTGGAATACTGTGCTCAGTTCCAGAGTCCACATTTAAGGAAGAATAGGGACACGCTGCAACACAGGGTGACCAAGAGGATTCGGAGCCAGAAGGGCAGATCTTAAGAAGATCACCTGAAAACACTGAACACGTACTTATGGGAGACCAGATTGGGGGGATATTACTGAGACATTTAAGTTCTTGAAGGGAACAAACTGTGTGAACTGTGGGTACTAATAAGCAGGAGCACAGGGTCAAGAATCCAAGGATATGAGTGGAAACTGACTGGGGAAAGGTTTAAAAGGAATGCAAGGAAGTTTTATTTTACAGAAAGGGTGGTGGAGATAGGGAACAGTCTGCCAGTGGAGGTGGTGGGCCCAAGAAGTAAATGGTTTCAAGCATGGCTTCAACAGAATGAAGAGTTTGGTGGTTGCTCAGGTCAGTATCAGTATGGAGAGAAGTGGGGGGTGGTGAATGGGAGGGATAAAACCCTAGAGGTTAGAGGAATGAGGTGTGAACGAGCTTGATACACCCAGCAGACCAGACCTGGGTTTGACTCTCACAACCTCCACTCGCATACTGTGACACTCTGAACAAGTCACTTCACCGCCCAGTGCTCCCTGGTTGCCCCTGAAAACAGGCACTTGTGCCTAGTGGGCCTTACCTGGTTACCAAAGACTAAAATAAAATAAAAAAAACATATGGGCAATAGGTCTCGGGGCAGATATGGAACTCCAGGCAGACTGAATGGGCCTTTGGTATTTTTCTGCCATCATTGTCTATGTTTTTATTGGTAGATACTGAAACTTAGTAATACAATGAATAAAAGAGATTACATGCAGTTGAAGTTAGCCAGAACATGGGCCACAAACTGTATCTTACTAAATTGAAGATTAAGACAGATACAGTACATGAAAATGAAACTTACAACTCTGTGACCAAAATATTCATGTAAACATTAGCACTACTTCATTTTGGAATAAGTCATGATAGACCAGATAACTTAAGAACATGGGGAAATATAAGAATGGCATTAATTATCACTGTGCTGATGAATGTTGTCGATTCACGAGATACTCATTTATCAAGTTCTCATTTTAGATCATTTATGGTTGAAATGGTTAGATCCTGTCTTGAATTCAGCTAATAAACTGTTAAATGATGATAAAGTAAAAATGCTACTCAGCAGCAACACTGATGCCACACTACACAGGGCAGTTACATTTGCATGTTTAGCAAAATATCTGTACAGAAACATGGCCTGAAATATATGCGTATGTCTGATAATGTTGTGATATGCATTAATGCGCAATATAATACTGAGTTAATACTGATGAATAGAAGTAATGTGTTATTTTTTAATGTTGGATGTGACAGACGTTGGTTAACTTGCATGAAAAAAAATCATAATAAACTTTGAAAGTCATTCTAAACTACCTTACAAAGTCTCTATCTATCTGCAGTTTGTTGATGATTTCAGAACTTCTGCCGTCTTGCATTTAATTGGGTTCATGTTACTTCTAGAAATGTCAGCCTTGGATCCCTGTAAATGAAAAAAATATATTTTATTTTAAACTTCTTAGTTATTGAGAAACTTAAGTCAGAATTCAGCCCACTAAAAATGCTGCCCAGAGAGGGCCTGTTTATTCAAACTGTTTCTTCTTTTTCCATTTCTCTGATTCTTACCTTCATTAAAATAGGGTAGTTATTTGACAGAGTTCAGCAGAAACACAGGTTAGCATGGCACCACTTCACGGTCGCACTATTTGCCATACCCTACTCTATGCAAAAGCTTTTCCGGCTCCAACCAGGAAGACATATTGGATAACGTATTGGAAGTAAACAGTAACATATGACCCAAGTCTGTTCAGTGCCTGCAAAATAAGGGAATAGGTGTGGGAGAAGGTACATGTCCAAACAGGCATGGTGTAAAAAAAACAAAAAAAAACCTGAAAGTGTAGACAGTGGTCGAATATACCCTACTGCCACAACAGATGAAAAAACAGCCCTGTTAGCCTGCCCACTTACAAAGCAGCCACGTGATACTCCACACTTACAAATCACCTGTCAGCAGACTCCTATTGTATGCAACAACATAGAGAGCACCCAAAGAGTCCCTCTGAAGGTTCCTGTACGGAGGTTGTGTTTGACTTGTCACAAGATTATTCTGACTTAGCTATTAGCAGAATAGCAGGCCCAAACTTTTGAGAGATAGTGTATCTGTGTGAAACTAACTTTACTGGTGACACACTGTTGGCTTATTGAAATTATTTAGTAAGTAGCAGCTTTCCACTGGTGACTCCTCCCAGGTATAGCTCTATCCTCTCTCACCACACAGCAATCCACTATGGCAGTCCAGACCAGTCCTCTCTTAGCCTGCCTCTGATGGCTCCCAGTGGTGCAGCATATTGAGCGGGTCAACACAAACCATCCCATTCCCAACTGATCTCTGTTGGCTTTCTGCCCAAGTGCCCACTAAGCAGGCCATCCTCTCTCAACTGACTCTCCACGCAGTGATGCACCATGCAAGTCAAGAGAAATTCCCCTCCCTGCTGGTACTCTGCACAGGTGCCCACCATACAGATCAAGACAGAGTCTCCATCTCTCCCAAATCTTGCACATCAACCCAATCCCTGCTAGTCTGCCAACTCTTTGTCCTGCAACCCTCAGCAAGACCAAGACCAACCTCCTCACCATCACTGGCTTTAAAAGGTTTCCCCTTACTCATGTAACATGTTTAATATATTGTCTGCTGTTCTGGGTAATGAGGGACTGCAAACCATGCATGAGGCAACTGTGCGCAATATATCATATCAAGGTCGATGGGTGGGCGGGTGTGCAACTGAAAGAACACAGCTTGTTGCAGGTGTGCTTTTCAGAACTATTTCTGAAAGAGAATGTGAAAGAAAAGCCTAAAGTTTGTCTAAGACAATGACATTGGCATGAGCTGGATTTTAAAGACAGCATAAAATGTTGTGGATTTGACACAAAGAACACGCCATAATTTAAGGTTTAGGAGACAGAATGCAAGAGGAGGATTTAAAGGAGAGTTAGAAAATAAGTAGGGAAATTTCTTGGCCTCTGATTGGCTAAGACCCTTGGCAAGAGGTACATTTATGTGTCGACAGAGACCAGGAAATAACTAGTCCTGGTACCAGCCTGCCCTTCCAGTAAAAATATCAAAGGGCACATGCCAATTTTGCACATCAAAGCTGCCATTTTTTTCCTCGCTTAGTGAGTGAGAGACCCCCACTCAGTAGTCAGACCAAGTCCCTACAGCCACTCTTTCCTACAACTGCAGCAGTACACACATGAAACTAAATAAAAACCATTTTTTTTATTTTATAAAGCTGGACTCGACTCCAGTGCTCCCATCACTCCTGACCTCCACCCACCCAGCCGCACTCACAGGCGCCACAAGCTGGCAGCATGACTCCACCTCCAGGACCAGATGTCAGAAAAGTCCTACTCCTGTCATCCCTGACTGCACTGGCCATGCTGAAATGCTGACCGCTTCCAACAACATATCAACAGCACAGAAGGTGCAAAATGTACTGGTTTAAAAAAAAAACTAAGCTCACAGCTCTGCCACCCTGTTTCTTTCATTCTTCAATTTTTTTTTCATCTGTAACAATACACTTCTAGGTTTACTCTGCCCTAACAGAACTGTGCCTCTTCATGGCATGTAGAAGCAACCTCATTTGACAGCTCACTCTCTTGTTTTCTCTCTACTATCATTTGACACTGTGTCAGGCTTGTGTGTGTTTGGTCATAGGATGGAGAATATTATTCAACAACTGAGGGGGCCAAACTCAGATAAACAACATGTCTGGACTACTGCACTGCTCTCTACTGGCAAGTATACCAGTAGAGGGACTACTTTACAAAACATGAACTTCCAATTAATTTGTACTATTTTTTTTTTACTTTCTTTTTTTTACCTATTTCTAAAAATGTTACATGTGACCCATTTCTTAAGTGCAATAATATCTTCCAGGGTGGGTGGTATGGACCTTACCGGATCTTCATTATGCAACTGGGTGGTCTGGTATAGCCCAATACTGCCCACCCTGGAGTGTATTATTGCTTGCAGAGGGTCCATACTACAAGAAATTCTGTGGATATAAGAATTTGCAATACAAAGTGTGTTTCACAGAGACAGTGTGCAACAAGAGGTGGGTTTGACAGAGAGGAAGCGTGTGACAAGAAGTAGATTTAAAACAGAGAGAGAGAGAGAGAGGGGACAAGGAAAGACAGAGCAGAACACAAGGTGGCAATATCTGAGCAAGGCTAGTGTGTAACAGAAAGAGCCTGGTGAGATATAGGTGTGTTTGTATGAAAGAACTGTAAGAAAGAACAAGAAAGAGCAGCATGAGGTGTATTTGAGGTGGAGAAAGTGTAGCATGAGTTGGCTTTAAAAGTAAGCACAAGACACATTGGGTTTGAAGTAGGGGTACTCAGATCCTACCAGTTTTGTTCCACTGGGCACTTGTTGGGTAATTGAACTTTCCAATTACAAATCCAGTTCCATCTCAATACCTACTTAGGCATCCAATTCAGAACTGGAAGTTGGAATTCGAAGGTCCGATTCCATATTCAGCTCCAAATCATAATTTAGAAACATCCCCCCACCAGAAGAAGCCCCCCACCTCCCTCTCATCCCCTTACCTTAAGCTCAGTCAGTACTCCATGATTGGGTATGTCTGGTCAAATCTCATAGGCAGCTGTTGGTTGGGGTTAGTCTGCAGAATGAACATGGCCTAGGTGGACAGACATTGTGGTTTACATATTGTCATTCTGTCACATCATCACTCAGACATCTATTATGCCCCAACTAAGCGAGCTTTAACAAACATGACAGGCCAGCCCGGTGGCACAGAGGGTTGAGGTGCTGGACGCCACACCTCATACCATGCTGGTGACCCGGGTTCAGGAATGAGCCAGGGTCATCAGAGTTCGGTGGGGGAGAAAAGGGAGAAGATGTGAGCCAAGCTGCCAGCTGGCAGTTCTCCGCTTTGGAAAGGAGTTGTCAGCTCTCTCAGAACTTGGCCACCCCCTGTTGGAGGCCAGAGGGATGGTGCTACACCAAGAATCGTTGGCACTAGGCCAGAAGGACAGGCCTATTTATGTTACTGTCTTGTGATTGAAGTTAGAACCTTACTTGTAAATACCTAAAGAAGTCTTTTGCAGTGTCATATTCTGTTTGCAGTTGCCCAAATGTTTTTTATGTCTGTCCCTGTTTTAAAATGTTCTTGGGAGTTGTAGTCCCTGTTCTGGCCCATTGTCTATAAGTGTGGTCTGTGAGGCGAGGTAGGAACTTGGTTATCCTTCCAAATTGAGCCCCACTGTGTCGGAGTGTGTTGACTGTGTTGCTTTTTGATGATCAGCCAGTTCCTGTACTGATGCTTTGTCCGGTTTATTTGTAAGCAGTTCTGGATCTGCTTTTGATGCTATGCTCCAGATCAATGTATCTAAGTGTTTTACCATGTTGGTGTGCCTTTCTATGTCTTTCCAGACCGGTTCCTGTGAACTGTTCGAGAGGTCTATGAGTGGGATCAGCTCTGCTGCTCTGTAGTATGCCTGCATGTTTGGAAGCCCATGCCTGCCCATGTGTTTATGCCTTTGTAGTATTTGTAGTATTTTTCATGATATCCTGGGCCTGCGATTGTTCCATATAAATGTTCTTAATACGCCATTAAGTTCTTTCCAGTCTCTGACTGGAATTACCAAAGGTAAACATTGGTATAAAAACAAGACTCTTGGCAATACGTTCATTTTAACTGTATTCACTCTATCACTAAATGACAGCAGAGCATCATTTAACTTTCAGCAATGTGTAGTTGCCATTGTGTTCAGTGCCATTTTTTGTTGGCGCTATTATCACATAGAACAAAAAGCAGCCACCCTTACTGACTGGTTCTTAACTGTCTTCACAAGGGAAGCCAGTGGACTCTGTTTGAAGGTGGCATCAAGAGGCTGGTAGGAGTATTCGTGGAATGAGGCAGCCGGTATTTAGCAGAGAAAGGGTCCAGAAGGGGCATGAAGTCTCAAAGGTAGCTAAAGCTTCAGGACCAGAAAGGATGCATCCAAGGGTGCTCATGGAAGTGGTTGGGGGAACTGGTTAAACCACTAGCAGGGCTATTCAACAGCACAGTTCCAACAGGAGTAATTCTGAAAGACGGGTGTAGTGGACATAGTCCAGTTACATGGGGGGGGGACAAGAAACAAGTGTTAAATTACAGAACTGTCAGCCTTACTTCTGTAGAAGGTAAACTGATGGAATTACTGATCAATGAGGACCCTTTGGAGTACCAAGAAAGCAATGGGTTACGGGATAGTAAACAGCGTGGATTTGTTTCAGGAAGGTTTTGTCAGACCAGACTAATAAGTCTTTTTTTTTTATACTTGCTGACCCTAATAGTTTTGTTTGTCTGGGTAACAAAGGTAGGAGATAAGGGCCACGCTGTGGATTTACTCTACTTTAGTTTCAGGAAGGCTTTGAACTCAGTGCTACAGAGAAGATTGCTGAAGAAACTGGAGCACCTGAGTGCAGCCAGGGACACAGTTAGATGGGTAGGAAACTGGTTGAAGGACAGACAGTACAGAATGGTGGTAAACAGGGTCAAATGGGAAGAGAGGGGGGTCGTGAGTGGGGTGCCGCAGTGATCTGTCCAGCATCCAGTCCTCTTCAGTATGTTAATTAGTGACACTGGAGAGGGCAGCCAGGGCAGGTTGTGTCTCTTCGCAGATGACATGAAGTTCTGTAGTAGGGTAGATAGCAATGAAGGGACCAGGGAGATGTAGAAGAATCAACAAAGGATAGAGAGGTGGTGTAAGATTTGGCAGTTAAAATTCAATGCCAGAAAATGCAAGGTTATACACCTAGGAGAAGAAAAAGGAGACAGCAGAGGATGGGAGAGGTTAAGCTGGGCACTACAGCATAGGAAGGGGACCCCGGAGTCGTCATTAGTAACTCCCACAAACATTCACACCAGTGTAACAAGGGCTATAGTAAGGAAAATAGGATGCTGGGGTGTAGTCCCCTTATACAAAAGTGGAAACAAAGAGGAAGCAGGGAACTACAGACCAGTCAGCCTCACCTCGGTAGTGGGAAAGATTATGGAAACACTACTGAAGGAGAGATTGGTGGAACATCTGGTTGTCAATGGACTACAGGACCCAAGGCAGCATGGTATCACCAGGGGGAGGTCATGTTAGACCAACCTCATTGAATTTTTTGACTGGGTGACTAGGGAGGTGGATCAGGGGAGGGCAGTTGACATGGCCTATCTGGACTTCAAGGCCTTGACACTGTGCCACAAGAAGACTATTATACAAACTGGGGAATATGGGTGGGCAGGACAGTAGTGTGGTTGGTAGGTAACTGGCTGGGTGGCAGGACACAGAGGGTGGTGGTAAATGGCTGTCACTCCACAGAGGGAAGAGTGACCAGTGGGTACCACAGGGATCAGTGCTGGGACCGGTCCTATTCAACATCTTCATCAGTGACATGGCGCAGGACCTAGAAGGCAGAATTTCACTGTTCACTGATGACACAAAGCTCTGTAACAGAGTAGACACACCAGAGGGTGTAGACAGAATGAGAAGCTACTTGCAGAAACTTGAAGAATGGTCAGGGTTTGGCAGCTGAAATTAATGCAAAGAAGTGCAAGATAATGCATATGGGAGACATAATTCTGGCACAATATATCAGTTGGGGGTGAGGATATAGCATGCACCAAGCAGGAAAGGGATCTTGGGGTTATCATCTCTGATGACCTCAAGGTAGGGAAACAGTGTACAAGGCAGCAGGTAAAGCAAATAGGATGCTGGGATGTATAGGTAGGCATTACCAGCAGGAAAAGGGAGGTCAGTAATTCCGCATACATGACACTAGTGAGGCCCCACCTGGAGTACAGTGTCAGTTCTGGAGACCATACCTACATAAGGACATAGACAGGGTAGAAAAAGGTTCAGAGGAGGCAACAAAGATGGTGCATGGACTGCATCACAAGTCCTATGAAGACAGGTTGAAGGAACTGAACATGTACTCCCTGGAGGAGAGGAGGGAGAGAGGGATATGATAGAGACAAGTATCTTACAGGGAGGAACAGGGTGCAGGAAACACTATTTTAAGTGAAAAGATGTTCCAGGACCTAGAGGGCATGGATGAAGTTGAGGGAGGACGATCTCAGAGGAAACATGAGAAAGAATTTTCACAGAACGGGTGGGACAAGTGGAACATCCTGCCAGAGGAAGTGGTGGGGGCTGAAACAATCACGGGATTTAAGAATGCATGAGATAGACATAAAGGAATTCTGGAGGTCAGGGGTATGGTACAACAGACTTCTAGGAAAACAAACTGAACTTACAAGCTCAAATGGTCAGACTGGGTGGGCCATAGGCCCTTATCTGCCAACACTGTCTATGTATCTATGTATGTATCTATGTATTGGAAGGGTATTGATGGCAGAAAAATGGAGGTACTACTACCTCTGTACAGGTCACTGTTGAGGCCGCTCCTGGAATACTGTGCTGTGTGCTGGAGTCCTCACCTAAGGAAGGACAGGTACCGGATGCTGGGGTGTATTGGAAGGGTATTGATGGCAGGAAAAAGGAGGTACAGTACTACTACCTCTGTATAGGTCACTGGTAAGGCCGCACCTGGAATACTGTGTTGTGTGCTGGAGTCCTCACCTAAGGAAGGACAGGTACTGGATGCTGGGATGTATTGGAAGGGTATTGATGGCAGGAAAAAGGAGGTACTACTACCTCTGTATAGGTCACTGGTGAGGCCGCTCCTGGAATACTGTGCTGTGTGCTGTGTGCTGGAGTCCTCACCTAAGGAAGGACAGGTACTGGATGCTGGGGTGTGTTTGAAGGGTATTGATGGCAGGAAAAAGGAGGTACTACTACCTCTGTATAGGTCACTGGTGAGGTCACTCCTGGAATACTGTGCTGTGTGCTGGAGTCCTCACCTAAGGAAGGAAGGACAGGTACTGGATGCTGGGGTGTTTTGGAAGGGTATTGATAGCAGGAAAATGGAGGTACTACTACCTCTGTACAGGTCACTGGTGAGGCCGCTCCTGGAATACTGTGCTGTGTGCTGGAGCCCTCACCTAAGGAAGGACAGGTACTGGATGCTGGGGTGTAGTGGAAGGGAACTGATGGCAGGAAAAAGAAGGTACTGCTACCTCTGTATAGGTCACTGGTGAGGTCACTCCTGGAATACTGTGCTGTGTGCTGGAGTCCTCACCTAAGGAAGGACAGGTACTGGATGCTGGGGTGTATTCGAAGGGTATTGATGGCAGGAAAAAGAAGGTACTACTACCTCTGTACAGGTCACTGGTGAGGTCACCCCTGGAATACTGTGCTGTGTGCTGGAGTCCTCACCTAAGGAAGGACAGGAACTGGATGCTGGGGTGTATTGGAAGGGTAGTGATGGCAGAAAAAAGGAGGTACTACTACCTCTGTACAGGTCACTGGTGAGGCCGCACCTGGAATATTGTGCTATGTGCTGGAGTCCTCACCTAAGGAAGGACAGGTACTGGATGCTGGGATGTATTGGAAGGGGTATTGATGGCAGGAAAACGGAGGTACTACTACCTCTGTACAGGTCACTGGTGAGGCTGCACCTGGAATACTGTGCTATGCGCTGGAGTATTCACCTAAGGAAGGACAAGTACTGGATGCTGGGATGTATTGGAAGGGGTATTGATGGCAGGAAAACGGAGGTACTACTACCTCTGTATAAGTCACTGGTGAGGCCGCACCTGGAATACTGTGCTGTGTGCTGGAGTCTTCACCTAAGGAAGGACAAGTACTGGATGCTGGGGTGTATTGGAAGGGTATTGATGGCAGGAAAAAGGAGGTACTACCACGTCTGTACAGGTCACTGGTGAGGCCACTCCTGGAATACTGTGCTGTGTGCTGGAGTCCTCACCTAAGGAAGGACAGGGACAGGCTGGAGACAGTGCCATGTATGGTGACCAAGACGATTCAGAGTCAACAGGGCAGATCTCATAAAGACTGTCTCAAGGCACTGAACATGTACTCACTGGAGACCAAGCGGGCAGGGGAGGATATGACAGACCTTCAAATTCCTGAAGGGAAGAAACCATGTACCATGCTGAGTTTGCACACTGTTTGCATGTTATTTTTTGTAACATGTCTATACTACTATCTCTGCTTTATTGCATTCCTGTCCCCTTCCCCCAGGTTGCACCTGGAAACAAGCCTTGGCTCAGTGATCCCAAGGTCATGAGTGAAACTGGGGGGGTTAAGAAGGATGTGAGGAAGCTGTATTTTTATGTTTGCTTGCACACATGTGCAAGAAACATAGTGCCATCATCGGAGATTTCGGAGGTGTGTCACCTACTCCTCCAATTCAGGCACTGTGCTGGTAGGCACGGCCCCTGTAAGCCAATGCATTTTGGAGCTGTCTATGACATGCTCCAAAATGCAGTGGCATACAGTTGAAAGAGGGAGCTACGCTTGAGTGAGCAGCACTAAGAAGCTGCTCACGCGCAGCTCCCCCCCAGCCGCAGGCGCGCGCGCCCCCCCACGCAGCGTACAGCCGACGGGGTGCCCAATCCCCATCGGCTGAGCTGCATCATCTCCTCCTTCCCCAGTAGTTGGTGCTACGCTGGGAACCCACCCCAGCATGGCAATCAGTCATTTTGCCGACGGGGGTACCCAATCCCCCATCAGCTGAACGCCACCCCCAAAGTCCTTGTGCCACGCTGGGACCCCACCCCAGCGTGGCAAGTGGTTCCACAAAGTCTTTTTTTTTGTTTTAACCTGTAAAACAAAAACGGTCCTGCGGCACGTCTCCCGAACCCCCCTCCCACAACCCGCACTCACCCACTGCGCACCCAGCCTCCCCACACCCCCACCCCATACTTACCTCCGGACTCTGGCGCGACGATCTTCGGTGGCCCGGGAACATGTCTGCACTCTTCAAAGCAGACCGCAAACTGAGGAAATGGCGGTAAGCTGTATAATGGGCTAGATAGGAGGGGTTCAACTTTATTGCATATCTCAGGCATTTTAAGGAATTTTTGCACCAAATGTTCAACATGGGGTTTTTGGGACCCCTTCTCATGAATGATGTCACTGTCATGGTGTTATTCAGGCTCGAAGGGTGATTTCGCAGTGACTGCGCAGTGACTACGAAATCACCCTTCAGGACTGAATACCGCCATGACAGTGAAATCATTCATGAGAAGGTGGCCCAAAACCCCCATGTTGAAAATTTGGTGCCAAAATTCCAAAAAATGACTGTTTAATGAGCGTGCATTGCGCAGTTCCTACGCAGGCTCGTAAGTTCACGAAATTTCAATATTTTCACTCCAGATTTTCAACATTGCCATTTTTCCACACCTTCTTATGAGTAGTACAGCTGTCAATTTTCACATCTCACCCAAAACGTGTTTCTGCCCATGTAGCGCACAATGGCGCAGTCATTGTGCGAACTCAGTGTATGGGACACATTAAGAAAATCACAGTGTCACTGTTCATGATCAGAGGCACCAAAATGCCTGAGTTGACAATCTGCTATAAAATATCCCCAACCTACTTATATAACGGGTGTGCGTTGCACAGTTTCTATGTACGCTCGTGACTTCATCATTTTTTTTAATTTTTTTACTACGCATTTGCAACATAGCCATTTTTACACCTCCCCATGAAAGAGTACAGCTGTCATTTTTTACATCCTGTTTGGAATATTTTTGCACCTGTGGTGCTAAATCCCGTAGTCACTGTGCATAAGCAGCTTTGGCTGCCAAACTGATATTCCCCTGTTCATGAGGTGGGGTCACAAACAAACATGTTGAAAATTTGGAGTTAAAATACCAACGAATGCCCGAGGTATTAGGCTTTTCAACCAAATCGCCCAACCCTATAGAGAATGACAGGAATCAGGGGTGACTTGGGATTCTTGCCTGTGATGCTCATACCATTCCACACCCTGCAGTCACTGAGAGGCATCGAGGTATGCCTTGGACTCTTCAGCCCCAAACTTCACCCCATTCTCCTATATCGCACCCATCTCACCGTATCTCCTAATGAAATGGGGTGCGCATAAGGGCCAAAGACCCCAAGGAACACGTGACACTTGTCAGTCTCTGCAGAGTGGGGTGTGGTGAAATGGCATGGCCGTTATGCCTGACGACCCAAATGCACACCCCAATGCCTGTCACTCTCTGCAGGGTGGTGGTGGGGTTGGCTTCAGTTCAATACTTCACTGCCATTCCTGTTACGCAGCTCTGTAACTTCTACACCAGCACTGCCAATGCCAGTAAGCAAACATTCGGCATTGACAAATGCTTGTTATAGAGAGGATGGTGGTGCAGTGGAACAGTCTACCAGCAGGGGTGGTGGGTGTCAAGACCATAAGGAGCATGGCTGGGACAGAATGAAGGGTTTGGGAGTTGCTCAAGTTAGTAACTGTAGGGAGGAGAGCGGGGGAGGACTGGGAGGGTAAAACCTTATTTGGACAGTAGGCCCTGGGAGAGATAGGGAACTCCAGACAGAGTAGATGGACCCTTGATCTTTTTCTGTGAAGTGAAACAGGCCATTTCTAATGCTGCTGCATAAGAGGACACTGTACACAGGGTAAGCAGTACTGTGGCTCTGTGTGCTGATTGGCTGAAATCATGTAAATGATTGATAATCATGTGCACACATCCAGAGCTATGGAATAAATGCCCCCGTACTGGTTTTTGGTTTATTTTATTCTCGAGTACCACAGATAAATATTCAGAGTATGATACAGAGCCTATGAATCAGATGCTCTGCTCCCTGGACACCCACCACCTGTTCACATCCAACCACAAAGACTGGCTCTTGGCTGAGTCCCACTGCCATTGCTTTTCTGGGTGGACCCCCTCCCCCAACCTCTGTCACTTCCTGCATCTACCATAGGGTTCAATTGCCCATGTTATGTTGCCAACCCTCCTTCTTAGCGCTTACCCCTCCCTCCTTACTACTCCCCTGCATTCTCTTTGTTTTTCCCCTTTTCCCTTGCTTGGATATTCCCCCTCTGCACTTGTCCTTGTTGGTCCAGCTACCTTTCTTGTAAACTGCATGTTTTGTCTGCTAAGATAACCTGACACCTTGTCTGCTGTATTGAGCTTGTTACTTTCTTATTGTTGTATTTTTGTCTCTTTGGCTTCATTGTCTTAACTGGTTCTAGTTCCATTGTACTTTGCAGTAAGTTTGCTCCTGTGCCATTGTATTTTGGCCCAGGTCATACTTGAAAACAGTCCCTGGGATCAGTTTACGTACTCTATTATCACAGTCATAAATAAATAAAATAAACAGATGCCAGTGTTTTCTGACACTCCACTGTTCTCATTGAAATTCAGTGTTATGCACCTTGATTTGAGACTGAGGAGTATAAGATTCACAGTGGTAAATCTTTTTTTTTATGCTTTTTCCACCTTTCTCTGGGTCTGCCTGACAGCATCCCACTGATTTACTAGTTATCCATCACTCACCCAGAACCACAGTGTTATGGGTGGCCAGACTGTTGGTAACAGAAACACAAACTCTGATGGCAGGTAAGGAGTGCTTGGCCCACCCAACTGCCCATTTGTCCCTACCTGCACTGTTACTGCAAACCATGCTCAATCTACAGCTCTTTCACCCTCCTTTCCAGTATGATTCCTTTGTGCTAATGCTGTGCATTCTTGAACCTCGCCACTGCTTTTGCCCTCACCACCTCTGCTGGAAGGCTGTTCCAGGAATCCATCACTCCTTCTGTGAAGAAGTACTTCTCTATTTATTTTATTTATTCATTTGCTGACCAGGTTCACTGATCCAAGAATAATTTTCAGGCACGATCCGGGCCACTAAGATGGTACAAGAATGCTGTGACACAATACATCAGGGTACAAATACATCAATGACAATACAATGCACTAGGTAAACAGAAATAACAGGGGAACTTAATATTACAGAGGTTGTGTGTGGGGGGCAGGGGTATGGCATAACACCCAGAGAGTACAATGAACTAAACAGAAATAGCAAAATTGCACAATGCATGAGAAACAGGTTACTTATAAACTTCTCCTCTCCTGCATCTACCTCCCTCCAGCTTCGTAGCACGTCCTCTTGTTCTTGAGCACCTTTTCTTCTGAAAAATAATTCCCATGAGGTATTTAAAGGTCTCTTTATTATATTTCCCCTCTCCCTCCTCTGTTCCAGGGTGTACATGATGAGGTCCTCTTATCTCTTCTCGTAGGGCTTTTGATGCAGACCATGAACCATTTTAGTTGCCCTCCTCTGGATCACCTCCGCTCTATGTCCTTCCTGAAATTTGGTCTCCAGAATTGGATGCAGTACTCTAGGTGGGGTCTTAACAGTGACCTACAAAGAGGCAACACCACTTCCACCTTTTTTCCTTTTATTCTCTTTATCTCTTAGTGGCCTCAGGCATCCTTCTGGGGTACTCTCTCAGCAGGGTCTCTACTCCCTGCCTGAACTCCCACTGCTATTATCATCCCACTGCACACCCAGTCAGGTGCAGTCCCCTGGCTAATGTGGTACCCCCAGCCCGTGGAGGCTCTGCCCTCCCATGGCAACTACAGACTCAAAGGACCCTACCTGGGTGGCAGGGCCAGTGAGGGAGTCTCCTGGTGTGCTGGGCCGGCCTTGGGATGTGGGCCTGCCCCTGGAGTCCCCATCATCTCCATGGTGTTGCAGAGGGCTTTTGTCCCTTAAGCGTGAAGTTTTTCCCCACTGGAGTGTGGCATGAAATGACGCCAGTGCAAGGTGGTCCCTGCCACACCCACCACATTAGCCGCCGTGCCTGTAGTATCCCCAATCTCCATCGGGAGCCACTAGGACACCAGGCATCCTTGAATCTCACCCCAGGGAGAGGAGAGCTGTCCTTTAGACGATCCTCTCCCACCCCCTGCTGACACCCTGCTACCCGAGTCCATCTCCGAACCTGGGTCGCTGGCATGTTGCAAGGTGTGGCTTCCAGTGCCTCAACCCTCAGTGCCACTGGCCCAGCTCAGCGCCATCATTTTGCTGGTGATATGCCTCCCTGCACATCCCATTCACTCTTCCTACTGCCTTGTTGCACTGCCTGGCCACCCTTAGGTCATCTGATATGATTATCCCCAGGTCTCTTTCCTGCTTGGTGGTCATCAATACCACTCCACCCATGTTATATGCTGATCCTGGGTTTCTGTGCCCTAAATGCATTATTCTGCACTTTTTTGCATTGCGACCTAGCTGCCATACCCTTGACCGCTCTGCTACTTTTCTCAGGCCTCTGCTCATCCTTTCCACCCCCCGTGTCCACTGTCCACCCCATTACAGATTTTGGTGTAATCTGCAAACAGGCAGACCTTCCCTTCCAGCACATTTGCAATATGACTTATAAAGACATTAAAGAGGACCAGTCCCAGCACTGATCCCTGTGGTACCCCACTGGTCATCCTCCCTTCTGATGTGAACTCCATTTACCACCACCCTCTGTCACCTATCTCCTAACCAATTTCTTATTGAGTTTACCACCTTTGGACCCACTCCTAAGCTACACAGCTTGCTTACTAGTCTCCTGTGTGGAATGATATTGAATGTCTTACTGAAATCTTGGTAGGCCATGTCCACCACTCACTCTTGGTCACTTAGACAAAGAAATCTATTAGATTCATTTGACATGACAACCCCCTGTGAAACCATGCTGCCTTGGGTCTTGTAACCCACTGGATTCAAGATATTCCACAATCATTACCTTCAGCAGTAATTCCATTCACTTTCCCACCACTGATGTCAGGGTGACTGGCCTATAATTGCCACCCACCTCCATAACACTTTTGAGAACTGGGACTACACAGAAACACAGACTGATGGCAGATAAGGACCGCTTGGCCCACCTAGTCTGCCCATTTCTCTACCTAAAGGATACACTGCATATCCTAGTTAACCAACAGCCCATTTATTCCTGCCCCCCACAAGAACTGCCTTATGTCGGTCCCATGCATTCTTGAATTCTCCCACAGATTTAGACCCCAGAACCCCCTCATGAAGGCTGTTACATGCGTCCACCACCATCTCTGTGAAAAAAATACCTCCTCACATTGCCCCTGGGCCATCCCCCCTCTATCTTCAAACTATGTCCCCTTGTTCTTGCACATCTCTTTTTCTGAAAGATGCTACCCTCTTGGACTTTGTTGATTCCACTGAGGTACTTAAAAGTTTCTATCATGTCCCCCCTCTACCCCTTTTCCTCAAGGGTATACATATTAAGCTCCTTTACTCTCTCCTTGTATGGCTTCTCTTGCAGACCCTGCACCATTTTAGTTGCCCTCCTCTGGACCACCTCCATCTTGTCTATGTCCTTGCAGAGATGGGGTCTCCAGAACTGGACGCAGTACTCCAGATGGGGTCTCACCAACTGTCTGTACAGAGGGATAACAACTTCCTGTTTTCTGCTGGTGATGCCTCTCCCTATACATCCCAGGATCCCCCCAGCCCTCCCTACTGACTTCTCACATTACGTGCCAACCTTAAAGTCATCTGATATGATTACCCCAGGTCCCTTTTCATTTTTGTTGTTGCTATCTCCCCCCATTGTGTAATCTTCCCCTGGGGTTTTTGTTTCCCAGATGCATTATTTTACACTTCTTAGCATTGAATCCAAGCTGCCATACTTCTGACCATTCCTCCAACCTTGCCAAGTCCCTGCTCATCCTTTCCATGCCTCCTTGTGTATTAACCCTGTTGCAGATCTTTGTACCATCGGCAAAGAAACATACTTTTCTTTCCAGCCCCTCTGCTATGTCACTTATAAAGACATTAAAAAGGACCAGACCTAGTACTAAACCCTGTGGTACCCCACCAGTAACCCCCCTTCTTCAGAGTGGACTCTGTTTACAATTACCTTCTGTGTCCTGTTGTCCAGCCAACATTTTACCCAGGCTACCACCCTGGGACTCACTCCCAGGCTGGTTAATTTGTTTATTAATCTTTTGTGTGAGACTGTGTCAAATGCCTTGCTAAAGTCTAGGTAGGCCATGTCCACAGCCCCTCCCTGGTCTACTACTTTGGTCACCCAGTCAAAGAAATCAATTAGATTTGTCTGACATGACCTTCCCGCTGTGAACCCATGCTGCCTTGGGTCCTGCGCTCACTGGCCTCTAGGTACTCAAGAATATTTCTTTTAGAGTGATTCCTCACTTTCCCTACCAGAGGTCAAACTGACAGGTCTGTAGTTTCCTGCCTCTGTCTTGCTCCCACTTTTGTGAAGGGGAATCACATCTGCCTTCCTCCAGTCCTCAGGTACCACACCATCCTCCCATGATCAAGGCAATCCTTCTCGTGCACTAATATCATCAATGAATCTTGCCCCTCTTCCCATAAATCCACTGTTGTGCACCTATCCTTTCCTTCCTCCACCCCCCTCTACATTGGGGCTCTATGCCCCACCAAAGACATTGCCCGACTCCATGGTCAAGGCCATCTCTTCAGACTCCTCCAGAACATCTAATGGTGAACTTGTGCTTCTAGGTGACTTCAATCTTGACTGGCTCTCCTCCTCAGCCAAACCCACCATCCTAAGGATTGAAGCCCTGAATCTCTCCCAGCTAATCTGGGAACTTACCCGCCTAAACCATCAGTCCCAAAACCACACCCTTCTGGACTGAATTTTATCCATCCATCCCTAACGTATCTCTGCCTCACGCATTTTCTCTGATGCCCTTAGTACCACTGTGTTACTTATTGCGTTCGCAAAATCCACTCCCCACTCTCCCATCCCATTTATCTGCTCCTACTTCCCTTATATCTCCTAAATAAATATGCCCTGCAGCATGACCTCACAAATGCAGATTAGCTACCAGTCCTTTCCACTTCTGATGTAGACATCACCTTATCACAGTTCTGCGGTATTTTCCACATATCTGGGACCTACGTGCACCCCTCAGGAAAGTCAGGGTAAAATGCTACAATCACCCCTGGATCACACCCGACCTCATCACCCTGTGTCATTCCAGGGACAAGGCATGGAGACTGTACAAAGCCTTCATGCCTCATGGGACCTACAATCTTACAAACACCTTAGAAATAAATGCACTAAGGCCATTCGGCACTCTAAATCCTCTTAAAGCACAATTCACACAGAACCAAAAACCCCACGCCTCCCTTTGGAAGATGATCAACTCCCTTCTTGACCCCCCTATCAAACAGGCATGCCCGACCCTTGACATTGACAGCAGTACCATCTCAGATCCTGCCTCCGTGGCTGAACTTTTCAATAAGCTCTTCATCTCCTGTGCCCTCCCAGACTTCCTCTTTCCACCCTCACTCCTTTGGAAGTATACAACACACTCTCCTCCCTTAACACATCCAAATCCAGCCTCAATGGTATTCACCCCAAACTGCTCCGTCTCTCTGCCCCCGCCACTGTGGCCCCCTTGACTCGCATACTAAACCTCTCTCTCTCTCTCTCTCACAGCCACTATCCCCAAAGCCTGGAAAATGGCCAAAATCATCCCTCTGCATAAAAGGCGGTGAGCCCTCCCTACTGGGAAATGACATGCCTATTTCACTCCTCTCCTCCCTTGCAAAGTACAGGAATCCCTCATACTGTCCAAACTGTCTGACTTTCTCTCTTCCAACAGCTCCCTCTTACCCATTCAATATGGTTTCAGAAAACACCACTCCACCATCACCACCCTTCTACACATAACAGACTCTATCCTCTCTGCCATGGACAACAGCCAAACCACAGTTGCCATTTTCACAGACCTGGCTAAAGTCTTGACTCTGTCTGCCACCCGCTGCTACTCCACAAACTTAGTTTGTTCGGCTTCGCCCAGCCTGCCATCGTCTGGTTCCACTCATACCTCCATAACAGAAAACAATCTGTTCAAATAGGTGACGCACTCTCTACTCCTCTCCGTATCTTATCTGGTGTCCCCAAGGTTCTATACTTGGTCCCATCCTCTTCTCTCGCTTCATAAATTACCTTCCCTCCACCTGCCTCTCCCCCAATGTGCATCTATATGCAGTTGACACTATCATCTTTGCCTCAGGACCCTCCTATGACAGTATCCTCCCCACTCTCCAAAATGACTTCAACAGAGTCCAATCATGGTTCCTTGAGAACTTGCTTACACTCAATGCATAAAAAAGATTGTCACTATGGTCTTTGGTTCCTGGCAGAAGCTTGCTACCCTCTCAGCCCCCCAGCGATCACCATCCTTGATGGCTCACCTCTGGAGCTAGTCCCTGGGAATATGGCTGAACAGCCACCTCAACTTCTTCACTCATGTCGAGGCCATCTGCACCAAACCTCAGCCCAAACTCGCCATCCTCTATCACCACAAAGCGAGCCTACCTATCCCCACCCGTTGCGAGCTTGTTCGTAAAACAATCTTGCCAGTTATAGACTATGCCGACCTAGTCTAAGGAATGGCCCCAACCTGCTCTCTCTCCAGACTAGACATCCTTCTTAACTCTTTCTGCCGCTTCGCCACTGCCTCCCCCACTCACTCACCATTGCCTACTCTACGCTACACTCTCCATTGCTCCGCTCTCCCACAGAAGAACCATCCACAGCACCTCCTTCTTAGCTAAGTATTGGCTTGGTTCCCTTCCCCCCACCTCACCTCCCGCCCGCCTTACACCAGCTACTTCCCTAAACTACCCTCTTTGCCACAGGAACACATGCACTTTCCACCTGCCCCACCCTCATACTCTCACCGGCCAAGCTGCCTTTTCATACCATCTCCCCCTTCTCTGGAACAACCTTCCCTCCAACCTCTGCCTGACCCCTTCTCATTCTGCCTTTACATAACTCCTCAGGCTCCTACCCACCCCACACTGCCCTGAATGTTCCAATAGTCACAACATGCAGCAGAGGCCACTCACTGTCTCTACTTACTTACCCTAACCCCCCAACAGTAATCTTGCCTCATTCTGTTCATTAATCTGCACATGAATTAAATTTTATATTACTGACAATGTATTGTACTCTTTGTAAAAATGTCTGTACCCTTGGCTCAGTGTGCCTTTCCTGGTCATCAATTTTAAATAAATAAATAAATGAATAAATAATGAAACATCTCATTTCTAGTGGGGCCCTGCTCTTCTACACATTTCCACAGCTTGATGGACTGAAGCACTGAAAAGTTCAGTGGCCTGCCCAAGGTCACATAAGCCACGTTTATACTGCCACCTTTGCAGTGCATTGACCCGCGCACAGGTTGATGTGCTGCAAAATTGGCAATGTGGGCAGGTACCCCACCTGCTAGGTGCGTCTCAGGTCCCTTTTCTGAACCCAGACGGGAGTGGATATGTTTATGGAAGCAAGCGATTATGTGGAAGTATAAATGCACTGCCATGCTCCAATGAAAAGAAACTGCTCCCAAGCTCCTACACTGCTCCAAACAGGCCCCTGCCCTCTCTGGCACAGCCTGCATTGGCGTGAGGGAGGACTGTGTAAGGAGTCAATTGATCCCGCAGATGAGACTGGAGCAGGAGCGAAGTGACACAAATGTCAGAGGGCTGCAGCCGTGTACACATAGCTAGTGTGAATATTTGTTAGTGGGACCCTTGAACATTTTTAAGAGCACATCGCCTCTTCAAAAAGAAAAGTATCTTGCAAAAGCTCTGCACACCTATAACAGTTCTTCAAACAGCCAAGTTTCTAAGTTACAAAACTGTTATTCATTCGGTGTTGGCCCTGACTGACCAAATAAACTATTAACAGTATCCCCTGCCTGTGCTATCGCAATCAAGTAAGGCAACAGGACCTGAACCAGAGGCTAAGCTGGGACTAGGCCAACACAAAAACAAATAATGTACGTGATACTACATCTTTTTGGGCAAAGTACAGACAAGGATTTCCAGAACTGTATTTTCTTTCTGCCGAGTTATAGCAAATGTGTGAGCGGTTAACGTTACTGACCATTCACGCTAGCTTAGTACATAAGTTCAGTGATTCAGATAAAACGAAGAAAAAATCAGGAGGAATCGTTTTTAGAAGTTTTAAGGACCGGATATTTAAAATTTACTACACGCACCTTGATTGTTTCTGCAAATTGTAAAATAAAGTTCTTTAAGAGATAGCAGTTTTGTCTACCAGTAGCACTTTCACCACTTTTCTTTTGAGAAGGAAGGGGAGCATGTCAGTATTCTTGGCGGTATAGTCTACATCAGTGTTTCTCAAATGGTGAGGCCCCAATCTGTTCCCAGGGAGGCTCAAGCAAGCCTGAAAATGTAGTGTATTTAAATGCTGAGTTTCACGTGTTATGTGAAAGGATGAAGCAACCTGAACGTGTATAATGACATGTGAATAGTGAATTGATTTATGTACAAACTGGTGACAAGAAAAGGCACACTGAGCCAAGGCTCATTTCCTGGTGCAACCCGGGAGAAGGTACATGGAGTGAATATACTCCAGAATGCATAACAGTGGAAACAAATAGGAACAATGTGCACATTATGAGAGGTAACAACTGACCATGCAGAGTGGTGGAAGAACAGCATTAATTGATGCTGACCACAAAGTTCAGGAATTAACCTGGGTTGTCAGGGGCGAACAGGGAGGATCACTGAAAATCTCAGGAAGCTCTCTTCCTAGGTTGGGGGCTATCACGCCATGCTCCATCCTGCCACCTGTGGATGCACGGGTGATAGTGCAAGGCATCATGGTTTAAGGCAGGGAGGGACGACATGAGGTGCTTGTCTGTGATGTGCATCAGAATGCTAACAGCTTGGATGCATGTGCTTGTATCAGCATCCGGGGGGGTGTTCAGAGGAAACCAAGGGGTAAATCTATAGCTGAAAACAGTGTGAAGGCCACCAAAGTGTGACTTGAAGATGGTGTAGCTATCAAAAATCGCTGGCAACAGATGCACAAAATCTCTAAGAAAATTAAAAAAACAGCACCAATACAAAGGCTAAGCAGAGATGCATTAGGAGCAAGCCCAGAAGGGAGCAAAACAATCCCTCAGCAGGTGTTGAAAGAGCAGGGTGAGCATGCAAGAGGCAGAGGGGGTAGGAATGCTGTTCAAGATAGAGGGAAAATGGACTGAGAAAGCAATCTGACCCATTGAAGCACTGCTGTGATGGGTAACAAGAGTCGGAGACTCAGAAGAGTGGCGTGAGCAGGGTAACACAGGGTGTGGGTGTTCTAGAGGGGGAGAACAATAAGTTGAATAAACTGAGAATAAACTCAGCCAGTAACTCCCATGCATGTCATTTATTCTGGTGTACTGTGTGAAGAATGTTTTTTTTATGAGAAGGCCTAAGATTATTTCCATATCTGTGGGGGCCTTAAAATCTTTTCCATGGCATAGATGAGACTCACTATGGCAGTTTGTGAATTAACGACCCAGAGGTTAATGCAATGAGCTGTGAATGAGACTGGTACATCCAGCGGACCAGAGTTTGATTCCAGCAATTTCCAGTCCTATACTCTGTGACCCTGAGCAGGTCATGTAACCTTCTGGACTCCTGGGCCACACCTGGAAACCAACTGCAGCTAAGTGTGCCTTTCCTGTTCTAGTACTGTAAAATAAAAATAACGCATTTAAAAAAAGTTCCCAATTCACATGTGCATTCCTTTGTTCTAGTAACATAACATAGAAACATAGACTTTGACGGCAGATAAGGACCGCTAGGCCATCTAGTCTGCCCATTCCCTACCTACAGGATAGGCCGCAGATCCTAGTTAACCAACAGCCTATATCTTCTGCCCCCACAAGAATTGCCTTATGTCTGTCCCATGCATTCTTGAATTCTCCCACAGTTTTAGACCCCATTAACTTCCTCAGGAAGGCTGTTCCATGCATCCACTACCCTCTCTGTGAAATAATACTTCCACATTGCCCCTGAACCGCCCTCCTTCTATCTTTAAATTGTGTCCTCTTGTTCTTGCAAGTCTCTTTTCCGAAAAATACTACCCTCTTGGATTTTGTTGATTCCTTGAGGTACTTGAAAGTTTCTATCATGTCCCCCCTCTCCCTTCTTTCCTCAAGGGTATACATATTACTAGTCTTGTATGTCTTTTGTTTTTTGAGGTCTATCTTCCTGCTAGTCAAAACCAGCTCTGTATATAGAGGGTGCTTCGTTGATGAAACTGAAGGCACTGTGAGGCTCCCCCATTCTCACATCAGTAGAGTAGTGCATGCAACAGTGACACAGAAGCAGCATCCGAAGCCACTTACTGACTGCAACTGATGAGGTCACTGGTTTCAGCACCTATAATGGTGGAGTAGGAAGACTACATTTAGAGCTAGATTTTTTTTGTCTGTTTGCTCTGGTTAAGCGGTTCATGATTTTTTTTTTTTTTTTAGTGAATGGGGGAAATTTAGCCAGGATACCGGAGAACTTTCCCTACTCTTCTTGAGAAGTGCTATGAGATCTTTAACATCCACCTGAACCACCACCAGAACAGGCAGACAAGACCCTGGTTTAACATCTCATCTGAAAGACAACACCTCATTTCTGCAGAACCCCCCCAATGCCGCTCTACAGAATCAGTACTGGGATCCAGTCTTCCAGGTGGTAAAGCAGTAGTACTAGTTAATAAAACATTTCAATAATCCACGTGGCAGAACAAAGTAAAATAGCAATATGCCTTTTGTTCTATTCCATTCCCGGGCAAGATGGATGACATAAATGTTTTTAAATGTCTCTGCTCCCCTGCCATTGCCGCGATCTTGGATGTGTGGAGAGCAGGCTGGTACTGTGCTGTTGGTTATCAGAAACCTGTGCCAGCAGCACTATGCCATATTTGCATTATGAATACAGTATATGAAGCGTAACCTCAGGGGAAGAGGGTTCGGAAAACATCTGGGGGCTGCAATCTTTAATGCAGATACACACTGAATTACAGTATTTTAGTTACCAACGGTATTTAAAACAGCTTACTGTAAAATACCCCAGGGAGGAATCTAAGAATAGCTGAAGTACATTTCTGTAACCAAAAAAAAAAAAGTGGCAGGATGACATTTTTGTTGACTAAAAACTGTTGTGGCTTTAAAGACCCAGGAGACAGAAAATGCACACACACACACACACACACACACACACACACCCGCTATGCACACAAAGAGAACTGAGGGTAAACGGATATTAATTTTGACTACTGGCTACAATGCTTTCCTTTCCTTTTAAAACTCAAAATTAGGCTGAAACAGCTACTTCTTGCAGGTCTAAAGGAGCAGCCAGTGCCATTTCCCTACATAGCTGTCCCCATAGTTGACATCTGCAGCATGTTGCAATGTCCCTGGAAATTCTGGACAGGTAGGTTTCTGCCAAAAGGGGGCTTCAGATTTACAGGAGAAAACAAACTACGTGTGCAAATGTTTTGACTAACTGGCCCCTTAATCGTACATTCTCCGACAGCTACATTTCTGACTAATCTCTGGTTTTGTAGAAACCTGTAAGAAAAGGAGCCAGGTGCAGCTAGCCATGGGGTTTTCTCACATCTGTTGGTCCACAGATCCAGAGCCAGCTGGCTACTTCAATGGGAGCCCTGAGTTCAACCAACCACTTTCACAATCTATATAGTTGTTGGCATTTTCATTTTTACGAATAGAAATACTAATTTACACGGAATTAAAATGGGTATTCTTTACAATTAAATCTGCAAAAGTATGGACAATGCACCTAACTGCAGACCACTTCATACTCAAACTGACTACCTCCTATTGTAGAACCCATATTTGTGTCCCGATATATACATACCTAAAATATCATCTCAAATATAGAAAAGCTACTCTCATCTAATAGTTTTACAAAATGTCATGATTGCAACAAGGTTACCCCAAGGGATGTGTTATAATAGGATAAACCCTCCCTTCCCCAGAGCAGCGTTTCTCAAACTGAGAGGTCTGTTTCTCAGAGAAGGCTCCCACACTGCTACAAGGGAGTCTCCAGCAAGTCCGAGAACTACCAATCACACTGCAGTTTAGGACTTTGTTTTTGGGGAAGAAAAATGCAACAAACTTGCTTTTTTGCACACAGATGTCAATTAGCTGTCCACAGAAAAGTGCGGAGCCACCTCATCAAGCTTCACAAGGAAGCCTGTGCTTTTCCTGCAGAATCAAATGCAACAAATGTAAATAAGATCCAGGACTCTACGCACCTGTCATTTTGGAGAGAAACACTACTAACAATTAAATTTGGGGACAAAAAAAAATCAGTGGTGGAGAAGCTGGGGTCTCCAGCAGGCTACTTAAGTCAGTGGAGGACTCCCTTGTGGATGGGATAACTTCAGGAGGTCCCGAACAAGACCGGTGACTGGTCAGACTCCTGAAGCCTCACATTAATGGAGTACTACAGTCAAAATCTTTTACTTATACAGGCAAAAACAATTTGACAATGCAAATGTTTACACCATAGGTCTTCTACAAGGCCTGTTTTGATGGTGATCCTGTTATACTTCCCTTTGGATGCTATTAAGAGTTTGTTCTAGATTAGCCTGCTAATTACATGGTAGTTACATTGTAGTTTTATGGCTCCTGAGGCTCTCCATCTTAGCATGGCCCACTGCCTTTCCCATTCCTGCAATGCCTCCCATGGGACTGTGATGTGACTGGAACCACCGATACAGCACGTACAAGAAACAGGAGCCTGATGTTCTGGCCTCCACTAAATAACTCTAATTCAATATTTTTGTTTTCTGTGTGTGTCTCAGGTCTAGCCAGCAGGAGTAAATGATTTGCTTTTAAAACTTTTCATTTCATTAAAACTACACACAGGCATAAAAAGCACACATGTCACTGCATGTCATCAGTGCTACAATTAGTAAAGACTCTAGCTGTTTTCTTATAGACTAACCCACTCAGTTAGCCCTCAAGTATTTGCTAACTGTAAATGCAGCCACTAGTGCTCACTAGATAAGGAAAGTTCCTTAATATCACAGCTGTGCTGCTGTAAAACTGGCTCTAAACCAGTGCTTGCTGAATCCATGGTCCCAGATACATCACTGTCACATGGGACAGGAGGCACTGTAGGAACAAGAACAACAACAAACAGTGTTGAGATAGAGATCCCTGGGGCCATAAAACTAGCAAGCTAATTTAGAAGAAACTCCTACTAGTAGACAAAGAGAAGGACACACTAGGACAACTCGCACAAATCAAAATCTTCTGTACAACACATGTTTTTGCAACTTCTGACTGTAGTACTCCTGTTAAATCAAAGGTGCTGTAGTTGGGAAGGAAAAAGAGAGGTAGGACCAGCACACTGCATGAAGCTCCGCCTGCTGCAGACAAGGCAAAAAAGGACCCGGGTGTCATAACAGACAATAGGCTGAAGCAGGACAAGCCTTGTGTGGCTACTCTCAAGAGTGCCAGCCAAATTCTGGGGTGCATGAAAAGGGAGGTGGCCAGCACAGCAAAGGAAATAACCCTGCTGATTTACAAGATTCTTGTCATGCGCCACCTGGAGTACTGCATACTGCTCTGGTCACCTTACTGGTGGAGGGGAAGAACACAGAGGGTTATGGTAAATGGGGATTTTTCAGAGGCGAGGGATGTAACAAGTGCAGCACCTCAGAGGTCTGTGCTGGGGAAGGCACCATGGGCATTATCTACCCTTTCTGCAGGTGACAGTAAGATCTGGGCAAGGGTGGACACAGAGGAAGGAAGGGACAAGGGAACTCAGTGAGGATCTGGGTAGATTGGAGAGCTTGTCAAAGCTATGGCAGCTAGGCTTGAATGCTAAAACATGCAACGTGATGACCACTGAGAAAAGAAACCAAGAGTGCAGTTGAAATGGTAGGGGTTGGGGGAGAACACCACGGATGTAAAGGACCTAGAAGTCATTATATCAGGGAATCTGAAAACAGCAGCACACTGTAACAGAGCTATAGGTATGGCAAACTGGATGCTGGGGTGCACAGGAGAGGATATGCAGCAGAAGCTGGGAAGTGATCTTCCCACTGTACAATTCACTGCACAAGGTATGGAGACTGCACCCGAGCAAGGACTACAGCAATGTGGAAGCAGTACAGTGCAGGTAAACAAGACGGTCCACAGACGAGGCAAGACACATGAGGAGAGGCTGCAGGACTTAAACATGTGCAGCCTTGGAGGGAATAAAGAGATGACGCGTCCTCAACATACAAGTACCTGCATGGGTTAAATAAGGTGGATGCTAAGGTGCTTTTCTCACTGAGCTCAAAACACAGGGAGAAGTGGGAATTCACTGAGACTTGCAGCAGAAGGAGATTCAAAAGGGACGTCTGCCAAGGACATTTTCACTGAAAAGGTGGTAGACATGTGGAGGCAGTGATACAGGCCAAATCGGTGTGTAGCTTCAAACAAGGGATGAGACAGGTGTATGTGATTACTCAGAAAAGGGGTGGCAGAAACAAAGAATGGGGCAGCCATGAAGACCAGTGCAGAGCAGCCAACTAGGGTGGCGAATTACAGACCTATCTCCAACCTCCCATTTTTAGGGAAGGCTGTTGAGAAAATGGTGGCACTGCAGCACGAGGCACAACTTGCAGCCTTTGACATCTATGAGCCATTGCAGTCCAGGTTCAGGGCCAAGCACAGCACTGAGACAGTGCTGGTTCGGGTGCAAAATGACCGCCTTACAACAAAGGATAGAGGAGATCGGTCAATTCTCACTGTCACTGACTGCCAGTCAGGTGGAGAATCTTCTTCAAGGTGAGCTTGCTCACCTATAACGCCCCAACTTTTCAGGCCCTGGCTATCTGTCTGACTTCCTTACTCCTGCCATCCCTATACGCTCACTCCGTTTCTCCACTGAAGGCCTCCTAGCATTTCTGAGGGCCAGGCTGAAAACCTCTGGTGATCGCTCGTTTGAGGTGGCCAGCCTGACCCTCTGGAACTCACTTCCGAGATCACTGAGGGAGGCCCCACTGGTGGAGGTATTTAAAAGGGGTCTGAAAACCCATCTGTTTAAGAAAGCATACCCTGGAAATTGATGGTTTTTATGACTTATTATCTTAGGCATTAACTTATTGCATTTATACCCTTTATGTGTGTACGGTTTGCCCCCTACCTACTCAATGCACTTTATGTAAGGTGCCCAGAGCCCTTGGGATTGGGCGCCATATAAAAATTAAATTCATACTTACTTATTGCTGTACGCACCATGGTTTCTCTGGAATGGCCGTTATTTTCCTCGTAATGTTAGGGGGCTCTTTTTCTCCCTAAGGGTGGTGAACCTATGGAACTGCCTACCAGCAGAGCCAGCGGACATGAACGCAGCTCTTCAAGGTAACCCTGGACAATTTCCTTCTTACCTAGGAAATCACCAGGTACTGTGGGTAACAGAGTGGGAGGGAATCCCTTTAAACTGGTATGTATTAGCACACCATACCTATTTCATCCCTGACTGTGAAGGGGGGGGCACCTGACCTAGGGCCCCATTCTACCTTGAATTACTATGTCACTATGATTTACAGTCAATGCTCTCTGGAAGGTTAGACAAACTCACTCTTCGTTATGCCTCATCTCTCTCCAGAAGTGTGATTAACCTCGCTCAGTAACCACACCCCTATCATGCCTTATCTCATTTAGCTGAAGCTACATTGCTTCAGGTTTTAAACTCAACAGTAAAGCCACTAGAACATGTTGCATTTTTAGGACACCAAAAATGGGAAAAGATTTAATGACAGAAGGAGTATTCGACAGGTAAGCACACAAGGTACAACCTGGGCAATTACAAAAGGCAGTACAGACAAATGAGCATAGTAAAGTAAGATAACAGAAGCAGGAGCATAAATACAGAAGAGGTAACATCGAGGGATACTGTACAATGCACAGAATGTACAGTCAAGGCACTGAAAGACATGTTAGTACAATTTGAGGCAGCAACCACGATTGGCAACAGTACTATACGTAACCGAAAGCAGCAGCTTGTAACCAGATGAACGGAGCCAGGTCCAGTGGTAGGCCAAAGACCATGCATCATGTACAGGTGTGGGCCAAGTTGTCTTTCAAGTAACTCCATAAAGACCTTCTAAAAAAGTAGTATTATCACAAACAGATAGCAGGAAGGAGTTACAGAACCTAGGTGCACTCATGACCACCCATGGCAGTGCGAGTTTTTGATAAAGTTAACAAGGACATGTCATTTGATTGTAAGGGGTAGGGTTAACCAGGCTGGCCAACGTCCAGTCCTGTTTTGTTGTTTTTTTTCTTTGGGGGAGGAATATCCAAGCGCAAGCCAAATATAATGCTAAAAAGCCCCCGTTTCTTGGTCATCAGGTTAAAATATTGTGAAACAATGCATTATGTCCAACTCTGAATACTTTTTGCATAAGTGAGACTTTTATCTTTAGTTATAGTTGTTGGCCAATTAAAAAACATGAAGCTCCAGCGCTCAGCACAATCATTAAGAGCGCAACTTGAATACACTGGTAACGTGACTTTAGCAAGTGGGGTATCCAAGAGAAATAATAATGAAGAAAAAAAAGTTCAACTATGGATACTCAATAGTCCAAAGTAAGAAGTATAAGTAAAGAAAAGTTTCTAAAATACTCAGTCATTATACACCCCATGCTGCAAGTTGTTACTAAAGCTAGTATCAGCACGGCCCAACCTTATTCAAATAATTAAGACCATTATTCTGAACATTTAGTGTTCTACAGAAATCCCTGTTCAACTGGACTTTCTAGTAATATTACTTTTGAACAACTGTACACCCACAGAGGAAATTTCTAAATATAGTCAGCCTGCCCCTTGCCTTGCCCCTTGTGATTTACTAACAGCTACCCACAAGGAAATGTACATACCAGTGACCGACATACAGACCCTAAAAAGTGAGAGAGAGAGAGAGAAAGAGATATTCACATAAGGTCTCTTGACTACAAGAGCATGTACTGTACTCTTGCTACACAGAGGACTTCCATACACATGCTGAATTCCTAAACGGTACTTTCAAATCTCCTGGCAACCTAACTAGTATAAACTATTTTTTTTTCTCCAAAGGAACCCAGGAAAAGGGTGAAGTATACTGGGCACCATCCTTTGCCAAACCTCTTACCCTCACAGTTAGGGTACAATGATGAGACATTCTACCGTTTGAACCACGTTTGTCAAAATACAAAAGCTATTTTCCACTTGCCCTCTAAGTACTTACATTAAGTTCACATCAGAATCTGCAAGTAAGAAAATATTCCTTTGTTCTAAAGTTTCTAGCTAAACCTTCCTTCTTTGCACTGTAGCCACTAAGGCCCTGTCCACACTATGCCTCTGTAACGTTACAGAGTGCCCAAACCGTTACCGCAACGGTTTGTGTTTACACCTGTAACGTTACAGCAGGCGTTTTCATAACCGTTGTTGAAACCACATATGAGGTGGTTTCAACAACAGTTATGAAACCGGTTACGCCTCGGTAACGTTTCCGAGCGTAGTGTGGACATGTAGTAATGGTCCCCTGCAGGGTTCGTAGCACAGCACGAGCTGCATCCTGGGAACGGGTGCCACCGTAACAGTCACCCAGCACCCCTAGTGTGGACTGGCAGTACCGGTCCCATAATGGACACCGCCGCAATGGGGACACACTGCACCACTCCCCGGCCTTAACAGACTGCATCTGTTACCAGGCCTAAGCAGTGTAGTGTGGACAGGGCCTATGTTCCTTTGTGGATCAGAAATACAATGGGTTTCTTAAATACCTACTGATGACAAATGTCCTGCCGATTTGCTACAGTTCCATCTTTAGCGATTATTTTAAGTTTGCGCCCCCACCCCAGTGGTGCAAAGCCAAAAGACTGTGATGTTAAACATTTTGACCCATCAAAAAATTATGAGTTTGAGGCACATCAAAATGATGACTTCCTGGCAAATACTGTTTTGAAAGTGCGGGGGGCGGCACAGTTATGCGTTAGTAACAAAAGCAATCTAATGCTCTATTTTGGTTTCCTTCACAATGACAAACAGTAGAAAATCTGTGAAAAACATTCCATATGAACCAGTAAATTGCCAACAAAAGCAGTGTTTTTCACAGTGGGGGGAAGTGTGTTCGTTGGTAAGTGCTTCATAAAATTAAGACCACATTTTCTGCTAATTTGTGCTTATGTAACTTGCAGTCTTTGTGGAACCCAGCAATCGTGCCACACTCACTAACACTTTCTCTCATCCGTGTTTGCTGGTATGCCGTTCACCACTTCAAAGGCAACTTCAGCTGCCCCAGCCGTGCACAGCATAGCTACCAATTAAATTACCTCAACAGTCCAAAAAAATCCAATGCAGCAAGAATATCCAGAACTGGGAAGGGAGAAGCCAGAGAAGGCGAGGGGGGCAGCAAGGTCAGCACCCAGGGTGGGGGCTGACCAAATGAGCAGACACAAAAGACCGTTAGGCCTATTCTGCTGGCATTTTAGTGTGTTAGTATGTCTGAGAAAATCATTGGCTGCTTTGTTAGACAATCCTATAAAGGTCAGGAGATCCACTTTCAGGGACAACTATTGAGTGCTGCTCCACTGTCTCCACCTCAGCAACATTCGTGCTGAAGTTGTGTTATCAAAGCATCCAGGGTAACTAAAATACATATCAGAGCTCAACCCTTCCTCCAGTCCTCTGGAACCACTTATGTTTTCTGGAAACTGGTAAACAGAATCGTCATAGGTGCAACCAGTATTTCCCTGAGCTGCCTCAATATCCTTGGATGCACCCCATCTGGCCCTGCTGCTTTGTCCAGTCATGTAAGAGCGTGTGTGTGTAACAGAATAAAGCAACCCATTACTCTTTTAATCCCATGGGGTGCCACATGCAGTGACGCAAGTGTGTATTTTGGCTGCTGCACTCCAGACATCCTGTGGCAACCCCTCCCCTTTACTCATGGCCCCATCTATACTACCATGGTTCACTCTGACCTTATTGCTCTGGTTGAGTTCTATAGCAGTACTAGAGGGCGGACCTATGCTATCACTCAGCTGACCTTCCTGAAGACATGTGCTCGCTATCTTGCAGGATGAGTCGCTGTCGGACATCCAGTGGTTTCACCATATAGGATCACTGATATCTTTCAAGCATTGCAATCTATATTCTCATGTCTGATGAACTACTGGAGATGCAACACAGACAATGGGACAGGAGTGCAGAACATTAATCACTTTTTCTATCTTTTCAGTAAAGTCCACTGCATTATGCATGTGTAATGATGTGCAACTGTTTGCAATTAGTATTTGGACAAAATGACTGAGATCCTTCCCTTACTGAGCTGTGCAAGATTGTGAAGCACGGATCTGGGTACTAGTGGCAAGTGCAACCTCCTCTTGCACTATGGCAGGTGAACGGGTGGCATCAGCTGGCAGCACAAATATGCTCTCTATCCCTATTATAGAATTCAGTGGGACAGCCATGGCTACCATCAGAGTCACAGAGTGGCTAGGCAGTAACAAAAACAAGTGGCTCTCTGCCTTAGGTCTGCCAACTGCTCATACTGTAAGCTCTTGGGCTCGGTCTGCTCCTGAATCCTGGTGTGTGTGAGTGTGTGTGTGTGACAGAGAGAGACTGTGTCTGCAGTTGCTAGCTGTCATGCTAACTATGGTACTTCGTGCCCTCTGCTGGCCAACAATTAACTCATGAAGAATGCACCCTGCTGCAGACCAGCTGAGTGTGTGCACATGTTGTGGCTTGCCCAGCGGAAGGGACAATAGGAGAAAGCGAGGTGGACAGCTAGCAACCAGGCGCCGCGCAGCAGACGATGACGCTCGCCAACCGGAAATAGGAATACCGGAAGTAGGGAGGAGAACGAGAGACGGACAAATACGGCTACTCCTGGCCTCAGGCTCCACGTAGGTGAGAGTGCGCGCGCGTAGTGCAGTGGCCGCAATCCGGAAGTGACCGTAGGAGGGGAAACGGACGCGGACAGGGTTGGTTACGGCGAGCTGGGTCCGGGAGGATGAATGATCAGCAACGTCAGGAAAAGGAGTAGGAGCTCAGCGCCTGGCGACAGCAGACTCTTTCTACCCTCCGCCTCCCAGGTAATGTGTCTCGGCTTTACGTGCTCACAGAAATCATTCAGAACGCGTTATGTATTTGGTCATTCATTGTCGTTTTTAATTATTGGGCGGTGTCGCAGCGCCGAACTGCCCTGCTGCGAGGCCCTGTCGGTGCCTTGAGTAGCGATCGCCGTGCTGCAATACAGGCATTAGGGAGGCGGGGGTTGTTGTGCTAGCATTTCACTAAATGTACCAGAGCTAAGTAAAGGCACAATTAATTAAAGTTGACACGGAAAGAAAGTCCAGGCATATCTCTCAGCCAGTGGCGTATTTATTGCAGGCACCTGCGTACAGAAATAATGCAGCAACGCTCATTTTTTTAAATATTGATCCCAATTCCCAAAACCTGGCCTTCCAGTCTTTGGCATGGGGGAGGCTGGGGGGTGACAGCTGTGGACCTCACTCCAAGTCAGGCATGCAGGCACTGCAAAATGTTGGTACCCGGCAAAGCCCTCGGACCAGGTGCGTCTTTACTGTGCCTGCCAACCACTAGCGGTAGTTTTTCCCACCTGCTTTTGGGTTGCCATGTGAGAGAGAGAGAGAGTCTTCAGCTGCTGCTCGTAGTACCATCGTTGGGCGTGACTTGTGAGAGGGAAAGTCGGGACCCGGGACTCATCCAGTCCATCATAGTGCTCGCCTTGTTGTTCTCGTCCCTGCCTAGGGTGGTCCCTACCGCCCGCTCTCCTTTTATTGCCTGCAATCGTGATAAAAACAATGCCCCTTTCTTCAGGGAATTGGGATCAGCATTACAAAAAAGGAGTGTTGCTGCATTTTTTTCTGTATGCATGGTTACGCCACTGCTACAGGCAGGTCATGGGAAGGGGGAGCAGGTTAAAATTACTTGCACAAAAGTCCTTTTTACAGCTACACAGTCTGCCATTTATTTGTACAAATAAGGGAGCAATAGGTTGTGTATGATTTTTGTCTCAAAATAATTCCATTGTTTTGCAATGCAAACCACATATGGGAATCACAGCCTAGTATTCTGCATCTCATTTGCTTATACTCTAACCTCATAGCTACTGTATTACATTAGCTCATGCAAAAATAATAGTTATTCAAGGGGTGTTGGTTCTTTAAGAGGATATGTAATGCAAAATTTATTCAAAAGCGCTTGTGGCTCCCATGTTCTTCTGATCATGCCATTTATCTTAACATCATGTCCTTTAGTTTAGCTATAAAAGTGTTTAACTAGATGATCATACTAAAAATAGCAGATGACCCATATTTTATAAGTTTAGAAATACCAGTAGTTGTCCAGATTTCCAATGTCTTTTTTCCCCAGAAAGTTAAAAGCCGCCTCCCATCAAATTTTGATAACTGAGTTGTTTTTTTTACCAGTTATTTTACCAGGTGAGACACACAAAGCTAAAAGCTTGTTTGCAGGTGCAACCTGGGAGCACAAGGAAGTTAAGTGACTTGCTCAGGGTCACACAGTATGCACCTAGGGGCTGTGGGATTCAAACCCAGGTCTCCAGATTTGCAGCTCAGAGCCTTAACCCACTGCGCCATACTGCTCTTGAGAACAATTTATAATTACAATGCAAATATAATTTATAATTGCTCTACAGTATTGCATAACTGTCTGTTTAGTGATGTCGTATGCCAACCTCTCTCCCCTTTAGTGTGCAGTGCAGATGCTCTGACTTTGGAGGATCAAAGGAATTTTCTTGTTTTGCTTGTTGCTTACTTTTAGCTTATATGGAACAGCACTAAACAAGATGATCACCAGTGAGGAAATGTGAAAAGTTAAGTAATTACCTGCATGAGATTTATTTTGCCCATATGTTAGTGTTTTTTATATATAAAAAAAAATTACATGAAGTTAACAGATGTTCAGCTTTTAAGAACAGCGAGTTGTGCCTTTAAGCAAATCCATGGAACTGAACTGCATGAAATGGCAGCCAAGCATCAATCATTGGGCTCGACTTCAGTAGCTGCATATAGGGCAGAGGATGATGGGTTAACAACATGAAATAGCAGCCGGGTTTAGTGCTGCTACTCCCCCTGATTTTGGTGGCCATCCTTGATGGTTCTGGGCTTCTTTGATGTTGCAGACTAATCGATTGCATCTTAGTGGAGCTGGGCACACAGTAAAGAGAGGGAAAGAATTCAATTTCTGATATGTCCATTTCTCCTTCAAAATCCGCAGGCATGGATGACTAGCATGAGACAGCAGCTGTGTCCTCCTGACAGAGGCTTCTGAACTGGTGATGGTGGTGTGTGTGTGTGTTTTTTTGGGGTTAAGTTTTGCAGGCAAACCTCACAATCAGCTGGTGTGTTTCTATGGACCTATATCAATCTGAATGACATTTCTCCTTCTCACCTTCTCAGAGGTGCTGCCTGTCAGTGGCATGAGTGAGGTGAGGGTACTTTGCACCATGCAGTTTAACAAATGGTTAAAAAAATGGTGTGGAGCACAGGGGTTTGGCTTCATTGGGGACTGGGATTCCACCTGGAGGGACACCAGGCTATACTGGCAGGATGGTCTGCATCTGTCCAGGAAGGGAACAAGTCTTTTGGGCAGTCGGTTTAAATGCTTCATTGGCAAGCCGTTAAACTAGTCAAGGGGGGAGGAACTGATGAGCAGAAGGAAAATCCCAGCCTCCCCCTACAAAACAGGATACTAAATGAGAAAAAGACCAAGGTAGAAAGGTCAGTGGGGGTTGCCGCTACAGAAGGTAAAGCCCAAAAAAAAATGGAGAGCAATGAGTACCAATGCCCATAGTCTGGGTAACAAGCTTCCTGAATTAGTGGCCTTGATGGAGGAGGAAGATCTGGATATTGTGGCAGTCACAGAAACATGGTACACACAGAACCATGACTGGGACGTAAACATACCAGGATACACTATCTACAGGAGGGACAGGGAGGGTAAAAGAGGAGGAGGAGTAGCTCTCTACATAAGAGAATAAATCAAAGCAACAGAACAAAAGGGTAAACAGGGAGGAGAAGAAGCACTGTGGGTCAATTTGGAGGCAGGCAATGGCACCACAATCCGCACAGGGTTGTATACAGACCCCTCTCAGGGGAGATTCATTGAGCGATACTATTTACAATAGTATGTGCTTATATGGAACCCGTGTCGGTGGCTGGCCGTGGCAGTGAGAGGTGGGCTGTGCCAGTTGCCACCTGGCTATGAGTTGGGAGGGGGTGTGGGGTGGACTGCCACCACAGGTGGGGGGGTTACTGGACTACCAGGGTTAGGGGATCAGGTCAGGTGGGGGTTCGCAACTTGCGAGGGTTCTGGGAGCAGGCAAGCCCTGTGGGGCATATGTGCAGGAACAGGTTCAGGGGCTTTTGGGTTGGTACTGGGGGTTGGGGGCAGTATCAAGCTCATTGTTTCTATGGGGTTTATGACATGGAAGGGCACTTGTGCCCTACACATCCAGGCTGTAGCTTGTGGCATACCCTTCAAGTGCTTCCTCTGTTGGGCATACCTGTGCGAATATTGCAAGTCGCAAAACTTAGCTGCAGGGACCCTGCCCCTTCTAGAATTGGGCGCAGGGTCCTTGTTGCAACTGGTTTGTGCAAGTCACCTTTGGCAGTGATTTGTGCCATTCTTCTCGAATCCCCCCCAATATGTATTTTTCTGTGCATAATATTTGAAAATGAATTGGCATGCTAATGCTCAGATGTGCTCAGATTATTCTGGTCAGGTGGATGAACTCTGTCACCTCATGTGACCATGCTGGCACCCTGGGTTCAGACATGAACCTGTGTCACTGTGTCAGAAAGCAGCCAGGCTGCAGTACCTGACACAAAGATGCATGCTTTGGCCAAGGAGGATCAAAAGCAACTTCTGGTGGTGCAGTGAGCATGCGGCTTGCCCAGGGAGCTTTCCCCTTCCACAGAGGACATGTTGTAAGCATGTGAGGCCAGCACAGGGTTGGGAAAGACTGGAAAAACTAGGAGAAAACCATGGCCATCTGAGTGACAGTCTGGGCCATCTGTTCTCATGGATCCTTGTCTACACAGCTTACTGTCCTGAAGGGAGGATGCTCTTCCCCCAGAGTCCTTGCCACAGGGGGAAAAGCTATGAGGGTAAGACAGTGGGGTGCCAGGAGCCTGAGACATAGGCCTAAACTGGGTATATTCCTGGGACAAGGGTATATACCTGACAAGACATAGTGTACATGGACAAAGAGAAACAGCTGCATAGAAACAAATATTTATCGTTTTATTTTTCTACATCCCCCCCAAAAAAATGAAATTCTTGGAAAAATGTTATAAATACAGATCATAGGAATGTCATGTGATGCTCCCAGCAATCACAGTGCTTCCACTGGTTGCACGTGAGGTACTCTTATTTCCATAAGACTATTTCAAGTGCCTTTTCTGTTTAATGGGTTCCTGGCTAGTACCACTTGTACCACAATAAGGGACTGCAACAAAGGTATTTTTTTTTTACTGTGGCACAATCTATAATAAATGTATAGGGGCACTAGGAGGGCCTTGTATTGATATAAGAGTGCTGCCTCTTGTGTCCTTAGGGCACCAGAACTGCTCACCTTTGGTTTGCATGACTTCATATCCATAAGCGATCCTCCTAGTGCCTCTATAAACTTATATAAGACACTCCAGGGTGTGAGTTATGGTGGGATAATGGCATTTCTCAGGTGGTTAATGGGACTTGGCATTGCTGAATGTCTCATAACACACCCAAGATATGCCATTATCCCAGCACAATGCACAAGTTGGCATGTCTTATTGCTTAAGGGTAGTGTAATGCAGTACAGCATAACACAGTACAGTGCAGTACAATACAAATCAATAACATGCAAGGCAATATAGCGCAGTGCAGTGCAATCAGTGAAATGCAGTAAGCTGCAATACAATCCACTGCAATATAATACAGTACAGTACATTGCAGTACAGTGCAATACAGCACAGCAAAACCCAAATCAGTAAAATGTATTGCTGTATAATACAGTTTAGTGCAATTCAATACAGTGAGATACAGTTCAGAGCAAGAGAGTACAGTACAGCAGAATTCAGATCAATAAAGTGCAGTGTACTACAGTACAGTGCAATGAAATGCAGCACAGTGCTGCACAATACAGTGTTATGCAATGTAATACTATACAATGCAATAGACTACAACACAATACAAATCAATAAAATACAGTTCAGTGCTGTACAGTGCAAAACACCACAGTGTAATCTAGTACAGTTCAGAACTGTATAGTGCAACAGAGTATAGTGCAGTGCAATACAAATCAATGCAATACAGTGCCAAACAGTATAGTACAGTACAGTCCAATCAAGTTCAGTGTAATACAATACAGTGCAATACAATACAACACAATGCAATACAGTGCAAGAATGAAGAGTTCACTGCTGCACTGTACTATGCAATGCAGCATAGACTCTATTGCAACTGAGTACAGTGTGGCATGATACAGCTCAATACAATGTGATGCAATACAGTGCAGTGCAGAACACTGCAATACAATATGGTGAAATTCAGTAGGACTGCAATAATAATTGCAAACATGCACATTAATTCAGACATTGGGGTTGAAGAATGCAAAGTGCACAAAGTAGGGAAATGAAAAATATTAGGGTTTGAATTACCAGAGTATTGGTGAATCAGTGGTGGGGTCTTCCTTGAGGTTGTCATCCCTAATGTTCACCCCTCTCCCAACTCATAGCCTCCTGTCCAAAGCCCGAGGTACGGCTCCCAGCTAGTGCCTCTACTGATACACTCTTCAGAAGTAGAGAACCATGGTTCACCACATGTTGCAATACAACTTGTAGCTTTCACACAGGGCCATGCCTGAAGAAAAGAGACCATGTCTGCACATGTTTGCTCAGGGGAGTGGACGTGCATTAGGGTTGACCACCCCAAGGAAGATCCAACTCCTGAGGTAGTCTTGGTTTGGATGGTTTCCATGGTAACCCATCACGCAGGACACACCTGGAAACAAGCTATCACAGCTCAGTGTGCTTTTCCTGGTGAATAAGTTACAGTACAAATAAATAACTACATGCATATAGTTTCCACATTGGCTGACTGGCACAGTTTCCCCTCCATCTCGGCTGGTCACCATCTTGTTCTCAACTGCCCCCATAGTGCAGGAATGTTTGAAAAATAGATAAAAAAAACACTCTAGTACCCTTACTGTTTCTTCTTCCCCACCCCAAGTTAAAACAAACCCATCTCTCACCCACTTTCTTGAGTATATGTCACCACTGCTACTCTGATACATAAACTTTTTAAAGTCTTATGGTGTGGGGTAAACAGAGCGCTCCCTCCAGCTTGGTCATTCACTGTCTTCTGCTTCATTGTATGCTGTCAATTACCAACCTGAAAGGAAAAAGTTATGAAAATAGCTTGGTCTTCCCTTCCCCCCAAAAATACCTACTACACATGCATAGGGATGTAGCTTTTTTAAGCCAAAAACCTTTTGAATTTGATGTCCCCAAAAATGCATTTGAGGGCAAATGCAGGCACCACACTTACACAGTCATGAGGGGGATGGTAAGCATCCCAATTTCAAATCTGGTAATAAAAGTTAACAAGTGAGTGATTGAAAAAAACACCCTCGAGAAACAAACTGCACATGCACAGAAACTTAGATGTTTTTTACTATTTCATAAAACTTTAACATTTTTAAGCAGCAGTTTTTTTTGAAGGGGGGCTATTTATTTACTGTCCCATCTCACAACCACCCAAGTGGCAACTTTCAGATTCACATGATGGATCTTTGGCAGGGCCTTGAGTGAGGCATCCTGCATGTCTGGTGCTGTGCCCAATGGGTCTGCTACCTCCAGGAGGGCCTTTAGGGTCCCGTACATGGCAAGCTATAGAGTCTGTGCCATGCCTGATAGGCATGCTGCTTCACACAGGGCTTGTATGGTTGTGCATGAAGTAAGCTGCAGGTCCAGCCCCATGCCTGTACCCTGCAGAAAGAAAGTCAAACATATTAGTTGTCACATGTTTTAAAAGGTAAGGAAATAAATTGCAAAAAAACTAAGCTATTGCCTCTGTTAAGGTTAAAGAATACAGAGTAGGGAAATCAAAAATTAGGGAAGAGGTCCCTGAAGCCTTGATGAATCTGTGGTGTACTCTTCCTTGGGGCTTGAATGATTATGTGATGCAGAGTTGATGTGACCCTAACTTCAGGATGGTTATCTCCCACAAAGTAAAATACTGACACACTAATGCTTACATAGATGAAGCCAGAGTTAGGGAGAGGTCAACACTGCACACATGACTGTGAGTCCATCTTGCCACATTGTCATTTTTTATGTAAACGTATTTAATAAGATGTCAGTGGGTGCAAACAGATTTTGCACCCTCTAAAATGATGAGTGTGCTGAAGGGTCTGTGTATGTTACCACACAAATCACATTGAACTGTGCATTACACAGCCACCCCAATAAACCACCTAACACACAAATCAATCAATCGAATCTTTATTTATCCAGGCAAACACCATTGAGCATAGCTCAATTACAAGATGGACCTGGTCCTGGACAAATCCAGAACAATTTACCAGATTATATCAATTTAATAGGACTGGCACCTTCTACTTGCTCCTGGAGTGAAGTCCCATTTCCATTCTGGCCAGGGTGTGGAGGAACAGACCACCACCTCAGCAGCCTCGGGGGATGGCCAAGCAGTCAACATGCCTGGCAGATGTGGACAATGGCTAGCAGCTGCATCATGTTGTGGCCAATAAGTTTTTTTTTCCATATTGTCTATACTGTACCCCCCCACCAGCCTGCAAGTGTGCACATGCCCATGACAGTCATGGGAGAAGGGTGTGCCAAGCAATAGCTGGCTACCCACATGCCAAGTGACACCACCATCACGCCTCCCCTAGGAGTTGCTCAGTGATGAAGAGAGAAAGGAGAGTTAGGAGACTGATCATATCATGGCATAGGGCACTTATGAAAAAAGCCCACAATGTTTTAAAATTAGCTCAATCTTATGTATCACTAACTAGGAACCACTGAAACAGCTTAAGATAAGGGGCAGACTCTCCTGGAGCAAATAACTTCCAGTTGGGTGGTCAATGGTATTTTTTTCTTACATTTTCACATGTTAATCTGTCATATTGAATAAGTTCACATAATACTTTGGTTAAATGTCTAAACACCTGGGATTAAAACATGCCTTGTTCTTTCCATCAGATAGTAATGACTGCATGAGATGTCCTGATGATCAGTGGCCAACCTATGGACAAGAGAAATGCATCCGCAAAACCACTGAGTTCCTGTCCTACGAGGAGCCTCTGGGGGCATCTTTAGCTACTATCAATCTCTTCTGCTCCATCATCACTTCTGCTGTCCTTTTCATCTTCATCAAGTTCTGGGACACTCCAATAATCAAGGCCAACAACCTGGATCTGAGTTACGTGCTGCTGTTTGCCCTCATCCTCTGTTTCCTCTGCTCCTTAATATTTATCCATCATCCTAGAAGGTGGACCTGCCTGCTCCGCCAAGCTGCTTTTGGTGTAATTTTTTCCTTCAGCGTCTCCTGCATATTGGCAAAAACCATCACAGTCATTATCGCTTTCAGTGCCACCAAACCCAACAGTTCCATGAGGAAGTGGGTGGGGCCTAAAACACCAATCTTTATGGTCATCTTCTGTTCTCTAGTCCAAGTTATCATATGTGCTGCCTGGCTGTCTCTCTATCCACCCTTTCCAAATGATAACATGTTGATAAAACCTGGAAAGATCATTATTGAATGTCAGGAAGGGTCCTCAGTTGCATTTGGCGGCATGCTGGGATACATGGGCTTTTTGTCCATGCTGTGCTTTGCAATAGCATTCCTAGCAAGGAAACTTCCTGACAGCTTTAATGAAGCCCAGCTGATAACCTTTAGCATGCTTGTATTTATCAGTGTTTGGACTTCTTTCATCTCAGCCTACCTTAGCACTCAGGGGAAGTACATGGCTGCAGTGGAAGTATTTGCTATTTTGGCTTCCAGCGCTGGATTACTCTGCACAATATTTGTCCCTAAGTGTTATATTGTCCTATTAAGGCCAGAGAAGAATAGCAGAAAACACATAAAAGGCAAGGCAAATGTCAATACAAAATGATTCAACCAGCCATTGGATTATCCAATAGGAAATAAACTCAAATATTGCACAGTCTGAGCCTAATCTGCTACAAAACGTTGAGGGATCATAGTCAGTGTGCTAATGTACAGTGTGTGTGTGTGTGCGTGCGTGTGTGCATTTGAGTGATCACTTATTGATTTCCGTACACATTCATTTATAGGAGAACAGCACCAGAATGGTACAGATATGAGATGAGTCATTCTTGTAAATATTTAAGTATTTAAGTGTACTTGTCCTTTTGCGGTTATGCGTTTGTCTGTTGAGCAAACTGGATAGCTTAGTGGATTGATAGTGTGTTAAGTCTTTCACCATTTAGTCACTGGTTATAATCGGTCCCCTATCAGTGATGCACAGAAGTCATCATAAGCCAGTGATTTTCAGTGGTATATGTGAGTAAGTGATAAGACTCGACAGAGTGTGGGGTTTGTAGGGACCTACCGGGTGAAGCTGTTGCATACATAACCGCACGTGGAATAGAAAGTGGAACATATCGCATAGTGCACTAGTGTGATAGGGTACAACACCCTGCAAGACCCATATGATGCATGCACGGTTTTGTACCCTATCATGCATGGGTGAGTAGGAGGAGTTATGTGGAGGTGAAGACCTCCGTTCAGGAGACGGTCCGCTGAGCTGCCGCCATGGCTCAGTGGAATGAGCCGCAAGTGCAGTGGGTCACTGTGCATCTGTGGATCGGGGCTTGAATCCCAGTCCCAGACATTTGCTAAACCACATTGTATGGTTTCTTTCTTTTGCTTCCCCAGTATTTCTCCCCATCTCCGTGATGACCTCCTCACGAGCTGATTATATTAATATGGGGGAGTTAAAAGAAAGATGCCACCTATTTGGAGTGGCAGCAATGTATCCACTGAATTTACAGCATGGTACATTGCTGTGCTCTTATGTCATATGACATAATGTTGCCGTGCCTTGGAGGTATAGGTGAAATTAACTGTGGTGGTTCCCAGTCCATTTCCCCCAGTCCAGTTCCTAGTGGGCAGGTGTCCACTTCACAAAACCGTGGACACAATTGGCACTTACTGTTATTCTTGATATTAGTCTCACACAAGTTACCAAGGACTTGGTGACTGGACGGGCATGGAGTATGAACTATCCCTCTCACCTACCTACATATTTTACCACTTTCCAGATTTACCTGATTGTTTTTAGTGCCCTACATGGGATGGGTCCTGATAACATCAAAGACTTCCTGGTTCCCCATGTCCCAATCACTCTGTGTGCTCCACTGGGGAGAACTTATTGGGAGTGCCACATTCTGTTTAGCAGCATCGAGGAACTGGGCATTTGCAGTGGCAACTCCCCAACTATGTAACTCCCTTCTAAGTTATTTGCATCATTGCCTCTTAGTGTAGACATTTAAAAGAGCACTGAAATTCCTTCTTTTTACACTGGCCCTCTCTGACGCCTGATGGTACCTGTTGCACAGTAGCGTGCATTGTAGTCGCTACTGATGCTGTGCTGCTTGCTTTATACCATATTCTTATTTGCTGTGCATTACCTGTCTGAATATATAGAGCCATGAAACTTTTGGATATGGTGCTTTCTAAATAGACTCTGATAACTTGACTATAAGAAGGGCCTAGTTGGTGGTTAAAAGACAGATCTGTGAAAATGGAGACCCGACTGTGAATTACAAAACTGTCACTTTCCACAAGGCAAACAGAAATGTGTTTGCTAAGAATTTGAGACGTACTTTAGGGCTGTGCAGAATTTGCAGATGTTCACAAAAATGTGCATGTATCTCAAAAATGTGCAGCATTTTTCAATTCATTTATCTGGCCCTATCTCAACAGTTTTTTAGCTAGAGACTTACAAACTGGTATACATATATGCTGTTAAAGTGGAACAGTCAGCACAAAGGGCCCACACCCAAGAGCTGACTTGGTCCCAATGTTCACTTTGTGTGCAAAAACATTAGTTTACTTTTTGTTTACTGTAGTATAATAGTGTGTACCAGACTGATTTCATTTACTTGTAGGATGACATCTTCTGTACTGCAAACTACAAAATTCTCTACAACTGACATAAGGGCAGGACTGCAGTAATGTGAGATTTAATAGCCTGCAGCAAATACCAAAGCTTTTATAAGCGACAATCAGATGTTCTTCAGTTTTGCTTTTCTCCAGGGGCAAAGAGCAATTGTCCATGACTGTACTTTGTCTTGGGAGGACAGTGGGACCAGCAAACAAAAGATCAGAGCTTATATAAACTCTAACATGCACTGCAAGCTATTGAATCCCCCACTGCTGCAGTAATCCTCTGATATCTGCTGCAGGGGATTCTGGGACTTGTAGTTGCTGAACATGTCAGCCGAGAGGTAAAATTAAATTAGTTGATACAGTCTACTACACTACAGTGAACAGTAAGTACAACAAAAGGGTTTTGCAGACAAAATGCATGTTGGGACCAGCCCCACACTTGGGAGTGGGGCCCTTGATGCTGAGTGTTCCCCTTTAAGAGCTCAAATGGTCTGCCACATACGATACCATTCACTTACATAATTTAACCATGCAAGGGATCAAAGTCTGATCTTTTATTTCTTTATCAAATTTTCTGAAAATATTTCTTGCATCTAATTTGGCCACCACTGAGACTAGATACCTGAGAATGACCATACACAAACGTTCTGAAAATGTCTTAAAAAACAGTTAAAGGTGGCAAGATTTGGTTTAGAAATATATAAGTTGCAGGGACTGATATTTTCATTATTTAGTTATTTATGAAATTTTCTGATATTTTCTGAAAATGTGGATTCTTTTAACTCTGGGGACATTGCAGGTATATACCTACATTCGACATTACTCAATATCAGTGAGTCCTCTAACATAACAAAGCTGGAGACATGTATTTTAGTAGTCTTAAGTGTACTGTGAAAATACCACTTGTTTCCAAGTGGCAACATATTTGAAAACAAATTCATGTCAGCAGAATATAATAAGTAATGCCACTTTGATTTCACCTATGGAATTTTAGTTTTAATGAACACTTACTACCAACAGATCACACTTAGCTGCTTTCCTAATGTCCTTACCTGAGCGTTCACAGTCCTGTAGTACACCCTTGAGTGACTACGTTGCTACACATGGTCATAAAATAAAAACACTGTAAATTGCCAGCCAAACTGAGTACAGTAAGTGACTCCAAACAATGGAGTTGTGGAAGCACATTGCCAGAGACAACACAATAGAGGAGGGGAGTTGGCATAGCAGCTAGTCTGAGCCAGGTTTAGAAGCATTTGGGAGCCAGGGGGCGCCATTCAGTCAATCATGGGCTCCACAATGAGCACTAAACAGTGAATAAAGATGGTGTGGGATACCACTTCTCACACTGGGGCAGCTAGGAGGGGCGACCACCCCCAGCCCCTCCCCCCAGCTCCGCCACTGATTACAGCACCAAACCAGAGAAGAACTGTAACAGAAAACACAAATGGTACTAATTAAATTAACAGTTTGTGAAATGTGCTATGGAAAACCTTCCTCAAGTCTATTTGGAGTTGAAATTATCTGGCCAGTTGCAAAACAGCCTCAGAAATCAACAATACCCCCAACAACCCAGTCACAGCATTATACCCTCTAAATCTTTTTTTTTTTAATAGAGTTAACGAAAACAGAGGAACTACCTGTCTCCCTGGAATTGCTTGCATGCTGGGAGTAAAATCCAGGCTAGCCTGTGACTTAAAACAAAATGCACTTACCAAAGTGTTCCAGATTTAAAAGGCCTTAATCCTGCTCCTTCCTTCATCCCTTGGAGAGTAGAAAATCCTCTTCTGTTCACTCTGGAGCTCTTCTGTCTTTTGGAGGTTGAAGATGAAAGAAGGCAGAGCCTTTGTAACACCAGCCTAATGTAACAGTGCCTTCCTCCAGTGAGTAGTCGCCCTTTCCTGGGAACCCTGCCTACCTGCCTGAACCCTTCTGAGTGGGTGGGAACTATCCTCTATCTGCTCAGGAGTCATCTGGGGACATGCTCATGGACAAACCTCACCAGATACCAATCATTACAGGTTTTACCATTCTCTGAGTTTCACCACATGGACTTACTGGATTTCTTTGCCCTGATTACCTCCTTATTCTTAACAAAGGTATCCCACATTAATAAGAAAGCAGGCTGGCCCATTGGTGCAGCAGTGGGATTTCCGCCCATGACACCAGCGACCCAGGTTCGGGAACAGACCCGGATCATCGGAGGGCTGGCCGGGGGGAGAAGGATGAAGCATCCCAAGGACTACTGTCCTTCTCAGGGGGGAGGGTGGGGGAAGCAATCAGCACACTGAGGACTCCTGGTGGAGGCTGGGGGATCTCAGGTGACCGATGATCGCAGCTCTGGGAGGCGGGGTGGACGCTGCCATCATTGCAAGTCCTCACCTCTATAAGGAAAAAACGGTAGGAAATCAAGGAGGGCAAGGATCACCATCTACATGAAGTCCTCCAGGAAGACCTCGATTTGCCACCATCGCTGCAGGTCCCCGACTAGATATGGTTCCGTGGGCACCAAAGAAGGTGGCCATGGCCCCGCCCTCTGGGGGGGCAAGCCGGGGGTGACTGGGGGACCTTGACAGCCATAGATGGTGTTTGAGGTTTCCAGGGGCCGTGACCAGGGCTGATCAATGATGGGGTCCTGCCATGAAAAAGATAAAATTAAAAAAAACAAAAGCACCCTATTCCCTTTCCTGTCAGTCCTTTCTCTACAGTATAACCATAAATCCTCCTTGCTGGTGTCCCAGTAATTGTTTCCCCACCAGGTCTCTATTGGTGCTTCTGAGTCATGTTCTAAATGCATCAGGCTCTCAGGCTAATCAGTTTGAGTGAATGTGATTCTCCTATGACCCTAATTCAAGTGCCAGCAACTGACACTTGAAATGTAATGCACAAAAGTGCAAGGTGATGCATATAGGGCAAAGGATCCTGTAACAATTAAGTATATTGATGGGATTCCTGTTGCAAGCACAGAAGGTGAGAAAAACCCACAGGATGATACATGGGGGCGCACAGTGGGTCATGGCAGGGTCTACCCTGGCTTACCCTGCACCACCCTCCACACCCATGCAGCCAGCACTACATGGGTTAGTGACCTAAAGGTGGGCAAGCAATGTGAGAGGGCAGCAAGGAGGGCTGGGGGTATACTGGGATGCATAGGGAGAGGCATCACCAGTAGAAAACAGGAAGTTATTATCCCTCTGTACAGACAGCTAGTGAGACCCCATCTGGAGTACTGCATGCAGTTCTGGTGACCCAGTCTCCGCAAAGACAGACACAGGATGGAAGCTGTCCAGAGGAGGGTAACTAAAATGGTGCAGGGTCTGCACCGGAAGACATATGAAGAGAGACTTAAGGAGCTTAATATGTATAGCCTCAAGGAAAGGAGGGAGAAGGGGGACATGATAGAAACTTTCAAGTACCTCAAGGGAATCAACAAAGTCCAAGACGGTAGCATCTTTCAAAAAAAGAGGTGTGCAAGAACAAGGGGGCACAATTTGAAGATAGAAGGGGGCGGCTCAGAGGTAATTTAAGGAAGTATTTTTTCACAGAGAGGGTGGTAGATGTATGGAACAGCTTTCCAGAGGAGGTTGTGGAGTGACAAACAGTGGTGGAATTCAAGCATGCATGGGACAGTCATAAGGCAATTCTAGGGGGTGGGGTAGGAAGAAGTAGGCTGCTGGTTAACTAGGATCTGCAGCTTATCCATCAGGTAGGGAAATGGGAAGACTAGGTGGGCCAAGTGGTCCTTATCTGCCATCAAATTCTATGTTTCAATGCTGCCCCTGTCCCCTGGGCAGCAGAAAACAGCAGGGGCAGCTAGAAAGGTGAGCGCCTGTCAATTTTGGGAACAGCGGTACTGGGATGGGATGGTGCTGCATGGGTCTGGGTGCCTGCAATTGGCATGCACAGCCCTGGATCTGCACCTCCCTATGCACGGGATCCCTAAGAGTCCCAGGGGGGCATTCCATTGGATGCCCACCGAGGATGACGACTCGTCCACTGGCCACCCTGTGGAGTCCTGCACACCGGGGGAGAGGAGCTGCAGACAGGTGGCCTCATTGGTGAATGCTGGTATGGGTGCACCTGTTCACAGGGTGCAGAGGTGCCAGAGGGGTATATGACTTTACAGTGTACCCCCACCCATTTAGTGCATAGGGTCCTCGGGGTGTGATACTGCCCCTGTATGGATAACTGCAGGGCATACTGGAGTACTCTGTGCACCTCTGGGGTACATATATAACAAAGGAGAATGATTAATTTGAATTATTTGAGGCAGTATAGCACAGTGGTTTAAGGCTCTGAGCTGAAAACCTGACAGAACCGAGTCTGAATCCCACAGCCCCCACTTGCATACTGTGTGTGACCCTGAGCAAGTCACTTAACTTCTTTGTGCTCCCAGGCTGCACCTGTAAACAAGCTTTCAGCTTAGTGCGTCTCTCCTGGTAAAATAAGGAAAAATAAATAAATAACTAAATAATTAGAAACAGTACTGAGAGGGGCAGCAAGAAGATCTATCGAAAGCAAGGCAAAATGTACAGAGGAAGGCTGAAAAGTTTCAACATGTACAAACAGGAGGATAAAAGGGGAACAGAGACTTTCAAGTTCATGAAAAGGTTTAATAGAGTGGGCAAAACAATATTTAATCTGGGAGATGCATCATTCACTAGGGATCTTGTGCTTAAATCAGATGGAGTGGTGATTCAAAAAAGGCATCAGGAATTACTATTTCACAGAAAAGGATGCTGAGCAGGTGGAATTAAATTCCAGACAATATTATGGAGGCACAGACAATATCAGGATTGAGGGTTCAAGAGACATGGGGATGCATTTAATGGAGGTCTAAGAGGGGATCATGCAGAAACAAGAGGGGAGTATGAGGGAAATAATTAATGTTATAAAGATTCCAATTAGAGAATCTTGGGACAGACTAGATACATAGATGTTTACAGCCAGAAAAGACTCATGGGTCATACAGTCTGTCCAGTTAGTAGGTAGGCCCCTTACCAATCTGGCACTAAATAGAACTCTAGAAAATCATTCATACCACAGTTGCACTTGAAATAACTCCCACCCCTATCAGCACCAACCTCTGCCTCATCCATCTCTCTGTTTTGAAACGACTCCAAGTAATTCCAATTTATTTGTCAATAAGTGGAACAGAACTGCAAAGAGTACTCTAGGTGTGGCCTCAGCAAGAACCTGTAGAGGGGCAGGATCACTTCCATCCATTTCCTAGAGAAGGCCTTACCTGTGCACTCCAGCATCATGCTGGTTTTCCCTTACACCTTGTTTCACTGGCCTGAGATCCTGAGGCTGTCAATATGTGTAACCCCCAACTATTACAAAAGGCATTTCATAATAATGAGCTCTTCCTAGGTCTGCTTCAGTCACACCTTCCATCCAATATGTGTTCCTTGGATTCCTCCACCCCATGTGAATAACCTAGTAGGCAATTTAATGATGGCTGGGTTCAGCCTGATCAGGGTATATCCCTGTGAACAGGGTGTATCTCTGAGAGACAAGCTACTGGCCAAATGAAAACACAATATGAACAAAAACGAGCGGTGTGGGTCATCTCTCTAATCTCTCGTTCAAAGGCTGGCCAAGTTATAAGCAGTCAAATTTCCCAAATAACATCAGTAAGTAAAGCTGAATCTGACAAGCTTTTGTGAAATTCTGTGATACTTTTGACAAAGCCATGTCTACCTGTTGCCCAGTCATACACTTAAGCTGCCACTGTAAAAGAAGGCAAAGGCTGGGTAAAGTAGCAATAAGGTAGCATTCATAGGAGGCTCCATAGCAAAAGTATAGTGGTGCCAAGTGTCAGGTCACTATCTTGAGTGCCGAACCATGAAGATTAGTCATGAACATCTGCTGTCACTAGTCTTTCTTTTTGTAATATACCAGCTAACCACTAGAGCTCTCTGACTTTATGAGTACTGGAACCACATGCACATGCAACATTGTTTCTGTACAGTGCCACCTGCTGACTTTATAACAACCTGTAGATAACCATGTATGTTTTTGCTTCTTGAAAACAGTGGTACCAGGTGACACCACACCTTACTAGTTGCAATTTAGGTTATTGTGACAGATATATCTGGATATTTTTAGTCATAGTGGAGCATGATACTGGGCATCACCACTGGAGGAGTCTTGAAGGGGCATTGCAGGACCATGGTGCTAGTGCAGGTAAGGTGATTCGGTGGTGATAAGTGCTCTGTCAAAGTCAAATTCCTCAAGTGGCAGTCTACTGGGATTACATAGTAGGCGCCAATGAATTGTTGAGCAAATGTTGTCAATTTATAATTTGTAAAGTGTCCACAATAAATCTTAACCTGCTACATCACATTTATCTAGCTTAATTACATTCCAGGACATATTTACTTCGGTAGCATGCCAAATCTTGAGTTCACACCTGCAGTAGCAGTGGAGCAATAACATCCAAATACATTGCAAATGTTCATACAATTTCACAGATAAATTGTGAAGTTTTGAACTCCTGTAACTTACAAACTGTAAAAACACAGAAATATAGAATTTGACCACAGATAAGGACTGCCTAGCCTGCCCATTTCCCTACCTACTTAAGCTCCATATCCTAAATGATCTGCAGCTTACCTTCTCTTTTCTACCACTATGGTTGCCTTCTATCCCATGCATTCTTGAATGCACCTATTGTTTTTGCCCCCACAACCTCTGTAGTGAGGCTGTTCCATGCATCCACCACCCTTTCTGTGAAAAAATACTTCCTCATGTTACCCCTGAGTCTTCCCCCGACCTCATACTGTACCCCCTTGTTCTTGCACTTTTCTTTTTCTGAAAAATGCTTCCCTCCTGAACCCTGTTTATCCCCTCGAGGTACATGAATGTCTTGATCATATCCCCCCTCTCCCTTCTTTCCTCAAGGGTACACATATTTAGATATTTCAGTCTTTCCTTATATGATTTCTGGCACATTCCTTTCACCATTTTTGTAGCCCTTCTCTGTACCGCTTCCATTCTGTTTATGTCTTTCAAGAGATGTGGTCTCCAGAACTGAACACAGTATTCCAGATGAGGCTTAACCAATTGTATGTACAGTGGCATCACCACCTCCTGTTTTCTACTGGTGATGCCTCTTCCTATGCACCCCAGAAAACTGACTACCCTCTATTTAGCAGTTTCTAAGTCTCTTCCAAGAAAGTATGCATGTCGATTTTCAATTATCCAGCTCTAGAAGTAGCTATGTTGTAAGCATAGAAATATTTTCAGAAATGTTCCCATTAATAATAAATTTCCAAATCGTGAGCCCCTATAACTTTCCCACCCCTCATCCAAATCAATCAATCAATCAGTCAAAATATTTATTTACCAGGCGGGCACCATTGAGCAAGGCTCATTTGCAAGGTGGACCTGGTCATGAAAACATCAAAGTACAGTACAGAAGCAGGTATCCAAAAAGCAATAATATACAAGGAAGAAAAAGTATATACAATGTATATAGTACAGTACAAGGTTGAAATAAATAAAAAACAGGATTATTTTACAACTGAAGAAGTCAGCAGATGTACAATCAACCATAGGTATACAGGGGTTATAAGCAGAGATCTTTTGAGTGAGGCAGCCAGCAACTACACATATAGGGAAAAGAGGCCGTGTATGGGGTGGCAGGTTAGGGAGGTAAAGAAAAGAAGGGATATATTACTGATGACTGGGGAAAATTGGGCTAAAACCACAGAAAGTGACAATGGCTGTTGTACGCTGGTTTATTAGGATAATGATGGAGGGGGGGTAGATAACTGGGACACTGCTATGGATGGGGTGGGACTTTAGCCAGGCTGAAGTGGACAGGGAAGGGTGGGTGCAGCAGGAAGAGTTAATAGGGAAAGAGTGACAGCCAGGGGTAGAAACATGGTGAGCGTCAGGATGGAAAGGGGGAGTTGCAGAATTAGTGGGCTAGCGGTGAGGAAAACATTTGCAAAGTGTCATGCAACCTGACATCCTTAGGGCCCCTAACAAACAGTATGCACACCAAACGCCGAGCTCTTACTATAAGACTGACCAAGTTATTTATGACCAATAAAAGAATTTCAGAAAATTCCATGAAATTCACAGAATGTCATGGAAATTCTACAAAATTTGAATTTGCTAATTCACCCAGCCCCAGACCCACTAAATGTAAGGAATAGTCACAATGGGCATTTGCCTACTTACATCGAACCCGTTAAATATTGCACTAAGTGTAGGTGTAGCACTAAGAAATAAAATGGTATTCTGTTTTAACAAAAAGCACTAAGGTTATTTTAGGCTCTGAAGAAGTTCACTATCAGTTGCATGAAATCCTAAATTAGGAGGAAGTATAGCACAGTGGTTAAAGGCACTGAGCTGCAAACCTGGAGACCAGAGTTTGAATCCCACAGCTCCTACTTACACACTGTGTGATGCTGAGCAAGTCACTTAGCTTCCTTGTGCTACCAGGTCACTCCAGGAAACAAGTTCAGGCTTAGTGTGCCTTTCCTGGATAAACAGCATTCCCTTTCCTAAATGAGATCAGTATTACTCAGGAAATATTGGAAGCACATATTAAAATGGGGTTGATATCAAAGAAAAACTTCCAAGTAGGAGACACAGTTAAAAATCCTATGACTCCAAATAAGATCAAAAAAGTGGTTTGCTGGAGAATGCTCATGATCTAAGCAACTAGTTAAGTATGTAAACTGTTGAAAAGTATGGAAAATGTAGAATACTGTATAGAGAGGCACTCCTGTCATTTAAAAAAGAATATTTTGAAAATGAAAAGGAGAGAGAGCTATGTGTGCAGAGGGCTGAGGCACTTTGAGTGCCTTACCTTTCCCATGTCAGTGACCGGGTTCAGAAATGAGCTTGGACTGCTGGGAGTTGGCTGGGGGGAGGGCTGGGAGAGATCAAGCGGCAAATGGGCAGCTCTCCTCTCCCGGATTGCATAGGTAAGATCTTCCTGGCTCTTGACCGCCACCAAGTGGAGGCTCAGTGGTAGCAATGGCAAATTGGGGGTGGGTGGGTGCTAAGCTGGGAGGGTGGATGGGGTTGCCGGATCCGGAATGCTTGTGAGCCTCCAGGTACATATACAATGGTGTTGCTGGGGTCTCAAGACATAAGGGGAGAAAAGGGAATAAGACCATGTCTCCCCATCACTGCATATGATGGCCCTTGGGACTCTTTGGTCCCACACTGTGTCGATCCTTGTGGGTCCAACACCAGGGAGAGTGGTAGATGGGACTGAGGGTCCTGGAGAAGCAAGGCTCAAAGAAAGGAATAAAGTGGTGATGGGGAGGCAAAGGGCTTGAAGAAAAAAAGAGAAGTTTTGAGAATGCACTGTGGGGGGGATTACACGAAGCAGTAGAGAATAAAGAGACCAAAACATTTTGATGTATAGTTGCCTACAGGAACTAAGATAAAAGAAACAATTTAAAGGCTATAATATGGATCCATAAACTGAAGCAGTAGTTTTAGAAGTTATAATCCACCGGCAAAGTCAGAGCATAAATGATTCCTAAAGATGGGAATACAGGCGGTATCCATTATATAAAAATGGTAACCAGAAAGATCCCGCATGTTCTTGGCCAAGTATTCCCCTATGTACTATAATTGTCTAAAGATTTATACTATAGTTTAAAAAAGATGGAAATATGGATACAAGATACTGTTTTAAGTGATAAACAAGCCTGCTTTTGAGAAAATAAATCTACTGAAGACCATATTTTTGTCTGAAGTTACCTAATTCATATATGCCATCACCTCGAAACTCCACCCTAAGCAAGGCATACAGTACCATAACAAAGATTCTCTCCCAGTACCAGTGAGATGCATATTACTAAATAAAATGATTACACCCATTTTTGACTACACAGATGTAGTATATTGCGCTCCACCTCCTTCTCGCTAGCCTGGCTAGACTTTCTCCTATATGTCTTCTGCCATTTTGCCACTAACTCCCCCCCTCAAAACCCACCATTGCTCTCTCCTTTCCACCCTCAGAATATCATCCCTGTCCCCTTGTCGTTTCATCCATTCTGTCTCCCTTATATCCAAATTTTGGTTTAACCTGCTCCCTCCTTACCTGTCAGAGAGGCTATCGCCAGCAGGCATGTCACTTTACTCACTTCGCTCAAGGGACTCCTTTTCCTTCACACTTCCCAAACATCCTCATCCACTGGTAAATCTGCCTTCACCTACAGGCTCCCTTCACTATGGAATCAACTACCACCTCTCCTAAGAAACTCGCTCTCACACAATTCTATCAGATATCAACTATGTCTTCCCCCCACCTGCTCCTGCTTCTAACCAACCAGAATCTTCCCCCTACCACCCAATCCTCACCCCATAGGGTTAAGCTATCAAGGAATCCATGCTTTTTCTCCTGGAAGCAGTACAAGTTTATGGGCAGACTGGATGGGCCTTGCGGTCCTTATCTGCCGTCAACTTCTATGTTTCTATGTAAACTCAGTATCTCCACAATTTTTTTTTACCAATGCACTATATACTACTAATTGTTCTGTAGCACCTTGTATATATGATATACTGTAACTACTTCTCATTTCCATTTATAAATGTTTCTTCATAGATGAATTGCCTACTCTTGCCAAATTCAAATGGTTTCACATGGCCCTTTATGTACCCATCTGTAAACATCATTCTGTATGTTATGTGCCTTGAATTACATGTATCATATTAAAAATGTTTCTACATAGATGCATTGCTACTTCTAGTCAAACTCTAATGGTCTTACATGGCCCTTACAAGTACTGTGATATATAAACCCTGCTGTATATTATGTAACCTGTATATACTTTATATGTATTGTGTGCTATAACCCTTGTTACCCCTATCACTAGGTTGCAACTGGAAATGAGCCTTGGCTCAGTGTGCCTTTCCCCGTTACCAACTGTTTAAATAAAAATATATAAATATATAAAATATATTATATGTGTGCGTATGTGTACTGTAAAATGAAACATTTTTTATGGCATTTGTACACAGTAGGGGTTTTTGACCGTGTAACTGGGGATATACAGTAGGGGTAGTGTGAAATAATGCACTTCGAGCACAGAAACCCAGGGTGGAGTACAAAATGTATGAAGTGGTATTGATGACAAATGAGCAGGAAAGAGGCCTGGGGGTAATCATATCAGATGATTGAAAGGTGGCCAGGCAGTACAACAAGCTATTAGGGAGGGTGAGTGGGATGCTGGGGTGCAGAGGGAGGAGTATCAGCAGCAGAAAGGAGGTGGTGATGCCCCTGTATAGATCACTGGTAGGACCCCAGTTGAGTACTGTGTCCTGTCCTGGAGACCACATCCCTGGAAGGACAGGAAGATAGAGCTGAGGTGGTCCAGAGGAGGGCAACTAAAATGGTATAGGGTCTACATCAAAAGCCCTATGAGGTATCTCATGTTACTCATAACCGACTCACGGTATAAGACATATGTTGACAGGATTACTTCAAGTACATCGAACCTAGTTCTTCTAGACCCTAATTCTTAGGGATATTTAGCCTTCCTTCTTATTTTGCTCTAAGATTAGGTTTTCTCAAAACGTTTGTACACAGATTTCTCCTCTTTTTCCCTTCTTCCCTGTTTTCTCCCTCTCTTTCTCTTCTTCCTTGCTTTTTTTCCTCTCCTTTCTTTCCTTGCACACTTTTCTCTTATCTTCTCCTCTCCATTACTGAACATTGTTCATATTACCACATTTATCACTTTTTGCAGTTTACTAAATGCCTTGCCATAGCCTGCCCTAGCATGTATTTTGTACATGGTTGCTATTTCTGATCCTATAATACCCTATTGGACGCAGTAAGAAGTGGGAGAGGAGTAGATTCAAGAGAGAGATGTGAGGAAGTACTTATTCACAGAAAGAGTGGTGGATTCCTGGAATAGCCCTCCAGCAGAAGTGGTGGGGGCAAAAACAGTGGGGTGGTTCAAGAATGCATGGGATATACATAAGGGTAACCTATTAGAAAGGAAGGATGGGGAGGGAGAAAGAGACAGAGATCAAGTAGGGTCTGTAGTAATGCTGTAGGCAGGGAAAATATGGGCAGACTGGGGCCAAGTCGTCTTTATCTGCAGTCAAATTCTGTGTTTTTGGTATAGTGTAGTATGGGAAACCCACAAAGGTACATGATATAATTAATGTTATTAATGTCTGCTCAAGTGCTTTATAGCAATACTAGAGCCAGAGTAAGTTTTAGTAAAGATTGTTCCCTGTCAAGTGAGCTTTTGATAGATGAGGGAACCAAAAATGGGTATATTCTCAACCTTGCTTTGTAACTTATACATTAATAGACTAGTGGAGGCTTTGGAAATCACTGAAACTGATGCACCTAAAGTAACATCCAGGCCAAAATCCAGTACTGATTCCGTGTTGATTATTTCCCAGACAGCATCAGGCCTTCAAAGAGGAAACCATTCAGTCCACAATGCATTAAAAAGCTGGATCTGCACATACAGACAGATTAAAAGTGCTGGGGATTGTTAAATTTAATGGAGGGAGAGTTATGAATACACAGCAGGAAATTATGTTTTAGAGAAAGTACAGAACTATGTTTATATGGGAATAAATGTTTCAAGTACAGGTAACTAGAAAAAAAAATGTCAACATGAACCAAGAATTAGAGGAAGTTAGAAATGGAAACTAAAATTGAAACTGAAACTGGAGTTTGGGAGAATTAGAGAATTTTAGAGGAAAGGGACAATTAAGTCAGTGTAGCAAGGACTATAGTAAGGCTAACAGGGTCCTAGGTTGTATTGGAAGGGGTGCTGACAGCAGGATAAAGGAGATACTACTTCCTGTATATAGGTCACTGGTGAAGGTACATCTGGAATACTGTGCTCAGTTCCAGAGTCCACATTTAAGGAAGAATAGGGACACGCTGCAACACAGGGTGACCAAGAGGATTCGGAGCCAGAAGGGCAGATCTTAAGAAGATCACCTGAAAACACTGAACACGTACTTATGGGAGACCAGATTGGGGGGATATTACTGAGACATTTAAGTTCTTGAAGGGAACAAACTGTGTGAACTGTGGGTACTAATAAGCAGGAGCACAGGGTCAAGAATCCAAGGATATGAGTGGAAACTGACTGGGGAAAGGTTTAAAAGGAATGCAAGGAAGTTTTATTTTACAGAAAGGGTGGTGGAGATAGGGAACAGTCTGCCAGTGGAGGTGGTGGGCCCAAGAAGTAAATGGTTTCAAGCATGGCTTCAACAGAATGAAGAGTTTGGTGGTTGCTCAGGTCAGTATCAGTATGGAGAGAAGTGGGGGGGTGGTGAATGGGAGGGATAAAACCCTAGAGGTTAGAGGAATGAGGTGTGAACGAGCTTGATACACCCAGCAGACCAGACCTGGGTTTGACTCTCACAACCTCCACTCGCATACTGTGACACTCTGAACAAGTCACTTCACCGCCCAGTGCTCCCTGGTTGCCCCTGAAAACAGGCACTTGTGCCTAGTGGGCCTTACCTGGTTACCAAAGACTAAAATAAAATAAAAAAAACATATGGGCAATAGGTCTCGGGGCAGATATGGAACTCCAGGCAGACTGAATGGGCCTTTGGTATTTTTCTGCCATCATTGTCTATGTTTTTATTGGTAGATACTGAAACTTAGTAATACAATGAATAAAAGAGATTACATGCAGTTGAAGTTAGCCAGAACATGGGCCACAAACTGTATCTTACTAAATTGAAGATTAAGACAGATACAGTACATGAAAATGAAACTTACAACTCTGTGACCAAAATATTCATGTAAACATTAGCACTACTTCATTTTGGAATAAGTCATGATAGACCAGATAACTTAAGAACATGGGGAAATATAAGAATGGCATTAATTATCACTGTGCTGATGAATGTTGTCGATTCACGAGATACTCATTTATCAAGTTCTCATTTTAGATCATTTATGGTTGAAATGGTTAGATCCTGTCTTGAATTCAGCTAATAAACTGTTAAATGATGATAAAGTAAAAATGCTACTCAGCAGCAACACTGATGCCACACTACACAGGGCAGTTACATTTGCATGTTTAGCAAAATATCTGTACAGAAACATGGCCTGAAATATATGCGTATGTCTGATAATGTTGTGATATGCATTAATGCGCAATATAATACTGAGTTAATACTGATGAATAGAAGTAATGTGTTATTTTTTAATGTTGGATGTGACAGACGTTGGTTAACTTGCATGAAAAAAAATCATAATAAACTTTGAAAGTCATTCTAAACTACCTTACAAAGTCTCTATCTATCTGCAGTTTGTTGATGATTTCAGAACTTCTGCCGTCTTGCATTTAATTGGGTTCATGTTACTTCTAGAAATGTCAGCCTTGGATCCCTGTAAATGAAAAAAATATATTTTATTTTAAACTTCTTAGTTATTGAGAAACTTAAGTCAGAATTCAGCCCACTAAAAATGCTGCCCAGAGAGGGCCTGTTTATTCAAACTGTTTCTTCTTTTTCCATTTCTCTGATTCTTACCTTCATTAAAATAGGGTAGTTATTTGACAGAGTTCAGCAGAAACACAGGTTAGCATGGCACCACTTCACGGTCGCACTATTTGCCATACCCTACTCTATGCAAAAGCTTTCCGGGCCCCAACCAGGAAGACATATTGGATAACGTATTGGAAGTAAACAGTAACATATGACCCAAGTCTGTTCAGTGCCTGCAAAATAAGGGAATAGGTGTGGGAGAAGGTACATGTCCAAACAGGCATGGTGTAAAAAACAAAAAACCTGAAAGTGTAGACAGTGGCTCAATATATACCCCTACTGCCACAACAGATGAAAAACAGCCCTGTTAGCCTGCCCACTTACAAAGCAAGCCACGTGATACTCCACACTTACAAATCACCTGTCAGCAGACTCCTATTGTATGCAACAACTATAGAGAGCACCCAAAGAGTCCTCTGAAGGTTCCTGTAAATGGAGGTTGTGTTTGACTTGTCACAAGATTATTCTGACTTAGCTATTAGCAGAATAGCTGGCCCAAACTTTTGAGAGATAGTGTATCTGTGTGAAACTAACTTTACTGGTGACACACTGTTGGTTTATTGAAATTATTTAGTAAGTAGCAGCTTCCACTGGTGACTCCTCCCAGGTATAGCTCTATCCTCTCTTCACCACACAGCAATCCATCTATGGCAGTCCAGACCAGTCCTCTCTTAGCCGCCTCTGATGGCTCCCAGTGGTGCAGCATATTGAGCGGGTCAACACAAACCATCCCATTCCCAACTGATCTCTGTTGGCTTTCTGCCCAAGTGCCCACTTAAGCAGGCCATCCCTCTCTCAACTGACTCTCCACGCAGTGATGCACCATGCAAGTCAAGAGAAATTCCTCCCTGAAGGTACTCTGCACAGGTGCTCCACTATACAGATCAAGACAGAGTCTCCATCTCTTCCAAATCTTGCACATCAACCTAATCCCTGCTAGTCTCACTAACTCTTTGTCCTGTAACCCTCAGCAAGACTATGACTAACCTCCTCACCATCACTGGCTTTAAAGGTTTCCTTACTCATGTAACATGTTTAATATATTGTCTGCTGTTCTGGGTAATGAGGGACTGCAAACCATGCATGAGGTAACTGTGCGCAATATATCATATCAAGGTCGATGGGTGGGCGGGTGTGCAACTGAAAGAACACAGCTTGTTGCAGGTGTGCTTTTCAGAACTATTTCTGAAAGAGAATGTGAAAGAAAAGCCTAAAGTTTGTCTAAGACAATGACATTGGCATGAGCTGGATTTTAAAGACAGCATAAAATGTTGTGGATTTGACACAAAGAACACGCCATAATTTAAGGTTTAGGAGACAGAATGCAAGAGGAGGATTTAAAGGAGAGTTAGAAAATAAGTAGGGAAATTTCTTGGCCTCTGATTGGCTAAGACCCTTGGCAAGAGGTACATTTATGTGTCGACAGAGACCAGGAAATAACTAGTCCTGGTACCAGCCTGCCCTTCCAGTAAAAATATCAAAGGGCACATGCCAATTTTGCACATCAAAGCTGCCATTTTTTTCCTCGCTTAGTGAGTGAGAGACCCCCACTCAGTAGTCAGACCAAGTCCCTACAGCCACTCTTTCCTACAACTGCAGCAGTACACACATGAAACTAAATAAAAACCATTTTTTTTTATTTTATAAAGCTGGACTCGACTCCAGTGCTCCCATCACTCCTGACCTCCACCCACCCAGCCGCACTCACAGGCGCCACAAGCTGGCAGCATGACTCCACCTCCAGGACCAGATGTCAGAAAAGTCCTACTCCTGTCATCCCTGACTGCACTGGCCATGCTGAAATGCTGACCGCTTCTAACAATATATCAACAGTACAGAAGGTGCAAATGTACTGGTTTAAAAAAAAAACTAAGCTCACAGCTCTGCTACCCTGTTTCTTTCTATTCTTCAATTTTTTTTTCATCTGTAACAATACACTTCTAGGTTTACTTGCTCCTAATAGAACTGTGCCTCTTCATGGCATGTAGAAGCAATCTCCCATTTGACAGCTCACTCTCTTGTTTTCTCTCTACTATCATTTGACACTGTGTCAGGCTTGTGTGTGTTTGGTCATAGGATGGAGAATATTATTCAACAACTGAGGGGGCCAAACTCCGATAAACAACATGTCTGAACTACTGCACTGCTCTCTACTGGCAAGTATACCAGTAGAGGGACTACTTTACCAAAACATGAACTTCCAATTAATTTGTACTATTTTTTTTTTACTTTCTTTTTTTTACCTATTTCTAAAAATGTTACATGTGACCCATTTCTTAAGTGCAATAATATCTTCCAGGGTGGGTGGTATGGACTCACCGGATCTTCATTATGCAACTGGGTGGTCTGGTATAGCCTAATACTGCCCACTCCTGGAGTGTATTATTGCTTGCAGAGGGTCCATACTACATGAAATTCTGTGGATATAAGAATTTGCATACAAAGTGTGTTTCACAGAGACAGTGTGCAACAAGAGGTGGGTTTGATAGAGAGGAAGCGTGGTGACAAGAAGTAGATTTAAACCAGAGAGAGAGAGAGAGAGAGAGAGGGGACAAGGAAAGACAGAGCAGAACACAAGGTGGCAATATCTGAGCAAGGCTAGTGTGTAACAGAAAGAGCCTGGTGAGATATAGGTGTGTTTGTATGAAAGAACTGTAAGAAAGAACAAGAAAGAGCAGCATGAGGTGTATTTGAGGTGGAGAAAGTGTAGCATGAGTTGGCTTTAAAAGTAAGCACAAGACACATTGGGTTTGAAGTAGGGGTACTCAGATCCTACCAGTTTTGTTCCACTGGGCACTTGTTGGTAATTGAACTTTCCAATTACAAATCCAGTTCCATCTCAATACCTACTTAGGTATCCAATTCAGAACTGAAGTTGGAATCTCAAGGTCCGATTCCATATTCAGCTCCAAATCATAATTTAGAAACATCCCCTACTCAGAAGAAGCCCCCACCTCCTCTCATCCCCTTACCTTAAGCTCTAGTCAGTACTCCATGATTGGGTATGTCTGGTCAAATCTCTATAGGCAGCTGTTGGTTGGGGTTAGTCTGCAGAATGAACATGGCCTAGGTGGACAGACATTGTGGTTTATATATTGTCATTCTGTCACATCATCACTCAGACATCTATTATGCCCCAACTAAGGAAGCTTTAACAAACATGATAGGCCAGTCTGGTGGCACAGAGGGTTGAGGTGCTGGACGCCACACCTCATACCATGCTGGTGACCCGGGTTCAGGAATGAGCCAGGGTCATCAGAGTTCGGTGGGGGAGAAAAGGGAGAAGATGTGAGCCAAGCTGCCAGCTGGCAGTTCTCCGCTTTGGAAAGGAGTTGTCAGCTGTCTCAGAACTTGGCCACCCCCTGTTGGAGGCCAGAGGGATGGTGCTACACCAAGAATCGTTGGCACTAGGCCAGAAGGACAGAAGAGACGCAGCACTGGAGCTGCGGTGTGTATGTGCGCCTCCATGCACATGCGCTACCGCTTCTGAGGGTCTCGGGAACAGGTCACGCAGGGAGAAAATGGAGGAAATATGGGGGCTGCCTGTGGATAAAGCCTCTGGGCTGGGCTCTGGGATCTGGGGTATGCAGTGCTAGCAGGACTTGAAAGACCTTGAGTTTGGTAGAGGGTAGATAATTAGGGGAGTTTGCGCTGGAGGATAAGTAAAGAGTTATAAAATAAAATAAAATAAAGATGATATATACTTAGTCATTTTACTATTCTATGATTCTTTTCTTGTGTTCTATAGTTTTATTTAAGTGAAATGACTTTTATCTCATTATGGTAGTAAATAAATGAGTAGTTTAATTTGATATGAGGGATACTTAGTTTTCTTTTAATTGTTTCTAGTAGTTTTCTTCCTTTTCTTCTTTCAGTGATGTTTGTTTGTTGATAAAGAAGTGCAGTTTGGTTGCTACTACTAGATATTGTTTTGTGTGTTTGGTATTGCTTGCTGCAAACTTGGATTGTTTTCTAGTCAGTAGACAGGTACCATGGAATACTATGATATGGGGTGCTAGCAAGTGGGCACCTGATGAAATGGCGACCCACTTTCGGCTAGTGCCCTGACAGTGGAAGCATGGGGTTGGTGACTGGATGGGGTGGGTCATGAAAAGGTGACAGGATGTCACACGTGTATACACATGAGCAGCAGGTGTGTGGGAGCAAGCTTGCGGAATGTGGGGCAGGAGAGTATGTGAGGGGTGGTGCTGCAGGTTTCCAGTGAGCTGGCGTTGTGGCATGGTGGGCTAGGTACTGGCTTGGGGTGGTGGGGATGCAAGGTTTGGGACAGGGCGCAGGTAGTTTTTCTTGCACCCGGCCCAAGACAGTGTTTTTTTTTCTGTTATGAGATGCACCCCTCTCCCCGATTGGGGAGAAGCTGGGGTGCAGCTTCTCGCATAAAAGAAAGAAATGTTTTCTGCACTGCATTTCCTTGTGCCAGGATTCCACATCACCCAAATTGAATTTTGGCGATGTGGGGTTGCAATAAGGTGTGTGGCATGCCAAATTGGCCCTTATCACATAGAACTGCTACCACACAGGGAGACAGGGTGGATGCCAGGACAGTCAAAGGGAGGAATTCGGAGGTCTTTCTTACGTGGACTAAAGGCGCTGGGGGACCAGGAAGGGAAGGAGATCTGCAGGGTAGGTGGTGCTGGGAGGCAAGGGGTGCTGTTGTTGTGTGCCAGCCAGTGAACTGCCTTTTGTGCTGAAGCTTGGTTGGTTGGGGAGAGGGTGGTAGATGTCCGAATTATGATGTGACAGAGAGGCAATACACAAACTTCAGTGTCTGTCCACTTATTCCACGTCTGTTCTGCAGGCCAACCGCAAACAGTAGTTACCTTTGGTAACTCACCTGACTGATCCAATGTTGGAGTACTGACTCAGCTTAAAGTAAGGGCAAATGGAAGGATATTAGAGTGGTGAGTGCTTTTCTCCTGGCCCTATGTGTCCACTTAACTGGATGTGGGGAAGTTGTGAAATGATGTTTTAGGCAGTGTTTGATTGCAAAGTCAAAATTAGAATCTAATTCCGATTCTGGATTTAGAGTTTTTGGATTCAGATTTCAAGTCCTAAATACTAAAAATCTGAATACCAAAATATCAGAATCTAATAAATCTAATAAATCTGATTCCTTTCAGTAGACTCTGAGCAACCTTATGTATCCCCCAGGCCACTTTTTAACTAGTTAGCACCCCTCATTAAAATCTGGAAACACTGATACCCACATACTGGCAAACCAATTTACTTTACAAAAGGTAGGTACCACCCTTGGCATTAGGATGTATACCTGGCTAAGTTTCTAGAGGAAGAGAGGGGTGGAGGTACAGAAACAAAACAACATGAATCTTGTGTAAACATAACAACCCAGGTCCTGGGTGGAGGCTGCTAGGCATACGCTAGATCTAACCCGCTGAGGAGGGCCTCCGTAATCCTGCACAACCAGAAGCAATAATCGGAATGTCCAGAACAATAACTGAGATTGTGCAGTATGGCTTTTATGTTCAACAGATGGAAAATGAAAGCAGAAGAGGACCCCCAAGAGTCGGTCTAGGCAGGACCTGGTTCAGCCAGTTTCAAACACTTAGTGCAGAGCAAAAGAAGTCCACCTCTGCACTCAAGGGCACATTCCTTGAGCCTTCCTCCACGTGGACATCAGGAGGATCCATGGAAGCCAAGGCCAATAGCAACTCCTGGGACCCTCCTGAAGCCATTGCTGTGCCCTCCTCTTCTACACATTCTGCCCAGGAGTCAGCGATTGCACCAACCCCTGAAAGTGTCCACTCTCTGTTGTCCCCAGAGGCACTGTCCTTCCTACGATGTGCTTCCTCCACCTCAGACTCTCCCACGAGGCTTGGACTTGGGCCCGTCACCCACAGATCTACTCCATTTACCACCACCCTCTGTCACCTATCTCCTAACCAATTTCTTATTGAGTTTACCACCTTTGGACCCACTCCTAAGCTACACAGCTTGCTTACTAGTCTCCTGTGTGGAATGATATTGAATGTCTTACTGAAATCTTGGTAGGCCATGTCCACCACTCACTCTTGGTCACTCAGACAAAGAAATCTATTAGATTCATTTGACATGACAACCCCCTGTGAAACCATGCTGCCTTGGGTCTTGTAACCCACTGGATTCAAGATATTCCACAGTCATTACCTTCAGCAGTAATTCCATTCACTTTCCCACCACTGATGTCAGGGTGACTGGCCTATAATTGCCACCCACCTCCATAACACTTTTGTGAACTGGGACTACACAGAAACACAGACTGACGGCAGATAAGGACCGCTTGGCCCGCCTAGTCTGCCCATTTCTCTACCTAAAGGATACACTGCATATCCTAGTTAACCAACAGCCTATTTCTTCCTGCCCCCCACAAGAACTGCCTTATGTCGGTCCCATGCATTCTTGAATTCTCCCACAGATTTAGACCCCACAACCCCCTCATGAAGGCTGTTCCATGCGTCCACCACCATCTCTGTGAAAAAAAATACTTCCTCACATTGCCCCTGGGCCATCCCCCCTCTATCTTCAAACTATGTCCCCTTGTTCTTGCACATCTCTTTTTCTGAAAGATGCTACCCTCTTGGACTTTGTTGATTCCACTGAGGTACTTAAAAGTTTCTATCATGTCCCCCCTCTACCCCTTTTCCTCAAGGGTATACATATTAAGCTCCTTTACTCTCTCCTTGTATGGCTTCTCTTGCAGACCCTGCACCATTTTAGTTGCCCTCCTCTGGACCACCTCCATCTTGTCTATGTCCTTGCAGAGATGGGGTCTCCAGAACTGGACGCAGTACTCCAGATGGGGTCTCACCAACTGTCTGTACAGAGGGATAACAACTTCCTGTTTTCTGCTGGTGATGCCTCTCCCTATACATCCCAGGATCCCCCCAGCCCTCCCTACTGACTTCTCACATTACTTGCCAACCTTAAAGTCATCTGATATGATTACCCCAGGTCCCTTTCCATTTTTGTTGTTGCTATCTCCCCCCATTGTGTAATCTTCCCCTGGGGTTTTTGTTTCCCAGATGCATTATTTTACACTTCTTAGCATTGAATCCAAGCTGCCATACTTCTGACCATTCCTTCAACCTTGCCAGGTCCCTGCTCATCCTTTCCACGCCTCCTTGTGTATTAACCCTGTTGCAGATCTTTGTACCATCTGCAAAGAAACATACTTTTCCTTCCAGCCCCTCTGCTATGTCACTTATAAAGACATTAAAAAGGACTGGACCTAGTACTAAACCCTGCGGTACCCCACCAGTAACCCCCCTTTCTTCAGAGTGGACTCTGTTTACAATTAACTTCTGTGTCCTGTTGTCCAGCCAACATTTGACCCAGGCTACCACCCTGGGACTCACTCCCAGGCTGGTTAATTTGTTTATTAATCTTTTGTGTGAGACTGTGTCAAATGCCTTGCTAAAGTCTAGGTAGGCCATGTCCACAGCCCCTCCCTGGTCTACTACTTTGGTCACCCAGTCAAAGAAATCAATTAATTAGATTCGTCTGACATGACCTTCCCGCTGTGAACCCATGCTGCCTTGGGTCCTGTGCTCCACTGGCCTCTAGGTACTCAAAAATTATTTCTTTTAGAAGTGATTCCCTCACTTTCCCTACCACAGAGGTCAAACTGACAGGTCTGTAGTTTCCTGCCTCTGTCTTGCTCCCACTTTTGTGAAGGGGAATCACATCTGCCTTCCTCCAGTCCTCAGGTACCACACCATCCTCCCCATGATCAAGGCAATCCTTCTCGTGCACTAATATCGTCAATGAATCTTGCCCCTCTTCCCATAAATCCACTGTTGTGCACCTATCCTTTCCTTCCTCCACCACCCTCTACATTGGGGCTCTATGCCCCACCAAAGACATCGCCCGACTCCATGGTCAAGGCCATCTCTTCGGACTCCTCCAGAACATCTAATGGTGAACTTGTGCTTCTAGGCGACTTCAATCTTGACTGGCTCTCCTCCTCAGCCAAACCCACCATCCTAAGGATTGAAGCCCTGAATCTCTCCCAGCTAATCTGGGAACCTACCCGCCTAAACCATCAGTCCCAAAACCACACCCTTCTGGACTGAATTTTATCCATCCATCCCTAACGTATCTCTGCCTCACGCATTTTCTCTGATGCCCTTAGTACCACGGTGTTACTTATTACGTTCGCAAAATCCACTCCCCATTCTCCCATCCCACATTTATCTGGTCTCGCCCCTTATATCTCCTAAATAAATATGCCCTGCAGCATGACCTCACAAATGCAGATTAGCTACCAGTCCTTTCCACTTCTGATGTAGACAACACCTTATCACAGTTCTGCGGTATCTTCTGACATATCTGGGACCTACGTGCACCCCTCAGGAAAGTCAGGGTAAAATGCTACAATCACCCCTGGATCACACCCGACCTCATCACCCTGTGTCATTCCAGGGACAAGGCATGGAGACTGTACAAAGCCTTCATGCCTCATGGGACCTACAATCTTACAAACACCTTAGAAATAAATGCACTAAGGCCATTCGGCACTCTAAATCCTCTTAAAGCACAATTCACACAGAACCAAAAACCCCACGCCTCCCTTTGGAAGATGATCAACTCCTTACTTGACCCCCCTATCAAACAGGCATGCCCGACCCTTGACATTGACAGCAGTACCATCTCAGATCCTGCCTCCTTGGCTGAACTTTTCAATAAGCTCTTCATCTCCTGTGCCCTCCCAGACTTCCTCTTTCCACCCCTCACTCCTTTGGAAGTATACAACACACTCTCCTCCTTGAACACATCCAAATCCAGCCTCAATGGTATTCACCCCAAACTGCTCCGTCTCTCTGCCCCCGCCACTGTGGCCCCCTTGACTCGCATACTAAACCTCTCTCTCTCTTTCCACAGCCACTATCCCCAAAGCCTGGAAAATGGCCAAAATCATCCCTCTGCATAAAAGGCGGTGAGCCCTCCCTACTGGGAAATGACATGCCTATTTCACTCCTCTCCTCCCTTGCAAAGTACAGGAATCCCTCATACTGTCCAAACTGTCTGACTTTCTCTCTTCCAACAGCTCCCTCTTACCCATTCAATATGGTTTCAGAAAACACCACTCCACCATCACCACCCTTCTACACATAACAGACTCTATCCTCTCTGCCATGGACAACAGCCAAACCACAGTTGCCATTTTCACAGACCTGGCTAAAGTCTTCGACTCTGTCTGCCACCCGCTGCTACTCCACAAACTTAGTTTGTTCGGCTTCGCCCAGCCTGCCATCGTCTGGTTCCACTCATACCTCCATAACAGAAAACAATCTGTTCAAATAGGTGACGCACTCTCTACTCCTCTCCGTATCTTATCTGGTGTCCCCCAAGGTTCTATACTTGGTCCCATCCTCTTCTCTCGCTTCATAAATTACCTTCCCTCCACCTGCCTCTCCCCCAATGTGCATCTATATGCAGTTGACACTATCATCTTTGCCTCAGGACCCTCCTATGACAGTATCCTCCCCACTCTCCAAAATGACTTCAACAGAGTCCAATCATGGTTCCTTGAGAACTTGCTTACACTCAATGCATAAAAAAGATTGTCACTATGGTCTTTGGTTCCTGGCAGAAGCTTGCTACCCTCTCAGCCCCCAGCGATCACCATCCTTGATGGCTCACCTCTGGAGCTAGTCCCTGGGAATATGGCTGAACAGCCACCTCAACTTCTTCACTCATGTTGAGGCCATCTGCACCAAACCTCAGCCCAAACTCGCCATCCTCTATCACCACAAACGAGCCTACCTATCCCCACCCGTTCTGAGCTTGTTAGAAACAATCTTGCCAGTTATAGACTATGCCGACCTAGTCTAAGGAATGGCCCCAACCTGCTCTCTCTCAGACTAGACATCCTTCTTAACTCTTTCTGCTGCTTCGCCACTGCCTCCCCCACTCACTCACCATTGCCTACTCTATGCTACACTCTCCATTGCTCCGCTCTCCCACAGAAGAACCATCCACAGCACCTCCTTCTTAGCTAAGTATTGGCTTGGTTCCCTTCCCCCCACCTCACCTCCCGCCCGCCTTACACCAGCTACTTCCCTAAACTACCCTCTTTGCCACAGGAACACATGCACTTTCCACCTGCCCCACCCTCATACTCTCACCGGCCAAGCTGCCTTTTCATACCATCTCCCCCTTCTCTGGAACAACCTTCCCTCCAACCTCTGCCTGGCCCCTTCTCATTCTGCCTTTACACAACTCCTCAGGCTCCTACCCACCCCACACTGCCCTGAATGTTCCAATAGTCACAACATGCAGCAGAGGCCACTCACTGTCTCTACTTACATACCCTAACCCCCCAACAGTAATCTTGCCTCATTCTGTTCATTTAATCTGCACATGAATTAAATTTTATATTACTGACAATGTATTGTACTCTTTGTAAAAATGTCTGTACCCTTGGCTCAGTGTGCCTTTCCTGGTCATCAATTTTAAATAAATAAATAAATGAATAAATAATGAAACATCTCATTTCTAGTGGGGCCCTGCTCTTCTACACATTTCCACAGCTTGATGGACTGAAGCACTGAAAAGTTCAGTGGCCTGCCCAAGGTCACATAAGCCACGTTTATACTGCCACCTTTGCAGTGCATTGACCCGTGCGCACAGGTTGATGTGCTGCAAAATTGGCAATGTGGGCAGGTACCCCACCTTGCTAGGTGCGTCTCAGGTCCCTTTTCTGAACCAGCGCAGGAGTGGATATGTTTATGGAAGCAAGCGTATTATGTGGAAGTATAAATGCACTGCCATGCTCGTTCCAATGAAAAGCAACTGCTCCCAAGCTCCTACACTGCTCCAAACAGGCCCCCGGCCCCTCTCTGGCACAGCCTGCATTGGCGTGAGGGAGGACTGTGTAAGGAGTCAATTGATCCCGCAGATGAGACTGGAGCAGGAGCGAAGTGACACAAATGTCAGAGGGCTGCAGCCGTGTACACATAGCTAGTGTGAATATTTGTTAGTGGGACCCTTGAACATTTTTAAGAGCACATCGCCTCTTCAAAAAGAAAAGTATCTTGCAAAAGCTCTGCACACCTATAACAGTTCTTCAAACAGCCAAGTTTCTAAGTTACAAAACTGTTATTCATTCGGTGTTGGCCCTGACTGACCAAATAAACTATTAACAGTATCCCCTGCCTGTGCTATCGCAATCAAGTAAGGCAACAGGACCTGAACCAGAGGCTAAGCTGGGACTAGGCCAACACAAAAACAAATAATGTACGTGATACTACATCTTTTTGGGCAAAGTACAGACAAGTGATTTCCCAGAACTGTATTTTCTTTCTGCCGAGTTATAGCAAATGTGTGAGCGGTTAACGTTACTGACCATTCACGTTAGCTTAGTACATAAGTTCAGTGATTCAGATAAAGCAGAAGAAAAAAAAATCAGGAGGAATCGTTTTTAGAGAGTTTTAAGGACTCGGATATTTAAAAATTTACTCACGCACCTTGATTGTTTCTGCAAATTGTAAAATAAAGTTCTTTAAGAGATAGCAGTTTTGTCTACCAGTAGCACTTTCACCACTTTTCTTTTGAGAAGGGAGGGGAGCATGTCAGTATTCTTGGCGGTATAGTCTACATCAGTGTTTCTCAAATGGTGAGGCCCCAATCTGTTCCCAGGGAGGCTCAAGCAAGCCTGAAAATGTAGTGTATTTAAATGCTGAGTTTCACGTGTTATGTGAAAGGATGAAGCAACCTGAACGTGTATAATGACATGTGAATAGTGAATTGATTTATGTACAAACTGGTGACAAGAAAAGGCACACTGAGCCAAGGCTCATTTCCTGGTGCAACCCGGGAGAAGGTACATGGAGTGAATATACTCCAGAATGCATAACAGTGGAAACAGATAGGAACAATGTGCACATTATGAGAGGTAACAACTGACCATGCGGAGTGGTGGAAGAACAGCATTAATTGATGCTGACGACCCAAGTTCAGGAATTAACCTGGGTTGTCAGGGGCCGAACAGGGGAGGATCACTGAAAATCTCAGGGGAGGCTCTCTTCCTAGGTTGGGGGGCTATCACGCCGTGCTCCATCCCTGCCACCTGTGGATGCACGGGTGATAGTGCAGGCATCATGGTTTAAGGCAGGGGAGGACGACATGAGGTGCTTGTCTGTGATGTGCATCAGAATGCTAACAACTTGGATGCATGTGCTTGTATCAGCATCCAGGGGGGTGTTCAGAGGAAACCAAGGGGTAAATCTATAGCTGAAAACAGTGTGAAGGCCACCAAAGTGTGACTTGAAGACGGTGTAGCTATCAAAAATCGCTGGCAACAGATGCACAAAATCTCTAAGAAAATTAAAAAAACAGCACCAATACAAAGGCTAAGCAGAGATGCATTAGGAGCAAGCCCAGAAGGGAGCAAAACAATCCCTCAGCAGGTGTTGAAAGAGCAGGGTGAGCATGCAAGAGGCAGAGGGGGTAGGAATGCTGTTCAAGATAGAGGGAAAATGGACTGAGAAAGCAATCTGACCCATTGAAGCACTGCTGTGATGGGTAACAAGAGTCGGAGACTCAGAAGAGTGGTGTGAGCAGGGTAACACAGGGTGTGGGTGTTCTAGAGGGGGAGAACAATAAGTTGAATAAACTGAGAATAAACTCAGCCAATAACTCCCATGCATGTCATTTATTCTGGTGTACTGTGTGAAGAATGTTTTTTTTATGAGAAGGCCTAAGATTATTTCCATATCTGTGGGGGCCTTAAAATCTTTTCCATGGCATGGATGAGACTCACTATGGCAGTTTGTGAATTAACGACCCAGAGGTTAATGCAATGAGCTGTGAATGAGACTGGTACATCCAGCGGACCAGAGTTTGATTCCAGCAATTTCCAGTCCTATACTCTGTGACCCTGAGCAGGTCATGTAACCTTCTGGACTCCTGGGCCACACCTGGAAACCAACTGCAGCTAAGTGTGCCTTTCCTGTTCTAGTACTGTAAAATAAAAATAACGCATTTAAAAAAAGTTCCCAATTCACATGTGCATTCCTTTGTTCTAGTAACATAACATAGAAACATAGACTTTGACGGCAGATAAGGACCGCTAGGCCCATCTAGTCTGCCCATTTCCCTACCTACAGGATAGGCCGCAGATCCTAGTTAACCAACAGCCTATATCTTCCTGCCCCCCACAAGAATTGCCTTATGTCTGTCCCATGCATTCTTGAATTCTCCCACAGTTTTAGACCCCACAACTTCCTCAGGAAGGCTGTTCCATGCATCCACTACCCTCTCTGTGAAATAATACTTCCTCACATTGCCCCTGAACCGCCCTCCTTCTATCTTTAAATTGTGTCCTCTTGTTCTTGCAAGTCTCTTTTTCTGAAAAATACTACCCTCTTGGACTTTGTTGATTCCCTTGAGGTACTTGAAAGTTTCTATCATGTCCCCCCTCTCCCTTCTTTCCTCAAGGGTATACATATTACTAGTCTTGTATGTCTTTTGTTTTTTGAGGTCTATCTTCCTGCTAGTCAAAACCAGCTCTGTATATAGAGGGTGCTTCGTTGATGAAACTGAAGGCACTGTGAGGCTCCCCCATTCTCACATCAGTAGAGTAGTGCATGCAACAGTGACACAGAAGCAGCATCCGAAGCCACTTACTGACTGCAACTGATGAGGTCACTGGTTTCAGCACCTATAATGGTGGAGTAGGAAGACTACATTTAGAGCTAGATTTTTTGTCTGTTTGCTCTGGTTAAGCGGTTCATGATTTTTTTTTTTTTTTTAGTGAATGGAAATTTAGCCAGGATACGGAGAACTTTCCCTACTCTTCTTGAGAAGTGCTATGAGATCTTTAACATCCACCTGAACCACCACCAGAACAGGCAGACAAGACCCTGGTTTAACATCTCATCTGAAAGACAACACCTCATTTCTGCAGAACCCCCAAATGCCGCTCTACAGAATCAGTACTGGGATCCAGTCTTCCAGGTGGTAAAGCAGTAGTACTAGTTAATAAAACATTTCAATAATCCACGTGGCAGAACAAAGTAAAATAGCAATATGCCTTTTGTTCTATTCCATTCCCGGCAAGATGGATGACATAAATGTTTTAAATGTCTCTGCTCCCCTGCCATTGCGCGATCTTGGATGTGTGGAGAGCAGGCTGGTACTGTGCTGTTGGTTATCAGAAACCTGTGCCAGCAGCACTATGCCATATTTGCATTATGAATACAGTATATGAAGCGTAACCTCAGGGGAAGAGGGTTCGGAAAACATCTGGGGGCTGCAATCTTTAATGCAGATACACACTGAATTACAGTATTTTAGTTACCAACGGTATTTAAAACAGCTTACTGTAAAATACCCCAGGGAGGAATCTAAGAATAGCTGAAGTACATTTCTGTAACCAAAAAAAAAAAAAGTGGCAGGATGACATTTTTGTTGACTAAAAACTGTTGTGGCTTTAAAGACCCAGGAGACAGAAAATGCACACACACACACACACACACACACACACACACACCCGCTATGCACACAAAGAGAACTGAGGGTAGACGGATATTAATTTTGACTACTGGCTACAATGCTTTCCTTTCCTTTTAAAACTCAAAATTAGGCTGAAACAGCTACTTCTTGCAGGTCTAAAGGAGCAGCCAGTGCCATTTCCCTACATAGCTGTCCCCATAGTTGACATCTGCAGCATGTTGCAATGTCCCTGGAAATTCTGGACAGGTAGGTTTCTGCCAAAGGGGGCTTCAGATTTACAGGAGAAAACAAACTACGTGTGCAAATGTTTTGACTAACTGGCCCCTTAATCGTACATTCTCCGACAGCTACATTTCTGACTAATCTCTGGTTTTGTAGAAACCTGTAAGAAAAGGAGCCAGGTGCAGCTAGCCATGGGGTTTTCTCACATCTGTTGGTCCACAGATCCAGAGCCAGCTGGCTACTTCAATGGGAGCCCTGAGTTCAACCAACCACTTTCACAATCTATATAGTTGTTGGCATTTTCATTTTTACGAATAGAAATACTAATTTACACGGAATTAAAATGGGTATTCTTTACAATTAAATCTGCAAAAGTATGGACAATGCACCTAACTGCAGACCACTTCATACTCAAACTGACTACCTCCTATTGTAGAACCCATATTTGTGTCCCCGATATATACATACCTAAAATATCATCTCAAATATAGAAAAAGCTACTCTCATCTAATAGTTTTACAAAAATGTCATGATTGCAACAAGGTTACCCCAAGGGATGTGTTAATCGTAGGATAAACCCTCCTTTCCCCAGAGCAGCGTTTCTCAAACTGAGAGGTCTGTTTCTCAGAGAAGGCTCCCACACTGCTACAAGGGAGTCTCCAGCAAGTCCGAGAACTACCAATCACACTGCAGTTTAGGACTTTGTTTTTGGGGAAGAAAAATGCAACAAACTTGCTTTTTTGCACACAGATGTCAATTAGCTGTCCACAGAAAAGTGCGGAGCCACCTCATCAAGCTTCACAAGGAAGCCTGTGCTTTTCCTGCAGAATCAAATGCAACAAATGTAAATAAGATCCAGGACTCTACGCACCTGTCATTTTGGAGAGAAACACTACTAACAATTAAATTTGGGGACAAAAAAAAATCAGTGGTGGAGAAGCTGGGGTCTCCAGCAGGCTACTTAAGTCAGTGGAGGACTCCCTTGTGGATGGGATAACTTCAGGAGGTCCCGAACAAGACCGGTGACTGGTCAGACTCCTGAAGCCTCACATTAATGGAGTACTACAGTCAAAATCTTTTACTTATACAGGCAAAAACAATTTGACAATGCAAATGTTTACACCATAGGTCTTCTACAAGGCCTGTTTTGATGGTGATCCTGTTATACTTCCCTTTGGATGCTATTAAGAGTTTGTTCTAGATTAGCCTGCTAATTACATGGTAGTTACATTGTAGTTTTATGGCTCCTGAGGCTCTCCATCTTAGCATGGCCCACTGCCTTTCCCATTCCTGCAATGCCTCCCATGGGACTGTGATGTGACTGGAACCACCGATACAGCACGTACAAGAAACAGGAGCCTGATGTTCTGGCCTCCACTAAATAACTCTAATTCAATATTTTGTTTTTCTGTGTGTCTCAGGTCTAGCCAGCAGGAGTAAATGATTTGCTTTTAAAACTTTTCATTTCATTAAAACTACACACAGGCATAAAAAGCACACATGTCACTGCATGTCATCAGTGCTACAATTAGTAAAGACTCTAGCTGTTTTCTTATAGACTAACCCACTCAGTTAGCCCTCAAGTATTTGCTAACTGTAAATGCAGCCACTAGTGCTCACTAGATAAGGAAAGTTCCTTAATATCACAGCTGTGCTGCTGTAAAACTGGCTCTAAACCAGTGCTTGCTGAATCCATGGTCCCAGATACATCACTGTCACATGGGACAGGAGGCACTGTAGGAACAAGAACAACAACAAACAGTGTTGAGATAGAGATCCCTGGGGCCATAAAACTAGCAAGCTAATTTAGAAGAAACTCCTACTAGTAGACAAAGAGAAGGACACACTAGGACAACTCGCACAAATCAAAATCTTCTGTACAACACATGTTTTTGCAACTTCTGACTGTAGTACTCCTGTTAAATCAAAGGTGCTGTAGTTGGGAAGGAAAAGAGAGGTAGGACCAGCACACTGCATGAAGCTCCGCCTGCTGCAGACAAGGCAAAGGACCCGGTGTCATAACAGACAATAGGCTGAAGCAGGACAAGCCTTGTGTGGCTACTCAAGAGTGCCAGCCAAATTCTGGGGTGCATGAAAAGGGAGGTGGCCAGCACAGCAAAGGAAATAACCCTGCTGATTTACAAGATTCTTGTCATGCGCCACCTGAGTACTGCATACTGCTCTGGTCACCTTACTGGTGGAGGGAAGAACACAGAGGGTTATGGTAAATGGGATTTTTCAGAGGCGAGGGATGTAACAAGTGCAGCACCTCAGAGGTCTGTGCTGGGGAAGGCACCATGGGCATTATCTACCCTTTCTGCAGGTGACAGTAAGATCTGGGCAAGGGTGGACACAGAGGAAGGAAGGGACAAGGGAACTCAGTGAGGATCTGGGTAGATTGGAGAGCTTGTCAAAGCTATGGCAGCTAGGCTTGAATGCTAAAACATGCAACGTGATGACCACTGGGAAAAGAAACCAAGAGTGCAGTTGAAATGGTAGGGGTTGGGGGAGAACACCACGGATGTAAAGGACCTAGAAGTCATTATATCAGGGAATCTGAAAACAGCAGCACACTGTAACAGAGCTATAGGTATGGCAAACTGGATGCTGGGGTGCACAGGGAGAGGGATATGCAGCAGAAGCTGGGAAGTGATCTTCCCACTGTACAATTCACTGCACAAGGTATGGAGACTGCACCCGAGCAAGGACTACAGCAATGTGGAAGCAGTACAGTGCAGGTAAACAAGACGGTCCACAGACGAGGCAAGACACATGAGGAGAGGCTGCAGGACTTAAACATGTGCAGCCTTGGAGGGAATAAAGAGATGACGTGTCCTCAACATACAAGTACCTGCATGGGTTAAATAAGGTGGATGCTAAGGTGCTTTTCTCACTGAGCTCAAAACACAGGGAGAAGTGGGAATTCACTGAGACTTGCAGCAGAAGGAGATTCAAAAGGGACGTCTGCCAAGGACATTTTCACTGAAAAGGTGGTAGACATGTGGAGGCAGTGATACAGGCCAAATCGGTGTGTAGCTTCAAACAAGGGATGAGATAGGTGTATGTGATTACTCAGAAAAGGGGTGGCAGAAACAAAGAATGGGGCAGCCATGAAGACCAGTGCAGAGCAGCCAACTAGGGTGGCGAATTACAGACCTATCTCCAACCTCCCATTTTTAGGGAAGGCTGTTGAGAAAATGGTGGCACTGCAGCACGAGGCACAACTTGCAGCCTTTGACATCTATGAGCCATTGCAGTCAGGTTCAGGGCCAAGCACAGCACTGAGACAGTGCTGGTTCGGTCTGCAAAATGACACGCCTTACAACAAAGGATAGAGAGATCGGTCAATTCTCACTGTCACTGACTGCCAGTCAGGTGGAGAATCTTCTTCAAGGTGAGCTTGCTCACCTATACGCATAACTTTTCAGGCCCTGGCTATCTGTCTGACTTCCTTACTCCTGCCATCCCCTATCGCTCCTCCGTTTCTCCACTGAAGGCCTCCTAGCATTTCTGAGGGCCAGGCTGAAAACCTCTGGTGATCGCTCGTTTGAGGTGGCCAGCCTGACCCTCTGGAACTCACTTCCGAGATCACTGAGGGAGGCCCCACTGGTGGAGGTATTTAAAAGGGGTCTGAAAACCCATCTGTTTAAGAAAGCATACCCTGGAAATTGATGGTTTTTATGACTTATTATCTTAGGCATTAACTTATTGCATTTATACCCTTTATGTGTGTACGGTTTGCCCCCTACCTACTCAATGCACTTTATGTAAGGTGCCCAGAGCCCCTGGGATTGGGCGCCATATAAAAATTAAATTCATACTTACTTATTGCTGTACGCACCATGGTTTCTCTGGAATGGCCGTTATTTTCCTCGTAATGTTAGGGGGCTCTTTTTCTCCCTAAGGGTGGTGAACCTATGGAACTGCCTACCAGCAGAGCCAGCGGACATGAACGCAGCTCTTCAAGGTAACCCTGGACAATTTCCTTCTTACCTAGGAAATCACCAGGTACTGTGGGTAACAGAGTGGAGGAATCCCTTTAAACTGGTATGTATTAGCACACCATACCTATTTCATCCCTGACTGTGAAGGGGGCACCTGACCTAGGGCCCCATTCTACCTTGAATTACTATGTCACTATGATTTACAGTCAATGCTCTCTGGAAGGTTAGACAAACTCACTCTTCGTTATGCCTCATCTCTCTCCAGAAGTGTGATTAACCTCACTCAGTAACCACACCCCTATCATGCCTTATCTCATTTAGCTGAAGCTACATTGCTTCAGGTTTTAAACTCAACAGTAAAGCCACTAGAACATGTTGCATTTTTAGGACACCAAAAATGGGAAAAGATTTAATGACAGAAGGAGTATTCAACAGGTAAGCACACAAGGTACAACCTGGGCAATTACAAAAGGCAGTACAGACAAATGAGCATAGTAAAGTAAGATAACAGAAGCAGGAGCATAAATACAGAAGAGGTAACATCGAGGGATACTGTACAATGCACAGAATGTACAGTCAAGGCACTGAAAGACATGTTAGTACAATTTGAGGCAGCAACCACGATTGGCAACAGTACTATACGTAACCCGAAAGCAGCAGCTTGTAACCAGATGAACGGAGCCAGGTCCAGTGGTAGGCCAAAGACCATGCATCATGTACAGGTGTGGGCCAAGTTGTCTTTCAAGTAACTCCATAAAGACCTTCTAAAAAAGTAGTATTATCACAAACAGATAGCAGGAAGGAGTTACAGAACCTAGGTGCACTCATGACCACCCATGGCAGTGCGAGTTTTTGATAAAGTTAACAAGGACATGTCATTTGATTGTAAGGGGTAGGGTTAACCAGGCTGGCCAACGTCCAGTCCTGTTTTGTTGTTTTTTTTCTTTGGGGGAGGAATATCCAAGCGCAAGCCAAATATAATGCTAAAAAGCCCCCCGTTTCTTGGTCATCAGGTTAAAATATTGTGAAACAATGCATTATGTCCAACTCTGAATACTTTTTGCATAAGTGAGACTTTTATCTTTAGTTATAGTTGTTGGCCAATTAAAAAACATGAAGCTCCAGCGCTCAGCACAATCATTAAGAGCGCAACTTGAATACACTGGTAACGTGACTTTAGCAAGTGGGGTATCCAAGAGAAATAATAATGAAGAAAAAAAGTTCAACTATGGATACTCAATAGTCCAAAGTAAGAAGTATAAGTAAAGAAAGTTTCTAAAATACTCAGTCATTATACACCCCATGCTGCAAGTTGTTACTAAAGCTAGTATCAGCACGGCCCAACCTTATTCAAATAATTAAGACCATTATTCTGAACATTTAGTGTTCTACAGAAATCCCTGTTCAACTGGACTTTCTAGTAATATTACTTTTGAACAGCTGTACACCCACAGAGGAAATTTCTAAATACAGTCAGCCTGCCCCTTGTGATTTACTAACAGCTACCCACAAGGAAATGTACATACCAGTGACCGACATACAGACCCTAAAAAGTGAGAGAGAGAGAGAAAAGATATTCACATAAGGTCTCTTGACTACAAGAGCATGTACTGTACTCTTGCTACACAGAGGACTTCCATACACATGCTGAATTCCTAAACGGTACTTTCAAATCTCCTGGCAACCTAACTAGTATAAACTATTTTTTTTTCTCCAAAGGAACCCAGGAAAAGGGTGAAGTATACTGGGCACCATCCTTTGCCAAACCTCTTACCCTCACAGTTAGGGTACAATGATGAGACATTCTACCGTTTGAACCACGTTTGTCAAAAATACAAAAAGCTATTTTCCACTTGCCCTCTAAGTACTTACATTAAGTTCACATCAGAATCTGCAAGTAAGAAAATATTCCTTTGTTCTAAAGTTTCTAGCTAAACCTTCCTTCTTTGCACTGTAGCCACTAAGGCCCTGTCCACACTATGCCTCTGTAACGTTACAGAGTGCCCAAACCGTTACCGCAACGGTTTGTGTTTACACCTGTAACGTTACAGCAGGCGTTTTCATAACCGTTGTTGAAACCACATATGAGGTGGTTTCAACAACAGTTAAAACCGATTACGCCTCGGTAACGTTCGGCGTAGTGTGGACATGTAGTAATGGTCCCCTGCAGGGTTCAGCACAGACCACGAGCTGCATCCTGGAACGGGTGCCACCGTAACAGTCACCCAGCACCCCTAGTGTGGACTGGCAGTACCGGTCCCATAATGGACACCGCCGCAATGGGGACACACTGCACCGCTCCCCGGCCTTAACAGACTGCATCTGTTACCAGGCCTAAGCAGTGTAGTGTGGACAGGGCCTATGTTCCTTTGTGGATCAGAAATACAATGGGTTTCTTAAATACCTACTGATGACAAATGTCCTGCCGATTTGCTACAGTTCCATCTTTAGCGATTATTTTAAGTTTGCGCCCCCACCCCAGTGGTGCAAAGCCAAAAGACTGTGATGTTAAACATTTTGACCCATCAAAAAATTATGAGTTTGAGGCACATCAAAATGATGACTTCCTGGCAAATACTGTTTTGAAAGTGCGGGGCGGCACAGTTATGCGTTAGTAACAAAAGCAATCTAATGCTCTATTTTGGTTTCCTTCACAATGACAAACAGTAGAAAATCTGTGAAAAACATTCCATATGAACCAGTAAATTGCCAACAAAAGCAGTGTTTTTCACAGTGGGGGGAAGTGTGTTCGTTGGTAAGTGCTTCATAAAATTAAGACCACATTTTCTGCTAATTTGTGCTTATGTAACTTGCAGTCTTTGTGGAACCCAGCAATCGTGCCACACTCACTAACACTTTCTCTCATCCGTTGCTTTGCTGGTATGCCGTTCACCACTTCAAAGGCAACTTCAGCTGCCCCAGCCGTGCACAGCATAGCTACCAATTAAATTACCTCAACAGTCCAAAAATATCCAATGCAGCAAGAATATCCAGAACTGGGAAGGGAGAAGCCAGAGAAGGCGAGGGGGGCAGCAAGGTCAGCACCCAGGGTGGGGGCTGACCAAATGAGCAGACACAAAAGACCGTTAGGCCTATTCTGCTGGCATTTTAGTGTGTTAGTATGTCTGAGAAAATCATTGGCTGCTTTGTTAGACAATCCTATAAAGGTCAGGAGATCCACTTTCAGGGACAACTATCAAGTGCTGCTCCACTGTCTCCACCTCAGCAACATTCGTGCTGAAGTTGTGTTATCAAAGCATCCAGGGTAACTAAAATACATATCAGAGCTCAACCCTTCCTCCAGTCCTCTGGAACCACTTATGTTTTCAGAAACTGGTAAACAGAATCGTCATAGGTGCAACCAGTATTTCCCTGAGCTGCCTCAATATCCTTGGATGCACCCCATCTGGCCCTGCTGCTTTGTCCAGTCATGTAAGAGCGTGTGTGTGTAACAGAATAAAGCAACCCATTACTCTTTTAATCCCATGGGGTGCCACATGCAGTGACGCAAGTGTGTATTTTGGCTGCTGCACTCCAGACATCCTGTGGCAACCCCTCCCCTTTACTCATGGCCCCATCTATACTACCATGGTTCACTCTGACCTTATTGCTCTGGTTGAGTTCTATAGCAGTACTAGAGGGCGGACCTATGCTATCACTCAGCTGACCTTCCTGAAGACATGTGCTCGCTATCTTGCAGGATGAGTCGCTGTCGGACATCCAGTGGTTTCACCATATAGGATCACTGATATCTTTCAAGCATTGCAATCTATATTCTCATGTCTGATGAACTACTGGAGATGCAACACAGACAATGGGACAGGAGTGCAGAACATTAATCACTTTTTTCTATCTTTTCAGTAAAGTCCACTGCATTATGCATGTGTAATGATGTGCAACTGTTTGCAATTAGTATTTGGACAAAATGACTGAGATCCTTCCCTTACTGAGCTGTGCAAGATTGTGAAGCACGGATCTGGGTACTAGTGGCAAGTGCAACCTCCTCTTGCACTATGGCAGGTGAACGGGTGGCATCAGCTGGCAGCACAAATATGCTCTCTATCCCTATTATAGAATTCAGTGGGACAGCCATGGCTACCATCAGAGTCACAGAGTGGCTAGGCAGTAACAAAAACAAGTGGCTCTCTGCCTTAAGTCTGCCAACTGCTCATACTGTAAGCTCTTGGGCTCGGTCTGCTCCTGAATCCTGTCCTGAATCATGGTGTGTGTGTGAGTGAGAGAGAGACTGTGTCTGCAGTTGCTAGCTGTCCTGCTAATTATGGTACTCCGTGCCCTCTGCTGGTCAACAATTAGCTCATCAAGAATGCACCCCGCTGCAGACCAGCTGAGTGTGTGCACATGTTGTGGCTTGCCCAGCGGAAGGGACAATAGGAGAAAGCGAGGTGGACAGCTAGCAATCTAGGCGCCGCGCAGCAGACGATGACGCTCGCCAACCGGAAATAGGAATACCGGAAGTAGGGGAGGAGAACGAGAGACGGACAAATACGGCTACTCCTGGCCTCAGGCTCCACGTAGGGTGAGAGAGTGCGCGCGCGCATGTGCAGTGGCCGCAATCCGGAAGTGACCGTAGGAGGGGAAACGGACGCGGACAGGGTTGGTTACGGCGAGCTGGGTCCGGGAGGATGAATGATCAGCAACGTCAGGAAAAGGAGTAGGAGCTCAGCGCCTGGCGACAGCAGACTCTTTCTACCCTCCGCCTCCCAGGTAATGTGTCTCGGCTTTACGTGCTCACAGAAATCATTCAGAACGCGTTATGTATTTGGTCATTCATTGTCGTTTTTAATTATTGGGCGGTGTCGCAGCGCCGAACTGCCCTGCTGCGAGGCCCTGTCGGTGCCTTGAGTAGCGATCGCCGAGCTGCCAGCAGGCCGTGCTGCAATACAGGCATTAGGGAGGCGGGGGTTGTTGTGCTAGCATTTCACTAAATGTACCAGAGCTAAGTAAAGGCACAATTAATTAAAGTTGACACGGAAAGAAAGTCCAGGCATATCTCTCAGCCAGTGGCGTATTTATTGCACGCACCTGCGTACAGAAAAAAATGCAGCAACGCTCATTTTTTTAAATATTGATCCCAATTCCCAAAACCTGGCCTTCCAGTCTTTGGCATGGGGGAGGCTGGGGGGTGACAGCTGTGGACCTCACTCCAAGTCAGGCATGCAGGCACTGCAAAATGTTGGTACCCGGCAAAGCCCTCGGACCAGGTGCGTCTTTACTGTGCCTGCCAACCACTAGCGGTAGTTTTTCCCACCTGCTTTTGGGTTGCCATGTGAGAGAGAGAGAGAGTCTTCAGCTGCTGCTCGTAGTACCATCGTTGGGCGTGACTTGTGAGAGGGAAAGTCGGGACCCGGGACTCATCCAGTCCATCATAGTGCTCGCCTTGTTGTTCTCGTCCCTGCCTAGGGTGGTCCCTACCGCCCGCTCTCCTTTTATTGCCTGCAATCGTGATAAAAACAATGCCCCCTTTCTTCAGGGAATTGGGATCAGCATTACAAAAAAGGAGTGTTGCTGCATTTTTTTCTGTATGCATGGTTACGCCACTGCTACAGGCAGGTCATGGGAAGGGGGAGCAGGTTAAAATTACTTGCACAAAAGTCCTTTTTACAGCTACACAGTCTGCCATTTATTTGTACAAATAAGGGAGCAATAGGTTGTGTATGATTTTTGTCTCAAAATAATTCCATTGTTTTGCAATGCAAACCACATATGGGAATCACAGCCTAGTATTCTGCATCTCATTTGCTTTCAATACCCCAACCTCATAGCTACTGTATTACATTAGCTCATGCAAAAATAATAGTTATTCAAGGGGTGTTGGTTCTTTAAGAGGATATGTAATGCAAAATTTATTCAAAAGCGCTTGTGGCTCCCATGTTCTTCTGATCATGCCATTTATCTTAACATCATGTCCTTTAGTTTAGCTATAAAAGTGTTTAACTAGATGATCATACTAAAAATAGCAGATGACCCATATTTTATAAGTTTAGAAATACCAGTAGTTGTCCAGATTTCCAATGTCTTTTTTCCCCAGAAAGTTAAAAGCCGCCTCCCATCAAATTTTTGATAACTGAGTTGTTTTTTTTACCAGTTATTTTACCAGGTGAGACACACAAAGCTAAAAGCTTGTTTGCAGGTGCAACCTGGGAGCACAAGGAAGTTAAGTGACTTGCTCAGGGTCACACAGTATGCACCTAGGGGGCTGTGGGATTCAAACCCAGGTCTCCAGATTTGCAGCTCAGAGAGCCTTAACCCACTGCGCCATACTGCCTCTTGAGAACAATTTATAATTACAATGCAAATATAATTTATAATTGCTCTACAGTATTGCATAACTGTCTGTTTAGTGATGTCGTATGCCAACCTCTCTCCCCTTTAGTGTGCAGTGCAGATGCTCTGGCTTTGGAGGATCAAAGGAATTTTCTTGTTTTGCTTGTTGCTTACTTTTAGCTTATATGGAACAGCACTAAACAAGATGATCACCAGTGAGGGGGAATGTGAAAAAGTTAAGTAATTACCTGCATGAGATTTATTTTGCCCATATGTTAGTGTTTTTTATATATAAAAAAAAAAATTACATGAAGTTAACAGATGTTCAGCTTTTAAGAACAGCGAGTTGTGCCTTTAAGCAAATCCATGGAACTGAACTGCATGAAATGGCAGCCAAGCATCAATCATTGGGCTCGACTTCAGTAGCTGCATATAGGGCAGAGGATGATGGGTTAACAACATGAAATAGCAGCCGGGTTTAGTGCTGCTACTCCCCCTGATTTTGGTGGCCATCCTTGATGGTTCTGGGCTTCTTTGATGTTGCAGACTAATCGATTGCATCTTAGTGGAGCTGGGCACACAGTAAAGAGGAAAGAATTCAATTTCTGATATGTCCATTTCTCCTTCAAAATCCATGAGCATGGATGACTAGCATGAGACAGCAGCTGTGTCCTCCTGACAGAGCTTCTGAACTGGTGATGGTGGTGTGTGTGTGTGTTTTTGGGGTTAAGTTTTGCAGGCAAACCTCACAATCAGCTGGTGTGTTTCTATGGACCTATATCAATCTGAATGACATTTCTCCTTCTCACCTTCTCAGAGGTGCTGCCTGTCAGTGGCATGAGTGAGGTGAGGTACTTTGCACCATGCAGTTTAACAAATGGTTAAAAAAATGGTGTGGAGCACAGGGGTTTGGCTTCATTGGGGACTGGGATTCCACCTGGAGGGACACCAGGCTATACTGGCAGGATGGTCTGCATCTGTCCAGGAAGGGAACAAGTCTTTTGGGCAGTCGGTTTAAATGCTTCATTGGCAAGCCGTTAAACTAGTCAAGGGGGGAGGAACTGATGAGCAGAAGGAAAATCCCAGCCTCCCCCTACAAAACAGGATACTAAATGAGAAAAAGACCAAGGTAGAAAGGTCAGTGGGGGTTGCCGCTACAGAAGGTAAAGCCCAAAAAAAAATGGAGAGCAATGAGTACCAATGCCCATAGTCTGGGTAACAAGCTTCCTGAATTAGTGGCCTTGATGGAGGAGGAAGATCTGGATATTGTGGCAGTCACAGAAACATGGTACACACAGAACCATGACTGGGACGTAAACATACCAGGATACACTATCTACAGGAGGGACAGGGAAGTACGTCCTGTCTAAATTCTATTCTGTCCCACTTACACTACTACTGCAACTGTGACTGGGTTCATATTCTCCTCGATCATTGACAGATGCTGTCATTTGTAGCCTTCAGTTTTCTGATAACCGTCTAAAGTAGGATGTTGCAGGAGTAAACAGTCATCTGGTGGATGCTCTCAGTTGGGTGGGAGAGATGTCACACGAGTGGTCCATGCATCAGGAGGTGTTCTCTCAGTGGGGCACCACTGTGGTGCATCTGTTTGCATCCTGGGAGAACAGAACAGTGATGTCGTTTTGCGCCCGCTCCCCACAGTCCGGGGCACTGTTGGGGGATGCCTTTGCTAGGCCCTGGACCCCAGACCTCATGTACACCTTTCCTCTTGATCTGCAAGGGGTGATAATGGCCCTGAAGTACAAGACAGGCATGATCCTGATAGCTCCAGACAATCCCAGGCTGTTTTGATAATCGGATGCCTTCAACCTCAGCAGCAGGCCGCTGTGGTGGTAACCTCCTTGTCTGGACCTACTGACCAGACAACAGGGGAAGGTCCTGCACCCAGACCTTCGATCCCTGCATCTCACAGTCTAGTTCCTGAGTTGCTAGAGTTCCAGGCCTTGGGTCTTTCGAAAGATGTACTTCATATTGTGGATTCCTCCCAAAAAGAATCACCTCGTAGGTGCAGTGCACTAAAATGGAAGAAGGTCTCCATTTGATAGGCAGGGCTGGGAGCTTGACCCCCTTGCCTTCCCTGTTGTGAACATCTTTGGTCCCTCTCTCTGTGTGCGACTACCCTCAACGTGCATCTGGTAGCTATATTGGCATATCAGCTGTTGGCTGTAATGCTGACGGCGACCCAGGACAAGGTGGTCAGGCACTTCTTCAGAGGCCTAGACTATGGTCCCCTTCAATGTGTAAACCCCCACCACCATGGGACCCACTGCTGCTGCTGGCCATGCTCATGGGAAAGTCATGTGAGCCTATGCATAGGTGTGAGATGTTACAGCTGTGGTCATAACTCGCTTTGGGGCCGCAGCCATCAGCTGCACCCTCCCTGTAATCTGGAGTATTATCCAAAAGTCAATAAAACTTGTGTCGCTGGCAAGCATGATGCTATTCAAGGCTTTACTCCAATGCAAGCTCTCTGAATCATGTGAATGCTAAACTTAAGGGCATCTCCATCCTGAACCCTAGAAGTACTGCACAGAAGTGGTTTCTCACTGCCTATCTTCTACCTACCCCTCCATCCCCTCCTAGTGCCTATCCTGAGCCTCCTTTCGCTTAGCCTCCTCCTGACTCTAGTGTACTCCTCCCAGCCCAACATACCCCTTATCCTGTCTACCTAGGCCCCATCCCCAGCTCTTCTGTTTGACAGCACTCCCCCCCACCTCCTTTCCCTACTATTTATCTTTGCTTCTTACGCACTAAATGTGCGTCTCTACTATCTGCAGCCTTGTTAACTCATTGAGTCACCTATCATTGCCACTGTCGTGCTCAGAATGTCACTGAAAATGATTCTTATCTATCGTTACTCTATTTGTGCTTGCCAGTGATCACTGTACTTGTACATATCTCTCTTTTTCTCTGAGTGATTATATCTGTTATTTATCTTGCTGACTGCCCCAGGTCCACCTTGTAAATCAGCCTGTCTCAATGGTGTCTCACCTGGTAAAATAAAGATGATTGATTGATAATGTCTGCCACAAGGATCAAGGAGCTCCATGCACTTTTTTTATGGAGTCTCCTTATCTTATCTTCCACAAGGACAAGGTCATCATTCGCCCCAACTCCAAGTTCCTCTTGAAGGTCTTTTTGAAGTTTTACCTTAAGCAGGTGATCAACCTTCAGGCATATTTTATAAACCTAATCTCGAGGGCTGATCACCTGGTCCATACTCTGGACCTGCGAAGTGTGTTTTTTTTATTACAAGGAGCCCATGGCTGCAGTTCATGGTGAGGCTAGTTCACTGTTTGTAACATATGCTGAAGCCATATCTGCAGACTGGCAGCAAAGCAAATGATTGGCAGGTAGATAAAAATCATGCATTGATCTATACTATTGGTTGGCAGGTAGAGAGCCTCCCAAAGGGCTAAGGGCTCTTTCCAGTGGACATACTGCTGCCTTGGTTACTGCTTTCAGAGACATCCCACTACAGGAAATATGTAGGGCTGCAACAGAGAGGAAACCACACAGCTTCATCTCCCACTACAGAATCAAAGTTGAGTCACATTGGAATGCGGCTTTTGGGACCTTGGTTCTCCTATCTGTTTCCCAGCTAGGGGTGTGCACCTTGCCCCTTCTTCCTGGAGAACTGCTGCTAGGAGTCTACCAGACTCTCTTTAGTGAATTCTTTCCACACCCTTAGAAATATAGGTTATTTACCTGTAACTGTAGATCTTACCTGAGTCAGTCTTCACCATTCATAACTGGTGGACCATAGCCAGATGCGCTGGACCCTCCCAGGAGCAGTAACTTTAAAGATTTTGAGCTGGGGGAGCTGAAGTCAGGGTCAGTGCTGCCCACAAGGCTGACATATTTATGTGGTGCTCACGGACTGGCCAGTAACTGACGCTGACTCCTCCCAGCCCTCAGTACTGCTTTTCCCACTGTCGAGACAGCAGCTCGTGAGGAGCACAGTTACTTGGAACTGTGTCACAGTCTGCTTGCCACCGAATTTTGCTTGGTGCCATTTTGGTTTTACTGAATTTGCCTAAATCCCATGGGCATGTTTGCCATACCCATGGGATTTAGGCAAATTCTGTCAAAACAGTGCTGGGGGATATAGATATTGCTCTATTTCCGTACATAAGGGCAATATTATGGTATGGGCAGTGTAGTGTCATTTTCTTGTGATATTACCAGTGAGATCCTGGGGGGTGGTGAGGAGTGCCACTATTAAAATGCTGGCTGCACTGGAGCTTCGGAGGATTTTTACGAGTGATGAGGTACTTGAACTGTTTATTTCTTATGGTGCTTGCAGGGGGATCAGAGAAGTGAAGCCTCGATTTGCACAGCTGTCAGGGTTTTACCTTTCCCCATAGAACTCCTTTAAAAAAAAATCTAAGACAGAGAGCCCTATATTCAAAACTTTGCCCAGGGCTAAATTAGCACTGCTCGGTGTGCAAACTTAGCCCAGACCCAATGGCCCGCTATTTTCAAAAGGAATAGCTCAGAGCTAAATTTGCTGAATATAGCATGCAAAGGAAGCCAGGCAAACTGGGCCAGGAGTGCAGGGCAAAATAGCCTGGGAATAAGACAGCTCTGAATATAGCAACCAGGAAGTGCAAACCACAACAGCAACCCAGTGCACACTGACCAGAAGGACTGTAGAGGTGAAATATGTGGCCAATGTGTGTACCAGCAGAGGAGTGGTGTCAGCAGAGCTGCAAACATCAGCGCATGTGAATGTACAGTGTGCAGAAATGGAGTCCACCTGTTGGTCAGTCTGGAAGTACAGGGTCTGGCTGCATCTGCCCACAGCTCCACCTGTACATCAGTTGGGAGGAGCATGGTGGCAGCTGCAGGCTACATATGTACAGAACTGCGTAGAATAATGTGCTCAGGGACTGTACAGCACAGGCACTGGTGATAGTGCTGGATGCAACAGTCCACCTATAGGTCCTATACAGTGCACAGCAGACAGTACAGTGACAGGGGCCTGTGATGTGTTGGACACAGCAGTGCCTATGTTGTGGTCAGCAGCATAGACTGCTGCACTGTGGACAGTACTGTACTGCTGTTGTGTGACTCGGATGCTGCACTACTGGCATGGGATGCTCACAGTGACATACGCATGCTGGGTTGCTGTGCAGTATGTGACTGGGGGGGGCCTTACCATCGGACAGGCACACAGGTGTTGGGTATTCCCTACACGGGACCATTTGCACTGTGTGGCTTGTCCCAACCATGTGGCAGCACCCAGTATGAGGTGCGGACTGGTCACCTCTACATCCCTCATGCCACTAGTGCTGCATGTGTGGGCTGGCATCTGTTGGTGTCCACAGAAGGGTGGTCTGCAGGTATGTGCTGTATGGCTGCACTGCCGTGGTTTCCACTGGGGGCCGGGTCACCATGTACTGCCTGGCATGGCTGGGACTGGTGGCAGATGATGGCATCATTGTGATGCCATCAGTGAGCAGCTATTTCCTCTATGTCTGACTTATTTCTTATGTGTGTCATACTTATTGATTAGGGTCGTGCAAATGTTAAGCAATGCAGCGCAAAGCCATTAAGTCATGCAAGGCTGGTTTGCCCAGAGTTGACAACCTTTTCCTGGGTGGTAATTTGCACCATGCAAAGTGTTGCTCTAAGTCTCACAAAACCATTTTGCACAGTGCTATTTGCTGAATATAGCATTGCGCTGACACACCGCTCAGTTTGCCCCTTGCATATGTTATCAGTTTGCTCAGTGATAATGCAGTTTGCATGCACTATTTGAGCTTTTTAATACAGCAGGCACTTGCTAACAGCGCTAAACCTGGGCAATGGGTAGCACACAGCGTAACGTTTTGAATAAAGGCGCAGAGTCGGCAGAGGAACACAAGTTTAGACAAGAATGGCTGTGAACTAATTTAACTCTGGAGACTCTCCTGGGATCTCCACGGTGCTCCTACTGCTTCTCTTTCCACGACCCTAAAACCCGTAGGGTCGGGTATTTATTTATTTATTGAAATTTTGGTGATTGGTAAGCCCTTTGAGACAAAGTTCCTTTTTCAGGGGTGACCCAGGGTTACGTTAAATAACAGGAATAACAAAGGAATATACATGGATTTTTCATACATATACATACAGTTTATACACCAGACGTGGATTTAGACAGTAAAAGTACAAAAAAATACAGTAATCTATAAGGCAGAGAATACAATCGTTATTCATGCTTACAGCAGTCTTTGATAAGGTTTATGCAGCAGTCATATTAGAAAGGGCTTGCAGTGAAAACAGTTGCAGGGGCAGCAGTCCAAAAGAGAGATTTAAGAGTTTGCTTAAACTGCCCCAAGGTGGGGCATACTTGGGCTGCTGGGGGCAAGGAGTTCCAGAGATGCAGAGCTGAAAATGAAAATGATCGTGTACCATACTTTCATAACTTTCAGTGTAGGGAAGGCTGCGACTCTGAGGGGTGAGCAAACTGCTTGCATCAAATTATGCCAGAGAAGCTAGGTGAGGTGAAGGGTTCCAGTAACTTGAAGGTGAGGCAATATAGGGGATAGCGCAATCTGCTTTTGAAGAAGGGCCATGCCAAGGTAGTTAGCATTGTGCAATGGTGGGTTTTGGGATGTGCACCAGCTGCGAATTGCTCTGTCCTATGGTAGTGTATTCTAAGCCTGTGTAGGGTGGGCTCTCGCTGAGCCTGGATTGCCTGGGCTCCATATAGTAAGAGAGGGGGGAGGGAAGCTGAAGGCGATGGTATGATGTGCCTCTCTAGACAGGTAGGGAGAAAGTTTATATAGTATTCCTAGCTTTAGGTTGAGCATTTTAGTCAGTGCCTCTACATAGGGTTCAAAGGTCATGGATCGATCTAGGGTCATTCCCAGGTATTTGAAGGTAGTACTACTTACAACATTCTTGTCGAGATCAAAGTGTCTCCCTCCATCTCCCTTCCATCTCCTTCCTTCCATCCTCCCTCATTGTGTTCTCTGTGTACCCCAGAGGCTCTGGTGCCCTCTGTACAACCCAAACCCTCCAGCAACACCATTCATCTCTCTCTCTCTCTGTCCTTCTTTTAGCTTTTGTTTTCTTCTATTATTTTCCTTATTCTATCCCTGTGGCTCTTTTCCTCCTCCCTTCATTTCTTTCTTTTCTCTCCCTCTCTTCTCTGTCATTCTTTTTCTTCTATTCCTTTCCTTATTCTATCCCAGTGGCTCTTTCCTCCTCCTTTATTTTTCTCCTCCGCGAGCAGAACTGAGGGCTGGGGGGAGTCGGTATCAGTTACTGGCCAGTCCATGAGTGCCACATAGAACATCAGCCTTGTGGGTGGTGCCGTCCCTGATACCAGCTCCCCCAGCTCAAACTTCTTGAAGTTATCCCTCCCGTGAGGGTCTGGTTCCTCCGACTATGACCCACCAGCAATGAAATGGTGAGGATATGCAGGAAGATCTACAATTATGGTGAGTACATACTTTTTCTTTCTGTTAGTAGTATACAGTTCACATCAACACACCCCACCCAGCTTCCCCGGTGGGTCACCCATGGATCTTTGCTTCCAGCTTGCAAAGATCTGACATCACGGGGCGGAACTGGAGGATATATACCACCTCAATGGTGGGAGTAACTTTACTTAAAGATGTCAGACAAATCAGTATTTCCGATGTAATGGCCAGAGTGTGGATATGAACGGTATATCAATCCTAGACTACTGTTACAAGTGAGTAACCTACATGTACTCACCTGTAACTATAGTTCTGTTAGTGGTACAGTTCACATACACAGAACCCACCTGACCTTCCCTGGCAAGTGGCAGCCAGATCTGTGCTTCCAGTGGGTGATGATCTGATGTCACAGGGAGGATACAACATATATACCATCCAGGTGGTGGGAGGGGCTTAGCTAGAAGACTTCCAATGACTTATCTGTCTCCAGCCAAACTGCCAGAGCATTGATGTAAACTGTATGCCACTTGCAAAACTATGATTATGTAAGGATTTACCCACTCCAGAGCGTGGGTCTAAAGCTACCAACTTTCTGAGGCCTAAAACTGGGATGGTCCATCCTGGACATGAACCCCCCAACGTCACTCCCACAGGCACTGCCGCAGACAGCACTGCACACAATCAATTATATTTTGCTGCTTGCTCTGACAATGCCGCCCCACAGTAACACCAGTAGCAAACATCCAGGTTAAAACAACACATCATTCTGCTTCAGCAAGTTCCAAATCATGATGTACAGAAAGTTTGTTAGATGCAAACCTGCATTAAACTGTGATCAGACATTCGAGCTGCATGTATTGCCTCTCCTGACAGTCCCATCCAACCCACTTACACTCACCTCATTTGCTGAGCAAACTTCACTTCACTGAGTCCCACCACCACAACAGATTGTTTTCACACACTTCCCTACAGCTGATCAGGTTCAGGTACCTTAGTTCACTGCTGCCAGTCTCTTCTCTGTCTGGAGTCCCTCTCAGCTGCTGGCAAGCAGACGTCCTTATGTGCTTGTTTGCACTACTACCCAGTTTAATCTAACAGAAAGGAATATGCTTTACTGTGCTCCCTCTGACATGCTTGAGGTGCAGCACAGGCGAAGGGTTGAAGTTGCAAACTGCTGTCCAGCCCGAGCAGTGCCACAGTGGTGCCGAAGTAACTGTCACTCACTGATTAGCAGTCAGCAAAAAAAGGGGGGGGCAAAACTGGGACAAGGAAGCAAAACCAGGACAAAAGTGATATTTTGCAAAACTTGTGGGGACACTGGGACTGTCCTGGGAAAATAGGGACAGTTGGTAGCTTTACGTGGGTGTCTCAGGGATTAATGTATGGCTGGGGGGGGGGGTTGGAGGTTCCAACCACCCAGTCATACATTCATCCCTGAGAGACCCACGCTCTGGAGTGGGTTAATCCTCTTGTAACATGTGGAAGAGAAATGGTTCAGTGCTCTTTTTATGTTTCCTTTCCTCATGTTACAGTTGCATAAAAGTGATCTTAAAGTGCAAAATTACAAAGGAGGATATCAAGGTTCCTACCATGGGGAAGAGAAAGGGTGTTGCAACTGACTATTGAAACTGATGCTTAACTTTTATATTGTGACTACAGTGAACAATTACTGACTACATGCAGATGAGATCAACATTTCAGAATATGTGCTCATTTTAACTGACAGTTTTGCAAACTGTGGAATCGTATCTGTTTTTTTTGCTGTGTTTGATGTTTGGGATTTGGCACTGCCAGACTGCGTGGAAGGCAATGCAGTCAGGGCGGGCTGGGATGTGTGCCCACACACTACGCCATTCACAGTGGTGTGGAGTGCTGGGAGCAGGGGATGCACCTTATGCTGGGTAACACCCAGGAGTAAGGGATATGTGCCTCCCGATGCTGCCGCTGGCAGTGGCATGGACGGGGGCACTGCAGACCCCTCACATGCTGCTTCAACCCATAAATTGGCATGGAGGGCTGGGGCAGAGGAGAGGGCACCCTCCCACCCTGAGCCTGCAGCACACATTGCACCCTCCATCTTGTTTTCACATCCCATGGGTGCAAGAGATCCACTCATGGACTGGGTCCAGGCATCCCATTGGATGTGCACCTGGTCTGCAGAACACTCCACCATGCACCTGCGTGCTGGGGGTGTGCAGCCACAGACAGGTGGCTGGCATTAGTGAATGCTGGTGCAGGTGCACAGCTACATGGGTGGGGTACGCTATGATTTTGTGTACCCCTGCCCACTTTGAGCATAGGGCCCATTAAGGCTTAATAAGTCTCCCAGTATGATAGATTTAAGCAATAAACCAGGACAGGGTATGGGTTATACTGGGATTTACCCATGCCTGGTGTGATTTGGTCATGAGGTGTAGCAGAGTGACCAAATTCACACCAGAATTGGGTAAATCCCAGCATAACCCAAATTCTGGAGTGGTTTATTGCAATTATTCAATGGTTCACTTTTTTGGGGTGAGGAAAAGAAAAAAGGAAATGCTGTTTTCTTATTTTAAATTACTACTTCACAAAAAAATAGTTCCTTGTTGGTAGGAAGACTGCTGCCTGCACCCCCCACTCTGTGCCCCGTGCCCCAACCATCTTATTCTATGACTCCTGAACTTGTTTCACAAATTTAACTACTGGGCCACATGAAGAAAATGTGTTGGAGCCTTCAGTCCCTACTTCTGCATTGCTTCAACTAGTATAACAGGTTTACCTGAAGGATGATGGTGCAAGGTGTGAAGAACCTGTTGCCGCGGTTTTGGTCAGAAAACAAAAACTAGCCACGATGAATTACACTGTTTTAAGTGACAGAGGAGGTACTGTCCAACAACATGTTTTATTTTACCTATTTTCCCACTTCTTTTGGGCCACACGTCTGACTGAAGATTTCCCACACAGCGGGTGTTCGGCTGTGGTGAGTGAGCAGCGATGTTATTCCAGCTGCATTCACTTTTTGTAAGGGACTAGCGAGCTGTGAGAGTACTTTTGGGACATTTGCCATAGAGGTTTTCATTCTTCTGATGGAGTGACTCTCTCTCAAGTACCACTGCTCCTGTACTTGCTGATCCCCAGTAGATTGCCCCCACAACGGGGCCAGGAAGGAGGTTGCCAGCTTCTCCTCCCTCCCAGAACCCAGGTATGTCCCCCAGGAGTGGCACACCGTCATCGAGCATGCCAGGCTCATTTTCCTTCCTCCCGGTTACCCAAACCCAAATCCAGGCATGGCCCCCAAGAGTGGCAGGCCATTATCGAGCCTGCCAAGCTCATTCTCCTCACCCTCGCAGAGACCCAATCCAGAACTTAGGGATGGCCCTCAGGAGTGGCAAATCATCATTGAGGCTGCCAGGCTCGTTCTCCTTCCTCCAGGAGACCCAGCCCAGAATCCAGGGTTGGCCCCTGGGAATGGCAAACTAACATCAATCCTGCCGGGCTCATTCTCCTTGCTCCTAGAGAACCAATCCAGAAGCCGGAGATGGCCCCCAGGAGTGGTAGATCATCACCGAGCCTGCTGGGCTCATTCTCATTCCTCCTGGAGAACCAATCCAGAACCTGGAGATGGCCCCCAGGAGTGGCAGATCATCATCGAGCCTGCCAGCCTCATTCTCCTCCCTCTTGGAGACCCAATCCAGAATCCAGGGATGGCCCTCAGGAATGGCAGACCATCATCGAGCCTGCCAGGCTCATTCTCCTCCCTTCCAGCGGCCCAACCCAGAATCCAGGGATGGCCCCAGGAGTGGCAGACTATCATCGAGCTTGCTAGGCTCGTTCTCCTCTCTCCTGTAGACCAGACCCAGAACCCAGGGATGGCCCCCAGGATTGGCAGAGCATTTTCAAGCATACCTGGGTCATTCTTCCTCCGGGAGATGCAATCCAGAGATGGTCCCCAGGAGTGGCAGACAGTTATCGAACCTGCCAGGCTCGCATCTTCATCCCGGTGAGCCAAACCAGAATGCAGGGATGGCCCCCGGGAGTGGCAGCTCATCATCGAACCTGCTCAGCTCATTCTCCTCCCTCCTGGAGACCTAATCCAGTGATGGCCCCCAGGAGTGGCAGACCATCATCGAGCCTGCCAGGTTCATTCTCCTCTCTCCCAGAGACCCAGTCCAGAACCCTGACATGGCCCCCAGGAGTGGCAGATCATCATTGAGCCTGCCAGGCTTGTTCTCCTCCCCCCCCAGAGGCCCGCCCCAGGAGTGGCAGACTATCATCAAGCCTGCTAGGCTCATTCTCCTTCCTCCTGTAGACCCGACCCAGAACCCAGGGATGGCCCCCAGGAGTGGCAGAGCATCATCAAGCCTACCAGGCTCATTCTTCTCCCTCCCAGAAACCAGAGATGGCACCAAGGAGCGGCAGACCATCATCGAGCCTGCCAGGCTCATTCTCCTCCCTCCTGGAGACCCAATCCAGAACCCAGAGATGGCCCCCAGGAGTGGCAGACCATCATCTAACCTGCCAGGCTCGTACTCCTTCATCCCGACGAGCCAACCCAGAATGCAGGGATGGCCCCCGGAGTGACAGACCATCATCGAGCCTGCCGGGCTGATTTTCCTTCCTCCCAGAGACCCAATCCAGGAATGGCCCCCAGGAGTGGCAGGCCACCATCGAACCTACCAGGCTCATTCTTCTCCCTCCCGGTGACCCAATCCCGAATCCAGGGATGGACCCCAGGAATGGCAGACCACCGTTCAGCCTGCCCGGCTTGTTCTTCTCCTTCACGGAAACCCAATCAAGAACCCTGGCATGGCCCGCAGGAGTGGCAGATCATCATCGAGCCTGCCAGACTCATTCTCCTCCCTCCCAGAGAACCAATCCAGAATCGGGAGAAGGTCCCCAGGAGAGGGAGATCATCATTGAGCCTGCCAGGCTCATTCTCCTCCCTCCTGGAGACCCAATCCAGGAATGGCCCCCAGGAGTGGCAGACCATCTTTGAGCCTGCCAGGTTCATTCTCCTCTCTCCCAGAGACCCAGTCCAGAACCCTGACATGGCCCCCAGGAGTGGCAGATCATCATTTAGCCTGCCAGGCTTGTTCTCCTCCCCCCCCCCCGAGGCCCGCCCCAGGAGTGGCAGACTATCATCAAGCCTGCTAGGCTCATTCTCCTTCCTCCTGTTGACCCGACCCAGAACCCAGGGATGGCCCCCAGGAGTGGCAGAGCATCATCAAGCCTACCAGGCTCATTCTTCTCCCTCCCAGAAACCAGAGATGGCACCCAGGAGCGGAGACCATCATCGAGCTGCCAGGCTCATTCTCCTCCCTCCTGGAGACCCAATCCAGAACCCAGAGATGGCCCCCAGGAGTGGCAAACCATCATCTAACCTGCCAGGCTCAGACTCTTCATCCCGACGAGCCAACCCAGAATGGGGGATGGCCCCCGGAGTGACAGACCATCATCGAGCCTGCCGGGCTGATTTTCCTTCCTCCCAGAGACCCAATCCAGGAATGGCCCCCAGGAGTGGCAGGCCACCATCGAACCTACCAGGCTCATTCTTCTCCCTCCCGGTGACCCAATCCCGAATCCAGGGATGGACCCCAGGAATGGCAGACCACCGTTCAGCCTGCCCGGCTTGTTCTTCTCCTTCACGGAAACCCAATCAAGAACCCTGGCATGGCCCGCAGGAGTGGCAGATCATCATCGAGCCTGCCAGACTCATTCTCCTCCCTCCCAGAGAACCAATCCAGAATGGAGAAGGTCCCCAGGAGAGGGAGATCATCATTGAGCCTGCCAGGCTCATTCTCCTCCCTCCTGGAGACCCAATCCAGGAATGGCCCCCAGGAGTGGCAGACCATCTTTGAGCCTGCCAAGCTCATTCTCCTTCCTCCCCTGAGACCCAACTCAGAATCCAGAGTGGCCCCTGGAAGTGGCAAACCAATATTGAGCCTGCCGGTCTCATTCTTCTCCCTCCTGGAGACCCAATCCAGAACCCGGGGACAGCTCCTAGGAGTGACAGGCCATCATTGAGCCTGCCAGGCTCATTCTCCTCCCTCCTGGAGACCCAACCCAGAATGCAGGGATGGCACCCAGGAGTGGCAGACCACCATCGAGCCTACCAGGCTCATTTTCCTCTCTCCTAGAGACCCAATCCAGGACCCAGAGATGGCCCCCAGGAGTAGTAGATCATCATCGAGCCTGCCAAGCTCGTTCACCTCCCATCCGGAGACCCAATCCAGAACCCGAGGACGGCCCCCAGGAGTGGAAGATCATCATCAAACCTACTGGGCTCAGTCTTCTCCTCTCAGAAACCCAATCCAGAATACAGGGATCGTCCCCCAGGAGTGGTAGACCATCACTGAGTCTGCCAGGCTCATTCTTCTCCCTCCCGGAGACCTAATCCAGAGACCGCCCCCAGGAGTGGTAGACCATCATCGAGCCTGCCAGGCCTGTTTTCCTCCATTTTCCCCACAGCCTCTCCCCTACCTGTGTGAGCACGTTAGATTGAGGCTCCTGATCCATACTGCCCTCCGGCCACTGCCAGGGGGCAGTCAATGAGAGGGATGACAAGTCTCCCTCCCCTCAAAAGAGGAGAACAGTCCCCTGGACACTCGATCCTCTCTGCCAGCTGTCAACCCCCAGCAGATGTGGCTCATTCCCGAGCCTGGGTTGCCGACGTGGCACAAGGTGTGATGACCAGCGCCTCAATCTCCAGCACCACGGGCTGGACCCATTAGCATTTTGTAAATTCTACTGGCACCCTCCTTTCTCCACTACCAAATCTATAAGGTTGACCATTCTGATTAATCATAACTGACAATGCCTCTCTCATTCATAAATATTCATGAAAGCGAGTTATTGAAGCCCATATTCATTTCGACTTGTGTAAGAGAGTAAACAACACCAGTCTCTGGGTTAATCAAATCTTGACCACCAATATCCCTTTCTTTAGCCCGCCCTCATTTTCTAATGGTTTCCTCTCAGCTTCTATTCTGCATTATGCAATAAAGGCTGTCCTTTGTTTGGTATTTCTATCTTTTCTAGAGCAGATGACATACCTTTGTATGCTGCTTTGATCCCAGTCATTGCTGGGTGAGTCGATATTGGTAATGGTTGCATTTAAGGTCCATCGTAGTCATACACAACTCCTTCTGTGTAACTCTGTCACACTAATGTACACACCTTGCTGTAGGTTTTGTTTTATGATGTTTTGTTTATTTCTTTATTTCAGACCAGGGACAGAAATCTGATTGGAGACATGGTTGGAGCCCAAAATAACAGTTCAAGAGCAGGCTGCTGTAACTGTACTGTGACGACCTTGGGGACGGTGTTTTCCACTGTAATTGTGATTAAATATGTGACAGAAATCATGGAACTGGTGACATCACTTCAGAGTTATCAACAAAAGGGTGTGAAGATGCTGCTTAGTTTGCTCATAGATGTTACCAGAGTTTGTACTGCATCTTTAAAAATGTGTACTCTGCAGGGCATTCTCTTCACGTATACTGTTCAAAGGTATTTTCTAAAAGTGCAACGCAGTAGCTTTAAAGATAATTAAATGCAACTTGTACTCAGTCAGTACACCTTGCCTCAAGGTCTAAAGGGTACAAGTCCTTGCTCTACCAGCATCTACCCACAGCTTTAGAAAACACAATGAAATGTGGCAACACTGTTTCATTAAGATTATTATGCTAATGCTATGTGAGGGGTTCCATTCACAGTAGGCCACAGGAGCTCAGTTCCTCCACCTCTTAAACAAGCATTTGTCAATGCCGAATGTTGATTGCGTTGGTCTGTTGAGTTCGCTCAGTGGCCTTCTGTCACTTGCTTGTTCTGTTTCTCCCAGTGCTGCAGGCTGCTGTTTTGCAATGGACTCCTGCCTGCATTGGCACCCTTTTCTGTCCACAAAGAAATTCGTAGCTGTCCCAACAGAGCTCTGTGGAGCTCACTCACTCCCCCTCTCTCACTCGTTTGTACTGTGTGTCCCGCTGCTGCAGCCTGCCCTTTTGTACTGGATTCCTGCCTGCGTTGGGGTTTTTTTGTGCCCACAAAGAAATCCGCAGCTGCCCCAACAGAGCTCCATTGAGGTGGCTCACTCATTCTGTTTGTCCTGGCGCTGCAGGCTGTCCTTTGTACTGGGCTCCTGCCTCTGTTGTCATCTTTTTCTGGCCACTAAGAAATCTGCAGCTGCCCCGACAGAGCTCCGTTGAGCTCACTCCCCCTCTCTTGCTTGTTCCATTTCTGCCGGTGCTGCAGCCTACCCTTTTGTACTGGGCTCCTGCCTGCATTGCCACCTTCTTCTGCCCACAAAGAAGTCTGCAGCAGTCACGATAGAGCTCGTTGAGCTCGCTCTCCCCTTCTCTCACTCACTCATTCTGTTTCTCCCGCCGCTGCAGGCTGCCCTTTTGTACTGTGCTTCTGCCTGCGTTGGGGGCTTTTTTGCCCACAGAAATCCGCAGCAGTCCCGACACAGCTCCATTCAGCTCGCTGTCTTCCCCTCTCTCTCTCACTCGCCTGTTGTGTTTCTCCCAGCACTGCGGCTGGCCTTTTGTACTTTGTTGCTGTCCTTTTCTTACCACAAAGAAATCTGCAGCAGTCCCAACAGAGCTCCAGTGAGCTCATTCACTCATTCCTGCCTGTGTTGCTGGCTTTTCTGCCCACAAAGAGATCTGCAGCAGTCCTGACACAGCTCGGTTGAGGTCGTTCACTCCCCCTTTCTCAGTCACTCGCTCGTCCATTTCTGCCAGCTCTGCAGGCTGCCCTTTTGTACTGGGCTCCTGCCTGCATTTCCACAGTCTTCTGCCCAGAAAGAAATTCACAGCTGTCCTGACAGAGCGCCATTGAGGTCACTCACTCCCCCTGTGTCACTTGCTCATTCTCTTTGTCCTGGCTCTGCAGGCTGTCCTTTTGTACTGGGTTCCTGCCTCTGTTGGCACCTTTTTCTGGCCACGAAGAAATCTGTTGCTGCCCCGACAGAGCTCTGTTGAACTCGCTCATTCCATTTCTGCTGTCCCTGCAGGCTGGCCTTTTGTACTGGGCTCCTGCCTGCATTGCCACCTTCTTTTACCTACAAAGAAATCTGCAGCAGTCACGATAGAGCTCCGTTGAGGTCGCTCACTCCCCTTCTCTCACTTGGTCATTCTGTTTCTCCCACTGCTGCAGGTTGTCCTTTTGTAGTGGGCCCCTGCATGCATTGCTTCCTTTTCTGCCCAGAAAGAAATCTGCAGCAGTCCTGACACAGCTCCGTTGAGTTTGCTCACTCCCACTCTCTCACTCGCTCATTCTGTTTCTCCCGGCGCTGTAGGCTGGCCTTTTCTACTGGGCTCCTGCCTGGTGCTGCCTTCTTCTACCCAAAAAGAAATCCACAGCACTCTCAACAGACCTCCGTTGAGCTCACTCACTACCCCTCACTAACTGACTCGTTCTGTGTCTCCCACTGCTGCAGCCTGCCCTTTTGTACTGTGGTCCTGCCTATGTTGGAGTCTTTTTCTGCCACAGAGAAATCTGCAGCTATCCCAACAAACTGCTGGAGAAAAATTGCTAGTCTGTTATAAAAAATAAAAGATGGGGAGGGTGTTTCATATGAGAATTTAATGCACACCCTCATTGTCGGATGCTTTGATAAACCCCTCGGGGTTTATGTAGCATCCACAACTCGAGTGTGCATTAAATTCTCATATCAAACCTTTCCTCATCCATTATTCTCTATATAACAATTCTGTGAAAACCTGTAATTCACATAGCAGTCTATTTATAATATGGATTATGTGATGTAATGTGGACAGAATGTGCTTGGAAAGCATTCTTTCATTTGAAGTGGCCATTCTGTGAAACAAGTAGGCACTGTAAATTATGTTTGAAGTGGCAAACCTTGATATTTGACTTACCAAGTGTGATTCATGTTGCCTCATGAAAGGCCAGAATGTTTTGGGTTTTTTTCGCATTAGAAAAATTGGATTTGGCCGGCCCATGGGTGCAGCAGTTGTGCTACTGCTCACGACGCTGCCACCCTGGGTTCGGTAGCAAGCACAGGTAATCGGAGGGTCAGCTGGGGGAAGAAGGATAGAGCTCTCAGTGGGTCGCTCATCTTCTCCAGGTGGGGTGGGCAGCGCTCCTCACTGCAGTACTGCCACCACCTGAATGGCCACAGGTGGTGACAGTGTAGCAGAGGAGGCTGAACGCATGGGAGGGACAGACGTCTGCCGAAGGCTGGAGCGTAGGTGCATCATCATGCCCCTTCAGCTCCTTCCCCCTCTTTGTGTACAGTTGTCTGCAGGGAGGAGAAAGCAAGGAAAAATATGCCCTGCCAATGGGCCAGATGATGAGCCCCCAATGCCACACCTGCGGAGAAAGAGAGAGAGCTCTGAGGGCAGACTACACCGGTGCATGCTTCCCTGATGTTCAGAGGAGGTAAGGGGAGGCCTCTGCCCTGCACATGAGGTTATCTGGGGGTTCTGAAACTGAAGTGAGTACCACTCTAGGAGCAGACACCTCGGGCCTTTCTCAAGGGCAGGTATAGCTGAGTGGTGCATGGGGCTCCGACAGAGGGACTAGTGGGCAATGTTAGTAAGGGGGCCAAAAGAATGAGTAAAAAAAAAAAAAAATTGGATTTATTTAACAAAATACAGTATCAGCAACAATTGCGCATTAACCACAATAACAGTAAGAGTTAGAATTCGCTGCTCTAAGTGTAGTAGATGTCAATAAAATAGAAAGGTAAACCTGCATCTCAACATGCCTATAATCATCAGAATGTTATTATTTTATGAGTCATGTTAAAGATTTAGAAATGGAAGCCAAGCATGCTTGAAAAGTTCTGATTTACCAAGTAACATATGTGAGATTCTTCTACTGCTTGCTAGGAATGGAGGTTTAACTCCAGGCAAGGGATGCCCTGCACACGACTGTCAGTATCATCTTCATCACCACTGGCAACGTCAGCACCAACATGAATGTCTTCCTGCTATCAACTTACCGTCATCACCAACAGTACCACTGCCACCAACAGAACAGCACCATCATCTTTTTTTTTTTTTACACACCTTCAGTGTGTACAAAAAACTGTACAGCATCCCAAAATGACTCCACAGAGGTGCACATTTCAGTGTGTAGAGAAAGATAAAATGCTTTTATTGTTAATTAAAAAAATACTTAAAAGTCTTTTTAAATGTCTGAAGTGATTATAAACTAGCTCCTCTTCTGAAGCATGTCAGTAGGTGGCACTGGAGATGCTGCGGGATTTGATATTCTGTTGCACGTGCTACCCATTTATATATCTTTGGTGAGGCCACACCTGCAGTACTGTACCCCGTTCTTGACTCAGAGTCCTCAGGAAACTGACAGGAGGGAGGTTCAAGAGGGATATAAGGAAGTGGTAGTCACTGAAAGGGTGGTGGAACTGTGGAACTCCTGAGGTGGTTGGTGCCAAAACCATTAATGGTTTCAAGCAAGGTGGGGACAGAGTGAAGGGTATAGTAGTTACTGGAGGTGACGGTAATAGGGAGGGGAATAGAGGGGTGGATAGGGAGGGCTAGAACCCTGGTTGGACAATAGGTCCAGGGGTTACATAGGGAACCATGGGCAGACTTGATGGACTGTCCATCCTTTTCTGCCATCATTGTCTGCGTTTCTCTGTGACTGGCACTTTTTTTTTTGTTCATTTTGAGTTTTCTCTTTTTTTCTTCTGTTGGGTGTCATGGGCAGCCATGAAGAAACTGAGAGGGTGGATGGGAGATAGAGTGGCAGCTGATCCCGGCCACAGTAAAGCTTAGGTTTGGGGTGCTCCTGAGTCTGCTGTAGTATGTTTTCAATCGATGCATTTTCATATGTCCCAGAATACAGCGCAGTGCACAAGAGTTATTTATAAAGAGAGGTGGGTTAGTGGGTGCGCAGAGTTATTTATAGAGAGGTGGGTTAGTGGGCACACCGGTAGGTGGGTGCGCAGAGTTATTTATAAAGAGGTGGGTTAGTGGGTGCGCAGAGTTATTTATAAAGAGAGGTGGGTTAGTGGGCATGCCGGTGGGTGGGTGCGCAGAGTTATTTATAAAGAGAGGTGGGTTAGTGGGCATGCCGGTGGGTGTGCAGAGTTATTTATAAAGAGAGGTGGGTTAGTGGGCATGCCGGTGGGTGTGCAGAGTTATTTATAAAGAGAGGTGGGTTAGTGGGCATGCCAACTAGCCCAGCTGCTGCCCTGGGCACGGACAGAGCTCTGACCTCCCCATCCATTCCCAATCTTGTCGCATCGCGGCGGGTACTTATCCCAACCCGTGGAGTCCAGGAGGGTGGATCCAGGAGGGAGCTGACTTGCATGTGACCATGGCAGTGCTGGCGAGCAGCCTTCATGCTGCCAAGGTTTTTCTGTGTTGGTTCCCCCTGCAGGAATGGGTGTGCAGTGAAGCCAATGGAAGGAGCACGCACACTTCTGCACACGCTCTTCCCAGCATCTGCCTCCTCCCTCCCTCTTTCTGCAGCGTTGGTGGTGCTGCCCCCAGTCTCCACTAGGGACCAGCCGCGCACCAGCCTGATGTCCCCTTCCCCAAAGAAGGTGAGCAGTCCTCGGATGCTCTATCCTTTTCAACCCTGCCAACCCCTGGTGGCCCATGCCTCATTCCTGAACACGGTGCCGGCATAGCATGAGGTAAGGCGTCCAGCACCTCAGCACTCACCACGGGACATTGTTTCAAGGTTTGGGCAGCATTGAGAGTCATGACACTGACAGTGTGAAAATCAATCATATCTCAAAAGAAAGTGCTTGAATGTCAATAATACATTGCATTACAGATATTTCAGTGCTTCTAAAAGCCTTTTGCTGTCAAGAAACTCATCAAAAAGGTATTTTGCAGTTTCTAAACCAAAATTATAAATCTGTGCATTTCAGCATTTTGCTACGAACCTGTACCCAACTATTTGCTATTTCAGTTGATGCCCCACCCTATAATGATGATATTAATGTTGAGCAGGCTCCTCTGGGTCAGATCTCACGGGAGACAGTATAAGCGCAGTTGTTTAAGGCTCTGAGCTGCAAATCTGGTGACACCAGCAGACCAGTCCTGGGTTTGAATCCCACAGCTTCCACTTGCAGTCTGTGTGACCCTGAGTAAGTCACTTAACTTCCTGTGCGCCCCAGGTCGCACTGTAAAACAGCTTTCAGCTTAGTGTGCTAGTCCTGGTTAAACTGAAAAAAATCTCACATTTTGCACCTTTATCAGTGACTGCCCTGGATGGAATAACCTGAAGTGTGGCTTGGCTTGCGTATGGCCTGTCCCAGCATCTCGGGATTCTGTACATTTGGTAAAGGTCGGTTCAGTGGTTTAAAAGCTCTAGAAAGTTCAAAATGCATAAAAATCTGTTTTCTATGAACTTGGATCACACAGTCTGTGCTGCCCTTTGTGCCATGGGGGCCCCATTAGTGGTGCAGGTAACCTAGTACATGGCCAACCTTTGGGCTATATTCAGAAAGGTAGGTGCTCTGAGCACAGCTCACTGCTGGTCTGACTTTGGGGATGGGGGCTCTGTGTACAGTGACTCTGTGTGGCCCTCACCCAGCCCCCTGCAGGAATATGGTCCACAGGAGTGACTGGAGATGGCACATCCCACGTGGGCTAGCACCAGCATGCCTGTGATCCATATTTAGCTAGGGCATGCAAGTCACTAAGGGTCAATTTGCATGCTATTATGGCCCAATTAGATTAGGTACAACTGGGCGGGTGAATTTTGCAGAGCCCTGTCAACTCCTTTCTCCTCCTTCGCTGATCTAATACCCTAAACATGTGCTGTGTGAGCAAATCCCATGTGTCTACTGGTCCTCCACCCCCAACTATTGTACACTTGCTGCAAAACAACTAACTTATCATAACCTCGGCATCTAGTGGTCCCCACTGTTTATACAATAGGCCTGCTTTCTCTCCCGTCATTCAGATGGTGGGAGAGATGTGATACGCCAGAGGGCTGTCACAGTCACCATCTCTGATAGGGAGAAAATGCCTGCTTGTGTTAGTGGGGGCAGGAGGAGGGGCAGGAGAGATCTAAGTGGATGGACTGGGGAAGGGTTGGTAGTCACCATACTAATTTATCATCAAACATTACAAATAAATAGTATCCCTGGCATCTAATGGTACTTACACCCCATGATCACGCTACCAACCCCATTTCCCAAGCAGGTATTGTTCCTCTCATGGAGATAGTAACTGGCACCTAACTCTAGCCCTCGACACATCACCATTTGAGTGACAAGGGGCACGAAGCACAAACTGCTGCCCAAGTCATCCCCATCCTTCATATCCACACAAGTGAAGCCTCAAAATGTATTTTGGGGGGGTCTACCCTCTCATACTACTGTGATACTAAGGAGGTGACACTGGAGAGGGGCAGTACTGTATACCTACAGTACAGCATAGGGGGGACTTGTTTTGTTTAAGGTGGTGTCTAGTATTAACCAGATAGGTTGTTTTAACAATTAATTATCAACAATGGAATTGTCAGTAACCCTTTGGCAGCTTCCTGTCAGTCTTTCTTGGCACTTCAATTATTGTAAATGTCTTCATTTTTAAAGTAAAAGGGTGGGTTCAGGTTTGCTTCATACCCTACCCTGCTGCAGCGATAGTCCCTCTGAGTCAAAATTATAAATTTTAAGTGTCCTGCAGTGGAGGAAGGGATCATAAGTCTGGCTGAACTGCTGGTCAGCTGATGCCTTCCACTTACTGGTCTGCTGCTGACCATGCCCCCATGCTTGAACATTTTGTGATGTCCTACCAGGGAGTGTGTGGGGCACACCGCATTGAATCCTATGGTGGTGGCTTTCATTTGTGTCAATGGTAGCTTAAAGCTGCAGAGTAATTATTTGAACATTTCCCCCTAGGGTTCAGTGAGGTGCGCTGCATGCTCTGCCTGGTAGGGTGTCACAAAGTGACCGTGCGTGGGGGCGTGGCCAGCATATGTCCAGATGGTGGCCAGGAAATGATAAATGAATGGTAACCTGCCGGGGTCCCCATATTGAAACTCTCAGCATGCCACTATCCATGTCAGCTCCATAGTAATCAGGAATAGCATGAGCCGACAGGCATGGGCCATATTCAAAAGCCCTGGTGCATGGCGCTGACTAGGCAGTGCAATCACACAGAATATATTGCTCTGCCCGTGCAAATGAGGAGTCCTCCGTGCACACGGTGCAGCGGTATATTTGCATGTTTCAGCAGAGCTAAACAACCACCTTTGCAGCGATGTCTAATGCCACCAAAACCCTGCCCCCATCCCAGTGTAAAGTAGTCCCTCGCTGGCCAAATGCCAGGTAGTAGACTGACAGAAAAAGTAATTTCCATAGTAACTGCACGCACAACCCCTGTCATTCAGTGGGCGAACAAGGTGGTGAGCAGAGAGGCTGTGCTGATCAGCATTTGACTGTCATGTTTCATTTATTAAAGAAATACCAACTGAGCAAGCTCATTTACAGCGGTGACCCATTCTTCATAAAACTGGTTATATCTAATAAAAAATATATGGTGTAAAAATGGAAAGTGTAGCAGCATTTGTGTGTGAGTGGGAGCAAGGGTGTGTGTGGGGGAGAGCCCATTAGCTGTCTGAATACACTGTTAAAGTAAAGGTCCCTAAAGTATCTTGAATCCAGTGGGCTGCAAGACCAGAGGCAGCATGGATTCACAGGGAGGGGTCATGCAAGATGAATCTGATAGAGTTCTTTGACCGTGTGACCAGGGAAGTAAATCAGGGGAGGGCAGTGCAGGGTAGTGTGACAAAGTAGTGGGTAGAGTCAGTGGAATGCTGTGGTGCATAGGAAGGGGTATCTCTAGCACGAGGAGAGAATTGCTGTTGCCATTATATTGCTCACTGGTGGAACTCCATGTGGACTATTGTGTCCTGTTCTGGAGGCTGCACCTCAGAAAGAACATAAACAGGGTGGAGGCAGCCCATAGGAGGGCAACTAAAATGGTGCCAGCCAGGGGTTGCATGGGAAGCCCAACAAGGAGAGACTATGGGATCTCAACATGTACACCCTGGAAGGCAGAAGAGCAAGAGGGTACACGACAGAGACCTACAAGTACACCACAGGGTGCAGGAGAGGAGTCTCTTTCACAAGAGGGGATAGACATAGAGGAATATTAGGAAGTAGGGAGCATTGCCAGAGACTAGTTAGGGTTTGTGGAGACCGATTAGATTGGCCAAGCGGCCCTCATCTGCCATCAGTTTGTACATTTCTATGAATATATCTCTGAGGCTCTTTCTGCCACACAGCACTCCTGTTTGCATGACGCTAATGACTGGCTTTGAATGTGGGGACTTGAACCCTTGTTTGAGCTTGCAGTGTCTCTCATCCTCCGATGTTCTGGAATTTTGATGTCCCTCGATTTAAGACCTTGCAGGCCAGACTAACATTATGAAGACAGACAGTGGAGGATATCTGCTTGATTCTTGTGAAAATACTTTTTTTTGTTTTGCAAAATTTAGATTTGGTGTATTTTTGGCCTTCCATTTCAATATTTACTTTCACGCATTTTTTTTTAAACTTAGAGAAAACGCTTAAAATGTCAGATCCCTAATCCCAAGGCTAGCACATTTATCAATGAAGTGGAGTGTTGGTTCTCACGGAATCTGTCTAACTCTTACTATCTCACGACACCAAGGACCTGGGTTCCTGCTCCAGGCTGGGTTGGTCAGAGGGCCGACTAGGTAGGGGGAAGATTAAACTTCTCAGAGGATTGGCTGCTCCAGTGACGCTGCGCTGCCATGATGTGACTCACAAGGCCGGGACGCTGCATCGGCTGTCAGGCCTACGCAACAATGTCTTAAATGCAAAGATCCCATTTTCATGCAGATGTCCTCTGCGATTAAAAAAGAGGGTAGAGAAATAGACATTTATTGGGGTATCAGACATATTGTGTTTAAAACAGTATGATTTAAAATGTTTTCCTGGAAATTGGAAAGTTGCTGGAAGTCATTAATATTAAGTGTCTTCATTATCCTTATTCCCTGAAATTGATAGATAACTAACAGGATGATAAAAAGTTTGGTGACCCCAACAACAAAAGTCTCCACCCCCTTAGGTCCTGTAAGCCCCTGTAAATGTGCACTGATGTGCCACGTGCTGCAAGAATCGCCAGTCCTCCTTTCGGATAACTTTTAAAGGCAGTGAGTCACATAATGGTGAGTGAGATGAATCAGCGGAGCAAGAGGTAGACCAAGAAGGAAAGGAAATGTATACACCCACAGACAACTACTAACAAAGAGAAATGAAAGACCTGAAATGTTCATGCTCAGAAAATACACCTCACAGCTGGATCCATGCACCTCCAAAACCAGGCTAAGGATTGCAAAAAGACAAAACTTCAGAATCCTTTTCTTATGATGGAATATTCATTTCTAAACATAAAAGTGTTTGTGGAGAGATGTGTTCCGGTGTGGAGAGGTATGAGTGCGTGTGTGTGTGTCTGTACTGTGTTTGCTTCTGGAGACCACATCTCTGGAAGGACATAGATCAGAGGTGGTGCAGAGGAGGACAAAAAAAATGGTGCAGGTTCTGCATCAAAAACCCTATGAGGAGAGATTAAATGGCCTGAATATGTACACCCTGGAAGAGAGGAGAGGGAGGAAGGACATGATAGGGGCCCTTAAATAACTCACAGGGGTAAATACAGTGGGGGGCTTTTTCAGAAAAAGATGCATCAGAAGAAGGGGACATGCAATGAAACTAGAAGAGGGAAGTCAAGAGAGATGTGAGGAAGTATTTTCTTAGCTGTTAAGAGCAGTGGATGCCTAGAAAGTCTTCCAGTGACAGTATAGGCAGGGGGAAAATAGGCAGACTGGATGGGACAAGCACTCCTTATCTGCCATCAGATTCTACGTTTCTATGTGTGTGTGTGTGTGTGTGGTGAAGGCTGTTGCCACCATTATGTAATTTCAAAGACTTCACATGATTTTTCTCGGTTCTCTGGAAACTTAAAGAGCCACTGACACCTTGAGAAGAACTTTAAAAACACAGTATTTTGACAGAAAGCAGGTTATATTTCTCATCAATTCTGTTTCGGATCCCCATTATTTATTACTGAGGTCATATGCATGAAAACAGGAGTGCTGTTCCTCATAGATTCATCCGCTCCTATTGCTTCTTCCCAATCTGAGATCATACATACATCTCTTGTGACATTACAGTGATTCCCGTGGCAAGAGATAGTGATGTCACAACAGAGCATTACAGTTTCAAGTAGGGAATGAGCTACAGAGGTGGATGAACTCTGAGGGGTAAGGATCTTGTTTTTGTGGGAATTTCTTTAGTAATAAAGGAGAGGAGAATCTATAGAAGATACATGAAATACAAGCTGAATTATGTCTAAATATTATGTTTTCCAAGGCTGTCCGCTGCTCTTGAAGTGCCAGACTGGTAGTTCCAAGTTTTAAGCTGTCTGAAGTTCAGATAGCAGAACATCGATGTTGGGGGTAATGATTGCTGTACAGGATACTCGAATATTTCAGTTCTCTACCTCAGTCAGTCTCTAGCTTCAAACTAGATGGTAATTTAAGAAGGATTTTAAAAGTATTTATTCTCCAACACTGAAATTCTAGTTGATGTGTTCTGTCTTGTCTGTATATTGATCTGTATTTTTAATTGTCTGTGCTCAACAATGCAAACAGGACATTAAGCCCATGGACTTGCCAGAAAATATTCAAATTTCCAATATTTCCATGGCTATGCCTCATGCCTAACAGCCACCCAAGGTGGGATAGATTCGCTTACAACCATACACCCTGTCAAGTGTTGCCCAGCAGGTAGTTTACATAGCAGAACAGCCATGTTGGGTTACAGAGTACCAGTATTTACTCGGCTACACCTTGTGCCTTACAGCCACATGAGGTGGGTAATATTCCTACAATTGTAGACTCTGTGATGTGTTACTCAGTATGTAGTTAAAACAGAAGAACAGCTGTGTTGGGATATGATCTCTGCTATTTTATTGGCATCACTGAGGTGTGCTTGGCATCACTTTAAAGTTTTAGATCTTTCTTCTGCACCTACTTCCCAGAGGATATACACCTGCAGGATGCCATGTCAATCCCAGATGCCCTTACAACTGCTCTTATTCTAATGGGTGGCAGATGACATCCTGACAGGCGTTGATATGCTCACTCAGTGTTATATTCACAGATAAAGGCATCCCCCATGTTCATCATGCTCTCATTGACTGTATCATTTGAAAATGTGGCCCCGGCCCATTAATGGGTCATAGTTGCACTTCTTCCACCCTGACACAAGTCAGTTTCAGCTGCTGTGTAATATTCCTATCTCAAGCCACGTGCAGCAAGTTCTGGCTCCTATCTGTTACAGGTACCATGCAACACAGCTGCATCTCACAGAACCCACTGAATCTGTCCCTCCTTAGATGCAACGGGTACTATATTAGAAACTGCAGCTGATTTACAATGATCGACTGTTTTCCAGTAGCATTCATCCAACCGTAGCTCCAGCTGCTGAGTTTACCCGAGTCTACTAAGAGCAACATATATTATCCAAGTGAACATTGTCCTTGTGCCACCTGCATTCAGTGATTGATGCAGAACTGTTTGCTGCCAGACCCACACTATCACCTATACCCATGACAAAGGGCCCAAACAGCCCCCTTCTAAAATTGCCCATGGATGCAGGGTGGGTTTTATGTTTGAAAATAGGACCCAGCAGTTGTTAAGGCTCAGCTGCTGGAGCTGCCTTGAAGTGGTGCAGGGTTAAATATTCAGTTCAGTTTGGGAACAGAGGTGACAGGCTCCTGAAATGACATTTGAATTACTGCATAAATTCAGATCTTGAGAAAGCAAGATAACCACAGTGAGAGCAGCGGCACTGTGAGAATTGCAGCACAGTGAGAGCGGCAACACTGTGTTTCCCAAGTGTAATGGACTGGATATTATCATACAGGTATGTTTTGGCTGTAGCCAATGTGTACATTATACCTTTAGATTAATAAAAATATATAAAAAAAAAATCAACTTGGTCTAGATATTTTTGCTTTTTTAAAAAAAACGTTCTTTTAATTAATAAGAAAAAACAACTGAGATCATTGTGTGTCTGTGTGTGTGTGTGTGTGTGTGTGGGGAGGAGGAGGAGGTAATAATTGTTAGAACCAAATAGTCTTAAAAAGAACATTATAGTGTTAAAACTCTACTGCACTGTGATTGTATGCTTATTATGTTTTGTACTATTGTGTATTTTTCTGCCACTGTCTCTGTTATCGTAGCAGTACTGTTTACGTCACAGAACATCGTGTAGATTTTTCCTTCTATGGTTGATTACCTCTGAACTATACCTGTTATTTGTCTGTCTGCCAGTTTTGTATTGTAACCTCCTGGGTCATGTCTGAAAATAGTCATATTTTGTGGCTCACACTTTACCGGTAAACAAAATTAAACAAACATAAATATAATTTGCTTCCTCATATGTAAATAGTAACATTGTTACAGTGTCTATATTTTTTGCTATAACTTCCAAGATGTCTGCATATTGTAAATCGAAGAATAATTGGGCAGACTGGATGGGTGGGTAAGTCTTTCTCTGTCACTGGTTAAATTGGGAATGTTTAGTTGGGGAAACATATCTTAGATTTCTAGGAGCTGGGGCTACCATTTCAAGGTGTTGGAACTCTCCTGTAGTAGTCAACGGAGAAAGATGACAGAAGTGGTAGAACTGAGTTCCTCTGTGTTCCTGCCCTGTTTAGCCCCGTTCTCTGCCATCATTTTGTATGTTTCCATAATGTACATTAATGAACCAGGTAAGGCTTAAAGAAGCAATAACTGTTAATAACCATATAGTTTTTTTTACAGCAATAATGTTAGTCTGGCGAAAATATTAAGATACACATTTTCATTCTTGAACCGAGCTGTGGGATTTTAAAGGTTTTGAAAGTTTTTACTCCTGTGTTATGCCAGACATGAAGACATTAAATGTTTTCTTATAGTGTTATGCTGTTTACCAATATTTATTTATTTTCTTCACACTTTGATAACCAGGCGGGTGCACTCACTGGCTCCATGCACCGTTTTCAGGAACAACCCAGGTTGGAAACATCGGCAGCACCCTGCCAATACATCTCGACATGAAGCTGGCATTTACATCCAACAAGTAACCTCAGCAAAGAGATTTTTAAAACTGAGTGGGCCATCTTTAATGACTTGTGTCAATAATTACAACATTAGCTGTAAAAGCTGTTTTAACAATATCTCAGAAACTAAAATACACTGAGCATGAATCTTAGGATGTCAAAATACATTTTGCTAATCAAAAACTATATTATGCAATGGCTTCAAAATAAAGAATTCTGATTGGCTGGCACCTTCTAGCTGTTGTAAATCCTAGCATTACCCACAGAGAAAGGTGCCAGCTGCCAGTCAGCCACATCAGTAGCTCCCCTTCAAATCACTCCAAGCATCAGAACCTCAAGACTGGCTCGCTCAACTGTCGCTGAGCCCTGACGTGAAAGTGGGAATTTCAAAACAGGCTACCGATGCAAAGTAATACAGCACCAGACAAACTATAAACATCTGCAACCTTTTACTTTTTTGTTAAATAAAAGTTCAGTACTTCTGAACATTGCCACATTCCTGAAATGATCATAACCTGCTCAAACTGCCTGGTCCTCCTACCTCCCTTGTACTGTAACTTGGAACTCGATCCCCTTGAAAACATTTGTTTCAACTGCTCCTTTCTCAGATTGGCCACTGAAATTCACCCTGGAGCCGCAAGCAGTAGGACACTAGTAAGGTGGCATCATACTGATTCACACCCTACTTGCAGACCAGCTCTCTCCAGTACTCCAGAGTAGCCAAGTGATACAGGCCACCACCCCTTCCCCATCTAAGTACCGGGCCAGAAAAGGGTAGATCCCCACAGAATGTAGGAGCTAGTGTGAGAGATGCAACTGGGATTACAGTGAAACAGCGTGGCAGCGTTTGTCTAGCCAAGTTGGTGGTAGCAACAGCAGCGTACTGGGCTCTCATGCAGAGTGCAACCAGCACCAGCCAGGTGTCCTTGCCTTTATTATGATGCAGAAAAAAAACATTGCAGCAAGCAGATGTCGACTCGAGGTAGGGGTGTGTATCAGGGGGGTGTCTCATCAATGTTTTACCTAGCAACAGGGAACTATTTATTTTCTGGCGTAAGACTAAATTAAGAAAAAATGACAAAGCGCTCCTGACACAGTGGAGACAACTTTGAAAAAATTTAACATTCAGGCATAAATGCAGCTTATATTTTGTATTTATTCTGTAATTCTCACCCTTATTTCTGTATTACTAAGGGTGTTTGCCTGAATACAGTATCTTTGTCTTTTAGCTCTGGTTGTCTGCTTACAGAGACATCATAATCCTGTTTATTACATTAAAATACGTTGCTATGGAAATAATTATGATGTCATACACATGGGATTGTGATGTCTGTGTAGACAAGCAGCCAGAGTAGATATAGTCTAGGGGACAGGATCTTGTTTTCATGCAACTGTAAAAAGAAAATGGGAAATTAATTACTGTAAATATATGAAGTAATAAAACTGGATGGAATTCAATATAAATCTTATTTTTTTTAAAGTTTTCTTAATGGTGTCAGTGGCTCTTTAAACTTAAAAAAAAACTTTTTTTGAAGTACAGGAGAACATTGTATAATCGTAATATCCCACTCCAGGGTGTGGGCAATGCCAGGATTTACCCAGTCCTAGTGTGTTTTGCTTACTTGGCCTCATGACCAAACAACACACCAGGAGAGGATAAATCCTGGCGTCACCCACATCCTGGAGTAAGATGTTGCTTAATGCTGAAATGTTTTGCAGACTAACAAACATTGCTGTTTTAAAGGGGAGCAGTCATGGTATGACACTGCCAGCACTTTATGAAACCTTCTGATGTCATGGAGGACCAAGCTGAGCTTGACTGCAGTTAAAGAGAGAGATTCTGAGTTCCGGCAAACAGTTTTCAGTTGGCAGAAGCAAAGATCTGTTACACAAAACTCTCCCTCCCCTCCAATATGAATTTTTGGACCTTTTATTGTGGAAGACGTTTAACCCTGGATCATTCCCAGGGATGCCTGGTGGAACAGTGGGTGTGCTGTGTACTTCTGTGCAGATTACACAGGTTCAGGAGCAGATTCGGGAAGTCGAGCCAGGCAGCCAGGGGGTGGGAGGGTTCTACCATGCAGCACCACTCCCTGCCATGGGAGGGAGATGCTCAGATTCTGGGAATGTAGCAACACTTGCTGTGGGCTGAGGGAGCTTAAATCTCCCATAGATGATGTCAGCATAGCTCAGTTGGTAGCACATCCGCCTCTGGACCAGAAGGTCATGGGTTCTCGTCCCACACCAGGATTGGACTTGCACCTAAAAATCGCTGGCATCTGAGTGCAGTATTGGGGGGTGCTGTACTACTGGGGTGTGCCGTCCTTCAGATGAGACGTTAAACCAAGGTCCCTTCTACCCATCCTGGTGTTGTCCTGGTGGGTGTCCAGGTGGAAGTAAAAGAACCCAGGGCACTCTTTGCAAAGAGTAGGGAACATTCCCAGTGTCCTGGCCAACATTTCCCTTCCCATAAAACCGGTTCATGCAATTATCCAGGCTGTGTGTGGGTGATGATGTGTGATATGGCTGCCACCACACATTCAGTCACTTCACTACCAGTCTAGCATTGCTTGTAAAGCGCTTTGGATGTATGAAAAGCGCTATATAAATACTGATTCTTCTTCTTCTTCTCCTTCATAGGGCATCACTACGTGCGTGACACAGGTCGTGGATGGGAACATATGACCTGAGGGAGACTCTCTGTTCGTATTGGGTCCTATTCACTGTGGGGTATGGCATATGCTCAGACTGAGAGTTACTAGCATGTGGGAGACAATTCCGGGCAGCCACTGTACATGCCTAGCATGCCAGCGGCAGTCAAAAAGCATGGCCGCATGTCCATGCTGGTGCAGAGCTCAGCAAACTTGACAGGGTTGGCCATGAAGGAGGTGCTTGGCCAGGCACCTGGCTTCCAGTTGCTTGGCAACCTAATGGATCCCCTGCTGTGCATATGCAGTTGATCCTAGGATATGTCAACCTGTAGTGGGGACTGTGATAGCCCCCTACACAGCGGGGACATGCTAACATCATTATACACATATCCACACTCACAGGCCTGTACCCTGGACCACACAGTGATGGGCATGGTTGGGCCCCGGACAGCATTGTTCATTTAGGGCTATCAACCCTGGGATGTTAAGTGGCGGGTGTGAGCCACTTATGCCACATTATGTGGTCATTCCTCTTGGCACTCCCCACCTGGCCCTGTGAGTGCCTCTGCTCACTGGCCCAGTGGATGCGCTCATGGAACCACTGAGGATTGTGTATGCTGGGGGTCCCTCAGGACCCCAGTATGTAGCATATGCATGTATAGCAGATTATGCACCACATATTAGCGGCATGTAGGTATGTGACTAGAGCTCTTTCTTTGTAAGCAGCTGCAGACAATGAGCAGGTAAAGGGACTTGTTTATGCTGGATTAAACTGTTATCCACAATGAAATCTCCTTGTCATTTCAGTGCTGCTGCAGTTGATATTGTTTTGCATTTAAGGAAGAAACACCATGAACAACAAGTTGTGATTTCAAGGTGCAGATAATTTTATAGTAGTAATGATGTGTTTCCTTTGTCTCTGGGGATGGTGGTTGGTGGGGGGGGTAAAAAAAAAGAAAATTTAAAAGCAATTTACCAAATATGGTAAAACAAGACACAGCCTTTCTTACTCTGAAAAGTTTTGAAATGTTTGCTGTTGAGATCTTTCGCTAATTGAACATCAAGGCACAGCCAGTCGTGGGGCTATAATTATCAGTTTATTTAACCCATGATGAAGAATGAGGTGTAGCCGAGTGCTGTATGCTCCCATGGGTTATATTAAGGACAATCCTTGATGTTTCTGCACCCCATGTCAAATGTTTATTTTTTTTTGCTCAGAACACAATGGTTATCTAAACATTTAAAATCCAAAAAAACAAGCCCGGGGTGGCTATGCTTGCCTTGTAGCCACAAAGTGAGTTCATGCATCTTGCTGGAAAATATCAGTAAGGTGGTGGATTGTTTTCAGTAAGCATAACATCGTTTCAGATGCCATCATGAGTGTGAATGAGAAACTGAAACGATGACACATCATGTTTCATGATGTTTGCAATATTTTTTTTTCTATCAATGCAAAGCTAAAGTGCACATTACCAGCGTAATCACACTTTCTTAAATCAACATTTCAAACAAATGTGGTCATTTTGGGGATGTGATAGTTGTAACCCCCTTCCCCAACACCACGGGACATTCCTCTCCTCTTTACCCTTATATTCTCTCAAATCTACTGCAGTAGTAATTTCTTTACTGTCCTTTGTCTTATTTCACATTTCTACCATGAAGGGGTGGCCTCCCATCATGGTATCTCTTCTATTCTACTCCTCTAATGTTCTCTATTGTGCCTGTGTTTTGAAATGTAAGGTTACCATTGTAAACAGGAATAGTAATAAAATAAGCAGCCCCATTGAGGTTCGAAAACAAGCAAGCATCTCAGCATATAGTCATGCTGTAGTTAAATAATAAAATGAGGTACCTTACGAAATATAAGGTTAAATAGTTATTTTCCTTGCATGTTTATGTAAGAAATGAAGCCCTTACCTGGTCCACTTGCTGTTGGTACTGCACTCTAAGGAGCCAGTAGCAGCTCCTAACATATATTTATAGGGTACAGATGTGGCAAGTCAGCACCAGAAGGAAGGGGTTAAACCCTTGAGTTTTAATTACACTTGTGTTTGTCTTGTGAAACTAATTAAGAGGTGGTTCATTCTGGGTATAATCAAGCCCAATCAATGTATTTTTTTTATGGTCAGGCTGATCCCCCTACTTAATGTATTAGGGTAGAGATTAAATGTATTAGAATAGGGGTGGATATGCTGATCAATGATGTCAGAGTGTTCACCTATATAAGATGGAGATTTGTGCAAGAGAGCAGATGGTATATATAAGAGCACAGAGGATAGTAGATGTGCTGGAGCTAAGCTCATCTACTCTGTGGCAGTACTCAAGCTGTTAAAAGTACTGATAGTCTCAAGTTGAAAGCCATTTTTTCATGTTGCTGGCTTTATTTTCTTTACAGTTAATTTCTGAAAAGTTTATTTTGAGGTTTTTGTAAATAAATTTCACACAAAGTCTTGTGTGTTCTAAGAACATCTGTGTCTGGCTTATCATCTCCAATGCCCGTTCACAATTTCATGCAGAACACCATGTAAATCCATAACATTTTCATAAAACCTTTTGATAGCTGTAGAATATGGCATACCAAAGACTTAGAGGAGTTTCCATGCCCTGGGCTGTATTTGCCTTCCAAGCAGCAGTTTCAGAGCTGGTTGACTCAGGACAAAAGTAATGAAAATACCAATTAAAAATGAAACATGAGCTGCCTCTGTGGCATGGAGGGCTTCAGCACTGGGTGCCTTACCTCCGCCATGCCAGTGACCTACGTGGGGGAATGGATCTGGGTCACTTGAGGGTCTGGCTGGGGAGGGAAGGTTTAGTGCCCATGGCACATCTCTCCTCCCTTGGGGAGGGAGGACAGCTCATCTCACAGCCTGTCACCTCAAGAAATATATGTGGCAGCACCATAGGACAGCCGGGGAAGAGGACCATATGTCTGGATGCTGAGGGTGTCTCCTTGAAGGTGGAGTATGCACAATGTGTCATTGCATGCTTGTGGGCCCCACTGGGAAGAAAAAACAGGAAAACCCCTACATTCACAGCGTGGTAACAGCCAGTCTCTCACAGGCCTTGCACCAATGACTGGGCCCTCCTGTTAGGGTCCCATGGCAGGACCCACTAGAGAAGGTAACTCCCAGGAAGCCAGGTGATAGGGGCAGGGGACCAGTCCAGAGTGGGGCCAGTCAATGTATTTAAGGTGATAAACGTTGTTGTGGAAAAATAAATGAAGCACGTCATGAGGCCATTCAAACAGAACAGAAATACATATAGACAAAAAAAAAAATAACTCAAGATAGGCAGACAGACAGACATGTACGTAGAGTGTCATGATGGCTGCTATGTCTGTAACTCTGGCAGCTTATTTCCTTGCTATCATCATATTGAGATCCTTAGCTAAACATAACATGGCGGGTAAACGTTGCTCTGATACTAGTTCCGTGCACAGATATGTGAATGCACTCATTCAGTAGCGGTCTTGAAACCATTTTCAGCTACGTCAGAAAAATGCAACTGTGAAACGACAGTGGAACACCTGATTTTCAACAGGGTAACCAACTCCTGGAGTGCCTTAATTTGTCGCTAAAGTAAAAGGTTTTGTCTTTTAATTGACTGTGAAAGCAGCAGTGGTTACCATGCCATTTTTTAAGTAAATGGTGCACTGGCACAGATATCACAATACCAATTTTTCACTTCAGTTTCTTTCATTCCAGAACTGAGATCCAGGATTTTGAAGTTTTCAAAATTTCTTGCTCCCCTGTCATGCCGGCCATAAAAAAATTAAACATTCTGGTGTGATGTGATGCTGTTTACCAGAAGAAATGTGTGGTACCACCGTCATGTCAGAGCCAAATCATAAATCCAGTATTTACAGTAAAACCGTACCCCCAACAGAAGAGATTTTTTAAATATTGTGAATGACAGCCATTGTAAATGACTTGCAACATTAATTACAAAACCTGCTATGAAAACTGTTTTTTTTTAAATATCTGGAGAAAATAAATTATACTGATTATATATCTAGGAAGTCAGAAATAGTTTTGCTAAAAAATACTCAGGAAGAAAACTGTGGCCGACTAACAAATCCTGTTGCTTTAAATAGCGCCAATACTGTTTTGTTTCAGTATACATGAGGTTTTCCAGCCGTGACCCTAACAATTTTGAATGCTATCAGCCAATCACAATACACCATTTTCAGCCATTAACCTAATGGTTTTGAATGCTGCCAGCCAATTGGAATGCACCATTTCCAGCCATGGTTTTAGAATAGTTCTTGACTTTCTTTGTCCATGCTCTGTCTTCCTTCGGAATGACTTTGAGAGAGTGAAATGTAATTTGTGAAAGATCAAGGGTGATGCTACTAGGCAACAGGTCCCCCCCCATCTGGTACCACAGAATGTTGTGAGTGACGGGGGGCCCAAAACACAGTGTACACTAAACCTAAATGTAAACCTCTTCTGAGTCAGCACCTTACCTTGGAGCCCTGCATGGGGTCCACAGCCTCTGTAGCCAGTCTCCACTCAGTGTAGCCACTCTTCTGTGCAGAGTGCTTTTGTCTTCAGCTCTCCCTGCCCTCTCAAACTCTGCCATAGGCTAGAGAGCAGCAGCAGTTCATGACACTTCAGTGTACCTGCTACAACATAGCCAGCAAGCGCAGATCTCTTCTTCTGGACCCCAGGACATTTCAGCTGGCACTTGGGAGGCATGGGCAGTAACTTCTTGTTGATGTCTGGGAAGCCACTTGATTTCTTCGCTTCCCACCCCACAGCACAGTGCAACAGCACAGACAGGGAGCACATCGAGGTGCAAACTTTCCTTAGTGCTGATTGTACCTCAAAACAAAGCAGCTGGTGTGCTGCTCGACTTTCACTTTCCTGCCCTAGAGACAGTACAACAATGTGATGGGAAGCCCACCATCACTGGAGGCAGCAAAGTTTCTACCAGTACCTCAGTGCACCTAAATCACTGTGACCCAGGCACAGCTCACATCTTCCAACTTCCCCGCCCCAACAAACATTGCTGCAGTGGGGTGGGGAGCAGACACAACTGGCAGAACTTTTCTGTGGTGCTGCAGAGCATAAAAATGAAGCAGCCAGTGAGCTGCCAACAGTCTCGTCCTCTCAGCCCCACCAGACTATGTAACCAGGCCTGGGGGCAACAAAAGTCATAAATCGATAAAAACCTCTCTCCCACCTTGCAAGTTACCAGTGGGTTGGGGAGAGCAGCGGAGGCGAGATCAGTGTGGCTCTGGGTCAGACAAGCCCCATGAGCCTTTGTGATGCCAGAGCTGCTGCCAACAGCAGAGAACACCTCCTGCACAGGAGCATTAACAGAAACAGAGCTTCTGATGTGACCCCTGCCCTCCTCAACTGATTCCCAGCCTCAGCAATTAGCAGTGGGCACCAGGAAGAATAGATCCAGTAGCCTGCAGCTGCACAGAATGTTCAGAATAAAAAGATAAATACCTAAGTTGCACTGAGCTGCTTGGGAGCAGCCATCTTGTGTGAGGTTTGCAGTCAGCACAGCAAGGGACCTGGTTGGTAGTTGTAGTAGTCCAATCAGGGGAGGACCTAGTGACTCCTTCTCCACTAGTGAAGCGTCGAGTGCCTTTGAAAGAGTTCTAAGCAGCTTTGACAGTTTTTTATTTTATTTTTTTTATTTTATTTTATTGAAATCTAGGATTACAAATACCTTTGAGCAGGAACTGCTCATTTACAAAGGTTCCACGTCGAAGGAATGGGGGTATACATACATACAAAGGTCAACATAATAATACATAGTTACACAATAACAAGAAGTATGAGACTGAGGCTTAGGAAATTCCAGTAATTCAAAATGTGCCAAATGTTAGGTAGCATGAAATAAGCAGTGCAGGTGAGAGGGAAGGGGGTATGCAGGCAGGAAGGCCATTGTCAGAGGGTAGAGGGTGAGGGTAAGAGCTCTAAAGGGGGGAAGGAGAGAGATAGGAGGAAAGTCAGGAAATGCCCGGGGAGGAAAGGGAGAGGGGGCAAGGGGGTAGGCAGGTAGATGGAGGCAAGGTGGGGAGAGAGAGAGCTTTCAAGACTCAAGTGGAGGGCAGTGAGCGGTGGGCCCCTGATTAGGCGAGGCAGTCACAACGACTAGTTGAAATGAGATGAAGTTGGAGTTGTCTCTTAAAAGGGCCAAGAGCAGCAGCAGTAAGAGTTTCTTTGTTGAGAGTATTGTACCACTGTGGTGCTCTGTGGGCAAAGGCCCTCTGGCCCCAGTTTTGTCTAAGGAGAATCTGTGAGAAACCTCTGAAGAGAAGAGTGCATCTTTGAGTAGCTCTCAGTTGCTATTCTTTTCAGACTGAAGTTAATAAATGGACTCTGCAATCCCTGAGAAGGCAGTTCACTGCAGCTAAAGTGCCAAGCCTTGGCTTGAGCACCAAATTACAGCAAGGGTTGCCTGGAAATCAGCTGAAACTCTGGAAATGTGCTAAGACACTACCTTTTTGCTGCTGTCAGGATTTTATCTTGACAGTGGATCAAAACTTCTGAGGTCCTGAGTAACTGTGTGTTGGGGTGGGTGAAGGCAAGTTCCCTTGTAGGGTGAGGAAAAGATCATCATTATCAGGATCATCACAGCCCACACCCCTTGCCACTGGACGCACGTTGGGTCCGCTGCACCTGTTATCAGCTTAGAGAACAGAGCTCCCAACATTTGAGCTCATCACAGCCCACACTCTTGGCCACTGGAAGTGGGTTGGGTTCACGGCACCTGTAACCAGCTTACAGAAAAGACCATACAGTTGGCATCTGCCTAAGCAAGGAGACATCCCCACAGAGACTGCATCATCCTGTTAACTGAAGGTTGTGAGGACTGGGTTTTACCTGAAGAACATTTAATTCAAACTGTTTAGCCAGCTAGCCAGATAATTTCTAGGCATTCCAGCACAATCTTAAAATCAAGCCCACAGCTACAGTCTACAGCCAGGAGCAACTGCGTGAAAAGCCGTCAAGTCAGTTTGTGTAGTTTGCCAGTCAACAGCTGCATCCACCAACCCAGGTGAACAGTACTGCACTGAGTTTTAAGCATCACAGGCCTGCAACTCCTTCTCTGTGTGCACATTTGAACTGTATTTGGTGCTCCTATAGGGACTGTGGGGTTAACTCATGCACCTGTGGGGGGGAAAGGGTGCTGAGACACACCTTACAGTGAGGGTGTATGCAAATTGCTGTTGTCATCTATGCTTTTTTTTTTTTTACTTTGCTTCCCTTGTCCCTTGCCTTGATCTCCACCCCAAAATAATACCACTGGTTATGTATTTGCAGCTGCTGATGTATTTTGCTGTTTAATTGCACATTTAGAGTGATTAGTGTGGGGGGGTGTTGCTGAAACTCCCGTTACTGAGGGTGAAGGCTGTTTTTATCTCCTGCATGGAAGCATCCTGGCAATGTACTATCATAAGGATCCCCAATAGGTGGAGGCACCACGCCAGTTTCCAAACCCTTTTCTAACCATGAACCCAGGCACTATTCACCCAGAGGCCTAACAGACTTTGCCATTTGCCATCCCACCTCGCGGGTGGGGGTGGTTATGGAAATGTAAAACTAGAGGTCCACAAAACAAGGGGCCATTATCCAGGGTTTCATAAACCAGCGGCCATAAATCAGGGCTTCATTCTCAGTTACCAACGGTAGTGGCACCAAATGGGTGGGGTTCTAGGAACTCATTTTGCTCCTGACATCACCCTTTTACTATATACAAAAGTCCTGATTATGTACCTGCAAATGGGGGGGGGTCCCTCTGTGACATTTTTGCAGTATGAATGGCTCAGACGTTATCGATCGCATATAGTTTGTACCTGTGGACACGGTGGTTAGGGACTCTTACCAGATTACTGTGTAGCACAGTGTCAGTCATGCAATTCTGTGCCACACTGAAGAACATTTCATTCAAACTGTTTAGCCAGCTAGCCAGATAATTTCTAGGCATTCCAGCACAATCTTAAAATCAAGCCCACAGCTACAGTCTACAGCCAGGAGCTCCTGGTGGGGGACTCCATTGTAAGGAAGGTAGAACTGGGCAAGGAAGGGGAGAGGGAGGTAATGTGCCTGCCTGGCACCATGGCTTGGAGGACAGGAGTGAATCCTCAGGATTGCCGGAGCAGCTGCACAGGGAGGAGCTGGATGTCATTGTCCACCTAGGGACAAATGACCTGGCTAAGAAAGGGATTAGAGAAGTGCAGGAAGAGTTTGTGGAATTGGGAGGGGCCTTAGTCAAGTAGCACGCACGGTAACCTTCTCGGAGGTGCTACCCATCTATGGCATAGGAGAGGCTAGGGTGTTCCGTACGATGGGATTCAATCAGTGGTTGAAAAACTGGTGTGGAGCTCAGGGATTTGGCTTCATTGGGGACTGGGGGTCCACCTGGAGTGATGCAAGACTATACTGGCATGATGGGCTGCATCTGTCCGGGAGGGGAACCAGGATCCTAGGTGATAGGTTTAAATGCTTCATTGGCAAGCTTTTAAACTAGCCAAGGGGGGAGGCACTGGAAAGGAGCAGGAAAATCCTAGCCCTCCCAAACAATCACGGTAGTAAGTGTGGCAAACACCAACATGGAGGTGTCGATAGGGAGAAGGGCAGGAGTAAATGGAGAAAGTGACAAAGGCAAGAAGGACAGGGATGGGGCAAAAGGGGGTAAGACCATGAGAAAATGGAGGGTAATGAGTACCAATGCCCGTAGTCTGGGCAACAAGCTCCCTGAGCTGGTGGTCTTAATGGAAGAGGGATGCCTGGATATCGTAGCAGTCACAGAAACATGATACACAGAGAACCATGACTGGGATGTTAACGTACCAGGGTACATAACCTACGGGAGAGACAGGCAGGGGAGAAGAGGGAGGAGTAGCTCTCATGTAAAGGAAGGGATAAAGCAACTGAACAAAAGAGTAAACAGGGGAGAGGAGGCACTGTGAGTCACCTTGGAGACTGGAAAGGGCACCACAATCCGCACAGGGGTTGTGTACAGATCCCCATGTCAGGGAGAAGGAATGGACAAGGATATGATGGAAGGCATTCTTAGAATGGCAGAGAAAGGGGAGATACTGTTGATGGGAGACCTGAATATGCCAGATGTTAACTGGAGCACATTTGCTGCAGACACATCCAAGAGCAAGGCCATTCTTGACGCCCTACAGGTGGCAGGCATTAGACAGCTAGTTTCGGAACCCACTTGTGAGGGAGCAATCTTAGACCTTGTACTCTCAAATGGGGGCAGTGAGAGGATCTCAGATCTACAAGTAGGTTGCCATCTGGGGACAAGTGACCATCAAACAGTGTGGTTCACATTAAACTCAGCTACAGAGTCAAGCCATACAAAAGTGAGGGTACTGGACTTTAGGAGGCTGACTTTGGCAAGATGGGAGAGTGCCTCAGAAAAGTACTAGCAAACAGGCTAGAAGGAGGTGTGGAGCAACAATGGGGAATTATCAAAACTGCCATCACAGACGCAACAAGCCTTTGTGTGAAGCAAATAAACAAATCAAAATGAAAGAAAAAGCCGCTATGGTTCTCAAGAGAGGTGGCTGTCAAAGTCAGGAAGAAAAAGATAGCATTCTGGAAGTATAAGGAAACACAGAAGGAGCAGGACAGAGAGCTGTACCAGTTAAGGCAGAAAGAAGCAGGGAGGGAAGTCAGAATAGCAAAGGCCCAAACTGAGGAAAAGATAGCCAACTCAGTTAAGAAGGGGGATAAAACCTTTTATAGGTACATCAGCGAGCATAGAAAGACAAAGGGAGGGATAGTGAGGCTGAATAGAATGAACGGTGGGTGGGCAGAGGGGGACAGTGAAAAAGCAGGAATACTGAACGAATATTTCTGCTCAGTATTCACAAAAGAGGAGGGGGTAGTGCCTAATCCAATTAACAGTAGCACTCTTGATAGGGGGGGTCGATCCCAGTCCTTTCACAGAAGAAAGGGTTCTGCAAGAACTACTAAAACTGAAGGTGGACAAAGCAATGGGTCCTGATGGAATTCACCCCAGAATTCTAAAAGAATTAAGGAAGGAACTAGTGAAACCACTGGCTACTCTTTTAATAAATCGTGGGAGGATGGTGGTACCGAGGACTGGAGGAGCGATGTGATTCCCTTCACAAAGTGGGATCAAGACAGAGGCAGGAAACTACAGACCTGTCAGTCTGACCTCTGTGGTAGGGAAAGTGATGGAGTCACTCTGAAGGAAAGAATAGTTGAGTACCTAGAGGTCAGTGGAGCACAGGATCCAAGGCAGCATGGGTTCACAGCGGAAGGTCATGTCAGATGAATCTAATAGATTTCTTTGACTGGGTGACCAAAGTAGTAGACCAGGGAGGGGCTGTGGACATGGCTTACCTAGACTTTAGCAAGGCATTTGACACAGTCCCACACAAAAGATTGATAGTCAAATTAACCAGCCTGGGAGTGGGTCCCAGAGTGGTAGCCTGGGTAAAACATTGGCTGGACAACAGGACACAGAAGGTAATTGTAAATGGAGTCCACTCTGAAGAAAGGGTGGTTACTAGTGGGGTACCGCAGGGTTCAGTATTGTGTCCAGTCCTTTTTAATGTCTTCATCAGTGACATTGCAGAGGGACTGGAAGGAAAAGTATGCCTTTTTGCAGATGACACAAAGATCTGCAACAGGGTTGATACACAAGGAGGCGTGGAAAGGATGAAAAGGGACTTGGCAAGGTTGGAGGAATAGTCAGATGTATGGCAGCTAGGATTCAATGCAAAAAAGTGCAAAATAATGCACCTGGGAAACAAGAACCCAGGGGAAGAATACACAATGGGTGGGGAGGTAGTAACAACAAAAAACAAGAAAGGGACCTGGGGTAATCATATCAGATGACCTTAAGGTTAGCAAGCAATGTGAGAAGGCAGTAGGGAGGGCCGGGGTATACTGGGATGTATAGGGAGGCATCAGCAGCAGAAAACAGGAAGTTGTTATCCTCTGTACAGACAGTTGGTGAGACCCCATCTGGAATACTGTGTCCAGTTCTGGAGACCCGTCTCCACAAGGACATAGACAGGATAGAGGCAGTCAGAGGAGGCAACTAAAATGGTGCAGGGTCTGCAAGAGAGTCGTATGACTAAAGACTAAAGGAGCTTAATATGTATACCCTTGAGGAAAGAAGGAGAGGGGACATGAGAGAAACTTTCAAGTACCTCAAGGGAATCAACAAAGTCCAAGAGGGTAGCATCTTTCAGAAAAGAGACTTGCAAGAACAAGGGACACAATTTAAAGATAGAAGGAGGGCGGTTCAGGGGCAATGTGAGGAAGTATTATTTCACAGAGAGGGTAGTGGATGCATGGAACTGCCTTCCTGAGGAAGTTGTGGGGTCTAAAACTGTGGGAGAATTCAAGAATGCATGGGACAGACATAAGGCAATTCTTGTGGGGGGCAGGAAGATAAAGGCTGTTGGTTAACTAGGATCCGCGGCCTGTCCTGTAGGTAGGGAAATGGGCAGATTAGATGGGCCTAGCGGTCCTTATCTGCCGTCAAAGTCTATGTTTCTATGTTTCACACAGCGACCAAGTGTGAATGGGCATGTCAGTCCTTTTTACATCATGGCCCTCCTCAGCATAGGCTATTTATGTTTTCCATGTGTCTTCTACCTGGCAGTCCAATGGACACCCACCCACTCCCAGATGTACACCCTGTGCCTGGACAGCCCACCCACTCCCCAGATGTACACCCTGTGCCTGCCATTCAGCAGTGCCCCCTCCATGACTCCTGGACAGCCCACCCACTCTCCATACATACACCCTGTGCCTGCCATTCAGCAGTACCCCCTCCATGACTTCTGGACACCTCACCCACTCCCCATACATACACCCTGTGCCTGGACACCCCACCCACTCCCCATACATACACCCTGTGCCTGGACACCCCACCCACTCCCCATACATACACCATGTGCCTGCCATTCAGCAGTACCCCCTCCATGACTTCTGGACACCCCACCCACTCCCCATTCATACACCCTGTACCTGGACACCCCACCCACTCCCCATACATACACCCTGTGCCTGCCATTCAGCAGTACCCCCTCCATGGCTCCAGTCCATTCTATCAGCCACGTTTCTATTGCATATCAGCACAAGCTCTTCACTTCCCAGCTTCTGTTTCTCCTCACAGCCTGGGATCCCCATACCACCTGTCAAATATTTGGGGGAAGGGCTGCAGAGACTAGATCAGGGATCATGATGGACGTCAGTATTTCTGCATGGATTTGTGTGCCATTGACATGGTGGCACCCCTCCTTTCCTGCATTGTTGCTGACAATTTTGTATTCATCTTGAATGGGGTCACAAACGCAGTTGAGCATGGCACCATGGAGTTGCAAAATCACATGACCACTTAAAGCCAGTCCTTGAGACAGTGCACAAGGCCTGTATTTTAACAACCAGTGTCATTTTTTGGGTATGTCCCCGAAGTGACTTTTTATACCCTGCTTTGCACGTAATCGAAATTCAGTGCATGTTTCTCAGGAATCTGGGATTTTCCTGCAATCAGCCATCCAGGGGTTGTTTCTATGACATCACAGCCACTTGCCCTGCACATTACTTGGTTGTTGCAAATATAAATGTGGCGGCACAAGACGAGGATGTTCTGAGGTTTAGGCTTTCAGGGTACGTGTATAATGAAAAGTCACAGACAAACCACTGCATGAAACAAAGTATTAGCTAGAACATTAGAATAACTGTAGAAATAGAGAATGCATACTGTGTTGCAGGGAAGTAACACATTAATCTTCAAAAGAGATGAATTTACACAGATATATAAAAAAACTGCTCTAATTATGGTAGGTGAATTGAGACATTTTGGAGATGTAATTAGTGTATTGTCATAAGACTAGACTACGAGGTGTGAAAGGTTGCTAATTCAATGCTGCTGAAGACAGCATTCCCATTCTGCACTGTATAACATATTTCACAAAACGGAGTGACTGATTCTGGGGGAAATGATAACTAATCATTACTGTTGGAAAATGATACAGCCAACAGAGTTAATGCTGATATACAAACAACAGTTTGCCTTGCTAATCTCTTTATAATACTAGAGTCAATGCTTAACATGGTAGTGGGAAACAGGTCCTCAGGGAAAGGCATTGGATTTCCAGAATGGCTTAATATACCGGAATAAAAAATTGTTGAAATCTTTGTAAATTCCAAAGTCTGATCAATGATCTTTTCTTTGCTAACTTATGTCTTTTTCAGTTCCAGTATTTGTTTATGTATGTATGTATGTATGTATTTATTGTGTGTGTGTGTTCCTTTCAGGCAGTTCATTTGCTAACTGGGTCAGAGCTCACTGAACAGAGGTTCTATCTACTGGGGTGCCTCAGGACAGGACACAAGTTCCATATACTGGGTGACCCAGGACAAGCAGTGATGCAATACATCTCATAACAATGTGTCACAATGACTAAATACAGAGGACCATTCATGACAATGTGATCATTTTGCTTCGTACAGATTACATATTAATAATGTGCACATGGAAGCAATAAGACACTCCAGGGTGTGCATGGAACATATTTTACCTCATGGTCAGGGGCGTAGTAAGGCATGAGACTGCAGGCCGAGTGTCTTTAGCCACTGACCGTGCCATAAAATATGTTCTATGCACACCCTGGAGTGTCTTATTGTGCTTATAAAATGACTCCCCTTTTTTGACAACTTTTACAATTAGAAAAATATTTTTAAATGTTGAAAATAGGCTTTTCTTATGTTGATTTATGGTACAATAGTCCTTCTGCCTACCACATAATGACATCACTATGTCTGTGCTGGACAAACCGATGTGATACTCTGATTGCTGCCCTCACATGTACTGTTATGGATTTGTTTATAGTAAGGAGTTCCAGGAAATGTAGAGAACTAGAGAGAGACAACTGTGTTATTTTTTTTCTTTCCAAAGCAGCAGTGAGTGGTATACACACACTAGTGGCATTACTGAAGGAGCAAGTGTACTTTCGCCAGTCGCGTTACTGAGCAACAGCTGTACATATGGCACCCAGCCCCACCAACGACAACAGAGTCTTCAGTTTGGGCATGAAATGGAGGAAAAAAGTGAACAGCAAGCTACAGATACACACCTCCATCTGTACTTCTCTCTCCACACACTACCACCCCTCCTGAAAGCCTATCAGGGAATGACACAGGACAGAGTGAGGATTGCTAGCAGCTAGCGCTAGGTAGGCACCTCTGCACTTCTCTCTCCCACCCCACAAAAAAAAACCTATAGGGAAAGCAGCAAGATGACTGGGGAAATTATTTAGAAAAGAAAGAATTGTGGCTATGGCTTTTTCGGTTAACTCTGCAGCACTTCAAAGGCATGCTGGCAGGGGGATCATAATAGTTCAGAGCACAGACAAGTTATTTTTTTTTTTTAACTGTCATTAGGCCTTTTCTGACATTTAGACTGTGAAGACATTAACAAATACAGAGCAAGAGAGTGAGTAGCACCAAAGTTTCTGTGATCGGACAGTGAGTACAGGATGAGCCACGCTAACGAGGAAAATAAGCCGCTTTAGCGAGAGTAAATAAATGGTGGCATTTAATAAACCAACGTTCTAATGGCATGCTGATTCTGCAAAGCAGTTCTGCTTTTTGAGTTGTAGTTATTACCTGAGCATGGAACAGATTTCATGCACAGGCAATAACCAATCAGGAAGCAGGGTTTCCTCTTGTCATGTTATAACCAATGCTAGCATATGAGGGCTTTTTGGTTCTCAGTTTAAATAGAGTTCATGTATTGGAGTTACATATTTTGTGGATAAGAGTACCATATTTTTGCAGCAGTATAACTTAAAGTTTACTGTCGTGCAACAGTTCTCATCAGCGTGGTTACCAGCAGGGTTTTGTCCAGCAGTCTGAGCTGTAGGCTAGGCCTGTAATGCATGAAGAGGTCTGAAAGGCAGCAGCAGTATCAGCCCCGATGCTCAGTAGGTAAAAACTGCCCATGCATGTAGTTTTGTGTACAGGTCTATTGGGAACCACTGCACATCATTCAGCAGGTTACATTGAGGAGTACTGCATAAAGTGGGCATTGCAGACCGGCGTAATAGAATGTTCACTACTGTTGTACTTTAGCCGCGGTCAAGTGCCAAACGTCTGCTCCATAGCTGGTCACTGGTTGCAGAACAGTACATGCTGTTGTCAGCCTTGTGTCTGTAGTGAGTGTCTTTTGTATTCTACACAGGGCACCAACTTTCTGGCATATTTAGTTAGTTGTGCTGGTCAAGTGGTCATATTTGGACTGGCCTAGCAGGATACTTTGACATTTCCAGGTGGGCCTCCTCTGTTGGGAATCTGCCTTTTTCCTAAACTCTGAAACTCTTCGCATTTATTATCATTTTTCTAATTAAATGGGGTATTTGGAACACTGTTGGTAAATGTAAGATACAAGCACAAAGCTAATGTATCCCATTTAAGTGGAATATTGATATATGTGTGTCACCTGGCCCTCTCCTGTTGATTTTCAGCTGAGGTCCACCTGTACCCAGTCAGTGCCTGCAAGTGGTCACTGCAGGTCAGATTAGGGTCCAGGAAAATCATCGATGCATAGAGAAATAGAATTACTGAGTAGATAGAGGCCCAGTGGTACTGTTACCGGGCCCATTACCTGCCTGACTCCATGTCTGACCTAACTGCACACCGGCTTTACTGAGGTGATTGCCCTAATGTTGTCTCGGTAACCCCTCCCCAGGCTCTCTGTACTCCCCTACATTCCCACAGACCTCACTATCTCTTTGTGCCTGTTCCATCCATGCTTGAACCCTATCACTTACATGGCATCAAATCCTCAGGTATTTCATGTTAACACCCATCCTGCCACCGACGAGTTAACTCGTCCTACATTAATTAAGCCCCTGCTGCCACCGACGGCATAACTCGTCTTTTGAAACTTTTTTTTTTTCAGAGCTACAGAGCACATAGACAGTTTGCATTAGTAGAAATCTGCCTAGTGATGGGTAAAGCAGGGACCTCTGACTTTCTGTTATTGGTATCAGTATTAGCCAATCACAGCTCACCACATAACTGTAGCCTCTTTTTTGTACTCGTTTGACTGAGATTTAACGCACTTGCATTTTCCCCTTGTGGACTGCAAGCTGAGCTGGAACGTCTCCCGATTGTCTGAAAGCGCTTTATCGAACATTTGCCTGAGATCTACTGCTTTGTGAAGTCAGCATAATCAGCTCTTTTGTGAGGTCAGTTGTTTTTTCTCTAGTTTTGAAAACGGGCACTAGTAACTGGAAATTCATGGCCGATGGACATGTAAGAAGTGAGGGATTTGAAAGGGGGTAAGTCTTTACTTCAATTTGTAAATTAGGAGGCAATGGTACAGACTGTCAGGTACCCACCACAAGAAAACTTGTTTTTGTGTCAGCAATTCATGCAGCCGTGAGTACCACACACCATTTTTTACAAAAGCTTTTCCCTTCAAATTAGTGAGCGAGCGAGGATGTCATTTTTCCTAATCTATGGGACAGAGTTTACCCACACAGTACATCACTTTTTTTTGTATTATATTTTTTCCTGGGTACGATAGAAATATTGTTTCAGCATGGATTTTGAAAAAAAGTAGATCTTCGGCGCATTCGCCAGTCAGTGCTGGGCACGTATATCTTTTTTAAATTTGTTGATCAGTTGCCTTTTTTTATATTGCAGTTAAATGAAATAACACTTTGTTGTGTCATAGCATTTTTTTGGGGGGGGATTGCGAAATTTGAAGGAAATGGAAGAGGGATTCGGCTGAATGTCTCTGTTTGCTGTGCCTCCCTCTAGTATGCTATCTGAAAATGACCAGGAATAAATATAGTGCACACTTACTGTATTGTTTACCAATTTGTGCTAAATTGTCCCCATTTTACATTTTACCTTTATATTTTATTTTTTTTGGTAACCTTTGGTAATGGAATGGTAAGTGTTTGTGGAACGCTACTAGAATGCTGCTTGTACTTGTCAGTTCTTGCGCCTTTTTTCTGCATTCCATTCACACGTTTATTATCCCGAACCACGTACAGTAGGGCTGGTGCATGCTGGAGTGCTTGAGATATACAAAGTATCGCTCAGGTAAGTAGATGCTGTGATACTTCATGTGAACAAATAGCCCAGAGGTGTATGGAGCAGCGAGTAAAAACAAAAACCGACCCCCTAAGAAGCTGTGGAAAGTAAGGCCTATTCCAAATTGAATGAAAGTAGGTCCTACCACACACATCCCATGTGCGGGGTAGAAGGAGGGCCACGGCTAGTGGGATTATCTCGTCGCTGGGGTGTTGGAATGGAAATTAAACTTATTTTGTGAAAGGGGGTCCAGTAGCAGAGGTTTATAGCATGTGTGCAGCAGTATTCTGTTGGGAGCCAGGGGTCTGAAAGCCCCGTTTGCTCAAGGTGAGCCAGGCTTTGCTTGTGTGATCAGCTTTATCTAGAGCATGGGAGGGGCTTGTAATTTATCCTTGTGTTGTGGAGGTTCTAAGTGTATGCGCTTAAACTGTATCAGCTACCGTTTGCAGTTCACACTATACCAGCTACATTTTCCAGTTTATGAAGAAAGTGTGACTTGGGGTATGTAGGCTAGTGATGAATTTGGAAAGTATGCGTTTCTTGATAACGTGAATCTGATCAGTGGTGTTCTCCTGTCAAAAGTTATTTGCATTGCTCTGATTTGTAACTGTCGCTGTTTCCGATTAACTTGTGCAGGTCAGAAATCAAAGTGCTTTCAAGTAAAATTTAGCCAACTACACACTTGATCATAAGTGACTTCTCATGAAAAATTATTTACTTTGACTGGGAATGCACACTGAGCTTAGTTTTAACTGTACGAATTTGAGTGGATGTCCTGTGAGGAAAGGGGGGGGGTGGGTCTTGCTGAAAAAAGTGTTGCTAATAATCCTAGGCATGCCATCTCGGGATCATTTTTAAATGGTCTCTTTACATAGCTGTCAGTTGTTGTAGGTGTATACACAACGATACATCAAACATTAGCAGAGAAGGTTCACTAAAAAAAGGGTCTTTCGATTAAAGTTTCAATGCCACAGGATTACTCCTGGGTTCAACCAGCATAACAGTTTACAACAGTGTCTGAAAGTCACTGTTAGCTGAAGCACTACAGGGTGATAACCAGTGGCCATACAGTTCTGGGATCGTGCAGTTCGTGTTGCTTGTGCTAAGCATGTTATTACACATTTGCAGTAGTCCTTGGGGAGTTGTACTTAGTCCAGTCATTTGAGGAGCTGATTATTGCATAAAAAGTGGTGGGGGGGATATCCCATGGCCCAGCAGTAGCATGTTGTGCTACCAAGCAGGCAACCTGGATTCTGGAGTGAACTGCACTGGATGGAGCTGCGTCCTGCTATAGCGGCCCTCTGTTGGCTGGCCAAAGGGAGCATGCTTCCTTCCAGAGATGCACTGCATGTTGAGGTCATTAGTGGGTCTGTGTGTGGGGTGGGCTCTTACTCTGTTTGAAACAAAGACTGCACTGGCCCTCTTTGGCCCCATTCAGTCCCTTCCTCTTACCTTACAATTGTGTTTGGTTTGTAGCAGATATTCTGCAGGTGGAGACCCCATCTGGAGTACTGCGTGCAGTTCTGGAGACCCAATCTCCACAAAGACATAGGTTATAAGATGTCCAGAGGAGGGCAACTAAAATGGTGCAGGGTCTGCACTGGAAGATGTATGAAGAGAGACTTAAGGAGCCGAATATGTATAGCCTCGAGGAAAGGAGGGAGAGGGGGGACATGATAGAAACTTTCAAGTACCTCAAGCTAATCAACAAAATCCAAGAGGGTAGCATCTTTCAAAAAAAGAGGTGTGCAAGAACAAGGGGGCACAATTTGAAGAGGGGGGTGGCTCAGAGGTAATTTAGGAAGTATTTTTTCACAGAGAGGGTTGTGGATGCATGGAATGGCCTTCCGGAGGAGGTTGTGGAGTGAAAAACAGTGGAGGAATTCAAGCATGCATGGGGCAGTCATAAGGCAATTTTAGGGGGTTGGGGTAGGAAGAAGTAGGCTGCTGGTTAACTAGGATCTGCAGCTTATCCATTAGGTAGGGAAATGGGCAGACTGGGTGGGCCAAGCGGTCCTTATCTGCTGTCAAATTCTATGTTTCTATGTAACCATGGTGTGCTGCACATTAAGCTGTGTTCTGTCAATTTGAGTATGGTGTGCTAAAGAAGAGAAAGCAGTTGACAGAATGTTATATGAAGAGTTATTTCTGTATAAGAAGCAAATAACTCTGTGTTCTTTATAGATTCAGTAGCAATTCAGAGAAGATAGGAGATTGGGGAGGGAAATTAGAGGCAGAAGGGAGAGTGAATGTGGGGGAGGAAAGAATGGGGGAAGAGGGCTACTACATTCAGCCAGGTAAGCACTAGTTGCATTTTGTGAGTAGTAGTGAGGATACTGGTTTGTGAGTGTGGTGTGCCGGGGGGGACTGAGTAGGTACTGCTGATAATAATTGAACAGCAGGTACTAACAAGGCAGGAGATGGTTTTAATGGGCTTTATAAAAGATCTAACTTGGGGATTAGACTCTTCTGAGAAACCTGCAATCAATGGACTCTACCAAGTGTGTGAGTGTGAATATGGGGGGTTGGGGATACTATAGGACTGTACCAGGTGGAAAACAGTAACATGCTGGGTGGCCTAGTAGATAGAGTTGCAGTCTAATGAGTGAGCTGGGTACATAGGCCAGGGTTCAAGTCCCATGGGGGAAAACAAGCAAAGAGTTAAAGGAATGGAGGGATATACTCAGAGATCAACTTGAGAAAGGAAGCAGGGATATACTGGAGGGCAGGTGAGAGGGTGGTAGGGGGAAAGAGGTGGGGAAAGTGGAGGGATAGATTGGGCTAATGAACACTGTAAGTTCAAATTTATATAAAAGAGGAGGTAGAGTGCAGCACCCCCTAGTGGTAAAGTAGTATCATCTGCTAAGGGATTTGGGGAAAGAATGGCTGTCATGTGACCCAGCATACCCATAAGGGAAATGTCTGCTGAGGGTGGGGGAAGCTGTGGTGGTGGCAGGCTACCCTGAGCAGCACTGCAATGTCTGGCAGGTCCAGCTGCAGCTGGGAGGAGGGTGGAGAGGAGCACCGTCTGGGGTGTTTGACAGGTCTGGCTGAATCTAGGAGGGCAGAGGTCCAGAGAGTACATGTTCAGCTTTTTTCTGTCCAAGTCTGATACCAGTAGATTGTATGATTACAACCACTGTCTCATTTAAGTATCCTAGCTGATTGGTGGAAAGAATACACAAAATAAATGTGTGAAACTGTGAATTACAAATAATGTTCAATTGCAGATAGGAAATTATGTGTTACCAGGCATTGTACAATGGGTAGGGAGAATCTTGCTTCCTGATAGGTGCAGCAGGTTCCAAAGTAGTGCAATTCAGGAATAGCAACTGCACTGTTAAACTTATCTTAGTTTTGGTTTTACTGTAGACTCATTTTATAAGTGCAGTAAAACACCCCAGTGTGTGGGCTGCTGTTCCTGAACTGCACTTTCAGGTAGTTGAAGGCAGTCAGCACAACTGCCTCATGCCTCACAACACACCTGGGCATGCAGCTCAGGAATAATAACCCACTGGATACTGGATGATGTGTCACAGAGGGCAACTAGAGGGGTTTTAGGGCCAACGGGGGCCTCATAGAGTCAGTCAGGCTTAGGACTATGGACCAACTGCCATGTAAAAGTTCCTGTCTTCCATGACTTAACTTGTCTCATGGTAAGCTGACCTACCTTGTAGAAAGAGAAATAAGTTAGAGTTTTGTTTGTAACCTATTGTGTAAAACCAGTTTATTTTATTTTCTGTAAAATCTGTTCCCTACAGTGTGTTATAATATCCTGTAGTATCTGTTTAATTGTCTTGAAATATTAAAAATATTCATAGATTCGTAGAAGTGTGATGGCAGAAAAGGTCCGACAGGCCAACCTAGTCTGCCCATTTGTCTAGCTATCTGCTAGGACATGCGCCCCTCCCACCCTCAACACTCCCATGCCTTGTTGAAGCCTTCAATGTTGCTTCTCCAACCACCCTCCATGAACCTATTCCACTTATCCACCACCCTCTCTGTGAAATAGTACTTCCTAATGCTACCCCTGAACTGCCCCCCTCCATCTGCAAGCCATGCCCCCTCATCCTCTGATTTCCCTTCAGCTGGAAGATGCTTTCCACTGGCACCCAGTTTGTATGCTTAAGCTACTTGAAGGTCTCAATCATGCTCCCCCCTCCTCTGTCCCAGGGAGTACATGTTCAAATCTCTCAACCTTTCTTCATAGGACAGGTGGGTGAGTCTTCTTACCATCTTCATTGCTCTCATCTGAATTCGTTCCAGCCTCCCCACATTCTTTTTGAGGTACGGCCTCCAGAACTGGACTCCATGTTCCAAATGCAGTCTAACCAGATGAGTGTACAAGGGTACTATGACCTCCATTTTTCTACTGGTAATCCCCATTCTGATGCATCCCAGCATTCTGCTGGCCCTGGCCACTGCTCTTCTGCAGTGCCTCTCACATTGACTGACAACTGTATCAGCCAACTGAACTTTTGGATCTGAGGGAAACCCTTGAGCTGTCTGCTGTTTGGGGTAGAGCTAAGTTGGAAGCTGGTAGAGCAACAGCTTGTCGAGTCTGAGCAGCCGTCTGCGTAGTAGTGGAACTGTGGAAAGGCCTGATTTCTGGCCTGCATAACTGCCTACTCCCCTGAGACACAGAAGGGAAGCGGTTTTCAGAATAAATCCAATCCTGCGTGAATGAAGAAGCCAAGTGTGACCAGGCTCACCCTGTAGAGGACTAAAGATTTTTGCTGAATATGATCGGTCTGGCCAAAGTTCTAGCTGCCTCTGAGCTCCTGGTTTGAGCAGAGACTGAGCGATTAGGACTGCGGAGCGTTTTGCCTGGTACAGTAAAAATTTCTGTGCATATAAATGTTCTGTGTGCTGAAAAGTAGGTCGTGATTTGACTCCACATCATGTGAACTGCATTCTGCTTGCTGGAAGCTGTGTCCAGCCCAAAAAGCCATTGTTCTCCTGGCTGTCATGACTAACACCTCGAGGTGCTGCTGCACAGTGAGTTCAGGTGGGTGAGTTTGCAGTACTGCTTCGGGGGAAGGCCTTGGTTCTCCTGGCCCTCAGGACCAACACCACAGCGAGTTGCTGCACAATGAGTCCTGGTGGGGGAGTTGGTGGTGCTAGTTCAGATAAGGGCCTTGCTGCTGCTTGTCCTCACAACCCACGCCTCCCAGAGCTGCTGCAGAGTGAGTCCAGGTGGGGGAGTTGGCAGCGCTGCTTTGGGGGAAGGACGAGGTTCTCCTGGCCATCATGACCAGCACCTCAGGGAGCTGCTGCAGAGTGAGTCCAGGCGAGGGAGTCGGTGGTGATGCTTCGGGGGACCATGGTTCTCCTTGCCCTCTCAACCAGCATCTTGGTGAGCTGCTGCACTGGTGAGTCTGGGCATGGGAGTTGGGGGTGCTGCTTCAGGGAGGGTAATGATTCTCCAAGGCCTAATGACCAACACCTCGAGGAGCAGCTGCACAGTGAGTCTGGATGGGGAAGTTGGCGGCCTTGCCTCTGGGTAGGGCCGTGGTTCTCCTGGCCATCATAGGCAACATATTGGGGAGCTGCTGCACAGTTTGTCTGAGCAGGGGAGTTGGCAGCTCTGCTTTAGGGGAGGACTGTGGTTCTCCTGGCCCTCACAAAGAACACTTCAGGAGCTGCTGCACAGTGAGTCTGTGCATAGAATTCATGGGTGGTGCTTTGGGAAGGGCCGTGGTTCTCCTAACTCATGACCAACACCACGGGAGCTGCTTCACAGTGAGTCCATGCAGGGGAGAAGGGGCACTGCTTTGTGGAGGGCTGTGGTTCACCTGGCCCTCACAACCAACACCTCTTGGAACTGCTGCACAGTAAGTCTGGGCTGGGGTGTTACCGGCATTGCTTCAGGGAAGGGTTGTGTTTCTCCTGGCCCTCATGACCAACACCTTGTGGAGCTGCTGCACAGTGAGTCCGGGCAGTGGAGTCGACAGTGCTGCTTTGGGGAAGGGCCGTGGTTCTCTTGGCCCTCATAGTAAACATCTTTGGTAGCTGCTGCCTAGTGAGTCCAGGTGGGGGAGTCAGCAGTGCTGCTTTGAGGGAGGGCCGTGGTTCTCCTGGCCATCTTGACTCACACCATTGGGAGTTCCTGCACAGTGAATCTGGGCAAGGAGATGGAGGGTGGCAGGATCCCCCTGTGATGAGGATACTGAGACAGATGTGTCAGAGGTTTCACCTGCCTCATGGATGGGCCTGTGTGGGGGGTGCAGGATGGGGCTAGTGCAGACAGGCACAGGCACTAGGGTGGTTGGCCTGTTGGCATGAGTACCCATGTAGCTGGGTTGCCATGGGGATGTGTGTGCACTGCTGACATGCAGTGCCCCTTACGGTTGTGGGGGCAGGGCCCTGTGAACAACAGCACACGCCAGTGGCTCGCAGCAGGACATGCTGCCCATGCACCAGTGTCCCAACCCTGTTGAGGTAGGGACCAGTGCCAGCCGCCAGGAGGGCTACACCCTTGAGCAGGATACGGGGCCTGCCCACTGCCCCAGGCTGCAGACATCCCAGCAGAGGCTCAGATGGACTGCATGGCTGGCGCGAGGAGCCCAGTATGATCTTCACTGATGTATGTCCATGTCCCTGGCTTTAACGGCGGGAGCAGCATGCCGAGGGACAGGGTGGCCATGTGGTTGCTGTGCTGGACTGCACACCGGGCCTGCGCTGCAGTGGTCAACCTCACCACTGTGCTATGGAGGGCATGGGGGTCACTAGAGGCAGGATGGTGGGTGACCATGGCAGAGGGCTCATAGGTTTACCTGTGGCTGCAGGCTGCTACTGGCTCCGCACAATGCATGTGGTACATCTGCAGGCACCATCACGTTATGGCCATCCATCCGGGATGTCATGGAGTCAAGAACAGTGGGAATTCAGAATGCATGACAGACATAAAGTCCTAGTGGGGTAGGAGGAAGTAAGCTGTTGTTAAATAGGATCTGCAGCTTATCTGTTAGGTAGGAAATGGGCACTAGTGGGCCATGGTCCATTCGTCATATTTTCTTCATGTCCACCTGTCAGGTTCCACCAGTTGATGGGGTCACAGGCGGTCTGTCCTGCCTGCCTGCCCCACTGTGGTCCTCCGCAGTGTCTCAGCACAGTGCAACCCAGGTTCTGTGACATCTGGTGTGCGGCTCTGTGTGCATGGTGGCAGTCAATTATGGTGCACCAACTGAACCTGCACGGTTGCCACCCCTGTGTGCACTTTGACACACCCTTGTACACATGCACACATACCATCCACACCCTGCACTTCTTCATGTATCATCCACTGGCACAGTCATAGTTCTCCACATCTGCCGCCACACATTGGCACGCCATTCCACCATACCATACTGTGTGTACTTTCCGTGACCTGCAGACCCCACATCACACTACACACACCATATGCGTTCTGTTTCAGTTTGCTGCATCTCTGATTAGTGTTGTCACTGTTGTGGTTGTTTGTCACATTAAACATTATCACTGGACTGTTTTATGTTGCTGCAGTCTGTACTCACCTCTGCCTGTGACAGTGTCCTAATGATGTTGTCCCTGTGTTCTATGGTCCTGTGGGCCAGTAAGGATCCTCTCGCTGTTCCACCATCCTTGACTGCTGGCTCTGGGTCACTGTCAGCCTGTTCCTCAGGTTACAGGGCCTGTATCCCATGGTTCATCACCATGTTGCAACATACAACACTAGGAAGATATGGCATGGCTTCTGAGTCCATACTGCAGGGTGTTGCCTGATGTGTTAGACACGGAAGGCATCTTCAGTATGTCAGACACCCTCTATGATGTTCCTGGTGCTAGTGCCACGTTATACCACCTTCTGCTACTGTGGCTGGTCGGCACCAGTGTCAGCAGCCAGGGCTGTAGGGATAGGTGCCGTCCACCGTCAGAGACGCACCTGTTAGTGTTGTACCGCGGCCCGCTCATGTTATCATGCATCTCCTGTGTTGTCCTCCCACACCCCTTCCTGGCTCTCCCATGCCTGTCCCTATCCATGCTGTGGTGTGTGTGCCTTGCCATCTGTTCCCCATGACTAGGTACACTGGGTAACCTGCACCTCAAATGCTCAGGCTGCTGGGACTGGTACCAGATGTAGGCTGAGTATCACGGCACTGCATGACATGTTGATGTGCCCAGTCGCACCACACACACCACCTGGCAATTGATGGAGGGTACCCTTCTGTTTATGTAGATGTCACTGCTATCACCAGGTGGTACGGTGGGGAACATGGCTGCAGTTATTGCACCTGTACTGCTGGTAGGTGCGCAACTCATGGAATGGCTGTATTGTTCCTGTGCTGCTGCTGTACTGGGAATATAGAACTCAATGTGTGGAAGGAAAGTTTCTAGGAATTGGTCTGAGGTGTGAGGTTGCAGATTATTACCCCAATGGTGTCTCATTGGTTGTTGAACGTCCTTGGCTAGGCACTCGCTGGGTCACCTTCTCCTCACTGTCGTGGCACGGCTGTGTCTGTATTGAGTACAGCTGCTCATGCAGGAGTTATAGCTGCTCACATTCCCTGTTCATCCTGTACCAGCCAGGTGATGTGCTCATCTGGCAGGTCTCAAGGGACCCTGGGCTGGGCACCATTTGGAGCATACCATCCTTGGCCTGTGCTGCAGCCTCCATGCTGGGCCTGCCCTCCTCCTCCTTCCTCCTCCACTACTGCTACCATGACTGGCAGCATCACTGGTACTGCACTCATTCCCACTCTCTTGTGGCCTCCCCAGGGATTTGTCTGGATAAAGACCAGCATTTATAGGCGTACTGTTCCATGTCATGCTATCTGTCCTGGCATGGCACTATAATTTGAATAACCTATTGCATGTGTATGCAGGCTCCTCCAGTTGCACCGGTTAATGCAGTTTACGGCCCCCGGTCCTTTGAGTACAGCCACTCTGTGCTATTCTGATGTTACTGGTTTGCACGCCTGTTATGCTTGAATATCGTTCCTAGTGTATTATGTAGTGCAGCTTATATCATTGTTCATGGTACTGTTTCTATAAGTTTGCTTTAATAAAATATTTGAAACAAATGTTCAGTAAAGTTAAGAAAAGGATGTAAGATAAGATTGCCACCAGATGGCAGGCTGAGCAAGTTGCTTAAGCTGCTGTCTCAAGGTTTCCCTCCTGTGGTAAATAAAATGCACATTACATCCTTATTATTATTATAAAAACAACAAGGAATGTAGATGATTACTGCCACCAGATGGCAGGCTGGGGCAGTTGTTTAAGTTGTCTCAAGGCTTCCTGTGGTAACAGACCACACTACATGGCACTGATATGTACTAACAGTGGTATACTAACATGCTGCATAATCCTATTCTGTCTGAATAATGGCAAAATCAAATGCTGTATTCTAAAATTCATAATATTTACTGTCAAACATGTACTAACATGTTTATTTTATTTTATTTACTTGCAATAAGACACACCTTTCTCTTTTGACTCAAGGCACTGTACATGAGCAAGTTCAATAAACAAATTTTAATTACAGTCACTATCCAATTATAAAAACAATTCAGGTTACTTAATAGGAAAAGCTCTGAAAAGAAATGTCTTCAGCCCTTTGAAGGAATTTATTGATGGGGTCTCAGATAGTAAGAGAAATGAATTGCAAGGTTGTGACGTGAATGCATGCCAGGCACTAGAAGATTATAGGCACACCCTTGAATCACTAAGAGGCCCACATCAGCTGACCAGAGGGACAGAGAAGTACAGTTGTAGAAGGTCTCAGGTACCTGGGCCCCAGTCCATGCAGAACTATATAGGCTGTGAACCAACCTTGAAGGTGATCCGCCACCTTGAGAGCAGGCTCTGAGCAGAGCACAGGTGTAATGTGACAAGACCGGAAAGGCCAGTCAAACCTTTCGACGATTCACCAGCTGCAGGCAGCAGAGCGCAACCCTGCTAGCCCCAGGCAAAGTACTGCAGTAGTCAAACCGTTTTTTTTATTCATTTCAGTTTGGAATTACAGCCTTCAGCCAAACGGCCTTTTACAAAGGCTCCAAGTCAGTAGAAGAACAGACAAAACTAATTACACTATACAACGGGTACATATATTTGTCATGTTGGAGACTATATTACAAACAAGATGAATGTGGAATATAACCTCAGATACAAATATTTTTATTACAGAAATATTTCTAGTCTATAGGCTAGTTACTGTGTGTTACTAGAAGTTAGCCAAAATTGGCTTTCAAAGAAAAGGGATGTCAAGGCATGGACCAGGATGGCACATCATTTAGGGAAAGGTGTTTAATCTTGGGAATGCTGTTAAGATGATAAATGCACCTGCAAATGGCTAACATCTGAACTTTGCTAGGCTGGAGTCCAGCACACGCCTAGATTCCTACCCTTCTGAGGAGAGAAGTCGAATCCCCATCCTAAGACTGAAACTGACCAACTTGCACACCAACCCCAGATGACCAGATTGCACCACTAGTGCCCCATTTTGACTGGATTCTACCTCAACCAGTTGACACTCATCCAGTCCTGATCTCAGAGGCACTGATTAATCCTGAGATATATCCTGCTGTTTGGGCACAAGCAAGAGTTGAGTGTCATCTTTACAATGAAACGCCCATACCACCTATATTGCCCCCAGTGCTAGCAGATACACTGCAAACAACATGGTGATAAGATGTAATTCTGTGGGTACCCACGTGCAGCGTGAGGTTTTACCATTTGTATCCTCCTGTAGAATGATTGAATCACTTATATCTGCACCAGTCAGCCCACAATAAAAACCCAATAGGTGCTCCAACAGCAAGATGGTCTTGGAATGGAGTTGAGAGATCAAATAATATAAGATGCAACCTCAATCCTCACCACCAGGAGATCATTACACCTGAACCAGGGCAGTTCGTACTTGTTTTGCTGAAACCAGATGGGAGAGGGGTCATAGATGTCGTGAGTTGACAAATGGTCCTTCAATTGAGATCCACTACCTTCTATAACCTTGTCACTGGAAGGTTAGAGACAGGCTGAGTTGGCTAGACAGTCCAGGTCCAGAGGTTTCTTTTAAGAGGGTCTCACCACAGCCTCTTCAGAGGATCAGGAGCCCTCTAAAGAACACTGGACTATCCCAGCCAGGACTAGGCGTGGACCCAACACACCACAGAAGAAGGTACATGGCCCAGCTCCAAACTATGGTAGGGTCTCAACCTCAGGTACTTCAACATCCTTGTCCAACAACTGATCTAGATCAAACAATGGATTACCCATGACCTCCAGCTCATCACTGCAAGCCCCATAGAGGGTGTGTTGACTGGATCACAGATCTGATTGTGCACCTATCAGTAAAAAGCTTAGATGCCGGCCTGTATGTGTGGGCTGAGGCGCTGGTCATCTTCTCGTGGCACCAGTGACCCATGTCCGGTCATCAGGAGAGATCGAGTCTGCGCAGTCGTTCTCCTCCAGGAGGGGTCACCAATGATTGCATTCTACTGTCCTAGGCATCTGGGGTGGACGTTGATGCTACAGAAAGGGGAGATGGGAAGATGTTGAGAGCGGGTTGCAAGTCTCACTCAGAAAGAAATAGTAAGGTCCTGGCCATGGAGATACTGTCCTCACAGAGGCTACCCTGAGAAGCAATTCCCTGAAGGATCAGTTTTGTGAGCTTGATGCCCCCACCACCCTGCTGAAGGAGGTTGTGGGATAAGGGAGAGACCCACCCAAGGGAGCCAGAGGGGACAGACGTGGTACTAGGTGTACTGCTGGGACAGAGAGGAATACTATATTAAAAAAGAAAAAGAGCAACTGTCACAATTTAATGTGAAAGCTTCCAGACAAAGACAGGCTGGATTACAGCCGTCATCAGTCCAAAAGAGGTGAGTTGGTCTGTTTATTGCGCAGCAACTCCCTGGAGAACTTCGGCCTCTTTATGAGGAGGATCTCCGTCACGAGACATCAGGCTAAACAGTCGCCACTGCCTTGTCATCACCACCACCCAACCTTGGCCCCCCATCTTCGCAACTCCTGAGACTACGGCCAACCAAGGAGCCCTGTAAGTGAGGGGTCAAATATGGTCAGTAACTGAATTGAGGGTTCAGTGACCCTGTTGTCGGCCACACCACCCCCAGCTCCTCAGCAATCTTTATGTTTGAAAGGTCCAGTACCACCATAAGACCTTTCGGAGTCAGCCTTTAGTATGTACTGACCATCTCCATTGGGAAGGCTTAGGGAGGCTTTTAATGAGAACCTCATGGTATGATGGTTGACCAAATGACTGCTACTCCATAATGTCAGGACCCCATCAAGTGAGAAACTAGGTCAAATGAATGATCAGGTACATTGGGTGAGGCTAAACCTATTCAGGCCCAGCTAATTGTTTGTTTGTTTATTGATGATATTGAAAATACCCCTTTGAGTTAATGACTTCCTTTATTAAAGGTTCACGTCTTTGTTAGAGATACTAGGCAATAGAAACAACTAACAATAATTACAGAAATGGATATGAAATTGTCAATGGATACAAAATGGTTACAGATAATACAGTAAAGCAGCTGATGTACAGAGTTAGAGTTCAACATAGGTACACAGTGAGGCACCCCTGAAGTGGTTTTGCCAATTGTCAAGTGAGGCAGGTGACAGTGTTTTCTGGTGTAGTGGAAGAGGGGAGTTTGTGTAGTTTGTTTTTAGCAACAGGCAGGGCTATATTTTGTCTCCTCAAAGTTTAGCCATCTGTTGAGCTTAGGGCAGATATGTGTGAGTTTGGTGCAGCCTGTGGCAAGTCTAGGCCTATTGCGTCCGGAACAAATAGTTTGCCAGCACTGGCTGCTCACAGTTGTGAAATACCGGTCTGACTCAATTTGGTTCAGTCCTAATGGTGTGTGTCCTATTCAGCCCACAAAACAGAAAGAGAATCCTGATTCAAGGTGAAAATGGTGCTTGATCTTCATTTTAAAGTGCATAAATGCAGCACATTCCAGTTTTCAGCTTGCTATTGCCTGCATGCGAGCTGACCCTCTCTACAAAAGGTTAAAGCTCTTTATGTTTCACACTTTGCGCTACTCATGGATCTATGATTCTGCTTCTGTTTTGTGGCTGAATGGGACACACATTATTGTGGATTGAACCAATTGAGCGTGACCACATTATTTCCAACGTGAGTAGCCAGTGCCAGCAAACTTTTTCCCATATCACTTGTTGTTTTCAGCTAGTATGGCCAACCTGGGTGTAGGCCTATGAACTCCACTTCATACTAGGATGGGCTACTCTAATTTTTCAGATATGTGTTGTTCCGTCTCATAGATGATGATTCTAGTCATAGTGAAAGTACAGAAGGAGACAGCTATGGGAGTGCTTGTGTGGAGGTGCTTCTACCAGAAGGAGACCTATATACCTATACTCATGTATTTCACTCTTTTATTAATGGGGCTCACCCTCCCCGCTATGAGCACCTGGTTTACCCATGATGGGGCTTCTTCCTGTCAACGGCGCCTATGTATTTACCTTTTATTAGTGGGTTCACCTCCCATCGAGAGCACCTGGTTTACCTATTGATGGCGCTGTTTCTGTTGTCATGCCCATGATTTCCACTATGGCTATTTTCCTCGTTGATGATGCCAGCCTTATTACCCTCCCATGAATAGGAATATTTATATAGTCGACAGAGCATTTATTTTATGCTCCCTCATCAATGGGGCACATTCAAACATCGATGAAGCAGGTTTGTACGTGAAATCATACCTTTGAAGTTCTCCATCGATGGAGATTATTATTTTATGTCCGTTTTCAGGGGCCTAGAACTGATGTAAAGACATCTCATTGCTTCTTGCATGCCCATGAGGACTTTTCCATACTGTAGAGTCACACCTCATACATGGTGAACCTATTTTAACCCCATGTATATGGCACATGAGACAATAAGGCTCAACTTTCCAGGGCTACCTCACTTTGATGCCCATTTTACATGAAACTTTGTCCATCTCTGACTACCAGATGTTGGAATTATATGGTCAATTTTCTGTATTATGTTAGTTTGGGACATTTTGTCTCCATGCCTGAAAAGGATATGGTGCCTTTACTATGTCATAGGATTTATATGACACTGTAGGCTTTACCATCACCCCAGCCTTTACATGTCGTTGAAGAAACATGGGCTACCTCATCTCCTGGCTATAACTCTTCTGCATTTAGATAGCTACTAGCCTCAGACAGATTATTAAAGAGTTTTTTTCCTAAACAAAGGATTAATACCAGTACATTCACTACTTTTAGGCCTTCCCAGCCTTTCAGTCAGACTATATGATGCTCTACCCTCTATGGTTTCATATCTGATTCTGCCCCTCCATGGGCCTCAATGACAAACTATGGGATCTGTCTGCCTTCTTGGAGGCGCAAAGAAAGGGAGACTAGGAGGCATGTCCCAACACTGGATAATCTTTATGGAGACCAAGTTTAGTCACCAGACCATCCTATCTGGCCCTACCTGCCTTTTTCGTTCCTGTTTTATTTATCATCTGAGGTACAGACACAGTAGATACATTATAGATGATGTTTATAAATATCCAGGTAGTATATCAATCAATAAACAGTAATATATATTAGTAGCATCTTCAACACATTCAATAAATAACATTCACAGTATTTCATAAGCCCAACTTCAGTAAACATCTTTGACTGCCCTGCCTCCGTGTCTGTCCATATCTGCATGATCTAGAAAAACTGTCCTCCATGGTATCTTTCCATCTCCTAGCATCTAAAGTTTGACCATCACAGAACAAATGTAGGGTCCCTTACACTGAAAGGACCCAGGCCTCCACTTAATTGAACTGTTATTCAGCCTCAGCCCTGCAATCATAATGTCTAAAAAATAATGTTCTATCAACTTGCGTTGTATCCACCAGAGAATCTATCCTGTCAGTACTTTGAGGTGAACATGTCTCAATAACAGATGCAACTTCAAAACAGACTATAAACCTAATGTATTATATACATGATGAACCCCATTGCACAATTCCATTTTAAATTTTGTTTGAATATTGCCATGCGTTTACCTACATGCTGTTTATGACCTTATTCAAATATCTGTTTACCCAACAGACTGACTAGAGATCACCACATTTTAATGTGCACCGAACTGTAACCATGAACACCTATTAATGCCACATCCTGAACCTGGACGAACTCTCTAGTGATCCATATTGGTAAAGTTTCAAACCATGAGAAAATAAGCCACATGACCTCAAAATCTAGAATTACAGTCTATAACAACCTGAAAGGTTCATATTCTGTTTACTGCTTGAGAATTCCTAGAAATGAGATTTCTTCATTGGACAAATTACTGAAACATTTTCTGGCTAGTTTAATAACTTTAACCCCAACCGGGTACATCTGCATATTTATGACTTCATAGTGGACTTTTCTTGTTTCTGAAGGGCTACTGGTAACCATCCTAAATGGATATATCTGTCTCCTGGTATATATCTTTAATGGATACCAACATTTGTAATAACTTAGGACCTTCCTTTAATGCTTCCTCGACATGCTACAAAGCATCACCCTAAATGGACATTTATATCATTTGTTTTTTTCAACCCTGGGTCATATTAGCTAACTGCATAAGACCTAGACAATTTAACTGTTTATTCACTGAAAACTTCAACTGATTGTTCATTTTATGGTTCTGTAGAAGATAGTGTATAAGATTTCACTGTAAGAGATCTTCCAGGAATGTCTCGGCAGGTAGCTTCCCACCCTCCACCCCCCTGTGTATAAGAAAAACACAATAGAGTTGGGATGGTTCGGCCTCGTCCTCGCCTTATGAGCTGAAACGGTGGGAATAGAGTTTATCAGAATCACCCACTTTTAGGGCACAGCCTAGGAAATTATGTTGTGGGTGGTCCTGGTGGAGACCTAGAAAGTTGCCATGTGATAGCGCCACCTTAGAACTCCTGTAGCATAACCTATTGCAGGAGACATTCCTGGAAGCTATTATTTTAGTAAAATTACATAACTGTACTTAGAGTGGTATGTGTTGTTCATCACACTTTGGCATGTCTCTTCCACTTTAAATTGTTGAAGTCTTCCAGCTGTCTCCTCCCACCCAGGTGGTATAACCCTGGCTGTGCCTCATGAAGCCTGATCTTAGCCTGCTGGAAGTTAGATGTTGTGCATCCGCAGGGAAGGTCGGTATCCATGGATGAACAGTATACCACCCCAGAACTACTGTTATGAGTAACCTGTTTTTCTAGGATCGTTGATATGTTGTTCATCCACACCTTTGGCAGGCTCAGTAGTTCTCCAGAGAAGGAGGCGGCACATACCTGTACTTAGGGAAGAGATTGGAGAATAGGTCCCAAACCAGCATCCGCATGACTCAAGGTTTATGTGACAGTGGTGATAAAGGTGTTGCTGTAGCATCCCGGAAGATATTCTGAATAGGGATGTCCGTGGAAGCAGCCACCATGCAGAGTCTGGCAGTTAGAGTGAGCTCTTATCCTCTGGTGGCTCATTGCCAGCCAACTCATGTGTAAACTCTTGCATGTAATCCACTTTGCACAGTCATTTAGCTACAGGTCTCAGAGGTGGTTTATAGGTGGTAAACAGCTGTGAACCTTCCATTTCTGCTGTCTTCTCCTTATAATTGAGAGTGCTGTTCCAGGTTCAGTATGAGCCTGTACTCAGCTCCAGGTAGTTAGGTAGCAAATTGGCAGCATTAACACCTGGTTAAGGTGAAACTCTGACACCACCTTCTGAAGGAATTTTTGGGAAGGTAACTGTCCCTGTGAAGACCAGATAAGGGAATCCACCCTCACCTGACCTCCCTGTCCTCTGGCAGACGTGATAGTCACCAGGAAGACTGCCTTCCATGACAAGTGTATAAGGGACACTTGCACTGAATGACTGGCATGCTTATGAACTTGTCAGCACCAGCAGAAGATCTCACAGAGGTGGAGGTTCATGACCAGAGGATATGTGATCCAGGGTTTGAAAGCACCTGATCATCTTCTGTACCAACATCAGCTGACTGGCCTATGCCTGTGAACAGAGTTGTCTGTCGGTGCACCTTTTAATTCGGTGACAGTAGACCCACTTTTGAGAGAGAATAGTCAAGAATGTTAGCCACTGACAGAAAGGGTCCAGGCTCTTTTCTCGACACCAAATGGAAAACCTTTCCATTTGAAGGTATTACATTTCCTGGTCAATTTTCTGGATGCCCACCATGGGAAGATATCCTTGAAAGACCCAGCTCGAATCAGCCACCAGGTACCAGGCTGTGAAGTGTGTGATTCAAGGTCCAGATGGTACCATCCTGATTGAGATACTAGGTCTGATCATGTACAGCTACCAGGCCTGCAGCTGAGGAGAGATTGGGATAATAAAGGTGCGCTAGTCTTGAAGGCTCAGGATCACCTGCCATGTCCTCCTCACCTGAGAAGCACTTAGATCACAAATGGAGGGAAGGCAGAGGAGGCCTGGGCACAGCCCTGTAAAGGCATCCTGCAGACAGCCTTGCTGAGAGGAGCGGGCATGAAACAGCTCCTCTGCTTGGTGTTATTCCAGAGGCAAACAGGTCCAACATCAGTTTGCCCTAGTGAGATCAGGCCGTGCCACCTCTAGATGGGAGACCACTATGGGATGTCTCAATTTCAGTAGTTGAGAGCATCTGCAAGATGGTTTGAGACCCCACCACTTTGATGGTTGGTGACTGCCCCAAATCAGTTGGATGAGGGTCCAGATGTGGAGCACCTCTGCAAAGCAGACAGAGTGCATGCTGCCCCTGTTTGTTGAGGTAGTACATGGTCATGGTATTGTCCATCTGGACTTGAACCACTTGACCCCAGAGCTAGATAGCTAAAATGTTGACTGTCTCTGAGCTTGAACAGGTTGATGTGGTATCGTGAATTCTCAGAATCCAGAGCCCATGGATTCTTTTGTCCCTGTGGGCTCCCCAGCCCATGAGAGAGGATCGGTCTGTGAAGGATGACTATCGGCTCCAGGGCAGACACAGGATCCCTTCCTGCAGCTGGTCTGGGATGGTCCACCTTGGAGCATCCCACATCTTCTTAGTCACAGTGATCAGCTGGTTGAAATGACCATGGTGTTGAGTCCACTGGGCAGCCAGCTCCCATTGAGGGGACATGTGCAACTGAGCCCAATGGACCACACTGGTGCATGCCACCATGCAACCCAAAAGGGTAGAAAGTCCTGGCAGGCACAATTGCACAACCAGAAATCATTGGGCTAAAGGAGGAGAGAACTCTGCCCTGTCCACTGGGAGCAGAGCTCTGGCTTGACAAGAATCATGCTCTGCCCTGATGAAGCCCATCACCTGGGAAACATGAGTTCTGACTTGGCGTCATTAATCAGGAGGCCAAATTAGGAGCAGGAAGTGGAGGCCAGGACCTGGACCTCTCCACTCTCTGCTTGGTGGGTAATGTCTGCTGAGATCCAATTGTTGAGGTGTGACTAAATACTGACCCCGACTGTTTGAGAATGGGCCATCACCACTGCAATGCATTTGGTATGAAGACCTATGGGGCCGATGACAGGCCGAGCAGCAGGGCTCAGAACTCATACAGGGGTCCTTCAACTCAGAAGCAGAGGAACGCTGATGAGATGGATGGATTGGGGATGTGAAAGAGTGCATCCTACAGATGCAGTAGACAGAACCACATGGTAGGAGACAACGAAGGAGGAACTGGTGGGGAGGCGGAGTCGACAGCACCCCTATTGGCTAGCTTCAGTGGCGCCACGCAGCGTGTCAGCCTCAGGGCATGTGCTGGTGGTGCGTCAACTCTGCCCATCCACCCACAGGGTCATGACTTCCAGTCAAGTACCCAAGGTGATGAATGAGTGAAGAAGCTGACACAGATAAGATCACATGTTCACACTAAGGATGCTGTGATCTGGGACAGAGTGACCAACCGGAAGGTGCGTGATCTGAGATATTGATTCAGATTGTGCAGATCTAGAATGGTGCACCAGACCCCATCCGCTGGGCACCAGGAAGTACCTGGAGATAAAGTCTGGTCTGCTGAAGGATCCACCACTGAAGCTACTGCCTCTGAGGAGAAGTTTAGTAATGTCATCTTGGAGAACTGACTGAGTCTGTCGATACATCTTTCTCCTGAGCTGCTGAGCTTGAGGGTACTGTTCAAATTCCAGAGGCAGTCCCTGACCGGTCACATTGAGAACCCACCTGTCCGAAGTGACAGCAGACCAGGTGGAAAGGAAGTGGTGGAACCGACCCCCAAGGGAGGACCCACAGCTGGCATGACAGGAGGATGGATGCAGCCCCCGCCACATCACTGAGCAGGCTTGAAGGAGGAGTATCCAGGACCCAAACCTCAGCCTTCTTTACAGGCCTGGGGTGCAAAGCATGAGTCTGCTGCTGCTGTCCCACAGGAAGAATGCCAAGCGGCGGCTTTCTTCTGTTGGTTCTTGCTCAAGAACCGCTAAGGCAGAACTGCAGCATTGGACTGTTCAATATGCTGAGATGACAGGCCACACTCTGGGCAAAGAAAACATAAGTGCTCAGGAAAGGCACATCCAGCCAGGTTAGCTGAAGTATGCACTAGGATGGAAGAGTCTAAGCCAAGTTCCTACGACAAGAGGCATCTGCGTCTGCTATCAAATGGCACAAGAATCCCCAATGTCCAGAGACTATCTGAAGCTGCTGTTTGGCATCAGCCTGGCCCCTGATCCCAAGGCCATCTTGACCGTAGTGCATGTCTGAAGGAGGTGTGGGAAGACTATCTAAGACCCCAAGAGGGCATGGGAGAAGTGCGCCATGATATCATGCTGAATTTGCCTGATGATGGCCCAGGAAGAAACTGTATAGAACTTAATGACCGAATGGTCCAAGAGTTTGAACTGTTTCTCAGAGGTGAGTCAGTGTCTGCAGAACTGCCAGTACTCCTTGAACACAGAGGCAGTCACCAGGTTCTTGGATGAAGGGTGCTCTGTGAACACTGCAAGGGACCCAATGGGCACCACATACTTGGGTGGCCATGTGGGCAGATGGTACTGGACAAGAGTTAAGGCACTGCCAGAGTTCTAAGACTAGGCCAACAATGGCCTCAGCTACAGGAAAAGCCTCCATCAGGGTATCCCATCTCTTGAAGATGTCCGTGAGGGGGTACTATGCTTTATTCTGGATTAGCTCCAGGGGCATCCTTGTGGACTCAGAGATGAGCAAAGAATGCCCTGAAAGGACAAGAGGACCTTCCTCCATCTCTAACCCCACAAGCCGATTACATCATCCCTGGGATGAGAATGCAGGCCAGTCAGATCTGAACTGGTGAACTGGATACAATAGTCAACCCGCCCAGGTCACTCCTCAACCCGCTGAGGGTGGTCTCAGTGTGTGACAGTGACTGAAAGACACCAGGAAGTCCAGTTTCTGACCTATCTTCTTTAGAAGAAGCCTCTGCCACAGGCTGCTTGGGCAGTGATTCCACCACAATCGATGAGAGACTGATTTAGTGAAATTGGAGTTTTTCCCAGACTCCATAGGCAGAAACCAACATGATCAGGCTCTGAAAGACTGTGTATGGCTCTAGGAGGTGAAAGCCAAGTAATGGCTAGGGTGGAAGCCTGAAAGCCCCGGTCAAAACCGTATCTGCTGCCACATGAGGGTCATTGTAGTTACCGATGGAGTTTTCGCCTAAAGCCTGTTCCTCATTCAAGAGGATGCCAAACGATTAGCGCCTTTTTTGGAGTGTTTGTGGCTCTTCCTCCGACCTTTCAGTCAAGTGGATCCTGGAACTTGATCGAGATTAGCCAGGTCGATTCTGTTGTTCGGGAGACACCGTGGGACTGGTGATTTCCTGATTGGGGGATCACTTCCTGATGGAAGTCCCAACAGGCTAGGTCTCCTCATCAGGGAAAGTAAGAACTGGAGTTCGATCGAGAGAATCATTGACTGGAGTCAGCGATAATGGGTCGATCAGTCAATGACTGTTTCCACATCATCGATTGACACCTCGGTCGACTGGCCAGATGACAAAGCTGAGAAGCCAGTGGCAATTTCAACCAAAGTTGACGTTGTGTCCTGGATTGAGATCTCTCCCAATCCCAAGAGCATCTGTATTACTGTACCATGCACTATACATCATAGTCAACAATGGCATGCAAAACCGCTAATTACACACAGTGGGGAGACCTTGTCTACCCCTGCACGGTGTCTCAATCCCCAGTGGAAACACTAAGTGCAGATATCAGTTATATACTCATGCTGTTATTCTAAGATGGACTAGATTATGGTTCTTAGGATTTATTAATTCCTTTGTAAGTGGAATGATTTATTTTTCATCCCTCAGTTATTACTTTGCTCCTCCTCCTGGTTTTACCTTAGAATAAAATGCTTTTCAGGTTAACTTATATAATCAATATAATTTGTATTATGTAGTATACAACTTTACATCAATGTTCATGTGTAGTTTTCTATAAAAGCTGAATTTTGATAAAATATTAACGACAAAAAAAGAAAGGAATGTAGCATATGATTGCTGCCACTAGATGGCAGGCTGGAGCAGGTAGCTTAAGCTGGCTAGTATATCTCAAGGTTTTCCTCTTGTGGCAACAGACATATACCATGGTACTGATATGATACAGTAACAGAAGTGGTATTACCTTAGAGGTACTTTGTCTTTTAACTTATTTGTTTTAATTGGGCTCACCACAACATAAGCCAGATAAACCATCTTAGGGTAGCTCATTCATTCCACTGTGGTGCCAAACACACGAGGCATACTGATGAGTCCTGGTAGGATGAAACATGTGTCTGTGTTCTGTTGGCACCCTTTGCAAACTGTGTGAGAGGCCTTTTCTCACCATGCATTTCTGCATTAAGTGGAACCAGTATAATATTCTGTGGTGATTTGCATATGCAACTCATGATGCTCTGCATTAAGGGGGCATGTGTAATTTTGTATTTCTTTGAAACTTGGCTTCCCAACCAATGCCTTTTGTATCCATTGCCTCAATGTTTGCAAATAACAGAGGTTGTTTGTCTTAACTTGTTTTTGTTTTTAATTGGGCCTACCACAACATAACCCATAGACCACCTTAGGGTAGCTGGTTCATTCCACTGGGGTGCCAAACAGACAAGGCATACTGATAAGTCCTAGTAGGATGAAACATGTGTCTATGTTTCCATTTTATTTTATTCTTTGGTAACCAGGCAAAGTCCACTAAGCACAAGTACCTGTTTTCCGGGGCAACCTGGGAGCACTGGGCAGTTAAATGACTTGCTCAGAGTCACAGAATGCAAGTGGAGGTTGTGAGAATCAAACTCAGGTCTGGTTTGCTGGATGTACCAGTTTGTTCACATCCTCATTATTCTAACCTCTAGTCTAGGCTATACTGCCAGCCTCTGTTGGCACCCTTGCAAACTGTGTGAGAGGGCCTTTCGGCACCATGTATTTCTGCTTAAAATTGAACCAGCATAATAGTCTGTGGTGATTTGCATATGCAGCCTATGATGCTTTGCATTATAGAGCATGTGTGCTTTTTGTATTTCTTTTCTAACATGCTGCATAATTCCAAGTAAAATGAAATACCATATTCTAAAGTTCGCAATATTTACCCTGAAAGATGTGCTAACATGTTTCATTTATTTTACTTATAAACCACACCTTTTCAATTGTGACTCAATGCACTGTACACATGAGCAAGTGCATTAAAACAAATTTAAATTACAGTCACTATCCAACCATAAAAACAATTTAGGTTAATTAACAAGAGGGAAAAGCTTCCCTGAAAAGAAATGTATTCAGCTCTCTTTAGAAGGCATTTACTGATGGGGTCTCTCTGATAGTAAGAGGAAGTGAATTCCATAGAGTCGGTGCCGGGAACAAAAATGCTCAGGCACCAGAAGATTGTAGGCACACTCTTGGAATTGCCAAGAGGCACACATCAGCTGACCGGAGGGGACAGAGTGGGCAGTAAAGTTGTACAATGTCTTGCAGGTACCTGGACCTGAGTCTCTGCAGGGCCTTATAGGTCAGCAAACTGACCTTGAAGGTGATCCACCACCTTATAGGCAGCCAGTGCTGAGAGTGGAGCACAGGTGTAATGTGAGAAGACCGGGAAAAGCCAGTCAGTTACCTGGATGACACATTCTGCACTAGCTGCCAGCGGCAGAGCACAGCCTCTGCTCTCCTCAGGTAAAGGGCATTGCAGTAGTCAAGCCACGATTTTTTTTATTTCAGGTTTAGAATAACAACCTTTGAGCCAAACTGGCTCTTTTACAAAGGCTCCAAATCAGTAGAAGAACAGACAAAACAGTACAATTTACATCGTATGATGGGAAAATACAACAGTCAAGTGACAGGACTATTTTACAAGCAAGATAAATGTGGAGTATAACCTCAAATACAAATATTTTTATTGCAGAAATATCTGTAGTCTGTAGGTCTAGTTACTAAATGCAGGTTGCTTGTAGCTGGCAGCCAAAACTGGCTTTGTCAAAGAAAAGGGATATTGTGAAGGCATGGACCAGTAATGGCACATCATCTAGCGTAATCAGGTGTTTATCCTGGGAATGCTGCAAAGATGATAAAACACACTCTATAATATGGTTAACACCTGGAACTTGCCGTCAGTCACAGTTCAACACCACACCAAGATTCCTCACCCTTCTGAGGTGAGAAGTTATGGGAATCCCCGATACTAAGACAGGAACCTCAACCAACTTGCACACCAACTCCAGATGACCAGATTCCACCACTAGTATGCCATTTTGTCTGAATTCAACCTCAACCAGTTGACACTTATTCAGTCCTGGATCTCAGCAAGGCACTGACTGATCCTTGGGACAGTATTCTGCTGTTTGGGCACAAAAGATGAGTAGAGCAGAGTATCGTCTGCATAGCAGTGAAAACTCAGCCCATACCACCTTATAATGTCACCTAGTGGTAGCAAATACACTGCAAACAACATGGGTGCTAAGATGGAACCCTGTGGGACCCCACATGCTGTCCAGCTGCTATTTTTCACAGCCAGCCCAAAACACGTTTCTGCAGCTGTGGCACACAATGGCGTGCTCGCTGTATAAAATCACCTTTTGGGACACATTAACAAATCACAGTTATGTTTCCTGGGGTTTGCTCTGCCAGCGAATATTCGGCATTGACAAATGCTTGTTTTAGCAAAGAGGCAGGTCTGATATTTGAGCCTCCAGTTTGTTGAGGCGTAGCGGTGCAGGTGTGTGAGTCTGGCACAGCCTGTAGCAAGTCTACAGGCCTTATTAAGGGCCAGTCTAATTTTATTTAGGTATGTGTTGTTGGTTGCTCCATAGAAGATGACTCCATCATCTATTAGTGAAAGCAGAGACAGCTAGGTAGAGAGCTTCTGGTGGGGAGGCAGTGCTTGTACTGAATAGTAGACCCATACGCATGTATTTGACAGCAGATCTCCTTAAAAGTATCTTGATGTGGTCTTCTGGTAGGTGAACCCAGAGTCTAGGATGATACCAAGGTATTTGAATGAGTGTACCTGCCTCAAGGATCATTTATGGAGTCTGTGTATGGAGCAGGGGTTGTCCTATGTTCATGCTCTCAAACATCATGAATTTTGTTTTAGTAATTTAATACTAGTCTGTGTTGAACAAACCAGGATCCAGCTTACATAGTTGAAGCCTCGTTGAGATAGGGACTGCCAGGTGGTCCAAAAAATGCTAGTCAATTCATTAGACAGGTCCAACCTCTCGTCTCCGACACCAAATGGAGGAATCTCTTCCATTTTAAAGACATAAGTTTCTGGTTTGACTCTTTTACGGGATGCCTCAACGGTATGTTGAGGACCTCGTCGGAAAGACCCAAGGCCTGGAACTTAGCATCTCGCGAACCAGTAAGTGTCGGATACAGGGATTGGAGATCCAGGAGGAGGCACCTTCCTCCTTGTTGACAGAGAGCAGAACCGTGGGCAGGCGTGGAAGCTGCCCTCTGTGCCTGGAGCTGAGGGCTGTGGAGTATCTGGGTACCAGAACTGGTGAGGCCAGTCTGGGGCCGCCAGGATCACCTGAACCTTGGCTGATGGGACGTAGATGTAGTGCAGAAGAGACTTGAGAAATTAGGACCAATATGTGAGGGGCAGGAGATCAAGTAATGTTCTCAGAGATACTTCCTGTTCCCAGGGTGAGCATTGCAAGGATACAGAGAATAGAGGAATTTAATAAATGGCTAGGAACTTGGTGTCCGGCCAAGGGGTATGGACTGGTGGGAGGGTGGGGAAGGACCTGGGAAGACAGTAGCCTTTACTTGAAGGACAGACTATACTTAAGTGAGGAGGGTAAGAGAGTGTTAGAAAAGGGGTTAAGTGATTACATAGATGAGGGTGAGTATGTAAAATAGGAGCGGGGTGGCAAGTGGGCAGGAGGCATGCAGAGGCCACAGGTTGGGAGGACAGATGAGCTTACCCCATAACAGAGACAAGAGATTAAGGCAGGTAATGGGAGAGTATTCGTGAGGACGGAGGTGGTCACCTTGAATGCTGAGAAGCCTAGGGAGTAAAAACAGCAACATCTCTCAGGACCATCATGGCGGAGGGAGGTGACACAGGCTATTACCAAAACATGGGCCACCCATCACCATGACTGGGACCTGGCAGTACCAGGATATGGGGAAAGGGGGGGAGTGGCACTATATGAGAGGGAAAGACTGAAGTGTATACGGGAGGAGGGCAGGATGGAGTCACTATGGATGCAAATCCAGACTCCAGTAATAGGACTCTCAGGATGGGAGTGGTGTACAGACCACCCTCACAGTCAGAAGAATTGGACAGAGAACTAGTGGGACAGATCTGGAGGACCTGTGGAAAGGGGAGTGTGGTGATCATAGGGGACTTCAACCTACGGGGGGTGGATTGGAGTACCCCAGCCACAAACAATAGAAGGGAGCAGGTATTGCTGGACACCTTCCAAGACAACTTCCTGATGCAGATGGTCAATGAGCCAACCAGGCTAAGGAACACCCTCAATGTCGTACTAGCAAATGGGGAATTTGTGAGGGAACTGAGGGTGGAAGAACCACTGGCAGAGAACGACTACCAATCAGTATGGTTCACGTTGAATTTGGGTAAGGAAAGAGTAGTATCTGACACAAGGGTGTTGGACTTTAGGAGGGACAACTTCAAGAAGATGGGGAAGTAGTAAAAAAGTACCTGGACAAAATTCAACCTAGCATGGTCACTAACCAGAGGTGGGAGCTCATAAAACAGAGGGTAATGGAGGCAATTAAAACCTGCAGCAAGGCCAAAAGTAAGAAGGTGAGGACAAAGAAACCTAGCAGGGTGTGCAAAGGTGTCATGGAAAAGGTAAGGAATAAAAGAGCCGCATTCAGGAGGTACAAAAGAATGGGAGGGGGGAGGACAAGGAGGAGTACCTAAAGGAAGCAAAAGAGGTGACAAGGGCAATGAGGGCAGCCAAGGCATCAAAGGAGCTCAGGATGGCACAAGGCATTAAGGAGGGGGAGAAGGAATTCATTAGGTACATCAGGGAGAAAAGGAGCTGTAAGGACAATATAGTAAAGATTAAGAAGGAAGGGGGCTGGGTGGAAGCAGGAGGTGAAAAGACAAGCGCTAAATGACTACTTCTGCTCAGTATTTACTACAGAAAAGGGGAGAATACTAAAGGGGGGTTTGTGGTCAGGAACAGAGGGGGAGGGGTAATGGACAAGGAAATAACAGGGGATAGGGTGCTGGAGGGCTTGAGGGCTCTGAGGGTGGACAAGGTGCCAGGGCCAGATGGTATTCATCCCAGGGTCCTGAAAGAACTGGCTGAGGTCTTGGTGAGGTCTTTGGCAGACCTATTCAATGCCTCACCGGATTCAGGGTGTGTACCTCAGGATTCAAGGATGACTCACATGGTACCTCTTCACAAGAGTGGCCCCAAGGATGAACTGGAGAACTATAGACCAGTGAGCCTCACATCCATCGTGGGTAAGCTGATGGAGACAATCCTGATGGAGAGGCTGGTGGCCCTTCTGGAAGCCCATGGACTGCAGGACAATAGACAGCACGGTGTTGTCACTGGCAGATCCTGCCAGACCAACATGGTGGATTACTATGACTGGGTAACTTGACAACTGGACAAGGGCCATGCAGTAGATGTCCTGTACCTGGACTTCAGGAAGGCATTGGATTAGGTGCCACATGGGAGACTGGGAAGTTAGCTACAAGGTACTGGGGCAGGTGCAAAAATGGTGGGCTGGATAGTGAACTGGCTGCGAGGCAGACAGAAGAGAGTGATGGTGGATGGGAAACTGTCATCCCCAAGGGCGGTGACAACTTAAGTTCCACAGGGCTCGGTGTTGGGACCAGTGTTGTTTGGGATATTCATTGCCAACATTTCGGTGGGCATCAAGAGCAAACTCAGTTTATTTGCTGATGACACCAAGATAGGAGCAGTGGTGGTTGACCTAGAGGGTTGGCAAGGGTTGCAGGAGGATATCTCAAAACTGGAGACCTGGTCAGACACCTGAGGGCTGGGGTTCAATGCCAAAAAATGTAAGGTGCTGCATTTGGGGCCAAAAAACCCTAAGAGGAGCTACCTATTGGGGGGTGAGCAGCTAGTTGTGACTGAAGAGGAGAAGGATCTGGGGGTGCTAATTACAGGAGCAATGAACAACTCACCACAATGTAGAAAGGCCAACAGGATGCTGGGCTGTATTGCAAGGGGTATATCCTCAAGGAGGACGGAGGTGATTCTGCCATTGTATAAATCGCTGGTTAGACCACACCTGGAGTACTGCGTGCAGTACTGGTGACCATACCGAAGAGGGATGTTAAGTTAGTGGAAGGGGTGCAGCACAGAGTGACAAAGATGATCAAGGATCTGGGGGACTTATCTTACACGAGTAAGCTGAGGGAACTGAACATGTACTCACTGGAGGAGAGGAGGGTGAGCAGAGGTATGATTGAAATCTTCAAGTACATGAAGGGAATAAACAAGTCTTGTACAGAGGGCCTTTTCAAACTAAGGGAGGGAAGGGGAGGGACACCCGAGGCCATGATATGAGACTGGAGGGGGGAAGGTTCAGGAGGGAGATGAGGGGGCACTTTTTCACAGAGAGGGTGGTGACTGGGTAGAACGCGTTGCCCCAGAGGTGGAATCCAGTAGAACAGTGAGCAGCTTCAAAAGGGGATGGGACAGGGCAAGAGGGAGGGTCAAGGAAGGGGAGGTAATGGAGGGAGGGGCAGCTGCAGAATAAGGGCTGCTAGCTGCATCATCGAGCAGACTTGGTAGACCATAAAGACTTTCTTCTGCTGGCAATTTTCATATGCTCATATATTCGTATGTTCGTAGAAAAGTGCTTTATAGATGAGATGTCACTTTTAGGATGTAGACCATGGATTCACTACTGAAAATTATTGAGTTGCCACTGAGGGATTTTGTCTCCTGTCTTCAATTTCTTCAAAGAGTATAGGAACAGCAAATGATTCAGAGACAGAAAAAGATAAAGGGACCGATTTTCAAAGCACCCTTAGAGCAACACAGTTTGTGTCGATCTATGGCTGCAGCAAACTCTGGGCATATCAGGGACCCTGCACCCTATTTTATAAAACAGGGGATCCCTACACCAAAGACCCATGAGTTTCTGCAGCAGCAAGGTTACGGCAAACATGTGGTGCAGCTGCAGGATTTGATGTAGGGATCTGTCACCCCCCCAGCGCAACACCAGAGGGGCCATGAAGGTGTGTGTGTGTGTGTGTGTGTGTGTGTGTGTGTGTGTGTGGGAGTGAATATTCTGACAAGGAGGGGACTGGGACAGAAGGAGCATGGGGTGCCCCAGGGGGTGGTGAGGACACAGCAGCCATGTCAGGGTGCTGAGGTGTTACCCGGTAGGGGTGCCATGCGCAATAACAGAGAGCCAATTGGCCAAGTTAGAGGGGGATTTCAGGGATGGACCATGACCCAGACCCAGGTGGGTACAGCCCTGGCACCTGCCCCATAGGATGCCACAGTCCCCAACTCTGTAGGTGGGAAGCACTGGTAACAGGTTGAGGGGTGCCAGTGGTGGAGGGGAATGGTCCCCAGGCACTGCAACAGTCTCCTGGCATCCAGACCCCTGTGAGGCAGGCTGCTTGCTGCCTACAGAGTTGGGGACAGTGGCACCTATGTGGCAGGTGCCAGGGCTGTGCCCACTTGGGGCCAGGTCATGGTCCATCCCTGCCAACCACCCTCTATCCCGTCCAATCGGCTCTCTGCATTGCGCATGGCTCCCCCACTGGATGATACCTCAGCACCCTGTCATTGCTGCTGTGTCCCTGAGGCCCACCTGTCCGGCAGTGGCGCATGGCCCTTAGACCACCTCCTGGCTGGTCTAAACTGAGTCCCCTGTTACATCCACAATGGGGCTTCTAAAATTCCAAAAAAGGGGATGGTGCAGTCCTGCCAGGATGCAAGCCCACTAGCGACCTGGCTCAAGGGCGCTTCTGCCACACAGGTGGTGCCAGGTGGGTTAGGCACATTGCTTCCTGATTTTGATACAGCCTGCGTTCGAAAATCAGAATTGCCGCAAAATGTGACACAAGGTGCCACTTGCACCAAAGCCATTTGGCGCAGGCACCTTGCACCAAAGTTTCCCTTTTCAAAATCAGGCCCAGAGTGTTACATCTAGTACATCACCCTGCCATTTTAGCAGATGCTGTCCATCATGTGATTTTTTTTCAGGCCAAACTGTGCATTTGTATATAGTAATGCTTTACAGTATTTTTATTATGATTCAGGCACTGAGTAGAGGAGAAACAATTGGAAATAGAAATCTCTGACAGTCCAAGACTTGGTGGCTTCTCCTTTTCCTCCCAGGCATATGGAAATATTTTTTATTGTTTTTGCTCAAAACTGCAACCTTAGATTGCTCAGTTCCCATAACCTGCAATATTATGTGCCTTAAAGGATTTATTCAACCAAACCTTTTTTTTTTGTAGACTGTTTTTTACGCTGTGGGCACCGGAGCCCTGGGCATCTTTCCAGCGTGGACCCACACGGTTGCTGCCTCTACTGCCCACCGTGCCCCTATCCCTGACTGAGAAATTGGGTGCTAGGTCAACCCCCTCCTGTGGGGCCCAACCGAGAGAAGTGAGGACCATGGAGAGTCAAGTTGGGATCAGGGCCAGTATTGGGTGTGTGGGCAGCACCACTCAAGTCCCGCCTTTGCCTCCCAGGACACTGGGGTTTTCCACATTGAAGTTACCCTGAGAGTACGGATGTGCCATGATGCCCTGCACACTAACGGCACATTCCCGCACCCATTCATAAGGCATCTGCCGCCACTCCCAACCCCGGAAGAGTGCACCGCTAGTTGTGCCACCCCCAGTCACCACCAGGGGTTGCTGGTACCGTGGCACGTGTACCCACCCACCCCAGGAAAGGAGAGCAGTCCTACAGATGCTCAATCCTTTCCTGCTCCTGGTGACCCCCGATGGCCCAAGTTCGCTCCCAAACCTGGGTTACCAGTGTGGCATGAGGTGTGGCATCCAGCACCTCAACCCTCAGTGCCACTGGTCCAGCTGCAACCAAACTTTAAATGTCGCAATTTTTTATCAATCTTGAATGCACTGTTCCCTCTGACATTTTATTTCACATACTCACTACCTCATGAGTACACAGGAACATAGGAAAGGAAATGCTAGACAAAGACTTTAGATCCATCATGATCATTTGTTGCTATACAAGAAGCTGCTGCAAAGCTGGCCCTCTGGCGCAATGGTTGGATTTCCTCTTGTGATGCTGGTGGCCCTGGTTGGCAGAGGACCTGGGTGCCAGAGGGCCAGCTGGGAGGAGGAAGTCTGAGCATCTACTGGACTGCTCAGCTCCTCCAGGGGGAGGGTACCCAGGCCTGGGGGTGGTCAGCCAGAGGTACCGCAGCCCTGATGCCCGACCAGTGGAGGAGCACTACAGATGCTGGCATATGCCATGGTGTCGTGTGGCCATCATGCTCGGGGTGTGTGTGTGTACAATCTAAATACACCTCTCCCGGAGCAACACTGTCATGGGGTCCTGATAGTGGGTCTTCTTCCTGCTCACCAAACGCCACCAGTACCAGGGTCCCAACAAAGACTTGAATCCTTGGAGTGGGGTTAAGGGGGGGCTCCCCACCATCACAGCCTTAGCCATGGGAGACTCTGGGGGTGGGTAGTAGATAGCAGAGGAATCGGGTACAGCACCGGAGAGGTGGGGGGGAAGAAAGTATAAAAAAAATAAAAAAAGCATTCATTCACAAATCGGGACTGTGAAGTACAGTATGGACTGCAGTGGACCAATAGGCGTACAGCCCTACTGTATGCTGTCAGTCGGCATGGCTTGCGGGTGGGGATCTGCCACCCGCCGCTGACCGGAGGGGTGCAGGGTGGCGGGAGACTATGTGAGTGGGTGGCGAGGGGGGTACCAATGGACCACCAGGGTGTTTGACTAACGCCCGTGAGTGGGTAAAGAGGATCGGTCCACTAGACCACCAGGGATTATTTTAATACATGCCCACAATCGGGCAAGGGACAGCGGTCCACTGGACCACCAGGGAGTAATTCTACTCATGCCCATGATCGGGTGAATGGGTGCGGTGCCCACCGAGGGGCAGGGGGCGTCTGTCCCCAATGGCTGCAGCCTGGCAGGGTGCTAGGCGCAAGCCGCCAGGCATCGGCACACTGCATGCAAATGGGGCCATAATGACATGCAAATGGCCCCATTTGTGCCTTGCATGCATTATGGCCTAGTTTGCATGCCCACGGCTGAATATCACTCTTGCTGCACCTAGCTCAACCGCACTTGCACTGGTGCAACACCCTGCTGCCACATGCACTGGCGCAGTGCCACTACACCATGCGCAGTGCGTGCACCCTCAGTGCCATATTCAACGGTGCTGAGCCATGGCACAGCACCCTTGAATATTGCCTGGACTATGCCCTGGCTCAACCCAGTTGCGCTGCACCCAGGCTTGTGCCCTCTGCTTGCCGCAGTCTGAATATCTGGCCCATTGTATTTTGGTTGTGTTCTAAAATTAAAATGTTCTGATCTGCTATTTGTCTGGAGCTTTCCAAGATCTGGAGAACTGGGTCTCCAGATTCTTTTCAATATTTTCTATCTGGGGCCAAAATTAAGAACATAAAACCACACAGAAGGTCAGAGGTGTTCTGGTGCATGGTCTTAACAGCCTTAAAAACCATAACTTTGCACTGGTTGGACCCAGGGATCCCAGAGGTGACAGAATGGAAAAGGAGAACAGAGCTGATATTTTACACGTAACAGCTAACTGCTACACTCTGCCTCGCTGGTGAAAAATTCAGGGGTGCGTGGTAGCCATGGATCCAGTAAGCCATTCCAGGGGAGACCCATTAGTGCTTCATTTAAGAGGGGGAAAACACATTTGATTGGTCATTTATGATTCCATGAGTTTGTAAAAACCAAAAAAAGGAGGTAAAAAGAGACACACACAGTTATCTCCTTTTTAATGTTTGTGTTTTGTACAGTTCAGTTTTTTCTCTTTTTGGGAGGGCTTTAAGCCCAAGGTTCGATGGTCGAAGCAACAACATCACTCCCCCATCGAGTTTAAAAGGTCACAACATCCTGGGCTTTGCCAGGTTTCTCTTTCATTGCTGCCAGAGGTGCCACCTGTCCACCTTCTGTTCCCTGGTTTTCTCCTTCAGACTTCTGCCTGTAGTTTATGGTCGCCTCCAGCCCCCAGCTCACTCTTTTCCTCAGTTCTGTTCCCTCCCTTTGTGCTGCTCGTTTGCAGCTCTCTTTTAGTCCCTCTCACCTTATTTCTCTGCCGCTCTTGCAGTGGCTTTTCTCTGTGGACCCTCCCCCTGTCTGCTGCCCATTTCTTTCTCCCTTTTGCCCCTCCTATCCCGCTTCTGTGGGTTTGCTCTTCCTTGTGTACCTGACCCTCTGGGGTGGCCTCCAGTGCTGTCCTGTTGGGGGGGCCCCTTCCTGCTTCCTCATCACTTCGGCGGTCCGCTGCTTGGCTCCGTGGCTTGCTTGCATCAATCTGTGGGATGGATGCCTAGCTGAAACTGATGACTCATCATAGCTACACCTTCGTCAGAACACATATCTGTTGACTGCCAATGTTTTCGTTGTTGCAGAATCATTGCATCTCCTTTACAATTCATCCCCTCAAGTTTACAATTGACAACTATCGCTTGAAACTAGTGCAGCATTTGCAATTGATGACGATTGCTAGAAAATAGTGACACATGGTCAGATTCCAAATGACTGAAATCAGTATGTAAATACAAATATCACTGCGGTTAACCAAACAGAGTTAACTGATACCTGATAGAGTGTTTATTGGCTGTATGGAGGACATGGATCCACAATTTCTACAGTACCTTATTCCAGCTGAGCTACTGCCACCGGAGGAGATTATATTTAAGAGTGCATGGGACAGACATGGGGCAATTATAGTGGTGGGTAGGAAGACGTAGACTGTTGGTTGCCTAGGATCTGCCTGTCTGTTACTCGGAGTCTACTTGTCAGCTTCCCCATAGTGCAGCTTTTTGCTGCGGTCTCCCAGTTCTGCTTCGGTAGTGCTGTGCGCCGACCACATTCTTTTATCCGGGATGCCACTCGCAGGCATCCCCCTCTGCTCCTCATTTCCATACTTGTTAGATTCAGTGTTCACTTCCCCGTCCTGCTCACTGTATGCCTTGCATGGCCGTCACCTGCTGTACCTGCCTTAGCTGCCAGAGCAATCATGGAATCCCTCCTTGTTTTATCCATACTGCCACGTTGGTGCACACCCTGTCTATACCTGTAAATTTCCTTCTTGTCGGCTTGTGTTTGGCCATTGGACATCTTCAGATTACATTTATCATTGCTCAGCTGGTGCTGGGTGTCTGCCTCATATGCACTACTGACCATGACCACAACACTGCCCCGTTAGCCGGTTTCATCATTTTCATTGCGGTTTTTACTTCAATCCTCCTGGGCTTCAGAGTCTGCCTTTGCCATATTGACAAACTCTGATCTTAGACCCTGCTTACCACATGCATTCAGGTCTTGTCCATGGGCTTCTGGAAGACCGACACAGTGGGGTTGGTAGGTGGCGTGCACTGGAACCTCCCAGGCTGTGCTGCATATTCTAGCCCCTTGCTCTGTTTTGTGGGCTTGTGCTTTAAACTGAATGCTGTGAGGTTGGGGGATGCTGTTTGTTTCGCAGTGTAGCCTGCTCTCCTCCTCAGCCCAGCAGCTTCTCTTCTCCATGGCTGCTCACCTCCAGGGCAATGCTTCGCTCTTCTTTGTCTGCACTCCTGGGACATCGGGGCGCTCATCTTCTCTCATTGCCCTGCTCCACCAGGCCCTACCTCGTTCATCGTCATGCCTCCGATATGGCCTTCTGCAGTCCTTCTTGCCATCATTCCTCTTTGGCTGCTCTCGACTTTTGGGTCTTATGCATATCGTGCAGTCAGCCTCGGCTGATTTAGTCTGGCTTGCATTCGATATTTCTATTTGGGCATAACTATCATTACTCATATGCCCGTCTCATCAATCCACGGCCCTCACGCCGCATGTATCAGGTTCCTGATTCCATCCATCATCAGCCGTCAAGGATTCACGCCAGTCATGGCTTCTATATCTCATCATGCTACGATTTTTCTATTAGCTTGCTCAGCTATTCACATCATTGGGCCATCTATGGCTGACTCCATCTGGCCTTCCATTGAACCTGGCCTGCGTGCCACCTCATCCAGCTCACCTTACTGCCGTTCTCATCCTGTATCGGCTGGGTCCTATGCTACCCCATTGACCTCCTCCGTCATTTGTCCTTTCATACCTCGCTTTCCTGTACCAGCTTCCACGGCTTCAATCCCTCATTGTACCTCATCCATGTTCCTCATTTTACCTTCCTTGTCCTAGAGCCTTTTCTAGTACCAGCCCTCATGGCTTCACTCTACTCTTAGCTTCACGCCTCATCATACATCATTCAATTTTGCTCACTCCTCATCTAACCTCATCCAGTTTTGATCCTTGATTGCTCAACCTGAGTTGCCTCTGGTTCCAGATCTCCATTCTTGGCCTCGGAGTCTACCTCCTTTCGAGAAGCCTACTTCCTTTTACTTCCTTCGTTCAAGTTCATTTTCAAGTTCATTCCTGTCTCCTCCTCTTCCAATTCCATACTGGCTATCCAGGATTCACTCCACTCGTGGCCTGCTATCGATATTTATTTTGGGCGTACCTACCATAACTCCTATGCCACCTATCAACCGCAGCCATCCTGCCGCATGTATCAAGTTCATAACTCCACAGTCATATCGAGTTCATAGATCCAGTCATAATTCACTCAGCATTACTTCAAGGTTTATCTATTTACTTCGCTTACTCGAACATTCCTATCATTGAACTCCATACTACCTCATCAACTACAACCTCAGGGTCTAATCGTTCAGAAACTAATCGTTTACATCGCATAATCAAGCATGCCTCTTCAGCCTCAGTGTCTGCTCAATCGCATCGCTCAATCAAGCCAGTCTGCATTATCATCTGTCTCATCAGCACATCTGGAATCTCCTTGTGAACACATCTGGATACCCCTTGCTCCTCTGACTCGTACATGGATTTACTCCCTCCCATCCTTGCTCCTCTGATCTACTATCTCTCATCGACTACTCGAGCATACCCCTCCTTGGGTCCGTGCTACCTCGTGTTCCTTATTTAATTTGTTTTTGTTTGTGCTTCTTTGGAGTTTTTCCCTATCCCATCATCATCATCCTCCCTACTTATATCCCTCATCTATGAACCATTCTCTTTACCAACATATGTCCTCAAATCAAACGTCAACCTGGAGGGAAGGCGACCTAGGCCTTGGATCCCCAGAGGTTTCCTCCTCAAAGGGGTTTTTTCCTCTCCTCCGTGCCAGTGGTCATAATATTAATTAGAGTTAGTGCTTTCTTCTTATTAGTTAGTTAGGTTCCACTGTTGGATGGAGGTGGATGGTGGCCCGGCTTTCCCCTCTCTCCTTAGGAAATTAGCCCTTCTCTTCACAGAATTCATTCACCATCCTCGCCTCTTCGAAGCTTGACATCTTTGATTATTCTTTTTGGGCTTCTTTCTAACCTACCTTTAGCTGGCGCATTCATTCCTGGCACCTGTAGGGGGGGAACCGTCCTCTAGGGTTCCTTGCATCGTACCCCTACAGGGTGGTATATCCCACGGATAGAGCGGCAGAAAGCCACAAAGCAAATCAAGTTACACAAGCATCATCTCATATTATCTCATTCAGTTGCGTAAGCACAGCCAGATGGGAGGCTTTAAGCCCAAGGTTCGATGGGCAGAGCAACAACATCACTCCCCCCCATCAAGTTTAAAAGGCCACAACATCCTGGGCTTTGCCATTATTCTTTTTCATTGCCCACCATCCACCCCTCCTCCTCCTCCAGCGGCTCGTCTCTCTTCCCCATGGGCTTCTTCCTAACCTACCTTTAGCTGACACATTCATTCCCATCACCTGTAGGGGGGAACCCTCCTCTAGGGTTCCTTGTGTCGTACCCCTACAGGGTGGTATATCACACGGATAGAGAGGCGGAAAGCCACAAAGCAAGTCAAGTTACACAAGTATCATCTCATATTATCTCATTCAGTTGCGTAAGCACATCGAACTACTGGTTTATATGAATTTGTACTTCTACAGACCAGTTTAGAGACTAACATGGTATTACATATACCTAGCTACTTGATGTATTCATAGACATTTCTCCTTATTATACCAGATGGACTACGTTGTTGTGTGTGTTAGATCAAGTCATTTCTCTGAATAAAGCTAAGTTAAAAAAAAAAACTCAAATAGGTACAACCGAAAGGTAAAAATATGCAGAGGAAAAAGTTAAAGTCCCTTCAGCATTGACAAGCAGACACCCCAACATTCCACCATGCTCTACAGAAGCTTCCTCTCAGTACCAATAACTATCCCCACTTAAGCATATGGTATTCTTTTAGTTCTACTTCCGTGAACAGGCTGATAGTTTCTCCTTGATCCACCTTATCCAATCCCTTTAAAAGTGCAAAAGCTGGAAACCATTATTTCTTCTTCGCTGTCTTTTGTCCAGGGAAAACATAGATAGCCTGCCTAGCGGACCCTCATTTCTTAACATTTCCATCCCCATAATCAATTAAGTTGCTCATGTCTGCACCCTCTCAATTGCTACAATATCATTTTTATACTGCAGCAACCAGAATTGTATGAAGCACTCCAAGTGCAGCCTTACTGGTAACCTACAAAGGTTTCTGAGTCACACCCCTCTAACGGCATGTTGTGCCGTGTTTGATGCAGTTCTGCATGTGATTTCCTTACTCACTACTGGTACACATTGCTGTGACAGCTTCAACTCCCCTTTAATGATGACACCAACTTCTTTTTCATGGTCTAGTGCTACTAATTGTTCACTGGTTAATATTATCTCCAACTGGATTTCTTTGGGTCTAAGTGAGAGATCTTACCCTAAACCTCTAATTCCTGTTTGGCATGCAATTCTAAAACAATTTTAATCTGACATTTCCCCATAACCTTCCCCCTCCTAATACCAGGCCTTAGAGCTTTGTGCTACTATCAGGTGCAAGGCTTACCTGTATCTACAAACCCAGGTCAGTCCGGCTTCCCAGTCACCACTTGCAACAAATTCAAAGCTCAGTAGCTCAGGATAAAAATTCTTCTTTATTATTCCATATGTAGATGAAACGCTAGCAGCAGCGGAGATCACAGTGTAAGGGACATCTTTCCCACAACAGTAAAACGTTTTTGTGTGTTTTGCACTTTCTCAAGACTGCGGGTGTACCAGTATAGTGTGTCTTAAAAAGCAATTAATTAAAGTGACAATGCACCAATAATTACAAAAAGAACACCCGCATGATCCATATTAATATATGTAACCCCCAAATGCATACCATAAACATAAATACAGTAGTGTATAAAAACCTGACTTGAAGAATAAATATAAAAGTGCTATTAAACATAATAAATATAGACAAAGGACTCCGAGGGACAGGACAAAGGGTGGGGGGTGGGAGACAAGGAGACAGGAAGAACAGCAGTAGAGGGGAGTGAAAAGAAAGAATTAGGAGGATGTATATTTCAACATCTAGGATAAATACCCATGTTAGGAATTGATGCTTAAAAATCAGATATAAAAAATAGGAATACATTCATTTACAGTACATTCACTTATGCAGATATGGAGAAAGCTGGAAACAATCATTTAATCCAGGTAGTGTATACGATCTGAGCTTATGTTGCTAAAAAGTTTTCCTCTGGAGTAATTTATTGTCCAAATTCTCCCCTCCCTCACAGATTCATACAGTCTCTCAATAAGTATGCTAGCATGGGAGGGGGCAGATCAAGTGTCAAAGAAGGGGAGGGGGGAACCAGCAGAGGGAAGGTGTGGAGTCTGTGAGTCAACTCAGTGAGAAAGGAGGAGAGATTGAGATGAGGTAGGGGTGTCCTTCAAGGGGGGAGGATCATACCAGAGAAAGGCCCAAAGGTAAGGGGGGCCTGCAGGTGGGCATGGAAGGGCCAAGAGGAAAGGGGAAGAGGTTGGAAGGGGTGATGGTGATGGGAATGCCATGTTGGGGGACTGGAAGTGGGAGCTGGAAGGGGAGTCCGGAGAAAAGGATTGACAGGGTGGGGAGTGTGGTGGAGGCTAAACTGGGAGAGGCAGAGAACTTCATTATAAAAGGCGTGACAAGAGAGGTTGGCAGCTAGGGGTTCTCTTGTAGAGGGTCTGGAGAGAAGCCAAGGGGAAATGGTCTAGAGGAGGGAGGAGGTGACGGGGCTGGTGGGGGAGTCCAAAAAGGAGGTGCACAAAAGATCAAGGGGGACACTAAGGTTCTCCTGCTGGGGGACTCCATGATTGGGGGTATTCATTGGGTGGGGCAGGGTGAGGGAAAATCCAGTCCGGTTAAGGTAGTGTGTATTTCTGGTCTGACTGTGCATAGGGCAAAGTTCATGGTGTATGAGCTGCCAAGGGACTGTGGAGGATCACCAGACTTCCAGATGCAACTGGGAACAAATGATATTGAGGGGAATTGTGTGCTGGAAATTCAGGCAAGGTTCCGAGAACTGGCCAGGGTCTGTCATAACAATGGATGCACAGTCTCCTTCTCAGAAATCCTGCCAGTGCCAAGGGCCACTGTGGAGAACAAACAGAAAATCAGGGAGATTAATGACTGGCTCAGGCAGTGAGGTGAAGCACAGGGGATTGGGGTGTTGGGAGACTTGGGGGAGTTTGGGAAGACAAGGGACTGTATGCCCGGGATAGGCTTCAACTAAATCCAGTAGGGAAGGAAGTTCTCAAACGGGGGATGATAGATTTCATTTAGGCTAGATGGGGTTTAAACTTGAGAAGGGGGAGGAGGCACTGCCTGGCTGATCTGGCCATCCATACTGCTGGTAGGACTGGCCTGCAACCCTATAGAGGGGGGACAGTTGGTACCCTAGGGGAGAAGTGTGGATGGATGTATGAAAGATCTGGGGAGGATATGGTAAAGAGGGGTAGGGACAAGGGTTGGAGGATGGCTTTAATAAATGCCAGGACCCTGGGGAATAAAATGCACTGTTTGAGGGTGGGGTGGATGTAGCAGCAGTCACTGAAACTTGGGTTTTCTGTAGCTACCTGTATCTACCTTAGTATAATCCTTGCAAAATATTATACACTACTATTGTACCCCCACATTCTTTTATCTGGTGTAAACATCTCCTGTAGCTCCCCCACTTTCTCATGGCTACTATAATCTAATTTTCTAATCATTATTGTTGCTCTGTACTGCACTATTATCATCTCTTTAACATTCTTATAATACTGCTGAGACCTGAACTGCATGCAATATTTCAAATGTGACCTTACAGGTGCACTACAAAGGATAACATTATTCCACATTATCTGCTTGCTACTCCCTTTTTATTTTGTTTTTAAACTTGAAGTTTTATTTATTTCAAACATATGTTACCAGGTAAGCAATCAGAGCCTGGGAGGCTAATTTCCCGCTGAGACCTGGTGATGGGAAGGGGAACGTAGGATGGCAGAGGTAATACATACTCGCATAGTGCAAAAATAATACATACATTGCAACCATCGCACTGATGCACTCTCTCTCTCTCTCCCTCTCTCTATTTATATCTACAGTATATCTAGCTATATAGCTATATCTATCTAGCTATCTATCTATCTGTCTATCTATCTCTATCTATCTATCTATCTATCTATGGCTATCTATCTATCTATCCATCTCTGTCTGTCTATCTATCTATCTATCTATCTATCTATCCGTCTCTGTCTGTCTATCTATCTATCTATCTGTCTCTGTCTGTCTATCTATCTATCTATCTATCTATCTATCTATCTATCTATCCATCTATCTATCTCTGTCTATCTATCTATCTATCTATCTATCTCTATCTATCTCTATCTATCTATCTATCTATCTATCTATCTATCTATCTATCTATCTATCTACATGCACACTATACTGGTGCCACCACACTAGTATTGTTAGGCTTGATTAAGGTGTTTAATGTTAACCCCCAGTTTTTGCACCCTAGTAGCTTTGGCAGTATTCGATGAAACTGCCCAAAGTTTGGCATGCACGGTCTGCCTGGCAGGGTCTCAAGATGAGAAATGTTTCATGATAGCATCTTGTGCAATTTCTGAGATGCAGAACATCAAATTTTAATGAATTACCATGTTTTTTCCTGTACTTAATACACTTTTTTTTGCTCTCACGTACAGCCTAGATGATATGGAATTTTTTTTCTACAAAACTTTTAGAATAGAAGTGGCATGTGTCAAGGTAGTGCATTTCAAAGGTTTCATGAATTAATATTAATCAGTTTCAGAGTTATAAGGATTTAACATTTTTTTCTGGACTTGCTCAGTAGGGTTTGGGATCAGCCTCTGATATGAACCATAAATTTTCAGTTTGTGAGAGCACTTTTGGTTCGCATCACTAAGTTGCCATGAAAAAAGGGCTCTCATGAACCAAAATTTTTTTTTAATTTCATGACACTTGCCATCTTTGTCAACTAAAAATGTGCAAAATACTTAAAAAGGATGTGTTTAAAAAAACAAATACCTGAACCTAGCTAAACAGAATCCATTAAGCTAGATTTGGGTGTTTGTTTTTGTAATATGATGCTAGAAATAAGGTTTCTGGGCACCCAAAAATCCTGAGCATCCAGCTAAGTGAGAGGAGCCATTTACCCACATTCTCTGTATGAGAACAGAGGAACTTTCCTTACATCTGTAGCAGTAGATGGAAACATGCTGCTGGATTGAGTGCCAGCAGTGAGCCGGCCATCATACTTTCTCTCTATTTCTTTAATTCTCTTCCCTCCCAGCTCAGCCAGCCCTCCCATGTCCTTCCCCGATATACTGTAATACAATAGTGGATCAGGGTGCCCACCTCTGGTGCCATTTGCACAACCCCTTCCCGTCCAGGTCACCTGCCCCCTGAATTCATAGGTAGTGACACTGGGGTGTCCACCCCCAGTGCTGCCGTGAAGTAAAAGGCAACACTGGGGTGCCCAATTCCCAGTGTCAGATCCAGTAGTAGTAAAACTGAAAAAAATGAAAACAGTCTCTCATTGTTTTTTTTAAACCCTGTAAATAAGAAAATGGTCCTTGCTGATCTTCCCCTCATCCCCACCTCACCCCACCCCAACTCAACACCCCACACCACCCCACACCCCTCACTCATCTAAATTTGTTTCACAGCACAGATCCACTCTGCAGTCAAAAAGACATCTTGCTGCTGGCAACAGTGACTGTGATATGAGTAAATAAGGCAAGCCCATTTAATGTATTTCAAGGTGTTTTGAACTTTTACTCATAACTTGCAATTTTTCAATATTTATAAATTTGACATTTTTTGAACCCCATCTCATGAACATGGTAGGAGTAATTTTTCAAATATGTTCCAAAAAATGATTTTGCAGTCACTCTGCAAAATCACCTTTCAGGTGAGATTTGAAAATGTTTACCTTCCAGGTTCATGAGGTGGCATCATAAGACAACTATGTGGTTAGCTATACTCACTGCCGCTGCACACTGCTGAGAGCATCAGCTGACTATAATTTTTTTAAAATGAATAGTTTATTGAATTTATTAATTGCAAATATAAATTAATACAACAGAAATACACGTAGTAACATATTGTCACTAATACTACATTATACATCATGTAATGTTAGAAGATCTGATACCCTGCATTTGTTACATCATAGAGGGGTTGACCAACTGCTTTTATCACTAGTGTATAGTAAGCCAATAATTGGTGTGAACTGGAATCCATAATCTGAAACTGTGAAGCTGACAACATACAGCACCCATTTATTTATTTATTAATTAACTTTGCTGACTGGGTGAATGCACCGGCAATGAGTGCCTTTTCCAGGCATGACCCAGGTGCAATAGCACAGCCAGTGTCAGTGGCTCAGTAGGTAGCACACTCACCTCTGAGGCCAGGAGATCAGAGGGCTGTGAGGTCAGTTCCCACATCTGGCACTTGGGTTAATATCCCAGTACTGACACTGTAGTGCAGCATGACAGAGGTGCTGCACTTCTGAGGTGCCGTCTTTCAGACGAGACGTTAAACCGAGGTCCCATCTGCCTGGATTGGTAGTAGTTCAGGTGCATGTTAAAGATCCCATGGCACTTATCAAAAAGAGTAGCGGAATTTCCCTGGTGTCCTGGCCAAATTTCCCTCATTCACTAAAAATACCACCAACAGCTTAATCTGGTTCAAGGTCAGTTGGAATTCATCTGTATCCCCCTCCCCCGGGTTGTGCCTGAAAATAGGCAGGATTTGTCTACTGCACTTACCCAGTCAACAAAAACTAAATAAATAAATAACTGATGTAGAACACATATTAATGTTAGATACCTACTATCAAGGTGTACAAATATGAACAGGGGTTTATAAATGTGATACAGTAGCTGACACAGCAGGTGTTATGGAATGCATACAATTGTCATCATACGCCAAATAAATGTGCAAAATATGAGGGGAGAAGGCAGTGAAAAAATGGCCGACATTAGCAAGAGTACAGAGAGGTCATAGTACACATACAAGAGGTAGAAGTGCATATAGGGGTAAGATAGCTGGGGTGGTAAACAAGCAAGTGCCATGTAGTTTGAACAGCTGAGAGTGCGGGGAGGGATAGGGAGAGGAAATATGCAAAAGCAGAATATGTTTTAAATGAGCTAGGTCAGTAAGGCCTTCTGGAACATGATTACACTGCACACGTTTTTTTTTAAAGGTGTTCTTTGTTATAAGAAAGTTTAACAGGGTTAAATATTCTACACCTACATATTTATAATTTCATATGTTGCAGTTGATAGTAACTCTGTTTCAAACAAACCTGATATCAGGCGTAAAGGCCTGCTATTCTAAAACAAAATATCCCCCCCCCCCGAGTATAAACACTCAGTGGGCTCAGCCTGGTGTTGGGGGGAGATATATCTGACTATCTGTATTAGCTATCAATTGCAAAGTCAAAATATTCACTGAATGACCTGCAGTTACAGTATCTCAAATGGCAGATGCCCCAGTGTTTACCAGGTCAGTTCCACCATCCCTCGCTACATACAGCTTGGTGCCAGTTCAGACTTTGGTCAGGGATCCTGGGGAGAGGAGGTAAAGAGAGCAATAACAAATGGTGGGATCACTCAGCCATCTTATAACAATAAAAAGCTCAAAAAAAAAGTGTGCAGCGTAGTCAAGTTCCAGAAGCCTTACTGACCTGGCTCATTTACACATATTTTGCTTTTTGTTACACTTTAAAGCATTTGATCGCTATCTACACTGAAAGATAAAGTTCCCCCAAACTTAATGCATTGGTAAATGAGCAGGTCTTTCATTCTAATGGTTCACTGGATCCATGTGCCAACATCTGTGCAGCTATGTCTGCTTCGGTTGTATTTTCTGGTTAACCTGCATCTGCCTGCTTATGGTACAAGCAATTTTTGTTTCCTCTCCACTCGTGCCACCATTTCCAGTTTTCTAGACAGGCATCCTGGGAGAACAATGTGAGGTGGGGGAATCAACTAAGGGTGGAATCTGCCATCTTAGGAACAAAAAACATTTTAGCAGTGCAGTGTGATCATGGTACCGAGTTTTAACAATTTATAACATTTAAACATATTTTCTCTTTTACTCATTTAAGAACATTTTATAATTACTTGTGACCCTCTTTAATACATGCTTTGACATACTCTTTCAAACACCGTAATAACCGGATTACCCAGTTATTTATGGCGTTTTGTTTTACACTCGCTTCAGTTCCATTTGTAATGCACTACCTCTTTGGCTCACATTCTGTGTGTGGTTGGGCTAAACAGTTCTGCAAACATGAGAGGTTCTGTTTGTCAGTTAACAATGAATCACTGGTACAAGTGATAATTTGCATCTGGTAAGTTTCTCCTTCTCATTATTCCTTTTTTTCCATATTTACCCGGTCAATCCTCCCTTTACAGCTCTCAAAGATGTGTCTGGTTGATCTTGCTGTGCATTGGGTCAGGAGAAAGTGAGTGTGAACGAGTGTGATTGGCAAGAGGACTGTGACTGACTTCCTATACTACTAGTTATGTGTGATTCAGCAGTTTCAGTAAAAAAAAAAAACAAAGAAAGAAAAGAATGTCCGTACTGTACAGGAAGAGAGAAAGAGAGAGAGAGAGAGAGAGAGAGTGTGTGTGTGTGTGTGTGTGTGTGTGTGTGTGTTTGTGTTTGTGTTTGTGTGTGTGTGTGTGTGTGTGTGTGTGTGTGTAAGACTGGAGGATAGGGACTGAACAAAGCACAGCAGGGATCACAACCACACTAAAAAGCAGACTAAAAACAGAATTGCTTCAGTGGCTTTCTTTGGCATTCACTCCCTGCACCAGTAATTATGAAACATAAAGCATAGATGACTGTGTCTATGAAGTTCTTTTCATACACCCTCACTGTGTGATGACCTAATAAACCTCTCAAGCTTAGCGGGCCATCACACACCTCGGGTGTGTATAAAAATCTTCATAACACACAGTCACCTATGCATTATTCTCTATATAATTAATGGGTTCCATTTTTTTACATTGACAAAACCGTGTATTAAATACCGTAACACCTGAGTAGGTGTTACGGCATTCACGCGCCCACTTCAAATCGAAAGTACAGTGCGGCTCGAGAATTTCAAAAACATGCTGTCTCTAAGAAATACACTTAATGACAAACACTCACCTCATCAGCCACTGTAAAACTGAAGCACATTTCTTCTTCCTGCTCACTACATAGCTTTCTCCCAAATCTTTCAACTCTTCCCTCCCTCTGCAGATCACAAGACTCCACTGCTAGGCAACACGTGAGTAACGGCCGTAGCAACGTAAAAACCAGCCAGACGGAAGATTCAAACGGACATTTTTTCTTTCTTTTCAGTTAAATCTAATGAAATTGCAGTTCTAACAGTTAATTTAATATGGCTAATCATTACAAAGTACTCTGCCTACCGAATAAAGAAAATCTATATGCATGAAAAGTACGACTGTCTATATTTTATTTATCAGATCTTTCAGTGACAAGAAAAATCGAAACCCCTTGAATTATATAAAATAAAATATGGGGTGCAGTGTGTTTTAACTCGAATTTAACACACACCCTTATTTTGTTGGATAGCTATCATAAACCCCTCGGGCTTCACCCTCGGGTTTATGTGCCATCAACAACTCAGGTGTGTTACAAATTGCACACACTGCACCCCTACTTTACCCTATATAAAACAATCAATCACTTTCAATACTTATATATTAGTTCCCCCTTCAGTCCTGCAGCAGTCAGTACATTAATGATATAAAAGAAAAGGTCCTTCACACCATCTCCTCATTGGAGACATGTTCTATCGGGCAGCAAATTCTTGGGTAATTTTGAGGACTAGTTTTCCTGCATTTGCCGGCTCTGAGTAAAAGAAAGTTTTATGTCGATAACTTACCTTGAACTGGGCTGGCATTAGCAGCTCATGGTGGACTCCCAATTCACAGCTGTTTATGAACAGAGTCAAATGCTGTGCAGCGCATCCTAGTTAAATAACTCCAATCTGGAAAGACTTGCACTGAAGTTTCTTGCCCAGAGACAGGGAGAGTGAGAAAGCAGCCACAGCTTCCTTGAATCAAGGAGGGTATTTTCTAGACTACACTGAACTGAATTATTACTTTTTGGACCTGTGTAAGTAACTAGTATTGATTCTGTTTTTGGGGTGGACTTTTCTTAGTTTTAACTTTAATTTGCCAGGAAGGAAATGTAACTGGGAAATATTTGCAGTTAGTTGTGACTAGACCTGTTACTTAGCCTTTGTGAAATAGGTGTCTGTTAAGGGCAGGAGCTGAAAGGAAGGGACACAGACATGTGGGGAGTGGTGCAATGCACTGGCTGTGGAGCAGCAGTCTTCTGGGACACATTCTGGAGACTGTGTTGCTACCCTATTTGCAGGCACCTCTCTGGTCTGAGGGAGGAGGTTGTTTGTCTCCATGCTGACCTGGCAAGGATTCAGGAAACCTGCTACCCCACCCAGGGACCACCCAGGCCACCGCCACTACCTCAGAGGTTGTCAAGAAAGAGGAGTGGTTGGACCACGGTGGGCCCAAGGAGGGTGAGGGTATGGAATAGAGGCGCATCCCTCCAGCTGTACCTCTCCACAATTCATTCACCACTCTGGCAAAACATGGTTCCTCTATTGAGGCACCTGCAGTGGAGACCAAGGAGGATGCTGGGAACTCCACAATGGAGAGCCACAGGAGGATGGTCTGGGACCCCACAGGGGAAAGAAACAACTCCTGGTGGGGGACTCAATTGTTAGGAGGGTAGAACTGGGGGAGGGAGGGGAAAGGGAGGTAAGGTGCCTGCCCAGCACCAAGGCTTGGAGGGACAGGAAATGAATCCTCAGGATCGTGGGAGCAGCGGCAAGGGGGCGGGAGCTGGATGTCATTATCCAACTAAGGACAAATGACCTGGCTGAGAATGAGATCAGAGCAGTGCAACAGGAGTTTGTGGAGTTGGGGAGGGGCCTTAGACAAGTAGCACACATGGTAACTTTCTCGGAAGTGCTACCTGTCTATGGCATGGATGAGGCTTGGGCACGCCGCACCATGGGATTCAATGACTGGTTGAAAAGCTGGTGCAGAGCTCAGGGATTTGGCTTCATTGGGGACTGGGGCTCCACCTGGAGGGATGCAGGCCTATACAGGCGTGATGATCTGCATCTACCCTGGAGGGGAACCAGGATCCTAGGTGATAGGTTTAAATGCTTCAATGGCAAGCATTTAAACTAGTCAAGGGGGGGAGGCACTGAAGAGGAGAAGGGAAATCCTAGCCCCTCCCAAAAAAATCAGGGTAATTAGTGAGGTAAACACCAAGATAGAGCAGACAGTAGGGAAAAGGGCAGGGGTAAATGGAGAAAAAGACAAAGGCAGTAGGGACAGGGATGGGGCAAAAAGAAATAAAGCCATAAAAAAATGGAGGGTAATGAGTACCAATGCCCGTAGTCTAGGCAAAAAGCTCCCTGAAATGGTGGCCTTGATGGAAGAGAGATGCCTGGATATTGTGGCAGTCACAGAAACATGGTACACAGAGAACCATGACTGGGGTGTCAACATACTAGGGTACACAATCTACAGGAGAGACAGGAAGGGAAGAAGAGGAGGAGGAGTAGCTCTCTATGTAAGGGAAGGGATCAAAGCAACAGAACTATATGGTAAACAGGGAGGAGAGGAAGCACTGTGGGTCACCCTGGAGACTGGAAATGGCTCCACAATCCACACAGGGGTTGTATACAGACCCCCATCTCAGGGGGAGGAAATGGACAAGGACATTTTTATTTTTATTTATTTATTTAGTTTTTGTTGACCGGGTAAGTGCACTAGACAAATCCTGTCTATTTTCAGGCACAACCCAGGGGAGGGGGATACAGATGAATGCCAACTGACCTTGAACCAGATTAAGCTGTTGGTGGTATTTTGAGTGAAATGATAGAAGGCATCCTTGGGATGGCAGAGAAAGGGGAGATATTGCTAATGAGGGACCTGAATATGCCAGATGTTGACTGGAGCACCTTTGCTGCAGCCACATCCAAGAGCAGGGCCATTCTCGATGCCCTACAGGGGGCATGCCTCAGACAGCTAGTTTTGGAACCCACTCAGGAGAGAGCAATCTTAGACCTGGTACTCTCAAATGGGGATGGACAGTGGATCTCTGATCTTGAAGTGGGTAGCCATCTGGGAACAAGCGACCACCAAACAGTGTGGTTCAGGATAAACTTAGCTGTAGAGTCAAGCCACACAAAAGTGAAGGTACTGGACTTCAGGAGGGCTGATTTTGTCAAAATGGGAGAGTGCCTCAGAAAAGCACTAGCAAACAGGCAAGAAGGTGGGGTGGAGCAACAATGGGGAAACATCAAAACCGCCATCACAGAGGCAACAAGCCTTTGTGTGAAGCAAATAAACAAATCAAAATGAAATAAAAAAACACTATGATTCTCAAAAGAAGTGGTGGGGAAGGTAAGGGAGAAAAAGATAGCATTCAGGAAGTATAAGGAAACACAGAAGGAGCAGGACAGAGAACTGTACCAATTAAAGCAGAAAGAAGCGGGTAAGGCAGTCAGAATAGCAAAGGCCCAAACCGAGGAAAAGATAACCAATTTGGTTAAGAAGGAGGATAAAACCTTTTATAGGTACATTAGGGAGCAAAGAAAGACTAAGGCAGGGATACTGAGGCTGAACAAAGGGGAAGGTGGCTGGGCAGAGAACAGCAGTGAAAAAGCAGGGATACTGAATGAATACTTCTGCTCAGTATTCACAATGGAAAAGCAGGGGGAAATACCTAATCCAGTCAATGGAAGCACTCTGGATAGCGGGTTGATATTAGTCCTTTCACAGAAGAAAGGGTTCTGAAAGAACTCTTAAAACTGAAGGGGGATAAAGCAATGGGGTCTGATGGGATTCACCCCAGAATTCTAAAAGAACTAAGGGAAGAACTAGTAACACCACTGACTACCCTTTTTAATAAATCATGGGAGGATGGTGTGGTACTTGAGGACTGGAGGAGGGTGGATGTGATTCCCCTACACAACAGTGGGAGCAAGACAGAGACAGGAAACTACAGACCTGTCAGTTTGACCTCAGTGGTAGGGAAAATGATGGAATCACTTCTGAAGGAAAGAATTGTTGAGTACCTAGAGGCCAGTGGGGCACAAGACCCACGGCAGCATGGATTCTCAGCGGGAAGGTCATGTCAGACAAATCCGATTGATTTCTTTGACTGGGTGACCAAAGCAGTAGACCAGGGAGGGGCTGTGGACATGGCCTACCTAGACTTTAGTAAGGCATTTGACACAGTCCCACACAAAAGATTAATATACAAATTAGCCAGCCTGGGAGTGGGTCCCAGGGTGGTAGCCTGGGTAAAACACTGGTTGAACAACAGGACACAGCAGGTAATAGTAAATGGAGTCCACAGTGAAGAAAGGTGGGTTACTAGTGGGGTACAGCAGGGTTCAGTACTGGGGCTGGTCCTTTTTAATGTCTTTATAAGTTACATTGCGGAGGGACTGGAAGACAAAGTATGTCTCTTTGCAGATGACACAAAGATCTGCAACAGGGTTGATACACAAGGTGGGGTGGAAAGGATGAAAAGGGACTTGGCAAGGTTGGAGGAATGGCCAAATGTATGGCAGCTTAGATTCAATGCAAAGAAGTGCAAAGTAATGCACCTGGGAAACAAAAACCCAGGGAAAGAGTACACAATGGGGGGTGAGATACTGACAACAACAACAAAAATGGAAAGGGACCTGGGGGTAGTCATATCAGATGACCTAAAGGTGGACCAGCAATGTGAGAAGGTAGTAAGGAGGGCTGGGGGGATCCTGGGATGCATAGGGAGAGGCATCACCAGTAGAAAAGAGGAAGTTGTTGGCCCTCTGTACAAACAGTTGGTAAGACCACATCTGGAGTGCTGTGTACAGTTCTGGAGACCCCATCTTTGCAAAGACATAGCTAGAGTGGAGGCTGTCCAGAGGAGGGCAACCAAAATGATGCAGGGTCTGCATCAGAAGACATATGAAGAAAGACTAAAGGAACTAATGATGTATAGCCTTGAGGAAGTGGGGGGGACATGATAGAAACTTTCAAATACCTCAAGGGAATCAACAAAGTCCAAGAGGGTAGCACCTTTCAGAAAAAGAGATGTGCAAAAACAAGGGGCAAAATTTGAAGATAGAGGGGGATGGCTCAGAGGTAATGTGAGGAAGTATTTCTTCACAGAGGTTAATGGATACATGGAAAGCCTTTCTGGAGGAGGTCGTAGAGTCAAATACAGTGGGGAATTCAAGAATGCATGGGACAGACATGAGGCAATTCTAGTGGGGGTGGAGGAATTAGGCTGTTGGTTAACTAGGATCTGCAGCTTATCCATTAGGTAGGGAAATGGGCAGACTAGGTGGGCCAAGCGGTCCTTATCTGCCATCATATTCTATGTTTCTGTGTTTCTACATCACAATGTTGATACATTTGGCTGCCATCAAAACCCTATCCCTCATTCCTCCACTGCCTAGCACCTCCAACAATGTTAAAGCAAGAGGGTTTGGACCCAGAGGTTTCTGGGGAAAAGCAGAACACATTTAGGACACATGCTGTTTGTGCCCCAACTTCAGAATCCCTTCTAACCTGTTCTAAACAATTGGGCTGGATTTTTAAAGTCCTGACGCGAGCTGTGACAATGGCAGCTTGTGCCGAGTGCAGTGCGCCCGGGACTCTTCGCCCAAAATTCTATTTAAAAGAGTCCCGGCGCCTAAGTCCAGCGGCTTGGGCAAAGGAGGTGCTGCACCTGATGTATGGTGCACCCACCCAGAATGCTGCAATGGCTGCGGGGAGTCTGCAGCACCCATGGACAGGGGCTGACAACTGGGCACTGCCCCCCAACACCACCGCACCACTGGCACTGGTGCCGCAACACTCTCCGGTACCCTGGTGAACTAGTGCCCCCCTGGTGGTACCATCTCAGCACTGTCATCCCCTCCCATACCTCAATCTGGTGACCTTTGCAGCCCTCCACGCACCACCCGGCCCGGCCTCCCAAATAGGCAGTCCATGCACGTACTGTATACTGCAAGTACACGCACTGACAGCTCATTCGGTGACAGGCCGTGGTTAGTGTGTGGAGGGCTGTGCCAGTCACCGGATTGGGGTACAGAGGGGGGTGGAAGTGCTGAGATGTGTACCATGGGGGGGTTGGCAGGATGCATGGACGTGGGTGTTGGAGACCATGACAGGGTGAGGGGGGACCACCGGACCACCAGGGATCACCCACCGGGGATGGATAAGGGTGGGCCACACCATGGCACCTACAGGACAACCCCCCAGGAGCTGTCTAAGTCCCCTTAGACCAGCCCCTCACTGGTCTACAGGTACTTGCCACTTGGTTCCTGGGGGGGTCCTTCACATTCCAGATCCAAGGGCTGTGGCAATCGGGTTCTGCCACAAGCCCCCAGCACCATGCCGCAGCCACTTACATGGTGCAAGGCTGGTGCTAGCACACATTTGTGCAGGGAGCCTGCTGGGTGATGCAGGCTGCCTTTCAAAATGGCACTTGGTGCAGCCCTTGGCGCAAGTGCCCCCTATTCAACAGGCACCTTGCTCAATCTAAGGCCTTTGAAAATCCATCCCAATATCTCAGGTCTTCTGTCTCCACACCCTCAGGTAAACCAAACACATGGAGGTTTGCTGCTCTGATTAAATTTTGCACCACATACTGAGAGTTGGGCATCACAGTCTCTGGTCAAACAGCAATCAAAATCTGATATAAAGTTGCAATAACTCTTTTATTTAAACATTTCATTGAAAGTAGCACTCACCTTATGACCACCAATGTTTCATGCAATATGTGTGTGCTTTTTTCAAGGCCTTTTAGTATAGGGAGAAGCTGTTGTTTGATTAAATTTTTTTTTGCGGACCTTTGATGCTCTCAATGAAATTTGGATATATATATACACAGTATTTTGTAAAAAAACTTCAATAATGCATCAGTTAGGGTTGAAGCAACAAAAGTAGGGAAATGAGACATTAAGGTTGAGACCCTAACCCTCCCACCCTACCAGCTCACCCCCCCATCATCCACACCCCAACAGGCATCAGGGTGTGCCATGGGGTCATTAGGCCCAACGCTCACCCCATTCCCTATGTAAACAAGCTGACATGGTACAGCATAGCAGAATAGGGTGAGAGTTAGGCCTAATGACCCCATGGCACACCCTGATGCCTGCTGGTGTGTGGAGGATGGGGTGGTAGGGTGGGGGGCTTAGGGGCTCAACCCTAACATCTCATTTCCCTACTTTTATTGCTTCAACCCTAACTGATGCATTAACAAAGTTTTTTGCAATGAATTTCTTACATTTTGAGAAAGTGTAATGTAACTGGTAACTGGTATGTGTTGGTGGGAGGCGTGGGCCCTCTGGGGCCTGCACTCACTTCAAGCTGCCCATGTTTGAATAATGATATGCATCTGTGGGAGCATGGGCCCTCAGGGCCCTGCACTCCCACTTACACATAATTATGAAGGCATACAGTGGCCCTATAGGGCTGAAAAGGAACGCTTGTAACAATAATTTGCCGATATCTCAGTAACCATGGCAGCTATGAAAAAATTCTACTGCAGTTGTAATCATGACATCAAAACCTCCACTCATGCATAGTTCACCTGCCCAGAGCGAAAAATCCGTATCTCGCATCGTTCGATATGGGCACGGAAATGTGCTGTGGGTGCCGCAATGTTATCCTATGGGAAAAATCTCACATTTGTAATGGCATATTTATGGAACTGATTACATTTTTTGCACCTAAACAGTATAATTCACATCTCTGGGACACCCCCTTTATAGCCTGCAAATTTCAAGCTAAAAGACCAAACCGTTTATTTACAGTGCACTGGGAAAGTTTTAAAACTTTTAAAATTCCTAGTTCACAAGGTGGCAAAATCCCCTTTTGCGAGGTCAAGTCCCCATTCGTGAGCTGTCAAAATCACCATTTCGAAATCCTTGTTACGTCCGATTTGGCCATCTGGTCAGAAGTCACGATCAAGGATTTGTCAGTTTGGGAAGGGATCGGCTTGCGAAAGAGATTTTAACAGGTCACGAATGGGGATTTGCACCTCATGAAAGAGGATGTAAACAATCCCCTTTCATGAGTTGATCCTTTCATGAAGCTGACAAAATCCCATTCTTGGGCCAATCCTCGCTCGCGAGAAGGGCCCATCTGGTCTGGAAATCACAATCAAGTTTTGTCAGCTCGTGAAGGGGATCAGCTCATGAAAGGATTTTGACAGCTTGTGAAAGGGATTTTGTCAGGTTGCAAAAGGGATTCAAAAACCAATCCCTTTCACAAAATGCAAACCTCATTTCATGAGCGATCTCCTTTTCATAGCTGAAAAAATCCCCATTCGTGAGCCGATCCTCATTTGTGAGAAAGGGCCATCTGGTCCTGAAGTCACAATCAAGGATTTAGTCAGATCACAAAAGTGCATCTGCTTGTGAAAGAGGATTTTCTCACTTAGCGAACGAGGATCGGAAGCGAGTCATGAACGAAGAATTTTTAAATTTGAAACGGATGTTTTTTGACCAAAACAAAGCAAACCAAAAGCATGGGTTTGTAAAGGCCGTCACCCTGAACAAAACCCAGGCTTAATTTACAAAGGAACACATCCATGGGGCAAGCTACAGCATTTTGTTTGTGGGAAAAATGAAAACAAGATGGCGGCTTTAAAATGGAATTTTTTCCTCATGAGCGATTTTTATCTCCCGTTCATGAGGTAACAAAATCCTTGATCGTGAGCCCAATCCCCTTTTACAAAACATACATATAAACCTCAGACTGAATTGAGCATGCTCAGAACCTGAAAATTCAAAATTAAATAATGTAACTTTGGAAAGGTTGAATATTTTTTCATCAAACCAATGCTGGGTTGTTCTTTTAGCAAACATCTTTCTACCCTGAAAATTTCAGACCAAAATGCCAAACGGTGTGGCCGCAGCATGATGGCACAAATCACAAAAAATCAGGGGAAAAAAGCAAAAAAACGTGTTTTTTACTGCTTCTCTGCACAACAACTGCAAATCCATTGAAACACAACTTGGCAAATTAAGAAATCTACCATACAAGACTGCGCATTCCAAATTTCGTGCAAATCTGTTGAACGGTTACAAAGCTTTTAATGTGCAAAATTTGGGGTTTAACATTTAAATTGCCTTCTCAACCCTGACTTTAGCGGTTGCAACTGCTCCTCTATTATATACAGTATATATATATTCTTTGCAAAAAACAGTTAATGCACCATTTAAAGACTACAGTGTCAAAACTAGGGAAATGTGATTTTTAGGGTTTCCAACTCTAAATCTCCCCAGACCTGAAGCAAATCAAGGGTGGAGTCTTCCTAGGGGGTTGTCAACCCAAAGCTCACTCCATTGTATACTGAAGCATGCACACTTGTGTACATCACATCTGAGCTTTCTTGCTACTGCAATGAGGTGAATTTTAGGGCTGACAACCCCAAGGAAGATTCCACTCCTGATTTGCTTCAGGTGCCGGGGGGGGGGGTTAGGGTTAGAAACCCTAAAGTCACATTTCTCTACTTTGTTCACTGTAGTCTTAACCTTAAATGGTACATTAATGGAGGTTTTGTTTGCAAAGAATTTCCTTACTTTTTTAGATAGTATAATTGTATCCTTATTTACCTGCCCTGCACTTCCATCCATCCATGCTTTTTGAGATAGTGTAATCATATCCTTATTGCTTGTGGGAGTGCATGGCCCTATGGGCCCTGAGCTTCTGTCTCTCCATAAATATATATATATATGTAATAGATAACCCACTCTTGGGTGTGCGGTCACGCTCTGATATACGCACGCCTTTGGTGTGTGTTGTTCGCCTCGCATTCAACCACCCAAGGCAAGTGATATCAGAGCGCAACCAGACACCCAAGAGTGGGTTATCTATCTTATAAAATGGCCCCTGTTGTGATAAAATAGTGCTATGTGGAAATGGTATAAGATGAAAGAAATACAGAATAGGCTGTTTGATATGAATTTCTTTTAATGAATAAACATTGAACAGAACAACAGTGGAAGTGTATACTGTTTAACTTTGCAGAGAACTAGTGGTTCTGTATAGCATTACCATTTCAAGTAAGTAAGGTACTGTGGCTTTAAGAGTTGAACATTAACTGTAACTGAATACTGTCACTTTAAGAGTGGTTCATCTTGCAAACAGAACGTGTGGTGAACAGTGCCTTCGAGTGGCAAGAAGTGCTGAAATTTTAACTGAAAGGTTTGCAGTTTTTATTTGAACTGGTTGTTACTTCTTTTTATTTGTAATTTTTTGAACTGCAGGTTGCCATGCACCATGGCGTTTTGCATGTATGGTGCAAATGGATGCGACCCTGCAGGTAAGTGATGTGGGGTAGTTGAGACTCTTCATTTTTTGTTGGACTGCTTTGTGTTGCTTTTCTGAGCGTGTTTGTAGTGCCTGTGGTGGCTCTCTGGCTGACGGTTGGAGGGCAGCTTGGTTTGGGGGCTGCATGGTGATTTCTATACAGCTTCCGGGTGCATTTTCTGTGGAAATCCACTTCATAGTCTTCGGACTCTTTATTTGTCTGGATGGGGTGAGTTTCTATGTCCTCTGTTCCTCGGAGACATGTCTAGTTCTTTTCGATGTGTGTCTGTAGCAGAAAGTATTTTAGCTCCCAGCATCTCGGAAAAGGCGGGCTGCTGCTCTGCGGTATTGTACACTGGGATCTCCGGTGGTTTGGCTGCTGTTTGCTTGTGAATGTCGGCGGTTTGGGGCAAAGCTGTGGATTTGGGTACTGGTTGGCAGTCTGATGAGCTTGTGCCAGCTAGTATATTTGACCAGTTTTTTCTATCGTGTAGCGTGGGTGCCCAGTATGATTTTAGGCTCCCCTTGGATTTGTGGCCTGTTACAGCCATGATCTGTCGTGATTCGAGACCTGCTGAGGAGAGCATCTGAACAACAATTGATCTTAAGCAATGATTTGTGTATTGACGAGACAGTCCTACTTCCATAGATAGGTGAGGCATGAGAGAAGATAAGTAATTAATTCCCATAGGTTCTTTACTGTACCAGGTTTTTTGCTTGTCTAATAAGTCCTGTGAGGCTCTTTTGAGGTGTAGAAAAAAGCTGTGGTTTCAGGTGGGCATTTACTGAGGTACTTTTTGAAAGAGAGAACAGGGCACAGAGGATCATTTGGCTGTGCAAAAACAAAGCCTCTTTAAGTGGTTTAACTCTGGCATCTTTATGATTTTTGCTGTCTGGGTTGTACTTTAGGGTTATATACTGTAACCTATTTTCATCAGTTTTATGTGGAGTCTCTTTTAGTTCTCTTTGCCCTTCCTTCCCTATGAGCCGTGAATATTTATATGTCGAACCAGACCTTTCTGACTAGTCCTGCAGCAGTGTTTGGTGATAGTGCTGGAGAGTGCTTCAACTTTTTGAAGTCTGATTCTGTGAGATATTCATGGTGTTGAGTGCAGTCTTTGCCATCTTTCCTGTATTTTTTATGATGGACACAAAAACATTGTTTGCAGATTGAAAACCTGTGTCTGTCACAAGATTCATTTGTCATGATAGAGGCAGTGAATTTAAATGCCTGTTGAGTCCTGCTCTTAAACCAATAAAACTTGAGCCACCATGCTGTTCACCTGAAGAGTTTCTAACTGTGGCATAAAATTCTCTTAAGGTTGTGTTTAATTTATCTGGTGTTACTGTTTTTAAATCGAGCTCTATTTGCTTTTCTGCTACCCAGTCTGTAAATACTTTTGTTGCCCAGAGAGTTTGTTTTTTGTATTTTTTCAGCTTTGTTCTTCTATACTATTTCTTCAGGGCCAAGGCTGGCATGTCTACTCACTGTTTGCTGTGCTGGATTCTGAAGTGGTTGCTCAGGTAAGTCTTGTTCAAGTTCTTTGAAGAGATCATCATTGTACCAGTCATCTTTGCTGAAGATTGACTCAAGGTCCTTTGAGGTATGTGGTAATTCTGCCATTTTTGAAAATTTTCTGTCAGATGTTTTGCTTTTTGTCAGAGTGAGACAGTGGTGTGCTGCTTTTCTTTTACTGGTCTCTGTGTGAGTGATGCTATTGTTTACAGTTGTGGAATGATACTGCAGTCACTTTGTGATGAGGTTCTGGTCAGAGTGGGAAGTAGTTCAGGAGTGTGGTCGCTCTGGGAGGTGTGCAGTCGTTGGGAAATAATGCACGGTCATGTGATGTGTTCTGTCCAATTGTATTAGTGGGATTTCTATCATTTTACCTACTCATTTTATATATATATATATATATATATATATTTATACATATATGTGTGTTGCTTTGAAAGCACAGGGCCCTCTGGGTCCTGTATTTCCATTTATAAGACTACAGCAGCCAAATTGTCAACATAGTCTTTTTATTATAGTCTTTCGGATGAGACGTTAAACCGAGGTCCCATTTGCCTGGATTGGTGATAGTTCAGGTGGCTGTTAAAGATCCCATGGCACTTATCAAAAGAGTAGGGAATTTCCCTGTCCTGGCCAAATTTCCTCATTCACTAAAAATACCACCAACAGCTTAATCTGGTTCAAGGTCAGTTGCCATTCATCTGTATCCTCCTCCCGGTCGTAGCCTGAAAATAGGAAGGATTTGTCTAGTGCACTTACCCGGTCAACAAAAACTAAATAAATAAGTAAAAATTATCCCATGTCCTATACCCTGTACTGAAAATTTTCAGATCCCCACCGAACCAGGATTCTGTGCCAGCACAACATCATTCCATACCATAGCCGCAAAAAGACTTTTTGGCCAAGATTTGAAAAATGACAACTGTCACATTCATGAGGTGGTGTAAAGAAATGGTTATGTTGAAAATTTGTGGTTAAAATATTTAAAATGAACAAAGTTATGAGAAAGCGTAGTAAAATTTCAACATATGTGCATAACTTTGCCATTTGTATATATTTTGACCCCAAATTTTCAATATAGTATTCTTATGACCCCACACTCATGAACAAGGTGGCGAAAATTTTCAAATTCCACCTGAAATATGATTTTACCAGCGACTGTGAAATGCCTTTTGGTCAGATTTGCAGAATTTATCTGCCATTGTTCATGAAGTGGGGTGTCAAAAAGGCCATGTTCCAAATTTGGTGTAAAAATATACAAAAATAACAAAGTTATGCATCAATGTTGAAAACTCCCTTGAAATACATTGAACAACACTTGCCTTACTCTCTCATATAGCAGTCGGTGTTTCTAGCAGCAAGACTTGTCTTCCATTGGAGAGTGGATCTTCACCCTGGGACCTGTTCAGGTGAGTGAGGGTGTTTGAGAGGTGTGGGGAGGTGAGGTGGTGGGTACTGAGTGGGAGGTTGGGGGAGTGGATCAGCAAGGGACAGTTTTCTTTTTTACAGGTTTTAAGACAAAAAAAAGACAGTGAGGGACCATTTTCTTTATTTCAGAAAGGACGCCGATCGGAGGGGTGGAGGTGCCACTAGACACCAGGGAAAAATGTTAATATTTATAGGGACAAGGATTGGGGGGGGGGTTCCACTAAACACCAGGGAAAGATTACATAATTACAGGGATGGTGATCTGTGGCTGGGGGGAGCCACTAGACACCAGGGAATGATTAATAATTATGAGGACAGTGATTGGAGGTGGGGGTGTCACTAGACACCAGGGAAAGATTACATAAATATGGGAATGGCAATCACTATGAAAATTATCGTATGATATTTTGTTCATACCAAATGCTCATACTGGAAGCAAGTCACAAGAAGGATTTAAACTGTAAAAAAAGTCTAGATGATTTCTTCAACAGTTAAGTGCAGAATCCACTAACAGAGTCCTGATGAGCAAGACAGATGTGTTGTTCCGTCACCAGGATGTCATTTTTGTGGGTTTTGAAATTTTATTTTTTTTAGCTAAAAGCGGAAAACAAGATGGGTGTAAATGAAAAAGATTTTTCCCTCATGAGAAAAGAATTGGCCCAATATGAAAGAGTTCTTTTTTCATTTATACAGCGGTTTTGAAGTGCTTACTGAGCATGCTCAGAATCTGAAATTTTAAAATGGAATAACTTTGGAATGGATTAATATTTGTTCCCCAAATCAGCAAAAAGTACATCTGTGGGCCAGCCCCTTTCTACCCTGAAAATTTCAGACCAAAATTCCAAATCATTTGGGTGCTACAGGTGTCACCAAAAAAAAGCCCCCCTCCAAAAAAATTCACTTTTTGTACTATCTAGATCTCAGAATCCACACATCCAATTGGAATGACACTTGGCACATCTGGAGAGCTACCCTACGAGACCATGCATGCAAACTTTCATGCATATCTGTTGAATGGCTGCAAAGTTATTAAAGTGCAAAAATTAGGGTTTGACATTAAACACCCTACTTAACCCTAAATATAGTGGCACTATCACGCCACTATAATATATGTATGTATAGGAGAGGATAGTTTAATAGAACCTATTATTAAGCAGTAGAGAATGGTTATGATGGGCTACATAATCCGCATTGTTCTATTTAGTTTGCCCTAATTTTCCTGTGTTCCCAAGTCCCTCTGTAAATTCTACCCCCCACAGGTCTCTACACTCTCACGCACTTTGTTGTTATCCATAGATCTTGACGTTAATTAATCTAGTCCATCACCCAAAGAGCTTCCACTTGGAAGACTGGGTCCGCAGTCTTGTGGATCCCCTGTGCCATGGGGATGATGAGATACAGTATGGCAGTCGATGTCCAACTGCCACATCCCTTTTCAGGATAGAATTTTTTTTTTTTATAATAAAATATCCATTCCAGCTATCTGATTGGCACAGTGGTAGCACTACCACTCATGACGCCAATGACCCGAGATCAGGAGTGAACCTGAGTTGTTGGGGGCCAGCCAGAGAAAGAAGGGTGGAGTGTCTGATGCTCTCCTCCTCCTTTGTGGAAGGCTAGCTAGATCCTTCATTTGACTGTGACTTAATGAAGGCTAAGTGGCAGCACGGATCAGCACACACAAAGGAAGATTGGGATGCGACTGGTGTGGGCACGACCCACACATTCATGGGTGTGTGGCCTGGGAATTACTTCATGGCCAAGTCCCTGGGGATGGAGGAATGGGGAAAAAATATGCACTGGCTGGGCAGATGAAGCTCTGCCTGTCTGCCACCTCCACTATCGTGCTTCCCACCCTGACTCTTGGTATATTCCCAAGATTCACCTCTGCCACGGGTGACTGGATATGAATATCAAGACTTGAACTTATCCTGATGCAACATTAAACCAACTGTTTGACCCAACTGAAGGAAGTGAAAGTTAGTATTGCACTGCATGTAGTCTGATTGCATCATGGGGTGCCTGCAGGACCTTAGGGTTCACTACTATGCATAAGTATACTTGCATTACTACTGTCACTTTAAATGTATTGTACCTGGTTGGACAGCCTTCAGCTACTCTCACCAGGCAATAATATTGGGAATATTTGCCTGGTTGTAAGGCCTTATGCCAGTGCCTCAGGATCTCTGAGTGTTTAGTAATTAATATTTTTTATGATTATGGTAATTCTGATTAAATATTGTTTCATGATTGTTTGTATATTACAGTATTTATTTTCTGAATGGGACTTAATGTGTAGAGTTCCTGAAAGCACTCTGCCTTCCCAAGTCACAGTGGTCAGTCAGAGTTGCACGTTGAGGGCTAGCTGCACAATCGAGCAGACTCAATAGACCGTAAGGCCTGCTTCTGCTGGCATTTTGTATGTTTGTATATCATTGTTCTGCTAACTGACACTTACCAGCTGTGTTGTGGTCTGGACATTTTGCATAAAACTTGTCACGACCTAAATCATGGTGCAATCCTACATATCTCCACTAATTCAATGATTCAAGTATTTTCCCATTTAGTGTTATATAAAATGCCTCGCTCTCATTCTTCGTTAACTAATCAGATTGTATAAGCATTAACACTGCTGTTATATGAATATACAGAGAAGCCAGCAGACGAAGGCCATTTGGTCTATCAAGTCTGCTTTCTGTTGCAGGGTCCACAGCTTGAGCTAATGTCCCTGCCCTCCCTCCCACTCCTCCCACCCTTCCTCCCCATGATATATACCACCCACTACTTAGTTTTACTAAATACTTGTTCCATGTTTCACAAATCTTTGATTATTAGAAAGCATAGTCTGCATTTAAAACCTGATTAATTGTGTTTTGCTGAGACAGGCCTTTCTCTGTCTGACAATGTTATAATTCATAACCCTGTCCCTGTATCGTAAATTGTAAGTCTCAGAATCCTATGATGGGTGTTGGGCATGGTACTAGCTGGAATGGTCCATTGTTCCTGCTACCCCTGATAGTATCGCCTCTGCTTCTCATCATTCAACACTACACAGTTACAGCACAAAGTTTGACAGACCTTTTCTATTACCTTGTTACTAATTTATTGGCCTGCAAGACATAATCACAGTTCTATCCTAATTTTGCTGATCTTTGTGGTACTTTGGTACCTTCTGCTTCAACTCTACTTTGTTCAAGTGATTTTAAGTATTATACTGATACCAGTTCTAATTATCATACTAAACAATTTCTGGATTTTTTTGAGCAATTTTGATCTCAAACAACAGGTCTCCTTACCATTCAAAATAAAGGGCACTGCTGGATATAGCCCTTACCTTGGATGGTGACCATCCCTTTTAGATACCTTTTTAACTTAGATTTTCCATTTGTAGTGCAATTTTCTCACCAGTTGTTTTTTTTATTTTTATTTATTTATTTATTTATTTGAAGTCTCAGATTATAAGTACCTATGAGTCTAAAGACTCTTTTACATAGGTTCCATGTCATACACCAGCAAATCAACAATACAAACAACTAAGTCTAATAAAATTGTAAACATATGTAAACAATGCTTTGCACTGTGGGGGCATGTGTGATTTTGTATTTCTTTGAAATTTGGCTTCCCAGCCAAAAGCCTGTGGGGTAACCATTGCCTCGTGCTTGCACAAAGAGGTTCTTTGTCTTTTAAATTTTTGTTTTAATTGGGTTCACCACAACATAACTCCAGAAAGACCATCTTAGGGTACCTGGTTCATTCCACTTGAGTGTCAAACAGATGAGGCATGCTGATAAGTCCAGGTAGGACGAAAAACGTGTCTATTTCTTCTGTTGGCACCCTTTGCAAACTGTGTGAGAGGCCTTTCGGCACCATGCATTTTTGCTTAAAGTTGAACCAGCATAATATTCTGTGGTGATTTGCATATGCAGCCCATGATGCTTTGCATTGTGGGGGCTTGTGTGATTTTGTATTTCTTGTAAACATATGGATACATAAAAGTTTCAGGAGGCTTTTAGAAGGAATATAATCATAAAGGCAAGGGCTACTGAGTCACAGAAACATGCATTGAATAGACTAATTGATTTGTCCCAACAAGTACTGTAGGCAGGATGAAGCAGCCAGAAATGACTTTGTTGGTAAGGTAATAGTCAGCCTAATGGAAGCTTCGTCCATGAGGTGGTGAGAGGGTAAAGTTAATCTGGCCAATTACCTCTGTCAGTAGTAATGCATGATGATATGCTTTTGCATGTTCTTAGCTCTTTACAACTGATACAAACACGTGTTGATCTTTTGGCTGAAGAATAAAATCACCACCCTTATGTATCAACAGATAAGGTTGCTCTGTTCAGACAGTGACAAGCTTCCAACTTTCCATGTACTTGATGGTAGTCAAATGAGCTTCAACTGGTAAAAACTCAGTGTCACATGTTACAGAACAAATGGTTAAAGTCAAGTCTAACTGTTCACAACTGACTACATCATTTTCATGTTCTCAAATGCACTAATCTATTAACAGACACTACAGTTCTTGCCCAAAGGCCTAGTGGGTAGAGCATCATGTTCCCATGTTGGTGACCTGGCTTCAGGTGTGGACTCAGGAGCTGGACCTGGGAGCCGTGGGGCTGGCATAGTGTTGCTACAAAGCAGGACTCCCAGCCAGGAAGAGAAGGCGCCAGGCACTGAAGTGAAACCTGTGGTGAGCCAAAGAGCTTTCCTCCTCCACAAGGTGACACGTGCGTGATAGCGAGGCCTGCTGGGGCATGGCTGAATGCCTAGCGAGTGGTGAGTGGATTGCGATACTGAGGAGGAAATGCAGGAAAAATCCATATAATGTTCCCAAGCTGCCAGTATGACTGTCACCGGCACTTGTGTGCCTCACTCTGCATTGATCCCTGCCAGCTCAGATGGTGGAGTGAGCACCTGACAGGACTGGGAGGTCCCCGGTCTACGATCTGTCTAGTCGTGTGGTGGTGGCTCAGAAGCAAAAAGCTGTATTAAAAAAAGATAATACAGTACAAGAATATTTTTCTAGTCTGACATTGAACAAAAAATCTAAGCTATAATGACCCATATTTAAAATTATTTCACAGAAAACACAAATCTGTTAATATCATTTGTATTTTGGGAGAGGAGTTTCACTAAGTTTTTGACATATAATGTGACCAACTTACTAGCTAGTTTAAAACATTCTCATGATGATCCACAAAGCCTCTGTTGCCACTTTACATTAATTCTTTTCCTTTTCATTGGTCAGTAATGAGGGCATTCTTTTTTTAATTCCTCTGGCATTAAAACCCGTGCCCTAGATTCTGCTCCAACCATTTTTTTCATGAATCTTCAGCATTACTGGCTCCTTTTATAGTCGACTTAATGAACTGCGCTCATTCTACATGCCTCTTTCCCTCCAGTTTTAAGACTACAATTGTCACTCCATTTCAGTCATGTTGCAGGAAGGCACATAGCACAGAAGATTTACATATCATTAATGTGTTTAAAGTAGCCCCCCCCGCCCCACACACACACATAACAAAAAAAAAAATATGTCCTTCTCTTGGATTTGATCTTGTGTCTGCATTTGCTCAAGCAGTTATTTTTCTTGCTTCAACTATTTTTAATTTATTATTTGCTGAGCTACATAAATGTAATTTTCAGGTAAACCCACTGCTTCATTTCAAAGAGCTGTTCATGGTCTTTCAAATTATTATTGGCACTTTTCATAAATGTTCCCTTGTAAAATGCATTAGAGAAAGAACCAGTGTCTCTGGGAGTCTTAGGTTTCCAGTTGTCCTGGTGGCGCTGCTGGATGGTATTCTAAGCAGCTTGGGTTCAAATCCTGCCTAAGGCATTTTTTTTCTCACTTCTGCATATCTGTATTCCATATATATGCACATCACACCCTAGGGGATTAAATGCAATTAAGTTTATGCAACTCCAAGTTGTGAATTTGAGAAAGAATTGGTGTCTCTGGGAACCTCAGAATGCCAGTTGTCCTGGTGGTGCAGTTGGTAGCAAAATAGAAAGGTATTCTGAACAACATGGGTTCAAATCCCAGCTAGGGTATTTATTTATTTCTCACTTCTGTCTGTTTTTATTCCATATGCATGCATATCAAACCCTTATGGATTATATGTTTCAGTAATCATTTTGACTTGAAACAAGTTAGCCCAGCTGACAACATAAACTATTTTGTCACAACTCTTCATAAACACAATTAAAGAGCCTGGGATGCCTCTGGGAAAACTTAAATTATAGACAGTTCTGTTTGTATTTCCTATATCCCTTGTTTTTATCTTCCCCTTATTATCAGTTACTAAGGAAGCTTGTGTGGAAACCAAATGTTTGCCCTTTGGACTTCATCTACTGCTGCTGCTGTTTGTGATATTACCTGTGTCTTGAAAAACAATAATCAGTTTCATGGTAACATATTATGACTTATATAAACGGAGGATTATGATGCTAAATGTATACAGGCAGCAGGAGCAGGTGAAGTCCGATGAACAAGGATCCTGTTTTCAAGCAGCTGCATTTAGTAATAATTCATAGTTAGCATGTTTTTCCATGATCTGAAAAAGTTGTTCTCAACATGTGCTGAGAGGATATGTTCAGGATGTTAAGGACAGCTTTTCACAGCTGCTGCAATCAGGTTTGCACTCTAACCACAAAACAACAGTCTAGAGCAGAAGGTGAGCTGCAGTCACAGCTGATGCAATCACTGCCTCACACACAGTATAAAACCCTGAATGATAAGAATCCATATTTAAAAAAAACCCTGGTAACTCCATATTACAAAAACATAACACCTCACACACAGAGAAAAGAAATGCATTGACTGGTTGGGAGCACTCAATCAATAATTAACTCCGAAGTGTTAAGAACTCACCTGTTCACACACCGTGTTAGTGTTGTGACATTAATGAGGCAGTCAAGCAGTGCTGCTGTGCCAATGATGTCACAACAGTAACTAGGTGGGCGAACCAGCTAGTTCTTAACACTTAGGCCCCATCCACACTGCACTGCTCAGACCCCGTAACAGATAGAAACCATTACAACCAGGGAGCGGTGCAGTGTGTCCATACTGCCGCGGTGTCCATTACAGGACCGGCACCGTCGGTCCACACTTCAGGAGCCGGGTGACCATTACCGTGGCACCTGATCCCACAATGCAGCTCATGCTGCGCTAGGGGACCGGTGCCACGCATCCACACTACGCCCAGTAACGTTACCGAGGCATAACTGGTTTCATAACTGCTGTTGAAACCACCTCATATGTGGTTTCAACAACGGTTACGAAAATGCCTTCTGTAACATTACAAGTGTAAATGCAAACCATTGCAGTAACGGTTTGGGCACTCTGTAACGTTACAGAGGGGTAGTGTGGACAGGGCCTTAGGTGTTAAGATCAATGGGATGCTCCCAACAAATGGAGTACTCCTTTCCTCTGTACATAAGGCACTCATTCTGTGAAGAGTGTCTCACACTCAGCTGCCATAGAAATGGGTAATTCAGAGAAGGTTCTTTAAATTTGTAATACATGATTGATTGATCTCTATCAATAATATATTAATAACGCAGCTGAGGCCACGCTTATGTCAGAGTGGTATCACTTACGTCCTTAGAGTATCAGAATGGCTCACTTTTGATTTGTAGTTCTCATACCTACTAATGCATGTGAGATCACTCTTACAACACTAAGAGTAGTCTTGGTAGGTAGCAACGGTTCTTATGTGATAAAGGCGAGTCTGAAAGACCGCCTATCACATAGACCGAACAAACTTGGGCCCGTAATAAAGGGCGGCGATATTGTACTGACCATCACAAATAGGGACGGTTGCTACAATACTTAACCAAAGCACAAAGAAATTTTTTATGTGGGGTTTTGTCCCATGCACCCCCTTGTGGGGATTACCCCCGGCACCCCCAAGCTTAAATAATTAACTCCAAGAGGGTGCAGACCATGGGGCAAGTTATTGGATTTCAAATAAAAAATTAGCCTGTCTCTAGCTGGACCGAACGCTGGGCTGCTTGCATTACAAGCAGTGGTGTACACCACTATGCTATGCAAGCAGCTCAGTGGGACTTAGCCTCAAGCGATACTATATCCTGCAATAGTAGTACAGCTCCTTGCTGTACTCGCTATACATGATATAGCACCGCAGCCACCACTGCCTTTTCTTGTAGAGCTGTTATTGAGTCGCCCGCGCGCAGCGCCAATAATCAGTGCTCTACATGGGTGCTACCTGTGAACACAGTATTCATTATGTTTTAAAGGTTTCCCAGGAGATGTCCCAGGCTCTTTAAATGTGGTTTAAATCACCTGTTTTTTAGTCTATCCATTATCTTGACTTTCAGAGGCTCTCCCATTACCCACCAGCTCTAAACAGTTCTTTTCCAAGCATTGGCTAACAGAGAAAATTCATTTTCTCTCAGTTTGTACAACTCTGTCTCTCTCTCTCTCTCTCTCTCTCTCAACTTCTGCAGTTAGATGCTCTCACACCACTTCTGGTAGCAGCTTGCAGAAGCAATGAACTAACTTACTGTTCTCTTCCTTTAGCCACAAACTGCTAGGGATTTAGTTAGCACTTTCCCTTGCCCAGGCTATCAGGACATTTTTTTGTTTTGAGGCTTACTGCAGTACTCAGAAATGGGGACAAACTCCCCTGTCTCTTTTCCTCTCTCTTCCTCTCTCTCCCTCTCTGGTTTTCTTTTTTTAATGCTTTCTATTTATGCCCTTTTTCCATCTCTTCAGCATCCTGTCACCCTAGCACTTCATCTCCCAGGGCACACCCTGACCCTCTACTGCACCCACCTATGGTTGTCATCCACCATCAAGTCTTGGCTTCCCCCCAGGTGGAGACTGGGTGAGTGAAATGAACCCCCTGAGTGCTCTATCTCACCAGGAGATGCTGTATCAGTCAGTTGGGGCCCAGATGTACCAGGGTCAATCATCATGGGTGCTGGAGCCATTTTCCTTAATTTCTCCTGACTCAAGGAATGCTGTGTCCAAAGACATTAGGATGCATGTAGGCAGTGCATGTCTGCACTCCAGCTTAGCAATGACCCACCCTCTTGCTGGCCTCTAACCACATTATCACCTGTGGTCAGCCAGGTGGCATTATCTTGGCAGAGGATGATAAATCCTTCCCAAAAGAGAACATCCTCTGGGATGCTTGACCATTGTACTCCAGTTTGCCCCAAAGACCAAGGCTTGTTCCCGAATCTGGGTTGCTGGCATCACAAGCAGTGGCTCTACTGCTGTGCCAACAGTCTGACCTTGCTCTGGTTTTCTAGACCAGGGCTTTAAATATTTCTCCCCTTGCTAGCATGTACATCCAGCTGTTGCTCATCACCAATTACTCCCTCATTCAGGACCTCTGGGTTCAGTTTGTTTCCTTTACCCTGTAACCCCCTCCCGGGGTTGTGGCTTACCTGGGCTTCCCTTTTTTCATGACCAGTCACTAGGCAGCTAGCGATGGTCTCTCTTTCCCTGAGGGACTGTATAGGGGACCAGAAGAGTGAGAGACAGTGAGAGAGAGAGAGAGAGAGGAAAGGTAGGATTCTTTGGTGCCTCCTGTGCCACATTTAAGTGGCTTCCACCACAGATGAAGGGTGACTGCATTCTATCAGTGCTTCAGTTTCACTGGATGCCTGTGTGACTTGCGCAAACACAAGCAAGGGCAACAGTAACTGTTTTCAGGATAGCAGCCCTTCAAAATTAAGACATTTGGGCCAGAACACCCCAGCTAGCTCAGGCAGCCACTATCTTGATGGCCCCAGATCCCATCGTCATAGCAACAGGGGTCAGGGCTGGTGCCTTCAGCCAATTGGTTTACAATAAAACTGAGCCACAGGGAGCGTCTGAACTTCTGGGATATAGGGCCTTAATGTAGGGATATCTGTGGGGGGTGCAGGAGCCCTAATGTAGGGATATATGTGGGGTATAGGGACCTTAATGTTAGGATATATGTGGGGGGTACAAGGGATTTAATGTAGGGATACATGTGGTGGGTACAGGGGCCTTAATGTAGGGATATATGTTGGGGTACAGTGGCATTAATGTGGGGATATTTGTGGGGGTACAGGGGCATTAATGTAAGGATATATGTGGGGGTACAGGGGCATTAATGTAAGGATATATGTGGGGTACTGGTGCCTAATGTAGGGATATTTGGGGGTACATAGGAATTAATGTAGGAATATTTGTGAGGGGCACAGGGCCCTTAATGGAGGGATATATGTGGGGGTACAGGGGCATTAATGTAAGGATATATGGGGAGTACTGGTGCCTTAATGTAGGGATATTTGGGGTACACAGGAATTAATGTAGGGATATTTGTAGAGGGCACAGGGCCCTTAATGGAGGGATATATGGGGGTTCAGGGGCCTCAATGTAGCGGTATATGTGGGGAGCAGGGGCCTTAATGTCGGAATATATGTGGGGGTATAGGGACCTTAATGTTAGGATATATGTGGGGGTACAAGGGATTTAATGGTGGGATACATGTGGTGGGTACAGGGCCTTAATGTAGGGATATATGTGGGGTACAGGGCATTAATGTAAGGATGTATGTGGGGGTACTGGTGCCTTAATGTAGGGATATTTCTAAAGCATAGGGATTAATGTAGGGATATTTGTGAGGGGCACAGGGCCCTTAATGGAGGGATATATGTGGGGGTACAGGGGCCTTAATGTTGGGGTATATGTAGGGGTTACAGAAGCCTTAATGGAGGCATATATGTGGGGTGTACAAGGGCCTTAATGTAGGGGTATATGTGGGAGGTACAGGGGCCTTAATATAGGGATATATGTGTGAGGTACATAGGCCTTATTGTAGGCATATATGTTGGGGGTACAGGGGAATTAATACAGGGATATATCTAGGTGTACCGGGGCCATAATGTAGGGATATATGTGGGGGAACAGGTGCCTTAGTGTAGGGATATTTGTGGGTGTATGGTGGCCTTAATGTAGGGGTCTATGTGGTGGTACAGGGGCATTAATGTAGCGGTACAGTGGGGGCTTAGGGCTTAATATAGGGGTATATGTGGGTGGTACTGTGGCCATAATGTAGGGATATATGGGGAAACAGGTGCCTTAGTGTAGGGATATTTGTGGGGTGTATGGTGGCCTTAATGTAGGGGTCTATGTGGGGGTATGTACGGTGGCCTTAATGTAGGGGTCTATGTGGTGGTACAGGGGCATTAATGTAGTGGTACAGTGGGGCTTAGGGGCTTAATGTTAGGGTCTATGTGGGTGGTACTGGGTCTTAATGTGGGGTTATATGTGGTGGGTGTGCGGCTTGTAATGTTGGATATATGTGGGGTACATATGCGTTAATGTAGGGTTATATGCTTGGGTATGGGGGCCTTAATGTAGGAATATATGGAGGGTACCAGAGCCTTAATGTAAGGGTATAGGTGGTGGGCACAATGGCCTTAGTATAGGATATATGTGTGAGGTACATAGGCCTTAATGTAGGGATATATGGGGGGTATAGGAGCCTTATTGTAGGCATATATGTTGGGGATACAGGGGAATTAATATAGGGATATATCTAGGTGTACCGGGGCCATAATGTAGGGATATATATGGGGGAACAGGTGCCTTAGTGTAGGGATATTTGTGGGTGTATGGTGGCCTTAATGTAGGGGTCTATGTGGTGGTACAGGGGCATTAATGTAGTGGTGCAGTGGGGGGCTTAGGGGCTTAATATAGAGGTATATGTGGGTGGTACTGGGGCCATAATGTAGGGATATATGTGGGGGAACAGGTGCCTTAGTGTAGGGATATTTGTGGGTGTATGGTGGCCTTAATGTAGGGGTCTATGTACGGTGGCCTTAATGTAGGGGTCTATGTGGTGGTACAGGGGCATTAATATAGCGGTACAGTGGGGGGCTTAGGGGCTTAATGTAGGGGTATATGTGGGTGGTACTGGGGTCTTAATGTGGGGTTATATGTGGTGGGCATGCGGCTGTAATGTTGGGGTATATGTAGGGTACATAGGTGTTAATGTAGGTTATATGTGTTGGGTATGGGGGCCTTAATGTAGGACATATGGAGGGTACCAGAGCCTTAAATGTAGATATAGGTGGTGGTACAATGGCCCTAATGTTGGGGGTATATGGGGGGTACAGAGGCATTAATGTAGGGGTATATGTGGTGGGTACAGGTGCTTCAATATAGGGATATATGTGGGGTACTGTGGCCTTAATGTAGGGATATATGTGTTGGTACAAGAGCCTTAATGTAGGGATATATGTGGGGGTATATAGGTCTTAATGTAGGAATATATGTCAGGGGTACAATCGCCTTAATGTAGGTATATATATGTGGGGTTACATAGGCCTTAATGTAAGGATATATGTGGGGGGCACATAGGTTTTAATGAGTTCAAAATTGTTTATCATGTTTTACATTGTACAGGTATGTGAACCATTAGAAACATTGGAATACAGACATGTAAGAACACCAGCAGGCTGTTGCCTGTAGTGTACAAAAAATAAGTAACATAGCTGGATGAACAGTACTATTTCAACATACCAGACAGTACACATTTTCACTGGACACATATCTGGGCTTGTAGAGGAGAATCCAAACCACAATGAAGACAATAAAGTCTGAACACACATTAGCCAATGCATCTAATGACCCAGATTTCTTAACTCCATGTGGCTTCATGTTCTCCTCACCTAAAATCCAAAGAAAACAAGAAAAGGAAAAGCCTCAGACTGCATGTTATCTGTAACTGGTTTCTAACATAAACTACTTACAACTAACAAACGTAACTGTAGCTTAATTAAACTAATGCCACTTTTCTACAATGAAAGTATTAATAACCAAGTATAGGACAGGTTTGCATCAGATAAGGCTATTAAGGGGAATCTGTTATTATCGGCTCATGCATGTTCAGCCTATACCTGCTCTGGGTGTCAGAAATGCTAAAAAAAGTGCCCAGACCATATGAAAGTCTGCGTGCAGGGTACCCAAAATATAGGACCTCCTCTCCATCTCATATATGGGACTCAGGGAGGCAAGAATGTCCTCCAGTGAGGGGACAAGAGCGGTCTGCCAATAACTAAGAAGCAGTTGTTTTACTTCCATAACCAATATAGCATGTACCGCTTTAATTCCTTTTCAGATAGAGAACAGGTTCGAGACTGGATCCACAGGATCATGTGAGCGGGGGTCACTGCAGTGTGTTTCTTTAAAATCTTATCTCTCAGTTGTCCATCTTAAAACCATAAATTATGAAGTAAGGGGCAGGACCACAGGATATGGAAGAGGTCACCCTTTGCTGATGGCACCGCTAGCAGCAGTCCTCCTATAGTTTAATTTCATGCAGCATAGCTGGGGTCCTGTACCACCAGTGAAGTATTTTGTTTTGTATCATCCTACTGCGGACATCTGTATATTGTATGTGCGCTAGGCACCAACATTTGGCCCACTGTGCATCTAGAATGGCTATACCCAGAGCTGTTTCCAATGTCCCTTAGCCTTATCTGTCTGATCAGGAAGGGCTTCACAATAAGTGAGTGGATATACCCTGCCTGGCCCTTAGCCAAGGTCAGCCACTTAGAAAGGGTCATACTGTCTTTGGGCCCCTTATGATGTCGAGTCAGGAGAGGCCCATGCATCCCTTAACTGCAAATATTTCCAGAAGCCTGTCTGTGAGATGTCCTATCTTTTCTGGAGTTTCTGAAAGGATTCTATGTACATTCCGGAAGGGTCAAGTATATCTAAAAAATATAATATCCCCTATTGAGCCCAAGAGGACCAATGTACCAGGGCATGCGCAACAGCTATCTGGGGATTATTCCATAACGGAGTGTACTTAAAGGGAGTGGGAGAGAATTTAATTTGGCGATGTAGCTGTTTCCAATATTTAATAGTTGGATCTATAATGGGATGCGGGGTGGAAGGTGCTCTCCACAAAAGGGATCCCATGGTGGAAAAGCCAACATGGTCTTCTTCCATTTGGAGCCATTGTGGGAATTCAGGTGAATTCGCTCTCAACTAATGCAGTGTTTGAGATGTGCGAAAAGGCCGTTTTATATCCTTCCAGCCAGGGTAGTCCCCAGCCTCCGCTTTTCCAATGGGGCCGTAATTTAGTCCGACTATACCGTGGTGTTTCTCCTTCCCATATAAAGGTGCCTATCATCTTATTCCATCTAGCGTACCACAGGAAGGGGAGATAGAGGGGGATATGGGACAGAAAGTAGGTCACCTTTGGGGCCATGGTCATCTTAATGACTGAGATCCTCCCTGCCATTGTGAGATTCAGCTGAGCCCACCTATTCAGTTCCTCCTTACACTCAGCTAGGAGGGGTCCTAAATTTTTTTCCCCAAACCTTGTCCAATTGTTGGGAAATTTTTACCCCTAAATGTGTCAGATGTTTTGTTGCCCATTTAAGATCTGTATTGGGCAAAAAAATGGGGATTACATTGTGTATTAAGGGGACAGATTTCTGTATTGGTAGTATTGACCTTCAGGCCAGATAGCTTGGTAAAAATTTGAAAAAGATTTGTGAGGGGGGAAATTGACGTATGTAGATCCGCCAAGGGGATGAGCAGTTCATCAGCGTATAGTAGAGTAGTATAACATTGATCTTTTATAGGGATGCCCTTTATCTCTTCATGCTGCATGATAGCCACAGCTAAGGATTCCACCGCAGCACAAATAACAAGGGGGATAGAGGGTAACCTTGTCTAGTGCCATGTTCTAAGTGAAAGGGTTTGGACATAATAGAGTTTGTAAAGACTTTGGCCATGGGGGAGGTATAAATGGCTTTGATCCAGGGACAGAAGGTGGACCCAAACCCAAATCTTTTTAACACCAAAAGGAGATAGTCCCACTTGACCGAATCAAATGCCTTTTCAAACTCGACAGCTATCCCTGCTGCTGGTGTAGGAAGAGTTTTAGCTGCACGTATTAGATTAATCAATGCATGAATGTGGTCCGCACTATATCTCCCCTGTATAAATCCAGCCTCGGAGGGGTGAATTAACTCTGGGAGATAGGCTTCAAGGTGAGTAGCTATGGCCTTGGCACATATTTTACTATCTACAGATATCAGGGATATGGCCTGTAATTGCCAGCCTTAGTGGGATCTTTCCCTTTTTTGGGAAGAATAGTTATGACTGCTTCTCACATAGTAGGTGGAAAGTGTCCCAGAGTGGTTGCTTCCTGATAGACTTAACACAGGATTGGGGTGATCACTAGGGCTAGGGCCTAAAAATATTCAGCTGAAAAGCCATCTCCCCCTGGGGCTTTACCTTTTTGGAGGGACAACAGTGCCTGCCAGATTTCACTTTCTGTGAGCGGAGCCTCCAAGGACTCTCGTTATGCATGAGAGAATGTGGGGAGCTGTAAGCTGTCCAAGAACACCTGTGCCTCGCTGGGTAAGGAAGGACACGAGGTGGTGTACAGCTGTTTGTAGAACTCTGTCATGATATTATTAAAATCTGGGGAGGAAGTACAGAGAGTGTGGTTTGGTGGCTGATAAACCCACTATATGTTGATTGGCTTGCTGCTTTCGAGAGTTGGTAGGCCAACACTTTCTCATTCTTGTCCCCATTTTCCCAGTATGTATGCCTGATACATAACAAAGCCAGTTCGACCTTTCTGGAATGAAGCTCATTTACCTCTAATCTAAGCATGAGTATGTCTTTCCCCACTCAAGATCTCACCTTAGGATATTTGGCCTTTTTTAATTGAGTTTCAGCCTTGACCAATTGCTGTTCCAGGTTGGTTAATTTCAGATCCCTCTGTTTCCTCCTGCGGGATGCGAACCCCATAATTGCTCCCGTATGGTAGCTTTATAGGCCTCCCAGGTGTTTCCTGCCGTAGTGTCTGCCAGAGGGTTTTCTATAAAAAATTGTCTAGTTTCCCGGGTGACCCACAGAAGAAACTCAGGATCTTTTAGCAATAGTGGATCTAACTGCCATGCAGCAGAGGGCTTAATCTTTGGACCCCATAAAAACAGAAGCTGCACGATCATGATCAGAAAGAATAATTGGAAGAATATTGGCACTGATGGAGATCTGAGAGATGCTTGGGGAGACTAACCAAAAATCAAGTCTATTAAAAGTGCCATGCACCCCTGACTGAAAAGTGTAGTTTCGTTCCTGAGGGTGAGCAAGGCGCCAGATGTCCATCAGAGTGTGTTCTTGCATGAGTTGAGGGAGCGCTATGGTGCCCCTTGGGTGCAATTCTTTCGCCAAAATGTTGTCATCAATAATTGGGGCTAATGTTAGATTGTAGTCTCACCCATCATTATAGGAGTGTCGCCTCTCTCATGGCACCTATTTTGTCCGACAGCTCTTGAAAGAATTTTGGGTTATCCTTGTTGGGTGCATATATGTTAACCAACAGGAGTGGTCCCTCCACTGTTTTCACCAAGGCTATGACTCAATGTCCCTGTGGGTCTTTTTTGCATTTAGTGACTGCCCAGGGGAGCCTCTTATGGTTAAGAATAACCACCCCTCGTTTCTTTCTGGGAGCACAGGCATGTAATTCCAAACCCTCCCAGTCTCTAACTAGAGTGGCATGGTCATTCCTTGGAAGCTTTGTTTCCAGTAAAAAGGTGATTTGAGCCTTTGCTCTCCTTAAGTACAACAGAACTTTTTTTTTCTCTTTATGGGAGTGTTAAGTCCCCTAACGTTCCAAGTAAAGGCAGATATTTCAGCCATAATCCGTATACGTAAGATCTACCACACGTTGATCTGTTTGTGCACTTGAGGAGAGCAAAGAACCACCACTTATGCCAGGGGATTACTACTGTTGTACTAAGAAAGAAGTCCTAAATACAGATTTCTGCCTAAATTGGCGAGTACTCAGCTTACATGCTTGCTGTATCATAATGTGGTATATTGGCGCCTCCTGCTGACCAAACATTGAATTGCTACAAATATCAAACTGAAACACTAAAACCAAACTATATACAACCGCATGTAGCTGTGCAAGGGAGAGAATGGTTATCCACGGCTGGGGGTTACGTCCCTTCTTAGCCATAGCTGTTTCCTGTGGGGGTTAGCAAGGGAGTAACTGGCAGGGCTGGGGAAACCAGCCTCCCTCCCTCCTACTATAGAATTTACTGCCTGGTGCAAGGCTGCCGTACGGTAGCCCTAAAATTTGGGATAAATATATCAGTACGGATGTACCACGCCTTAGAAAAACAAACAAATGTTTCAGGGTGAAAAAAAAGAGCATTACACCAGTTCTAACCACAAGACAATGCCCGATGAGGAAAGAGGTAGTCTCCCCAGGTGATTCCTTCCATCAAGTATCCGCCATACATGTATCACATTTTGCTTGAAAAGGACATTGGATAATTAGGCAAGGCTTCTCCTTGTCAGTGAGCAGCTGGTCATATTATATCACCAGGATATGGTTATACTTAAAGAGATCCTAGGACCGCATCTACACATGAGCAAGGAGCAGCTTAGTTCTCACCCCCCCAGCATCTAAAACATGATACTAGTGACCATTTAAGGAACACTAGCCCATATCTCTGGAGTTCAGCATCTCCCCCCCCCACCTAGCCCAGAGCATTAAAATCTACATATCCTGAGCCCTGGTATCAAAACATTAATTTCCCCTGATCGTTTTGTAAGTGACCCCTCTTGGAGGAAAAAAACTAAGGAGCAACTTATCTGATAGATAGCAAACATTTCAGTCCAGCCTTAACAGTATTCATATGATCTAATCATGTATTGCCTGCTTCTGAAAGACTAGATCCAGCTGGGGGATCATTGTGTTGTTCCAGAGACTCCGTAGGTGCCCCAGTATGGCTAGCAGGCTTTAATTAAGGGATACATGGTGGGTATAGAGGCCTTCATGTAAGGCTATATATAGCGGGTACAGAGACCTTAATGTAGGGTATATGGGGTATGGGGCATTAATGTCAGTATATATGTGGGGGAGAGGGCTTAATATAGGGATATATGTGGAGGTACAGAGGCCTTAATGTAAGGATATATGTTGGTGTTATTAGGGTCTTAATGTAGAGATATATATTTGATGTACATGGGCCTTAAAGTAGGGATATATGTGGGGTACCTAGGACTTTATGAAGGGCTATATGTGATGGGTACTGGGTCCTTAATGTAGGGATATGTGTGAGGTGTTTAGGCCTTAATGTTAGGATATATGTGGGGTATAAGTCCTTAATGTAGGGATATATGGGGAGTACATTGGCCTTAATGTAGGGCCTTAATGTAGAGATATATGTGGGGGTACATAGGCCTTTTGTAGGGATATATGTGGGTGTACAGGGCCTTAATGTAGGGATATATTGGGGTACAGAGAAATTAATGTACGGATATATCTGGGATACTGGGCCTTAATTTACAGATATACGTGGGGGTTACATCTGCCTTAATGTAGGGGTATATGTGGGGGTTACAGAGACATTAATGTAGGGATATATGTGGGGGGTACAAGGGCATTAGTGTAGGCATATATGTGGCGGGTAAAGGGGCCTTAATGTAGGGATATATGTGGAGGTTCAGGAGCCTTAACATAGGGATATATTTGGGAGTACATCAGCCTTAATGTAGGGATTTATCTTGGCGGTACAAGGGACTGAATGTAGTTGTATATGTATGGGTCCACAGGCCATAATATATTGATATGTATGGGGAGTACAGGGGCATTAATGTAGGGATATATGTGGAGGTTCAGGAGCCTTAATATAGGGATATATTTGGGAGTACATCAGCCTTAATGTAGGGATTTATCTCGACGGTACAAGGGACTGAATGTAGTTGTATATGTATGGGTCCACAGGCCTTAATATATTGATATGTATGGGGAGTACAGGGGCATTAATGTAGGGATATTTGTGAGGCTTATATGTCTCTTAATGTAGGGTTATATGTGTGGGGCACAGGGGCCTTAATGTAGGGGCATATGTTGGGGTTACTGGGTCTTATTTATAGGCATATATGTGTAGGGATACATGGGCCTTAATGTAGGGATATATGTTGGGGATACAGGGGCCTTAATGTAGGGATATATGGGGAGTACTGGGGCATTAATGTATGGGTATAAGTGGTGTACATTGGCCTTTAATGTAAGGATATATGCTAAAGTGGCATGGCCTTAAATATTAGGGATATATGTGGGGTACAGGGGCTTAATATAGGTATATGTGTGGGTGGTAGGGTCCTTAATGAAGGGATATATATTTGGGGTTCAGTGGTCTTAATGTAGGGAATAATGGGATACAGAGTCCTTAATGTAAGGGTATATGTGGGGCACATGGGCCTTAATGTAGAGGTATATGTTGGGGTTACTGGGGTCTTATTATAGGGATATTATGGGGGTACATGGGCTTTAATGTAGGGATATAAGTGTGGGGTGCTAGGGGCCTTTTTCTTAGTGGTGTATGGTGGGTACATGGGCCTAATGTAGAAATATATGGGGGTAATATAGGCCTTAATGTTGTTATATATGTGGGGTACATGGGCCTTAAATGTAGGATATATATGGGGGTAATAGGTCTTAATGTAGGTATATATGTGGGGACACATAGGCCTTAATGTAGTGATATATGTGAGAGTTACAGGGCCTTAATGGAGTGATGTATATTGAGGTACAGGGCCTTATGTAGGGATATATGTGAGGGGTACAGGGCCTTAATGTAGGGATACATGTGGGGGGTACAGGAAAATTTATGTAGGGACTTATGTTGGAGTATAGGGGCCTAAATGTTGGGATTTGTGTGGGGTGTACAGGGGGCCTTGATGTAGGGATATATATGGGGGTACAGTGGCATTCATGTAGAGATATATGTGGGAGTACAAGCGTCTTAATGTTGGGATATATGTGGGGGAGGTAAAGGGGCCTTAATGTAGAGTCATAGCACCAACCCTGTGGAATTCCTTTCTTCGTTTCATGAGAGAGATTCCTACATTGGAAGCCTTTAAAAGGGAGCTGAAACCATTTTTATTTAAAGAGGCTTTCCATTTTATTAGATCTAGCTGACCTGAAAAATAATTAATTAGGATTTTATTGTATGCTACGTATTTTAAACTGTTTTTAGATGATTTGTTTGTCTGTATAGTGCCTTGAGCCAAAATGATACGCTATATTAAATAAAAACTGATTGAATGAATCTGAAACTTGCATAGATCTTAATTTCATACAAAGCAACTGACTAAATAGAAAAGTTTGTCTCTTGTAGCAGTATGAGGTCACAGCGGGATGTACAAACCTACCACTTTAAATATTTATCAACCCCTTTCTCTTGCTCCCCCTGCTGCTGCAAGCTATGAATATTGACAAGTTGTGTTGAATGGGCTGGGGACACATTTCAGAGCCGGACAGGAAGTCTGTTATTAGAGACAAGAACAGAGCTGAGCATACGGGAAGCTTCAAAAAGCAGAACAGGATTTTTTGTGGATATCTTCTCTTTCTAGTCCCAAACTCTGAGAGCAGCAGTTGCTAGCATTTCTGAACAGTGCAGATTGTTGTGTTGGAGTCTGAACAGAGGATCATGAAGTTGGAGGTAGGGCATACTGCTGCTGTAACAAACCAAGTGAGGTCAGTTACAGTACATGCTTTAACATCAGAACTCATTATACATCTGTGCAGAAGATTGCTCATAGAAAGATTTCTTGTCTAAAAGTAAAAATGTAAGGTCGTGATAGATGTATTTATTTGTTAACTAGGTAGGCTGACAGAAGAGGAGGGGCTAGAAGTGGTGAGGGTCATCCGAGAGACTGGTGGTGGGACTGCTATCCATGCCGGAATAGTACAGACTTCCAGCACAATGGGAAGAGATGGATAGAGCACTAGGGGAAGCTATCATCAGGTTGGCAAGTAATGGGGAGGTGCTGTTAACTGGCGACCTCAGTCTGCCAGATGTGGAATGGAAATAGAAAATTCAGTGCATACCCCACACACACACAAACACTCATGGCAAATTTTGCAAATACCGTATATTTTTCTGCCTAACCTGGCCACTTAGTTTATCTCCAATAGGAGTGGGGGTCTCTTGGTATTCACCTCAGGGCCCTGCTGTGAAGTTGCCCAGCTACCAGATGTCAAGGTGGACTAGCCATCAGCTTGGTCCCTATTCCAAAATGCACCTGTTTTTATTTTTGTATGCCATAAACAGTACCCTTCCCCCAAATAAAAAGCCATGTTTGTGAATGATCAAGGATGCGCAGCTAATTTTGTATTTGTCAGACGTGGAATGGAACCGTCTAGCTGCAGTTTCTGCAAGTAGCAGGGCAATCCTTGTCTCCCTTAAAGGGGCTTTTCTTAGAGAGCTCATCAAAGAACCTGCTAGGGAAGTGGCAGTGTTGGACCTGGTGTTTACGAACAGGGACAGCAGTGCAGACATCACAGCGGCAGTACCCATGTACCAGTGATCACCGTGATAGTGCAGTTCAAAGTAAGGACAGGAGTACAGGTGAGCTACACAAGGCTAATATCCTGGACTGCAGGAGGCTGGATTTTAAAGAAATAGAAAAACTACCTCAGAAATTGCTGGGGAAGGGGGGTGCTAGGGGTGGAGTAGAGGCACAGGGGAGAAGAATAAGGAAGGGTATAATTAGAACAAAAAAAACTCTGCATGAAAGAGGTAAGAAAAAGCAGAATGCAAAAATGACCATTATGGTTCTCTAAGGAAGTGACAAAGTTGGTGAATGAAAAAAGGGTGGCATTCAAGAGGTACAAAGAAACGCAGAGGGAGAAGGACAGGGTGGTGTATAGAGCAACGGGCAGAGGATCAGAAGGGTGCAGCAGGGGGACTGTGCAGTAAGGGACCAAGAAAAAGCTGACATGTTAAACAGGTTTTCCTGCTCAGTCTTCACAGCAGAGGGAGTAGGGGAAAGACCACCAGGGAGAAACAAGAATAGGGGGGACGTGGCCATAAGTCCATTTTCAGAGGAAAGAGTTCTGAAAAAACTCACTGCCCTGAAGGTGAATAAGGCTATGGAACCAGATGGGATACACCCCAAGGTACTGAAAGAACTTAAGGAGGTGCTAGCTGCCCCGCCGACAGCTTTATTCAACAGCTCACTGGAAACTTGCATAGTTAATGAGGACTGGAGAAGGGATAATGTGGTCCCTTTGCATAACGTCAGTGGGAGGCTAGCAACTACAGGTTGGCCAATCTTACTTCACTGGTAGGGAAATTAATGGCAACCCTATTGAAAGGAAGACTGGTTGAACATCTAGAATCCAGCTGGATGCAAAGCCACAGGCAGCACTGATTCACAGGGGGACGGTCACGCCAAACCAATGTGATAGATTTCTTTGCCTGCATGGCCAGGGAGATTGATCAGGGAGGGCAGTGGATGTGGCCTCTGTGGACTTCAGCAAGGGCTTTGACATTGCATCACACTAAAGGCTCCACTGATTACGATGCTGACCAGCCTAGGAGTGGGGTCCAAAGTAATAAATTGGGTTAGAGACTGGCTAATGGAAAGGAGACAGAGGGCAGTGGTCAATGGCCTTCACTCTAAGGATGGATGAGTGACTAGCGTAGTACCACACAATTCTGTTCTTGGACCACTGTTCTTTCATATCTTCATAGGGGACATTGCAGAAGAACTGGAGGGGAAGGTATGTATGCCTTTTCTGCAGATGACACCAAAATCTGTAATAGGGTGGACATCCAGGAGGGGTTATAGAAGATGTGCAGGAATCTTGGGCAATCTGGAGTGGACCAGGACATGGCAGTTGGGGTCCAGTGCAAATAAGTGCAAAATCCTTCACCTAGGTCATAGGAACCATGGTGATCAGTATAGGATGAGGGGAGGTACTGACAGTCACTAGGCAGGAAAGGAACTATGGAGTTACAAGATCTCAAGGTGGCAGTGAGGTGTGACAAGCCTCTGTGCATGGCTGGATGGATGCTGAGGTGCATAGTTTAGGGAATCTCCAGCAGGAGGAGGGAGGTGGAACTGGCATTGTATTGCTCCCTGGCATGACCCTACCTGGAGTACTGGGTCCAGGTTTTGAGACTGCATGTCACAAAGGATATAGATAGGGTGGAAGCTGTCCAAAGGAGGGCAAACAAAATGGTGCAGTGTTTGCATGGGAAGTCGGGTGAGGAAAGGCGGAGGGATCTCAACATGTGCAATCTAGAAGAGAGGAGTGAGAGAGCTGATATGATCAAGACCTGAAAGTATCTCATAGGAGCAAACAGTACATGTGAGGAGTCTTTTTTTAATTGAGGGTGAGTACCAGGACCAGGGGGCATGCGATAAAGTGGGAGAGGGTTTCATTCAGGAGAGATGCGAGGAAATATTTATTCACAGACTGCCAGCAGAAGTGGTGGAGGCTGGAATAGTGGGGGTCTTCAAGCATGTATGGGATAAAAATAGGGGTATAGTAGAACATAGGGAGGGTCACCGGAGACCAGTTAGGGTTTATGGAGACAGACTAGGCAGAGACCATCTGGGCAGACTGGTTGGGCCAAGCAATCCTTTTCTGATGAATTCTGTTTCTCTGTTTCACTGCAACCTGGATCCTTTTTTCAGCAGAGACCAGTGTGTATAAAGTACACAGTAGAACAATATGATACAGAAACATAATTACACAAAGTGTATAATGCAGTTGTAAGGCAATCATTACACTGGTTAAAACATACACACTTTCAGATAATCAATAAATATTTGTGTAACCCCCACCACCCTGCAAGCAGCTTGGGACTTAGTACTATTCCTGGCTTGGCCAGGTAGTCCTAACAAGGGCTAAGTTAATGTGCATGGCTTTTGACTAGGCCCTTAAAGGACGCCTAAACAGAGATTTGTGGGGGCCAGTGGTTTTTACAAGTCCTCTCATACAAATGTAGACCAAGGATAGCTATAATAGGTCATATACAATATTTACCTCTAGTGTTTGATGTTTACTTTGTTCTGTCCCATTTCAAACTTTGTGGGAGTGCAAATACCTCCCTTCAGGTGACACAGCGACCAACCTGCATGACTGCATGGATGGGGAGCATGGCCCTGGGTACTCCCATGTCTGGGGGTATATGGTGGTACTGCAGCAGTTGGTGGATGTAGGCACTTAGACAGTGGAACAAAATGCACTGGACTTCAAGCTGACATTACAAGAGGGCTTCACGTCAAAGTTTATTTGCACAAAAAGTAATCCCAGCCCAGAGACCCCAGTTAATTAGCTCATACACAATTCATTAAGTTAATTCAGTTTTCCTGAGTAGCCATTTCACCCCTTGTCTGACTACATGGCATACTAGCCTGCATTGCAGCTACCTGCAGTAGCACATTCTGTCCGTTCCTTGCCCACAACAACCCTCCCGCAGAGAATGGTATCTGACATTTTTTGTCCTTTTCGGATTGATATGCAAGGTGCTTATGGATGGCTAATCTGTACTTCTCAGGCAACACAGAGCCTGGGGATTCCCACATCCCCATTCTATGCTAAAACTTGTCTTCTCTGCTCTTTCTTCTATTGGTGCTACCTGCACACATGGAACATTACTTGGTATGGAACATGGCACATTAGCAAGGCGCCCAATAATAATGGGGCATTTTCGCCTAAGGAATCTTTCAGGTCGGCACTCACCTTGCTGGCCTCTGTTGCTCTATTACATTTTTGGCCAGCATGGCTCACTTGGCATTGCCCACACCACTCTCTCCATGCCTACCCAGGTGCACCCTTCAACCTATAGTACCTTCAGGATGTCATTCCAGTGAAGCAGGCCATGGGCACCCCTAGCCCTGCTCGGGGACTCCCTCCTCCCCACATACATTATGGATATGAGTCTCCTACCTGGCTCCTGCTAACTCTGTGCAGTACCTGCTTCACTTGTTTCTTGCGTGCTCAAGGGCCTCAGGATGCTAGTCTCTGGGGTTAACCTTACACCATGATGGCCACAATAAACTTCGGGGGGAACCTGCCTCACGCTTGAACACCATCAGGAAATGTCCCTGGAGGTAAACACCCCCTTGGGTTCTCACACTCTTCCAATGGCCTTCTAAAGTCCCAAACTATGGGAAAAGCACAAGATCCCCACCTACAAGTCCCAGTGGCATGGGGCATGCTCTGCATACCTGGCAGCCTCCATGTCATACTCAGTGTTACACTGATGTCTTCACTCTGGTACCATGTCTAGGACTTTGTGCCACTTTCTTTCTTTAATAGTGACTGTCATGCATGCTTTCAGATGGGAGCATGCCTTGGTGGACTCCTGTGCCCCTGGCCAGAGTCCTGTAGTCAGCCACTAGGGAGGCATGTCTTGTGCCGCCCCCGCTAGCATACAGAGTATCCCAACACCCCAGCACCCTGCTGAAAGTGCTTGGTTGCCCCTTTTAGACAGCACTTGTACCTCAGGTGTTCCAGCTCACCCCTTACCTCTACTGCAGGGTGAGTACCCAGTGAGGGCACTTGGAGTGTCCATTCCCTGCAAGCTTCCTGGCATCTAGCTGTTTCTTCCCCAGAGAACAAAATCCTAGCTCTAAGAACACAGAACCTCAAGAATGCTGGCACCATGTATACTTTTCTATAGCCCCTTCTATATCAGCTTCATCCATAGATGAAGATGTCGGGGCACCATTCCCTTACTGACCACATATACGGTAATAACAACCACCTGCCCGTTTTGTAAGGAGGAGTTCGTTACATAAGCAATAAGACATGATGGGGAAGTGGTTATCATAGAGAAATAGAAAATACAGATTTCATAGCAGATGAGGACCACTTGGCCCACCCAGTGTGCCCATTTTTCCACCTATATTATCACTGCAGTACTTTCTCCTTCCCCCCTTCCTTTCCAGTATGATTCCTTTGTGGCTATCCTACGTATTCTTGAACCCCATCACTGTTTTCACCCACCACCTCTACTGGTAGGCTGTTCCAGGAATCTGCCATTTTTTCTATGAAGACCTATTTCTTACATCTCTTCTGAATGTTCCCTCCAGCTTAATAGCATGTCCCCTTGTTCTTGAGCACCTCTTTTTCTGAAAAAACACTTCCTCCTGTGCCTTTATTACCCCTGTGAGGTGTGAAAAGTCTCTGTCATTTCCCTTCTCTCCCACTTCTCTTCCAGGGTGTATATATTGAGGTCCTTTAGTCTTTCCTCATAGAGCTTTTGACGCAGACCCTGCACCATTTTAGTTGCCCTCCTCTGGACCACCTCTACTCTGTCTATGTCCTTTTTGAGATGTGGTTTCCGGAACTGGACACAGTACTCTAGGTGGGGTCTTACCAGCTATCTATACAGCGGCAACACCACTTCCCTCTTTCTGCTAGTGATACCCTTCCCTGTGCACTCCAGCATCCCACTAGCCCTCCCTACTGTCTGGTTACACTGCCTGGCTACCTTTAGTTCATCCAGTATGATTACCCCTGGGTCTTTTAACTGCTTGGTGGTTGTCAGTATCTCTCCACCCATTTTGTACTCCGGCCCTGGGTTTCTGTGCCCCAAGTACATTATTTTGCACTTTTTTGCATTGAAGCCTAGCTGTCATACCCTTGACCACTCCTCCAGTTTTCTCAAGTCGCTGCTCATCCTTTCCACCCCCCTTGGAGTGTCCATCCTACTGCAGAGTTTGATGTCATCCACAAAGAGGCAGACCCTCACTTCAAGCTGCTCTGCAGTGTCACTTATAAAGATATTAAAGAGGACCGGTCCCAGCACTGATCCCTGAGGCAGGAGTGTAGCCAGAAATTTCCATTTTGTACACAGTCTCCACCAGTTACACCCCCCCAATTAAAAAATGTACATATCCTTTCCAAATGGCACCCCCTTCCAAACAAGTCAGATTATTGTCAGATGACTCCTCTACTCTCTAAAGAGGTTATACATGTATTGGACACTCCTCAGTGGCCTACACTAACCCAAATACTACAGATTAGAATGATAATATTAACAGAGTATCTTATGGTTTGTGACAGGCACTCAACAAAACTGTACACAAATGTGTACAGTGAGTATGCCTGTCTACACCCTTGCCCTGAGGCATCCCGTTGGTCACCCTCCCTCCCTTCCTCGAAGTAAACTCCCATTTACAACCACCCCCGTTGCCTATCCCCTAACCAATTTCTTATCCAGTTTAGAACTTTTCAGCTCACTCTTAAGCTACCCAGCTTACTTACTAGTCTTCTATGTGTAGCCGTGTTGAACGCTGTACTGAAATCTTGGTAGGCCACGTCCACTGTCTCACCCTGATCTAATTTCTTTGTTACCCAGTCAAAGAAATCTACCAGACTCATTTGGCATGACCTCCCCCCTTGAAACTGTGCTTCCACTGGTATTGTGTAACCCATTGGATTCAAGATATTCCACAATCCTTTCCTTCAGCAGTGATTCCATTAATTTTCCTACCACTGATGTCCGGCTGACTGGCCTATAATTTCCAGCCTCCTCCCCGCTACCACTTCTGTGAAGTGGGACTACATCTGCCTTCCTCCAATCCTCTGGAACTGCTCCTGTTTCCAGTGAGCTGTTAAACAGGACTGCCGGAGGTGCAGCCAGTACCTCCCTGAGCTCTCTCAATAAAAGGACTAGTGGCTACCTCCCTCTAATACTTCTGTTACTTTTTTATGGTCCCTCCCCTTCTCTTTCCTCTGTGAAAACTGAACAAAAGTATTTGCTCAGAATGTCTGCCTTTTCCTGGTCCCCCTCTGCACAGCCCCCTCCCTTTCCCTTTTTAACACTGCAATCCCACCCTCATCTTCCTCTTTTTACTTACATACCTAAAAAGTGTCTTGCCTCCCTTCCTTACCTGCTGTGCTATTCTCTCAACAGTTTTGCCTTTGTTCTCCTTACTATGCTCCCTACTTCCCAATACATCTTCTTATCCTCCTCCCTCTGCATCTCCATATACCTTCTGAATGCTATCAATTATGGGGGAATTTAAAGGCAGACTAGATGATTATTGTTAAAAAAAAAATATATAACATATGCGGCTGCTCCCTTTGAGTTAAGGGTGGGCTATTGTGGGGCATGTGCCCTCCTTGGCCTGTGTAAGACTGTAAGACTATAAGACCATGGGACCATATAGGCACCTAACCTTCCTCTTCCCCTTTCTTAGTCCCAAATCTAGCCTTCTCACAATGGAATATCCCATCTGAAGTTGCTTCATCCTCATCTAGGGTCCTCTATCACCCTTCTTGGGGTCTCCAATCATGGAGGGGCCCCGCATCCTCCCTGATCACTTCCGTGGTTGCCTTCTCCTGGCAGCCGTACTCTGTCAGTGTGGTGTAGGAATTTCGTAGTGGTACCCATTGTGCCTTTGTCCCACCACCTGCACCTTTCCAGAGCCCACCATAGTTCAGTCGTTCCTCCTCACTGGCATCCTCTGAGGTAACAATGGCAGACATGGTAGCCTCTGGGTGGGGAAGAGGTGCACCGAATCCTAGCCTACTTGGCCTGGATTCTAGCGACCTCCTCCCTCAACTCAGAGAGGTATATACAGATGGGGCATCACCATAGTCTCCAGAAGGTCTCTTTGAAAACTGCTATCCCAAAGTCTCTGCACTGCATCACTCCCAGCATTCTCAACTTCTGTTCTCGTTCTCCCTGTGTTACGTGGAAATACTTTTGTACCCTTTCTCCTGATGAAATGTTTCTAGTTTTCCCTTTTTCTTTGTTTCTATTTGTGTTCCCTGTGCCTTGTTTAAATCTCTTTATACTCTTATCCTAGATATGGTACTGCTCCTGTTCCCTAGTTTGGCCTACCTTTGACTTTCTGTCCTTCCCAGCAGTGACTATTACACAGTTGTGAACAGGTGCCTTACTTTGGTAAACTGGCAGAGTCCCCTATACCCTTGCTTCCTCCTGCTGACACCTGCTGATACCTAAGACACCAGTAACCTGTTCCACTGCTTTGCTGTTACACTCACTCGCTGGGGCACAAACATGCTGGACATGTTAGAGTGGAAGTGCTTTTATAGTGCTAAGAAAGCACTAAGCCTCTGTCAGCTCCGCACTGCAATTACACACCTGATTCACAGGTCTTACTGAATGTACTCTGCCCCAAGATTTATCTCCTGAGCTGTTTTCCCAAAACTGTCACAGTTTTAAAGACAAGCTTAAAAGTGCCCCAAACACTGCCTATGTATCTTTTTTTTTAAACTTACCCTGCTACTTTCAGCATGAAGATGTAGCCCCCCCGCTCCACTATCTAGTGATCTGATTAAAATTTAGGGGAGGGAGGGAGGCACCTCTCAGTGGTACAAACACTTCCAGAGCAGCAATGAAAGATGGCACATACCTGGGTGTAGATTGTAGGTCCCACAGTAGTCGCTGACGTGGCCAAATAGCAGGGTGCAGGCAGGCAAAGCTCAAGCTGTAGTGGGCAAGATGGTCACATAGCAGGCAGTGTTAACTTCATATAACAAGCATTTGTCAATGCCGAACGTTTGCTTGCAGGTATTTGCAGTGGTGTTTGGCACGTATGGTGCTTTACCCCTAATGCCCTGTGCGATTGCTGGTATTTGCACAATAAATTTTCAGCATGACCTTTTTGTTACCCCCATTGTGCGCTACATAGGCGGAAACACGTTTTGGGCAGGATGTGAAAAATGACAGCTGTACTGCTCATAAGGAGGTGTGTGGTAAAATGGCAATGTTGAAAATCTGGAGTGAAAATATTGAAAATTCGTGAACTTACGAACCTGTGTAGGAACTGCACAACGCATGCTCGTAAAACAGTCATTTTTTTTTTTTTTTTTTTTGGATGTTGTTTTCTCCTCGGGCTCAGCTACAACCCTCCCCGCCTCCGCCATTCCCCAGTGCCATCCCGGACATGAGACCCCTCCTTCCGCACCCGCGACTTACCCTTCGCGGCGGGTGGTGGGGAGCGACTCAACCACCCCTACGGGTCCATGCCAGGAGGCGTCCTCCAGGAATGGCGCCGGAAACGGCGTCGTGCTGCGGGCTCCATTTTCTTATTTTTCCGCTCCCGGCCGGGTATGGCGTGCAATGGCGCCTAGCAGCGTGTAGCGCGCATGCTCGATGCATCTGCGCTAGTCAAGCGTCTGCCACGTCCCGCCCACCCTTGTCTTGCGGCTGCGTAGCTGCCGACCTCAGCCTCCGCTAGTCGACAAGCACCGCCGCCTGAATCCCACCCTGGAGATGGAGAGCAGTCCTCCAGATGCTCAATCCATCTCCCCGCCGACCCCAGCAACCCATGCCCGTTCCTCGAACACGGGTTGCGGCGTGGGCGAGTGTAGCGACCAGTGCCTCAACCTCAGCGCCACCGGCGGCTAAAACAGTCATTTTTGGAATTTTGCACCAAATTTTCAACATGGGGTTTTGGGACCCCTTCTCATGAATGATGTCACTGTCATGGCGTTATTCGGGCCTAAGGGTGATTTTATGAGTAACATAGAAACATAGAAACATAGAATTTGACGGCAGATAAGAACCACTTGGCCCACCCAGTCTGCCCATTTTCCTACCTACTGGATAAGCTGCAGATCCTAGTTAACCAGCAGCCTACTTCTTCTTACCCCCACCCCCTAGAATTGCCTTATGACTGTCCCATGCATGCTTGAATTCCACCACTGATTTTGACTTCACAACCTCCTCCAGAAGGCCGTTCCATGCATCCACAACCCTCTCTGTGAAAAAATACTTCCTTAAATTACCTCTGAGCCGCTCCCCTCTATCTTCAAATTGTGCCCTCTTGTTCTTGCACACCTCTTTTTTTGAAAGATGCTACCCTCTTGGACTTTGTTGATTCCCTTGAGGTACTTGAAAGTTTCTATCATGTCCCCCCTCTCCCTCCTATCCTCGAGGCTATACATATTAAGCTCCTTAAGTCTCTCTCTTCATATGTCTTCTGGTGCAGACCCTGCACCATTTTAGTTGCCCTCCTCTGGACAGCTTCCATCCTGTCTATGTCTTTGCGGAGATTGGGTCTCCAGAACTGCACACAGTACTCCAGATGGGGTCTCACCAGCTGTCTGTACAGAGGGATAATAACTTCCTGTTTTCTACTGGTGATGCCTCTCCCTATGCATCCCAGTAACCCCCCAGCCCTCCTTGCTGCCCTCTCACATTGCTTGCCCACCTTTAGGTCATCTGATATGACTACCCCAGGTCCCTTTCCATTTTGTTGTTGTTAGTATCTCACCCCCATTGTGTACTCTTCCCTGGTTTTTGTTTCCCAGGTGCATTACCTTGCACTTCTTAGCATTGAATCTAAGCTGCCATACATTTGACCATTCCTCTAACCTTGCCAAGTCCCTTCTCATCCTTTCCACCCCACCCTGTGCATCAACTCTGTTGCAGATCTTAGTGTCATCTGCAAGAGACATACTTTTCCTTCCAGTCCTTCCAAAATGTCGCTTATAAAGACATTGAAGAGGACGGGTCCTAATACTGAACTCCTCATGTACCCTACTAGTAACCCTCCTTTCTTCTGAGTGGACTCCATTTACTATTACTCTCTGTGTCCTATTCTCCAGCCAATTCTTTACCCAGGCTGTCATCTTGGGACCCACTCCCAGGCTGGCTAACTTGTATATTAATCTTTTGTGTGGGACTGTGTCAGTGACTGCGAAATCACCCTTCGGGCCCGAATAACGCCATGACAGTGACATTCATGAGAAGGAGTCCCAAAAACCCCATGTTGAAAATGTGGTGCAAAATTCAAAAATGCCTGAGATATGCAATAAAGTTGAAAACCCTTATCTAGGCCACTATACAGCTTACCGGCATTTCCTCAGTTCGGCGGTCGGCTTTGAAGAGTGCAGGCGTGTTTGATCCACGAAGATCGTCGCGCTGAGCTCCGGAGGTAAGTATGGGGTGAGGGGGTGGGGAGGCTGGAGTGCGCATGTGGGTGGAGTGCGGGTTGTGGGAGGGACTGGGAGAAAGCGCCATGGGACCGTTTCGCTTTACAGGTGAAAAAAAAAAAAGACTACGTGGGACGTTTGCCACCTGGGGTGGGCTCAGCATGGCAGAAGGATGGCTGGGAGGCGAGGACCCGGCGGGGATGAGCACCCCGTGCGGCAAACAACGGGATGTTTGCCATGCTGGGGTGGGCACCCGCATGGCTCCAAAACTTTGGGGGGGCGGCGTGACGCTGGGGGCGGGCGTGATACGTGCTTGCATGACAGCAGTGGATTTTGAAGCTAAGACCACCGCTGTCATACAGTCTCGCACCCATTGGTGCAGGACCACACGCCTGCTCAACGGAGCAGTGGATTGCTAAGGAGAGGCACACATTCCAAGTGTGTGCTACTTCCAACGCCCTTGCGCATGCCGCGTTTAACGAAAATGGAAGCCACACTGGAGTAAAATTCAACAACAGCAAATTAATTTATTAAAGGCCAACAAAAATCAAAAAATCATATGGCTTCCTGAAGCTGGGGCCATGGCAAGAGGAGACAAGCAATTCTGTGCAGAGCCATGTCACCAATCTCCTGAGGTGAGCTGGCTGTAATGCTAGGTCCTCGCAGAGCCGAGGGGCTCAGAATGTGATTTGGAAGCAGCACTACACAGGCCGATCTCTTCTATTTCTCAGCCTAACAACCCCGCTGCTCGAACACAAAGGCCTTTTGCTCCTCACCCTACAAAACATGGTGGCATATCACAAACTGCAGTATTTTCCTTAACTTCCATCTGTCCTGCAACACAGGGCCTAAGTAACCGGGGCCCCTGGCATCCCCAGACCTAGACAAAAAACAGGCGATCCGAGGGATGCACCGGGCACTACAAATGTCTCCCCATAGGCTGTCCACATAATGCTGAGTGTCACACGGTTGCTGGGAGATGGGTTGCCACCACCGCCATTGCAACAATGCAGGCTGCCACCACTGCATCACCCCCACTGCACCACTACGCCTCATTCTGAACTGGGCCTACTCCCACCGTGGTGCCATGGTGCATGAAGGTGGGCTCCAAAACTTCCCAGCCTGTGGCTCCCCGTCGATTGGGCTCAGACCGAATGCACTGAAGATTCCTCAAACCACTGCCACACCCCATCCGAGTGGACTACACTGCTGAACTGCAGAGATGAACGGGCTGGGGCTAGTACCTCGGCCCACACTGGATGTTCCTATCTCTCTTTCTTCTGTCGGCTTCCCCATACAAGGGCAAAACTACTCATTAAAATACCCCAAACAGGACTGGCTCCACCCGACCAGCAGGTGGGACAGCCCCAGTACCAAAATATAGGAATGGATGGGAGGAGAGGCTGCTATAGTAAGAATCCCCACAAGGGGGTGCTTACAAAGAGATATATAAATGCAACAAAGATGGTACAGGGATTGCATCACAAGTCCTACTGTATATGGATGGGCTGAAGGACTTAAATATGTACTCCTTAGAGGAGAGGAGGGAGAGAGGAGATATGATAGAGACATACAAGTACCTTACAGGGAGGAACAGGGTGCAGGAATACACTATTTTCCAGTGAAAAAGATGTTCCCGGACTAGAGGGCATGGGTTGAAGTTGGAGAGATGGCAATTCAGAGGAAACGTGAGGAAGAATTTCTTCATAGAAAGTGTGGTGGACAAGTGGAACACCCTGCCAGAGGAAGTGGTGGGGGCTGAAACAATCACAAGATTCAAGAATGCATGGGATAGACATAAGGGAATCCTGGTGGTCAGGGGTCAGGGGTAAGGGGCAACAGACTTCTAGAGAAACATAAAAGGAACTTACAAGCTGAAATGGGCAGACTAGGTGGGCCATAGGCCCTTATCTGCCGGCAGTATCTATGTATCTAAATAAATATAACTACACCTTTAAGGTAAAGCTAGGTGTTTTCATTCTTCTCTTCTATTAGCAAAGTGTGTAATTACATTTATAAAACGGGTCTCTCAAGTAATTACTTTAAAAAAAACACAGTTTTTAAAAAGCGACAGTATTAAAGAGCAGATGTACTGCCAGAAATATTAGTTTTTAAAAGCAGTTAAGTATTACCTTTCATATCTGAGGTATTTTTTATTTTCTTAGGTCAATTAGAAGGTTGTTTGCCTGATGTTAGTAGATGTGATGTGGAACACCACTCTGGTAGCTGACATACTGTAGCTAGTTCTGTTACTCCCTATACATCGTCAGTATTGTGATTTTACTGACTGTGACGTCACTGTTGCTTAGGAACTGCCACTCGGTAGCTACCAGGTCAGTTACCTGTGACATCACTGTTAGTGAGATCACAATGCTGATGATGTAGTGGGGAGAATAGAGGTAGATATGCCAGCTGTCAGGCTTAGAGCTGTTCCATACATCCAGTGCAATATTACACATAAAACATATTCTAATGAGTAAAGGAAAAGGAAAAATACTTCAGGAAAAAAGTTACAAGTGATTACTTCTTAAAATTTGTAACATTTTCCTGTTTTGGTTCCACTAGCGCTTTTCATACAGAATGCCATTGTCTGAGGAGAAATTAGTTCCTGTGCATGGCTATCTATCCATACCAAATGCTAATGTCCGAGGAGAAAGTCCCTGTGCATGGCTATCCAGTCATAAAAACACCCACTGTCTGAGCAGAAAGTAGTACCCGTGCATGACTGTTCAGACAAAATCCTACCATCTAAGGAGAAAGTAGTCCCTGTGCATTGCTATCTATTCTTACAAAATGCCACTATCTGAGGAGAAAGTACTACCTGTGTACAACTATGCATTCACACAGAATGCAACTGTCTGAGGAGAAAGTAGTCCTGTGCATGGCTATCTAGCTATACAAAATGCCACTGTCTAAGGAGAAAGTAGTCTCTGTGCAAGACTGTCTCAGCCAGTCTTTCATTTTTGTTTTGGCTGCATTTTCTCTCCTGTCTGCTCCATGTTAGTGCCCCAAGCATTTGCAGACGCCACCCACTTCCCTGCTTATGTGCCCACATGGAGAGTAGCTTGTGGTGTTGCCAGTTTTAGTTCTCTCTCATGGAGCAAGTTGGAATAGTTAGATAAGCAGATTTTCACGTGAATTTCTCCAGCTGGAGCACTGCGAGAAACGCAATGAGAAAGAAAAAGGAAAGAGCCATTTATTTATAATTTGAAGCAGCTGATCAGCAATTTTTTTATTTTATCTCCCTGCCTACCCAGTAGCCATACCAAGAATAATTGGTTATGGCTACTCCATCATGCGACAAGATCATTCAGGTAGGGCTGGTGGTGTAGCAATGTATGTCTCCTCTTCAATCCAACTCGCCACTATTCTATCCAGATCTGTCTCTGCTGCATATGAGGCACTCATCATAAGGCTATCCCTGCCGTTCTCTATCCTCATCTTTGTTGCCGGGGACTACTGCCACCCTGGTCTCCCTCTCTCCATTACCACAGACCTAATCTCAATCATCATCTCACACACATCTGAAGGAGAACTGTATATTATGGGGGATTTCAATCATAACTGGCTATCCCCTTCCCTAAATAAGGCATGCAACGTGGTAGCTGCCCACAACTTAACACAACTCCTCCTTGAACCTTCTCGACCGAACCATAAAACAAATAACCACTTCCTGATTGACTGGGCCCCTCACTTCTCATCCTCATAGGGTCCTTAAATCAGGCCAATTACCAGATGTCTTAAGTGACCTCCATATGATCTATATGGTTTGGAAAATTCACAGGCTCAAGGCGCCCCACAAAATGCTGTCAATTCATTCATACAAATCCCTGGACCTAGCTCCTCTCCTCCATGACCTCACATACATGGACTGGTCCCCTATAGCCTCCGCTAACTCAGTTGATGAAGTTCTCGACTACTTCAATGAAAAATTTCTCTCCACTTGGAACCATCATGCCCCAGTTAGATGCACTAGAGTTCGAGGGAACCACCTCCCTTGGGTCTCCCCTGAATTACTAGCATGCCAGTGGGCTCGCGACCATGCTTGGAAAATCCATAAAGCCACCAAGCTGCCTAAAGACTACGAAGCATACCATGTTCTCCGTAACTCCTGCACAAAAGCTATCTGCTTGGCCAAGGCAGACTACTCCAGATCCATCTTTCAGTATAATATAAACAACTCATCCAAATTCTGGAAAATAATCCATGCCCTATTCTCCCCTCCTTCTCACCCACCAACTCCCCTGCTTAACATAAACAACTCACCAATCTCTGACCACCTGAATGTCACCGAAGAATTCAACTCCTATTTTATCTCCTGTGCCTCTGCTCTCCTGTCCTACTTACCCCTCCCCCTTCCTTCCTTCCATCCCCCCGTGCACCCCTCCTTCCTAATCGTTTCTCTTCTTCCAACATCTCCCCCTCTGCCACCCTTGATGCCCTCCTAGCACTCAACCCTTCCAAAGGCAGCTCGCTTGATGGTCTTGATCCCAAGCTACTGTACCTATCTGCTACTACAATCTATGCTCTGCTGTCTGATCTCCTAAATCTCTCTTTCTCGTCTGCTGCTGTCCTTGCTGAAGGAAGCATGCCATAGTCCTCCCATACCTAAAGGTGGACATCCTACCTCTCCTGGGAACTACCATCCTATATCTCTCCTCCCTACCCTTGCCAGGCTTCAAGAGCAATTGGTTCTCTCTCAACTCTCTTCCTACCTTTCTGATACTAGTTTCTTCACACCTTTCCCACTGGATTTTGGAAAAATCACTCTACTACCACCTCCCTACTTAGGCTCACAGATTGTATCCTCTCGGGGATGGACAGTGGCTGAATTACATCCACTATTTTTGTCAACCTAGCAAAGGCTTTCGACATGGTCTCCCACACCTTCCTCCTAAACAACCTCACCTCAGCTGGTCTAACTGACTCTGCCATAAACTGATTCAGAGCCTGCCTTGTAGGTAGGACCCAGTCAGTTAAAATTGCTGATTCGATATCATCTCCACTCCCAATCAACAGTGGTGTGCCACAGGGCTCGGTACTGGGCCCCATATTATCCTCCATCTTTCTTAATTACCTTCCGTCTATCTGCTCCTCTTCTTCCATCCACATGTATGCTGACAACACTACCCTGTTCACCTCTGGCCAGTCTCCATCTGATGTAGCAGCCAGACTACAGCATGATTTTGACAAACTTCAGCACTGGCTCTGCTCTCACCAACTGCTCCTCAACACCAAGAAGACTGTCTCCATGACCTTTGGCATGAGGCAGAGACTCTCTAGACTTCCCTCCTTGTCCTCCTTCCATACCCTAGACAGGACAACCTTAGAGGACACCTCCTCCTTTAGTTATCTTGGGGTTAAGCTACCAACACCTCAACTTCTCTGGGCATGTTGACACCATCCTGAAAGAGCTGTGCCCCAAGCTGAGCCCTTATGCAGGAACCGTGAGTTGCATACCTCTATCGACAAGGCGTGAACTCATCTAGAAGATGACACTCGTCATTTTGGGTACTGTGATTTAGTCTATAGTGCCACTCCCAAGACTTCTCTGTCCAGGTTGGACACCCTCTTCAACTCCTTCTGCCGTTTCACCTTGGATTCTCCGTCCTCCATTCATCACTGTGACCCTTACCACTCTCTGACCTTTCCCTAACTTGAAAATAGACGTTTACATCATAATTTATTTATTTGAGTTTTGGTAATGGGTAAGTCCACTGAAACAATACAGCCCCTTTTTCAGGGGTGTCCTGGGTATGGATTACATACAGTAACAGTGGAAATTAACAGAGTGGTAATACATTGGAAATACAGCAACACTGCAAATTAACAGAGTGGTAAAACATTCGACATATAGAAGAACAATAAAAAAAAAAGCAATGATTAAATACTTAAGCAGGTTTGTCAGGTAGAGATAAGTAGAACCAGAGTTAGGCATTGGCACAAGATAATTACTTCAACAAAGCATTAAGTGGCAAACTGAACATCAGGGGTAGATTAGGAAGGAAGGGGGGTGGGGGGACATATTCAGGTGAAGGAAGAACAGGGCTAAAGTCACCTCTAAATTTTGTTTGGGTCCCTCCCCTCCTACCTCTCCTGCTTTCTAGCTATTCCCCAACCCCCTGCTCATTCCCTTAGATTCTATGACTCTCGCATGATGGTAGTCCCTCGCCACTGCACCTCTGTAGGCCAGGCTGCATTCTTGCACCACTTCCCCAAACTTTGGAACACTCTTCCTTCCAAAATCAGATACTTCTCTTCCCCACTCTCCATCTGCTTAGCTCTAAAAAAACTATCTCTCAGCTGTGTGCACCTGCTCGTAGCACTCCTTCTTAGCACCCTCATCACCTCAAGTCATTATATCACTACATTCGTCAAATGTCTACCAAATTGTTCTCTCCTCTTTACTCTGTCGTCCCCTCCCCAGTTGAATTAATTTGTTCTCTTGCACTTTAGGGACTTATGTCACCTACCGAATTGTACCATGTTGTATATCTTTGAAGCAATTACTCATATTGTCCATTTCGCTAACTACTCATGAAGCAATATAGCACTTCTTGCTTTCCACAGTTTGTATAAAATCATTTATTGTATTATTGTAAACTGTACAGGTTATGCAACTATGATGTTATGTTCTGTACTGCTGTACCCCTCTCTCCCAGGATGCACCGGAAGACGAGCAATCATGATTACTCAGTGTGCATTTCCTGGAGAAACTTTTCAATAAATAAATGTTATTTTCTGCTGTACAGAGAGAGAGAGAGAGAGAGACAGACAGACAGACAGAGAGAGCAGAGAGAGAGAGAGAGACAGACACAGAGCTGGGGTTTAGTCACCACGCTGCTTCCCGGTGTTGTTTATAACGGTGAGTTTAAGAGAGAACAATTCAGAGCAGAGACCAACACTGTATACTGTCTGCTGTCATGGTAGCAGATTGAGACAACACATAGTATATTGAGTGCCACCGTTCGCAAACAGAGACACTGATAATGATGTTTTTATTTTATTTTTTTGCAGTAACCCCTTGACTCACCTTGGCTGTTCCAGGGCCCTTAGGTCTCGCCTGGACACACCTCCTGACGGGGATGGCCTGGGTTCACTGGCTGAATAGGTCCACAGGAGTAAAATGGCATGGTACCTCTACCTAAAGAGGTGATGTAGGATACCTGTTGGATAAATTCCAGGTTACCATCCCCCAGGAAAATGCAATAACTGCCCCCACAGGATCATCCCCACACAGTAACTATACACACTTTGCAATAATCCACAGTACCCAATTATGGCATAAACTAACTTCACTTTTAGTATAGGGAGGAGAAGAGGTGAAATGGCACAAAACAGTACATGATAACATCAGTGTTACCTCACACTGTCCCACACCTCCACCTATGAGTGGACCCAGCTCCCCCTTCCAAATGGCCATTAGCTAACAGTCTGTTGAGGTGAGTTCCACACGGGGTGCTGGTGGCCTACCAGTGGACGCAGGGTGATGTTCCAAGATGCTGGGAGGATAACAGTCTGTAACGAACTAGGGTACTTTGGGGCCAGATAACGAGTAAACACACTGAACTTTAACTTTGTAGCCTGGGCCTAGCTTAAAGCTTGGCACATTCCTGCCCAGGGTTGAATTCCCTCTGAAGCTTAAACTAGCTAGCTAGCTAAATGCAGAAAGATCCTCAGAGTCACTGCTCAGAGGTACTTACAGTTTGAAGCTCAGAGGGTTGCAGATAACTTAGTTTTAAATGGTACTGTTCTGGTACCAGCAGTTGGTTGTGCACCACACAGCAGGGTGCAGCAGAGCAGCAGCGGGACTTCACCTGTCAGGCCTTTCACAGCTTTGCCTCTAAGGCCGTTATATGCAGTGTTCACCTGGCAGGCCTCTCGACGGTTTCCTCTCCAGCGATCTCTTCATTGGTCTAGGGAGACTGGCAGGCTGGGAGCCCCTAGACTTTTGGTGTAGCACACTGCTTCTCAGGGCACACTTGCAGCTTGGCTCTGGCGCACACAACATCTCTGGCTAGAGGCAGTTACACAGTCGCAAAGACTTATCCCTCCAGGGGGAACCCAGTTTACAGAGTCTTTCCAACTTTCAGGCTGATCACTTTGACAGAAAAATAGAGAATAGGACCGCAGCTAAGGATATCTGTAGTGCCAGGGTTTGCTAAACAGTAAGTCAGAGAAAGATGCAAGGAGACCAGCACCTGCTGCTGTGTGCAAAGAATCACTTATTTTGCACATGGACTGAATGGATGTTTTTAAGTATTATTTCAATAAAGAAGAACCTTCAACCGAAGTGCTGTCTCTGATCCAAATGTTGTATTACTAGTTGCATCAGTCATTCTCTGCATACAGCAGCAGGTGTCAGTCTCCTTGCATTTTTTTGCTCACTTTGACCACTGAGAGCAGATATGATTCTCAGCTGAGTCACAATCATTAGTCCCAGAATATATAATAGTTCACACTCAATCTCTCTAAACTTCAGGCTGCAAATACACAAACTCACAAAGCAGGTTCAGTTCTGGACCAGGGAAATAACTCAGCAGCTAGATTTAGTCTCTGCTGTTCCAAAACCCCTTTTAGGTACTTGCCTCTCGATTAGCCTCTGGGGCCAGAAAGGCCATTGGGCTCACAGGACAGGCCTCTGGGCTAGGTAGTCCACAGTGGTCTCTCTGCTCTGAATGTCTTGGGAATCGTCCCCTTTAGCAGGCTTTCACTCCTTTTTATAGCCTTCCCCTAACCTTCCATCTATTGGCTGACTTGTGTGCTCCCCTGTAGATCCCCGGCTCCGCTGCCTGTCCAGAAGTTGGGGATACTTTTTTATTGTGGCTGGATTGTTGCATTTATTACTGGAGCTGTGGCTTCTTTAATTTCGGATGTGCATGCACTCTCCCACCCTATCCCTTTTGCAACACACTGGGGAGGGGTAGATGACAGGGACAATATGTTTAAGAATCACAAAAAGAAGAGTATCTGAGAAGGCACCAAGGGTATCATAGGTGAGTTTAATGATAAGATTTGGTTCTCTTCCAGACTTTCTGGACATGCTGCAGGTTTCTTAAGAACAAGGGTGCACTCCTCTCTTCTAGTTCTATGACCAGCACAGGGGCCTTGTTAGGAATATCAGCAGTTTAGACAGTCACTGGCATTTGCTCCTCACCATTAAAGTCTGGTTCAGTGTCCACTCCTGACTCTGGCACTTGTTCAGTGGGCTTTTCCTCATGGATAAAGGGTGCAGTTTCTGGGTTCAACTGATGTGATGGCTCAGTGGTTACAAAGTCTTGAACGGGGTGGTACTTATGGATGGCCTCGAATGATTGTGGATATTCATGCACTTTAGATGCATCCACCAATCAGAAATGTGCACTATCACTTTAAATACCACATTTAAAAGGTGGGAGATAGTATCAGTGGGACACTTTCTGAAGAAGCCTTAGGGAGAAACCGGTTGAAGTCAGTGGGGTGTTGCCTAATTGTTCCCTGGTCTGTGCTATTGCACTTTTTCAGGTTTGCACTTTATTACATTTTTTTGCCTTAATAAATTGTTATTGAATTGATGCCATTTGAGCCTCTGGTCAGTATTTGTGGAGGGTGGTGCAGGAATTGTTTGTGTGAGTTGGCCCTTTCACATTTCCCAGCAGCCCCTCTGTTGCATGGAATCTCTGGGGGCCTCCATTAATGTTTACATTTGGCACCAAGTACATACAGCCCTTATATTTATTATATGTCCATTTTATGGGCAAAATCCACCCCTGCTGATGCTTGGAGGTGCTCCCTAGTAGATCCCCAGTTCCGCTGGAGATACTTTTTTGTATTGTTGTCAGCCAGTTGCACTCGTCACTGGAGCCAGGGTCCTTTATCACCCATGCATGTGCAGACAGCGCAGCATGTCGATATTTGTTTACATTGCCGATCCATTTTCAGTGCTCCCTGAATCAAGTAACTGACCCCCTCCCACTGCCTGGAGGTGTAAAAACCATTTTCCAACCAAGGTCCCCTTCACTGGATGGGGTCGAGACATGCAGGACTCCAGTGGCCGCATCCACAAAGGTCAGGCACTCCACATGACCCAAAGCCCTCCCAGAGCCACTGACCAAGTGCACCGTGGGGCCATAGCCACATTAAGGTAAGCCCCATATGGGGGCTTACATTTTAAATGTAATTCTTTAGAGCGGGGGAAGAAAATAATTTCTTACACTGTGCATGTGTGCGTGATTGAGCAGGCAGGCCAGAAGTCAGTTGGGTGGATGACATTTAAAGACCGAGTGAAGGAATGTGTTGGAGGGGATAGGTAGATGAAGAACTGTCCCAGCTGTAGTGATGAATAGCAGACTACAGGACAAACTGGCAAAAAGGCTTGTAGACCTGTAAATGAGAAAAGGTGCAACAAGACAGAAAAGACAAGTACGAGGGCTTAACTTTTTGTTTTTAAAATTCTAGCTGTTTGATGCTTATGGACAGGGGTGGAGAGTTTTTAAAATGTGCTGAAGTGTACTTTTTAAAGTTATGGCAAGTCAAGGTGTTAAGAGTTTTAAGTTTAACAACATGGCTGCCAGAAATTGTTTTTTCAAAAATATTTCTGGGGGCATGCATATCTAGGTGTGCTATGTCCTGGTTGCCGAAAGGGTTCCTGGACAGGTGGTTGTCACTTCTGGGTTCTGAACCCTCTTGGCCAATTAGATGCAGCAAATTCCTATCCCATTCTATAAATACTGTACATGTAAAGAGCATAGTGTTATATAGGTAGATGGAGAAAGGCTAGAGTGCGGAGTGACGCTGGCACCGTTGAAGCTGCACATCCGCCATATTACCAGAGGATTGAGCTGCCGGAAAATAGCAGGAACCGTATGGCGCGCAGTGGGTGTGAGCGAGAATGCTGTGACCAAACCCAGAGGTGGGCTGCTCCCGTGACTCAGTCCCTCTCACCGAAATCCACAAGAAATGTTATTGAATGAAACGTAGGTGTGTGACACACTGGTCTGACACCACTGCAAGTAACACACTGCTGATCCGTTCTATAAGAAGCACTATTCAAAGCACGGAAATGATGATGCAGACGCTACTGTGGTGCAAAAACAAAGGTATACTCATTTTTCTTTTGCTTGTATAAGCAGTGCCTTACTTGGATTGATGTCAGAACAGTGTGCTGGGGCCAGCTACCTAAGTTTTAGTCAGTACAGTGTCTTTTGGATCTGGGTGAGAGGAGCAAGTCATGGAGCAGCCTACCTTGGTTTCTGGCCACAGCATTCTTGCTCTAACCCACTGCACACCATGCGGTTCCTGCTATCTTCTGGCAGCTCAGTCCTCCAGTAATATGGCAAGCGTGTGGCTTCAATGGAGTCAACGTCACTCCGCACTTTAGCCTCTCTCCATCTACCTATGGAACTCTATGGTAGGGAGTGTTTTACATAAATAAAGTTAACAATTCCTGTACTGCCAAGCCCTCGTTCCTTCTGTATTAGCGCTATGATACAAAGAGAAGAAATGAGCAACAGCCATCTTGCCTGCTAGCTCACGCCTCAGATCATTGCACTGCCACCAAGACATTATCCACTAGAGGAAAGGATAATCGATTCAGCTTTGGTAAATGGGTGACTGATTCATCCTCATGCTTTAGTTTGCAAATTTTAACCTTGCCTGCCCTTCTTGCTGAAATGTTTGGGTTATTCCATGTGTGCAGTTAAATGAAGATCAATTGAATACCTCTCCTGTCCTTTCAGGTACCAGAAACCTTTGACGATGTTGCTGTTGCTTTTCTGAAGAGGAGTGGAAGATGCTAGGCAAACAAGAGAAGGAGCTTCACAGGAAGTGATGGTGCAGAATTATGAAAACATGGTTTCAGTAGGTAAGAATCGACACAGTCTCAGAGATGGGATCTTTATTTGAGGGGGGAGCCTACTTTTAAAACTTCAAGTATAATGTCATGTCAGTGGAAGGGGATGGATTGATTAGCTAAGGGACTCCACTGTAATGTTCCGCTACCTTTGTGAAAACTGAAGCAGTATGTAAACTACATTGCGCTCACCCCTCCACTTCCATGTTGTGTCATTTTGTGTTGTTGAAGGAAGGTGAGACTTCCCAGGAGATGGCGGATGTTGAAGCACATTTTTTTTTTCTCAGTTCAATTTATTCTATTCTTCATGGTGGGGATATACCCTATAACTGTTCCATGGTCCCTGCATACTTCCCCTACCAAGCATCTCCCGAAGTGCCCCGCACCAAGAGGCCCACAACTTCACTTGGCATCCAGGCTCCCTGAAGAGAGAGACCAAGATCCAACTTTGAGTGCCATCGGAGACTTGGGCTCAGCGTTATTCAGGTGGTGGGTTGCGACTGTCATAGGACGCCATCCTGCACACTCTGCAGGGCTTTTCTCTTGCTGTTTTCCTGATAGAGTTGAGTCTGTGCAATAATATGAGTGGCATGTCTGTGCATGCTCCCAAGCATTGCACGCAAACATCTCCTGGCACCTCCCACCTCAGTCTTTCGGTTTCTGGCCACTGCACCTAACCTCAAGTAGTTGTCAGCCTGATGCCAGATCCCTGCAGCTCCCCCCCCAGAGGAGGAAAGCAGTCTGTCCGATGTTCATCCTACCTCTTCCCCGAACCTGGGTCGTCAGTGTCACAAGTAGTGGCACTACCACTGCGCTGGTGGGCTGGCACCACATTTATGGTTTTAAAACGGTAAAATATGGTGTTTAGTTGAAGGAGAAGGTAAGTGTGTTGGGTCCTTCACATTCTGAAGCCAATGAAAAGATCTTTCATAACAGGTAACAGGCTTATCTGTAGGTGTCAGCAGTCTGTAGATATAAATATGTAAACAATCCATAAATTAGATCAAGGTAGCAGCCATTTCAAGTAATCTTGAGACAGAAACTTGTGTCACTGAGGTGCAAACGTTGCTTAAAAACATGCAGCTTGTCCTTCGGTGACATCAGTTTCTGTCTGAAGATCCTTGATGTGGTTGCTGCCTTGTGTCACAGGGCTAAATAAGGCCCTGCCCTATTTGTTATGCAAAAATAGTTTAAACACGAGAGTCTGTTCTGTTCTCTCCTTTTCTGTCTCTTCGCTGGTTGCGCAACCACATTTTCTCGTGAGACCTAGGAACTGATCACTCTAACGGTTTCGCAGTTCTCTGCCTCTCGCTATCTCTCTGCCTTCACTTGATGTTCTGTCTTTTCTTCTCCCTTACATATCTGCAGTTATAAAAAAAATGTGAATCTTTATGTGGAAATGTCACTGATACTGGGATCCCTTTGTTTAAAACTGTAATTAGTTATACTGTTGAAATGATTGCAAAAAGCTATTTGGAACTCAAGGGGTTCACCTGAAATGCAGTTTTTAAGCCTTTTGCAGAGCTGTAAACAAGAGGTAAGTTCTGGGTCACTATGTTCTTTTTGTTGCACCTGCAAGGAAGGAAACTGACAGGAACATTCTGTAAACTTGCAGGAACATTTTGTGAGAAGCAGGCTCTCTTAACGAGTGCCCAAAGACTTCTAAAAAGAGCAGCAATGCTTTTGCTAGAGAGACAAGGAGAATTTACGGAGGAGGTTGTGGAGTCAAAATCAGTGGTGGAATTCAAGCATGCATGGGGGGGTAGGAAGAAGTCAGCTGCTGGTTAACTAGGATCTGCAGCTTATCCTGTAGGTAGGGAAATGGGCAGACTGGGTGGGCCAAGCGGTCCTTATCTGCCGTCAAATTCTATGTTTCTATGAGAGACTGAAACTAGGAATTAAGAGATACCCTCAGAAGAAGGACTTAGTTTTCTTTGTTTGTACCGCCTTTGTAAATAGTTATACTGAATATCTTTTATTTTTTTATTTTGCTGTTATTGAGAAAAATAAAACACTATTAGCGAACTTTGAAACTGCTCCTGATTTTCTTATGCTTCCTGACTTGTGCATCAATGACAGATGGTGTCAGCCAAAGTATGATTACCGCTGTGCATACCCTAAGGCAGGGGTTTTGTGTATGGGTACTAGACCTAGTACCAGGGAAGCATAGAAGAAAGGTATGACTTCTCCATCAGCAAGCTCAGGAGTCATTACCAGAAGAATGGCAGCCAAACTAGAAGCAGAAACAAAAGTCCAAACTGAGACTGTACAGCCAGCACCAGTGATGGGAAAAAAAAACAGGCAGTGGCAGGACCTGAAAGCATGTCTGCCTTCTTCAAATGGTAGTTTATACAACAACAAGAGATGGAGCAGCAGAGAAAAGAAGAGATGCAGTGACAGGAGCAGCAGAAAAGAGATGCAGCGATGGGAGCAGCGATGGCTGGATACCTTGCAAGCTATAAAAGCTGGAGTATCTGGCACAGGTCCAGCAGAGCAACAAAAGACCATCAACGTAAAAGACCTTAAACTTTCAAAGTTGTGTCCCTCAGGTGATATTAAAGCAAACCTGACAACTTTTGAAAGGGTTGCTGTAGCCTGCCAGTGGCCAAAGCAGTAATGGTCAATCAGGCTGGTACCTCACCTGACAGATAAAGCCCAACTTGCCTACAGCAATCTGGATACTGCACAGTCAGAAAACTATGACCTGGTGAAAAGAGAGGTCCTTAAAAGATATGACATCTCAGGAGAGACCTACAGGCAGAGATTTTGGTCTCTGAAATATGACTCAGTCAACAATCCTCGAAGCCTTCACCTGACTCAGAGAACTCCTTTATGAAATGGCTCAAACCAGAGGGCAAACACTCCCACAGATCATTGAAACATTTGTAATGGAGCAGTTCATCAACAGCCTACCCATAACCATACAGCTTTGGGTAAAAGAACACCGACCAGAAAGTGGGGAAAAGGCTGTTTCTTTGGCTGAAGACTACCAAATGGCCAGATAGATGCACGGCAAGGAGGTAACAGCCACACACCGGTAAGACACTCTTTTTTTCCCCCATTTAAACTCCAAGTCTGATAAGAACTCTGGTGGGGGTAACAAATCTGCACCCAAAGACTTAATTTGCTATAACTATAATAAGCCAGGTCATATTGCAAGAAAGTACCATAGTAAGAAGAGTGACACTGAAGCAGATTTGTCTTTTGCAAATTGGGGCAAGTACTTAATAGATGTGAAGGTGAGAGATAAGACTGTAAAGGGACTTATAGATTCAAGAAGCAGACAGACCCTAGTGCATATTAAAGTGCTAGGAAAACAATGTCCAAAAAGGACCAGGTACTGGTGTCATCTGCATCCACGGGCCACTCAATACTATCCCACCAGCCAGGTGACTCTGACTATTAATCAGGTGTCACACCAAATGAAAGTGGGGGTAGTACCTAAGCTACCTGTACCTGTGATTATTGGAAATGACTTTCCAGGATTTACTGAGTTAATCACAGAGGGAGTAAATCCTGATGTTTCAGCAGCTGTGGTGACAAGAGCTCAGGCAAAGAAAATCTCGGATAGTGGGGACACTTTTCCTTTCGGTGATTTTGATTCAGACTTCTTTGAGCAGAGCTCCAAGATCCAGAAGTCCAGGAAAGAAAGACGATGCCTGAAGAAACAGTGGTATTAAAAGACTGATGGACATATTGGGGTTAACATATAAAAATGCTGAAATTAAACTGATCACTGATTGTGATTTTCTTTTAGAACAAGCTAATGATGTTTCTCCTCAGGGTTATTTTAAGCAGCTGGGGGTGAAACCAAAACAGGGTGAACCTATGTTTAAAAAATGTAATGGGCTACTGTACAGAGTTTGGGTTAAACCTCAGACACAGGAACAGACAGAACAATTGGTTACACCACAAAAGTATAGATCTGAGTTGTTACATCTAGCACATAATAATCCTATGGCTGTTTACTCGGGAGGATCGCATCCTTGCCAGATTGCTGCACAGGTTTTACTGGCATGGAATTCATGAAAGCGTTGCTGCCTATTGCAGTTCTTGTGCTGAGTGTCAGAAAGTAGCCCCAGTGACTAAAAGAGACAAGGTGCCCCTACCCTTGGTAAATGTGCCTTTTGAGAGAATTGCAATGGATGTGGTTGGCCCTTTAGACAAAAGTAAAAAGGGTAACCGATTAATTTTGGTAGTATGTGACTATGCTGCTTGATACCCAGACGCAGTTCCAATGTGTACTGTCCCAGCCCCAAAAGTGGCAGCAGAGCGTGCCAAAATTTTCAGCAGGGTGGGCATACCTAAAGAGATTATTACTGATCAGGGTAGTAATTTTGGTTCTGAATTAATGAAGGAGCTGTACCGACTACTAGGTATCACTGCCATAAGAACCTCCCCTTATCACCCTCAGACAGACGGTCTTGTTGAGCATTTTAATCAAACTCTAAAAAGCATGTTTAAAAGATTTGTAAAGGGGGAAGGGAAAGACTTGGACCAATACTTACCTTTCCTACTTTTTGCTTACAGAGAATTACCACAGGCTACTTTGCTAGTGTTACCAGAAAATGATAAAAACAATATAGTTATCGCTCGTGACAGACTGGAGCTAACTGTAACTGCTGATGCTGTAAAGGTGAATGTTTGGTTCCTTAACCTCCATACATACCTCAGAAATGTGTAACTTGCCAAAGACATTTAACAGTACTTTTACCACATTGATGAGCCAAAGGGGTCAAGCACGTAATAGTGACAAGAGATGCTCACCTTGTTAGACAAAAGACATACAGATTACCAGAGCACTTAAGAGCAGACATGGTTAAGGAAATACAAAAAATGAAAGAATTGGGTATCATAGAAGAGTCGAGAAGTGCTTGGTCATCACCAGTGGTGGTGGTAAACAAAAAAGAACAGGGTGTAAGAATCTGCCTTATTTTTAGGAAACTTAATCAAGTGTCAGAATTTGACAGTTATCGTAGTCCCAGAATAGATGATTTGGTGGACAGACTGGGGAGTGCCAAGTATTTCAGTACCCTCGATCTCACCAAGGGTTACTGGCAAATCCCCCTAGCTAAAGAATCCAGAGACAGAACAGCATTTGCCACTCCTGTAGGATTCTGTCAGTTCACCACCACGATGCCATTTGGGTTACATGGTGCACCCACTACATTCCAGCAGTACATGGATGTAATTTTATCCCCTCACACTGGTTATTGTGCTGTGTACCTGGATGATGTGTTGTACAGTCCAGACTGGAAAAGCCACCTGGAACACCTATGAGCAGTTATCCAATCGCTCAGAAAGGCAGGTCTGACAATTAATCCTACCAAGTGTGCATTGGGCATGCTGGAAACCAGATATTTGGGCTATGTTTTGGGGAAAGGAGGCGTTGAGCCAGAGGTTTCAAGTTGGAAGCTGTGCTAACAGCCCTGTCCCCAAAACCAAGAAACATGTCGAGTCATTTTTAGGGCTGGCTGGTTATTATCAGAGATTTATTCTCAGCTTTGCCGAGTTAGCTACTCCCCTCACTGAACTCACAAATATACAGTTCCCAAATAATGTGAAATGGACCCCAGAGTGTGACGAGGCTTTTTGGCCCATTAAGGCTGTATTATGTTCAGCACCTGTTTTAAGAAGCCCAGACTTTGAGAAACAATTTCTGTTACAGACTGATGCATCAGAGGCATGCCTAGGGACAGTCTTTAGTCAGCATATAGATAAGAAAGAACATCCTGTTGTGTGCATGACAGAGAGAAAAGGTACTCCATCATTGAAAAGGAATTCCTTGTGGCAAAGTGGGCCATGGAGTCCCTTAAATTTTACTTACTAGGAGTTGACTTTGTACTTGTAACTGATCATAATCCTCTCTTTTGGCTTAACCAAATGAAGTATACAAATTCTAGAATCACACAGTGGTACCTGGCACTACAGCCATTTAAATTTAAAGTGATGCACAAATTTGGAAAGAGAATGTCACTGCTGATTTTCTGTCAAGACATGGATTAGGAATTGAGAAGTCAGAAGGTTGGAAAGATGTGAGTTGAGACTCCTTTGTTTGCTATGCTGCATATGCGCTGAACTGTAAAGGTTATAAGCTAATGTCAGACAGGAGTTTAATGGAACATTTTGGAAACCGGTTTTTGTAAAACAGGTTCCCTCTTAAAGAGGGGTATGTGACATGGTTGAATAAGGCCCTGCCCCATTTGTTATGCAGAAAGAGTTTAAACGCAAGTGTCTGTTCTATTCTCTCCTTTTCTTTCTCTTCTGTCTGGTTGCGCAATCAAATTTTCTTGTGAGACTTAGGAACTGATCACTCCAATGGTTTTGCAATTCTCCACCTCTCACTGTCTCTCTGTCTTCACTTGCTGTTCTGTCTTTTCTACCCCCTTGCAATCTGTGGTTATAAAAATATATGTGAATCTTTATGTGGAAATATCACCGATACTGGTATCCCTTTTTTAAAAACTGTAATTAGTTATACTGTTGAAACGATTGCAAAAAGCTTTTTGGAACTCAAAGGGTTAACCCGAGATGCATTTTTTTAAACCTTTTGCAGAGCTGTAAACAAGAGGTCAGTTCTGGGTCACTGTGTTCTTTTTGCTGCACCTGCAAGGAAGGAACCTGACAGGTGTCACAAACCCACTCCTGAGGTCAGGTCCACTGAGCTCACAGTGCCCACCCTAAGTGCAATCTGTGACAGGGAGGGAAGCAGGACTGAATACCCTTTTGTGTCCTTCTATAGTGCTCACTGTGTTCACAACTGAACACTCACCATGAAGTCCCAGGGTCCCCTCTTTACTCTGGATCAAGGTACAAAACTTGTCTCGAATCTTGTAACCAAATATGAACCCTTCTTGGTTGTTACACAAAGGAGGAAGATCCAGGCTTTACAACCTCTTCAGGCTAGCATTGTAACCCTGATTCTGTCTTCTCCCACAAGGCGTGCAGTAACCTGGTTCAAATCCCAACAGACCCTTCCTTGAGACTTTGGTATTCCCCCATCTTTAACCAAACTTTCCTTTTTCAGTCTCTTTGTTTGATTTGGTAGCTTGTGATGGTACCCCATACCAATAACAGTTTAGTCACATATTATTACCGAAACATCCCATAATCACACTCATAATTAAGAAATCTCACTCAGGCAGGTTTCCTAAACAAAACACATTTCTTTACTAAATAATTAAATAATTATCATACATTACAACAAGAAGGTTTGATCAATTTGGTCACAGAATAACACAAATAAAAAGTGGGTATGTACAAAAAAATGCCTAAAAACTGTTAGCTAAGTTCTACCTTAAGTTCGTAGTGGATTGAAGTCCAGGAAAAGTAAATGAATGTTTGTTTCCTTTGATAGCAGTCTTGCTTCTTGTGTGTCAGGAGATGAGTGTCCCTTGCAGATCACGTACCTCTCAACCTTTTATCACTGAAATGAGGGACATGGACATTTTTGGACACTCAAAATGAGGGACAATGAGGGACACATCTTCAAACATGGAGATTCAAGCTCAGAACAGTGAAAACCATACTGTTTACTTGTACAAAGTTTATTTTGGATTTAGTATTTTAGAATATTAAGTGTTTCTGATTTAGAATCTGAATTTACAGCACATTCTCTGTGTGGAGAGCACCTTTTCCATGAAGGACGGATGAGGGACAGAGCAATTTTAAGGGGCAAAATGAGAGATGTCCCTCGTAATGAGGGACACTTGAGAGGTATGTGCAGATGCTCAGCAGAATACAAGAGACACCCTGGTTTTAAGCTGTTTATATAGTGTCAAAATCCTGATCTGTCCTAACTCTCAGGCCAATAGATGTCACTCTTGTGCTTTCTCAGCAACACAATTTTCTGGCTACCTTGTGATGTCATACTTCCCGACAGTTATGACACCTAGAAGAATTACCATAGCCTGCCAGAATAGACATTTCTGTCCTTTCCTTTCATCTCATCAAAGGCCATATACCATGACAGTTTCCTGGGACCAAAGCATCCTGCCTTTGTGGTGAAAAAGGCCTGTCTCCTGAACATTTTACTTACCTGTGTTTCCCTTCAGTGAGTTAACCAGGAAATTACCCTTTGATTAGCTACCCCCACCCAAGCCTTGGACAAAGGTAATTGTCAGCTTCCTGGCAAGCAAGCTGGTTCCTCTTAGGTCAGAGGAAAGTCAAACATTTTAAAAAGAAATCCACTCTGTCTCTCACTATCCTATGAGACCTTTCCTTAACACTGGCATTCTTGTGGCATGTACACATACAAAAAATATAACAGAATATAACATTATATATCTGTACTTCTGACTGGCAGTGGCATAGCTCGCCACAACAGGAACATGCTGTAAACTTGCAGGAACATTCTGTAAAGAAGATGGCTCTCTTAATGAGTTCCCAAAGACTTATAAAAAGAGCAGCAATGCTTTTGCTAGAGAGACGAGGAGAACGAGAGACTGAAACTTGGAATTAAGAGGTACCCTCAGAAGAAGGACTTACTTTTCTCTGTTTGTACTGCCTTTGTAAATAACTATACTGAATAATTTTTATTTTGTTGTTATTGAGAAAAGAAAAACACTATTAGCAGATTTTGAAACTGCTCCTGGTTTTCCTATGCTTCCTGATTTGTGCCCGGGCGACACCTTGATTTAATTTATGGATAGATATTTATATTTACTAACTGCTGACACAAGTAAGCCCAGTACCTCATTTGAATGCTCTTTTCATGAGCTACCAGAATTACAGAGACTTGTCCACTACTGGTATATAACTCATTGGTGTAGCATGACTACTGTGTTTGTTTGCATATAGTTCATTAATGATATCTATCTACAGTAAAGAAGGATATGCCAGTGAGACACTTGGACATGTAGAGGAGGAGCCAGATGCGATTGTTCACTTGGGGGCCAATTAACTGGCCATCCATCAGCTGGATGAGGTGCATGCTAGTTTCTGTTGGATGGGAGGCAAGCTGAGGGCAGCAGCAGTGTTTGGCCTTCTCAGAAGTCATGCCATATAGGGAACGAGAGGCTTCTGAAGATAAACAAGTTTGGCTGATGGCTGAAGGGGTGGTGCAGAGAAGAAGGGTTCAGATATATAGGGGACTGGGGATACTTTTGGTATAGGAGGCACTTTAGAAGGAATGGCTATCATTCCACTGAAGAGAGAGCAAACACTCTTGGGCAGAAGTTTGATGCTTTCATCTCTAGACATTTAAACTTGGGGTCAGCTGGGGTCACTGGTTAACACTGTTCAGGTGTCAGCACCAGGGGCCATGAGTTTAGCCTTTTAGGTGGTAAATTTAAAAGGTGTGTAAGGAAACACTACTTCATGGAAAGGGCAGTGGATACTTGGAATAGACTGCCAAGTGTGTTGATAAGATCCAAGGTTGTCTAGGAGTTTAAGGTGGGATGAAACAGGGATAGGATGGGAGCGTGGTGACTGTGAGCTCTAGGGATGAGGAGGGGAACAATGTTGCAGGGGATCAGAGCTTACATCTGGGGGCTTATACGAAGTCACTCTGTGAAAGACTGTAGTGGGTATCGGAAGAATAGGACAGACTCAATGGACTCCAAATGTTCTGCCTGTAAGACATCTATGTTTCTACTTAGATCTGTAACAGCAGCGGAGGCTGAAATTAGGGAACCTCATTACATGGTGGCAAGTGTAGGGGTCTAGCTAGCACTCCTCCTGACCGAGGGGAGATTGTAAGTTAGACTGGGAGTAGAAGTAGGGAGCAAACAAAGGAGTGGGAGGATTTAATGCAGACCTGAATTTGGTGGCCATAATGGAGTCATGGTGTACCAACAACCACAGCTGGGAAGTGGCCATTCCAGGCTTCATCCTGTTCTGGAGGGATAGGACTGGGAGAAAAGGTGGGCGGTTGTTTTATATGTGAGGGAAGGGCATAAAAGCCATGGGCATACAAGGGGAAATGGGGAGAAAGAAAGTCTGTAGGTGCTATGGGTAAACTTGGAGACAGGATCGGAGGCCTGTACCCGCATGAAGTCATGTACATACCACCAGCTCAAGGGGAGGAGTTGGACAGGATTTGGGAGGGGGCGATAGGCAGGATAGCAAGCAAGGAGGACGTTTTAATAGTGGAGGATCTACCAGAAGTAGACTGGGGCATTCTGGCCACAGCTATAACAAGAAGCAGAACCATTCTCAAATACCAACGGGGCATCTCTCAGGCAGCTGGTTACAGAACCCACTAGAGATGGGATGTCACAGTGGCTAGTTTCCTGGGTACAAGCTATCACCGTATTGTGTGGTTTGGCATACTCATTGGGCAAAAGAAAAATCTCACAAATACAAGGGTCCTGAACTTCAGGAGGGCAGATTTTAAAGAAGTTGGCAAATGCCTCAGTAAATATCTCAAGGGAAGGATGGTGGGGGGGGAAATCCAAAGGGAAAATATAAAGGAGGTAACAGTTAGGGCAGTGGCATGCTGTTCGAAGGTAGTAAGCAAGGGAAAGGAGGAAGAGGCCACTGTGGTTCTCAAAGGACGTGGCTATGGCTGTGAGGGAAAATAAAGGGCATTCAGGAAGTATAAAGAGAGCAGGGTACAGAGGGACAGGGTGGTATATCTGGAGAAGCGGAGGGAGGCTGGAAGGAGAGTGAAGGCAGGAAAGCCATAACAGAAGAGAGGATAGCCAGGGAGGTGAAAAAGGGGAATAAAACTTTCTTCAGGTACATAAGTGAAAAAAGGAAAGTGTGGGGGGATAGTGAGAATCAGGAGAGCGGGGGACTATGCAGAACAGACTTGGAAAAAGCTAAAATATTGAATGATTACTTCTGCTTAGTCTTCATATTAGAAGGGAGGGGTGGACCTACAGGTACCAGCAGGCACAGCTGGTGGAAACAAGTCCATTTTCAGAGGAGGGAGTCTGGTAGGGTTTGGAAGCCCTAAGGGAGAACAAAGCCATGGGGCTGGATGGGATTCACAAAAGGGTTCCAAAAGAATGGAGCACAGTGCTTGCTGCCCCTCTGGTAACATTATTCAGTAGCTCATTAGAGACGGGTGTAGTTCCAGGACAGTAGAAGTGGGCCAGTGTGGTTCCTGTGCACAAGAGTGGCAGCAGGGAGGAGGCTAACAACTACAGGCCGGTCAGTCTCACATCAGTGGTGGAAAAGTTAATGGATACCCTGCTGAAAGAGAGACTGATGGAGTGCTTGTGGGCATTTTGGCTGCAGGACAACAGGCAGCATGGTTTTGCAAGCGGGACGTCATGCCAAACAAATGTAAGCCCCCCTCCTGGTGTCTAGAGGTGTCCTGAAGGTAAAAGGTGGGAGGGGGGCACTTCAAAACCAAGAAAACACAGTCCAGAAACATACTAGGAAAAACAGGACCTGGATTTCCTCGGGTGGTGCAGGTGATGGATTGGCTCCATCAGGGGTGCCCTAGATCATCTGGGTGATGAACAGGAACCCTGGAGAGATGATGCAGACTTTCACCTGCCTGGCCTTGCCAGCTTCGCCCACAGGCCTTTGTAGGCTATCTTCACCAGGCAGACCTCTCTGCGTCTTCCTCAGTGGTACGCAGGTTCTCTGGGATCCACCTTGGAACACACTGGGAAACATAACTGTGGAGGCAAACTTCTTTTAGCAGCATAGATACATAGATACATAGATACATAGACAGTGTCGGCAGATAAGGGCCTATGGCCCACCTAGTCTGCCCATTTGAGCTTGTAAGTTCAGTTTATTTTCCTAGAAGTCTATTTCCCCTTACCCCTGACCTCTAGAATTCCTTTATGTCTATCCCATGCATTCTTAAATCCCGTGATTGTTTCAGCCCCCACCACTTCCTCTGGCAGGGTGTTCCACTTGTCCACCACCCGTTCTGTGAAGAAATTCTTTCTCATGTTTCCTCTGAATCGTCCTCCCTCCAACCTCATCCCATGCCCTCTAGTCCTGAAACATCTTTTTCGCTTAAAAATAGTGTTTTCCTGCACCCTGTTCCTCCCTGTAAGATACTTGTATCTCTTCATATCCCCTCTCTCCCTCCTCTCCTCCAGGGAGTACATGTTCAGTTCCTTCAACCTGTCTTCATAGGACTTGTGATGCAACCCATGCACCATCTTTGTTGCCCTCCTCTGAACCTTCTCTACCCTGTCTATGTCCTTACGTAGGTATGGTCTCCAGAACTGTACACTGTACTCCAGGTGGGGCCTTATTAGTGTCTTGTATAGTGGAATTATGACCTCCCTTTTCCTGCTGGTGATGCCCCTGCCTATACATCCCAGCATCCTATTTGCTTTACCTGATGCCTTGTCACACTGTTTCCTACCTTGAGGTCATCAGAGATGATAACTCCAAGATCCCTTTCCTGCTTGGTGCATGCTATATCCTCACCCCCCAACTGATATATTGTGCCAGGGTTTTTGTGCCCCATATGCATTATCTTGCACTTCTTTGCATTGAATTTCAACTGCCAAACCCTTGACCATTCTTCAAGTTTCTGCAGGTCCCTTCTCATTCTGTCTACACCCTCTGGTGTGTCTACTCTGTTACAGAACAGTTAATCCACAAAACAGGAAGCAAACAGCAGAACTGCAGAGAATTGGGCATCCCATTTAATGAATAGTTGAAAAAAACAAGAACAGTCACTCCAAGGAGCAGTAAAATACAAGTAGGTTACTTAGGACTGAACCGGTCACATCAAAGCTAGTGGTGCTCTGGACCAAGGAGGTCACAAACGTGAACAAGTTAATTCAGGCAGCTACCCATAGCCTGGGCAGCTACAGCCCAAATGTGGGCAGCAAAACTTGTGGCTGAATAGGCCCTAAACAGCAACACAACTTTCCTTTCGTTCCTTTCTCATCTCCCAGTGAGGACCACGGACCTCCAGGGGATGGCCCACCTGGCAAAGGCCACACTCTTCATCTGCTCCTCTCTCCATGTCCACAGAGCTCAACCTTTTGGGGGACGGCTGCCCCACAGCTGCCCTCAGTGCAGGCTTCTTTAGGGCACAGAGCCTAGGAATAAAAAGTTCCAGAAAGAGGGTCTGAATAGGACCAGGGGGTGCCCAGGACCCCTGGCCCCCTACTATACCTCCTCACTTTATGGATCTGCCTCCTCTAAACGTGCTTCCTTCGTGGCAGCAAATCTTTCCCTATGTTCCCTCCTAGGGACCACAGCTGCAGACTGGCCCAAACAGGGCTTCTATACAGATGGCTGCCACCATGTCCTCTTGCCCTGACTTACCTGATCATCCCAATAAAAAAACAAACACCCAGCCACATGGCCAAGCAGGCGAGTGCCTCACTCAGATCTCTTCCTTTTCTCTGTCCCTCTCTGAATCTTCCCTGTCTCTTCTCTCTCTCCTTTATATCCTCACCAATCCCTGGGCCCAAAATTCCCAAGGTCCAATCATGGACTGATTTCCCAGGCGCCAAAAACACTGTCCTTCTAAAGACCCATGGGACATGTAGTCCCTCCAATAACTATTTATATTTGCCCTATTAGCACCAGACGATTCTGAAAACCGCTGTCCCCAAATGGAGCTACCACTCCTTTAAATTTTGCCCCACAGGTGGACGCACATTCCCAGTAGCACTGTCTGCCGTAAACTATTTACAATTTTATTTGTTTTATCTTTTTTCCTTTTCTGTGGATGGTCCTGAGTCCGGGTGACCCCAGCAAAGACCAGACACAGGACTGGAGCAGCTGCTGCATTTAATTTATCTTTACTGGCAGCTGCTCATTCCCAGTAGTGCAACTGTCATAACTATGAACAAACTGTGGTCCTGTTGCCACAGTAGCCCTTGGGACCAAATACCACCCCCAAATGTGCACCCAGAAAGCGGGGCCTGACCCACCCACCAAGAGCCAGGACACCACTACGAAGCGAGCCACCCACGGACCGAACAGGTCCAAATCCCCTCCAGAGTCACTGACTGACACCAAGAATGGAGGGGAGACATGGATCAAGAACTCCCATAAAGGTAAGCCTGTTTTGGGGGGCTTACCCAAATATCATAGACTTCTTTCACTAGGTGACTAGGGAGGTGGATCGGGGAGGGAAGTGGATGTGGTCTGTCTGGACTTCAGCAAGGCCTTCAACAGGGTGCCACACAGGAGGTTCATACTAAGGTTAGAAGGAAGAGCTAGTAGGCCAAAGCCCATAATGCTCCTGTGCTAGGCCATAGAGTACAATGTTAAGTCATACCCAGACATAATTAGCGTGTCGAGACGATGTTTAAAAATCTCTGTAGTATTACTTATTACTACATCAGATGGAAGTCTTTTCCAAGGCCCAATAGTTCTTGCAGAAAAGAAAAACTTACGATTATTGTGTTTAAAAGATTTACCAGATAACTGGAGGACTTGACCTCTAGTATTATGTATTGATGACTTAAAAGAAAATCCTAACTCAGTCATGATATAGGGGTCATGAATAATGTCATATAGGAGGAGAAGCTCACCTCTAATGCGTCTGATAGTAAGAGGGATTAGTTTCAATGTATCCAACCTAAACTCATAAGATGAGGATTCGAGACCAGATATTTTTTTAGTATATTTTTCGCTGAATCCTTTCAGGAGAGTGGGAGCAAGGGATGTGAGAAGGGATGAAGCTAAAAAAGAGACTGAGCTGAATATAGGAGACCTCGACTAAGCCCATCCAAAAGTAATCTGGAGTGGAAGTAGATCAGACCAGAGCAGACTGGATGAACCTTTGGTCTTTTTTTGCCTGTAGTCATTTCTGATTCTCTCATTCTAAAATGAATGGTGCTGCAGGAATATGCGAATGTGGAGAGGACTGAGGGTGCAAGTATATGTGGGTGTGGGGAGAATAGGGGGTGCAGGAATGCGCATGGAGAGAACAGAGTGTGTATGAATATCTTACTGGGGAGAACTAGGGCTGGAGGTATGCAGGTATGGAGAGAAGAGGGTGTGTAGGTATATGCAGGTATGGAGAAAACGAGGGGGCAGGAGTGAGAGAACAGGTCGTCTATGAATATCTCGGTATGAAGAGAACTGGGAGTGCAAGAATATGGAGGTATGGAGAGAACCAGGGATGCAGAGATGTGTATGTATGAAGAGAACTGAGGGTGCAAGAATATGTGAGTATAAAGAGAACAGTGTGGAGAGAAGAGGGTGTGTAGGTATATGTAAGTATGGAGAAAACGAGGGGGCAGGAGTGAGAGAACAGGTCGTCTATGAATATCTCCGTATGAAGAGAACTGGGAGTGCAAGAATATGGAGGTATGGAGAGAACCAGGGATGCAGAGATGTGTATGTATGAAGAGAACTGAGGGTGCAAGAATATGTGAGTATAAAGAGAACAGTGTGGAGAGAAGAGGGTGTGTAGGTATATGCAGGCATGGATAAAACAGGGGTGTAGAAATGGGAGAACAAGGTATGCATGAATATCTCATTATAAAATGGTAAGCTAAATCCAAGAGTCTGATTGGCTAAATACACATGCATGAAATATGTTCCATGCATAACTGAAAAAAAGAGCTGGGAATAAAAAGGCGAGTATCCATAAGCCAGAGAGTGGTGGCATTGTTACTGTTGGCCATCTTTGTATTTTCCAAGCATGATGAAAAGCTACTTGGATTATTGTACCTAAAAGCGGAACGCAGTATAAAAAAAAAAATCAAAAAGCCATTCAATGTTCGGTTTTCAAATGCTGCCATATTTTTTATACTCGGTAACGCAGCTCATCAAGCATTTGCTGACCGATCGGGGAAACTCTGGTGCTGTTCACTCTCATGCTTCATAGGCTAAAATGACAGTCCCAGATGACAGTTTTAAAAACAAAAATCTACTGACTTGTAGACTTGTCCCATGGTCTCGCCGACTGATCAGGTAAACTCTGGTGCCACTTGCTCTCCCGCTTCACAGGCTATTTGACGGTCCCGGATGACAGATTAAAAAAAATCTACTGACTTGTAGACGTGTCCCATGGTCTGATTCATTACAGTCCCATTGCCAGTTCCACAGCATGCCTCTGCTGCAGTAGTTGTGTTGCTAATCGGTGGCAGTTTAAATCATAAATAAATAAATAATGAAAACACTTCTCTCTCTCTCTCTGTTGTGCAGAAATGGCAGCTGAGTGAATTAATGGAGCTGAGTGGATGGCTGTATGATCGGACAGCTGGGCTGGTGGTAAAGAGGAAAGATGTAAGCAGAGCAGAGCTGATAAAGGAGCAGAGGGCTGGGTGGGCAGCAGGAGGAAAAAGACGTGAGCAGAGTAGTGCTGGTGAGTTAAAAAAAAAAAAAACAGTTTCCAAGAGCTGCCCATCTGCTGCGTCTGTTCCTCATTTGTATCTGTAACGCAGTTAAATGAAGAGCAGCATGTAGTCATGGAGGAACTGGGGAAAAAACAACAGGACGCTTGATCACGTGAATCGGGCAAAGGAATTAAAGTGATAAAACAAAACAAAAAAACTGCTCGGCAAACAACACACCCACTAGTAAAGGAAAAATAAAATAAAGTCCAGTGGGGGGGAGGGGCGGTGAACTTTATCATATGTATGGATGCCACAGAAGGACAGAAATGCCCAGTGGCAAAATACAGTGACATCATCAGGTAGCAGGCGGAAGGACTATTTTATCTCAAATTAACATAAAAATTTCTGTTTTTAGACATTTAAATATAGTTTTTTAGGGTGAGAAAACAATTTAAAATATGTAGCCAATTTATTTATTCAGTTTTTGGTTGGTGTTGTTTCTCTCTGGCCCCTGGTTGGCCGTATCTACCAGGCAACCTGTCCTCCATCTGCCATCCGTCCCCACACCTGCACACTTCGGGCCATCACCGCATTTTTACCCCGACGGCTTACCCCCTGTGGCGGGGTGGCAGTGAGTCCCTCATCTTCCCTGCCAGGACTGGATCCAGTATTTTGCAGTGATGCCCTCTGGAGGTGGTGCATGTTTCAATGGACGGCCATCAAGCCGCACAACCAGAGCATATTTTTCCACTTTTCTCCCTTTTTGCAATGAGGAGGCATGCAATGACGCCGAGGAGAGAGCATGCGCGCACCTGCACCCGCTCCTCCAGGTGTCTGCCCCAACTCCGCTGTTTATCTCCAGCATCGGCGTGCTGCCCCCCCAGCCTCTGCTAGGGGCCAGTCATACATTGAGTACTGACACCCCCCTCCCCGGAGAAGGAGAGCAGTCCCTTGGATGCTCAATCCTTCTCCTCCCCTGCTGACCCCCCGGTGGCCCATGCTCGTTCCCGAACACTGGCCACCGGCGTGGCACGAGGTGTGATGTCCAGCCACCAGCCCTCAATGCCACTGCTGGCAAGGTAGCCCATTTTATAAGCGCAATAAGACACTCCGGGGGTGTGCATGGAACAGATTTTACTGCACTTCCAGGGACTGAAGGCACGAGGCTGCCCCTCACGGGCGTGCGGTAAAATCTGTTCTATGCACATACCAACGTGTCTTATTGCTACTGAAACAACTCTTCACCACATCATAGTTGCACTCAACAAAGCATGCTGGCTCCTTACTGGCTCAGCCCGTCTCTCCCATACCTGCGACATGTACTCTCAGGCTAACTGGCTCCATTTCAAATGTAGACTCATGTACTAAACATGTTTACTGTCCAAAAAAGTAAGCTTAGGCAAAATGCCCCCAGGAATGCAAAAACTTATTACCCCCACTATCAACTGTCATTGCACCAGAAGCCCTACTAGCCAGATTTTTAATATACCCCACTGTCGCACTTCTCCGGGACAAAGGTCTTTTGCCTACCGTGCCCCGCTCTGGATGAACTCGCTGCACCATGACATCACTTCAGCATCCACCTTGGGATCCTTCAAGGTTAAACTTAAGTAACAGCTAGTTGCTGATGCCAGTTGTGACTGCTTCCAATAACCTTTCTTCTTGTGACCAGCATTTATTCTAACCTTATGCTATACTGACCTTATGCATAACTGTTCTCAGCATGTCAATAACTGCTCTAAGTTGCTAATCATTCTCCTTTCACATTTCCTCTTGATCCCTTCCACTCTTTTCCCCTCACCCATCTATGGCTTTCCCCCATCCCCCTCTCCAGCGTTATGTCTCCTGAGCGCCCTTACTCACTTTAAAATGCTTTGTCCCATACCTTCTCAGCTCTGGCGAGGCCCCTGGGCTGATGCCATCCCTTACTTTGTTGATTATTCGATATTAGGCTGAGTCTGTTCTCATTTTCCTGCAAAGGGTCATTTCATAAGACCCCACCCCATCTAATATTACCTTTTGAATTCCAGGTTTTAATCAAATATGCACCTTGGCATACATTGTACGATGCCACATGTATTGGAACTTCTGTAGTTATATACTGTTGTAATATCTTTTATAATTCCTTGTTTTGTTTGTTCTCCATCTCATACTTTTCCAATATGTATTGTTTGTCTGACGTGGGCCCTATAAAATGATCTTGTTCTCAAAGGTGTTATCTGAAATTTCAATAAATAAATAAAAAAATATTATTTTTGGATATGTACTCCATGATCTGGGCAAAAATAATTCTCTCCAGAACCTTCGAAAGTGGGGCCAATAAAGAAATAGGGCAATAGTTTTGTCTGTAATGTCTCCTGATTTAAATGGGACAACAATAGAATTTTTCCAGATCTTGGGAAAATTAGACAAAGGGATAAATTAAAGATAGCAGAGAGAGGAAAACAGAGAAGCTCAGCAGTGGTCCTCATGAGTCGATAATCTGTTCCATCTTTACCTACAGACGGATGGGGGTCCATTTCCAAGAGGTATTTTAGAACATCATCTGGGGTTAGAATTCCAAAAGTAAAATTTTGGTAAAACCAAATCCAATTCGTGTTGGGGCGTGCTAGATTGCTCTGACGTGTCCCCAGGAGAATACATGGAGCGATCAGTGAAATGAGCATTAAGCTCATGGTCTATTACAGACGGATCAGTTACAATGCCAGCCTTAGTTTTTATGCATTGTATAGATGATGTATGTTTTTTACCAGTAAGTTCATTGATTAATTTCCAAGTCTCCGAGGCATTCTTTCCCTGGAAGTCCTTCTGTCTCTCAAGAAAATAATTCTCTCTAATCGCTTAACCTAAGTTTTACACCTATTTCTAGCTTGTTTATATTAAATTAATGTAGTTTGACTAGGAGTCTTCCTATAGGCCTTCCAAAGTCTGTCACAAGCTCTGATTTGATCCAGTAGTTCAGGGGTAACCCATTCTTGTTGATTACCTCTGATCCTGAGCTTCTTCAAAGGAACACATTTATCACAAACAGAATTAAGTAATATAGTGAAAATATTTAGGGCATTGTCCACTTGACACTACACCACTATGGACCAATCTAGACTAGCTACCGCCAGCCTAAAACCACCTATATCCAGTCTTTTCAAGTTGCGAGAAAGGGCAAAGACAGGAGGAACAGAATTTTTCTTTGCTGACCAACAGCAATAGACAGGGATATGGTCGCTGATGCCATCTGGGTGCACCTCCTGTTGTACAGTTTTGTTGGTATTAGACACCATAACCCAGTCAGTCATTGATGAGTAGTTTATCCGTGTAGGGGCATCAATTATCTTTGTTAATCTTTGATTAGTAACTGTCTCCCTAAACTCCATTTTATTCTTTCCCAACCAGTTAATATTCATATCTCCCATGATAATAAGCTCTGTTACTGGGCAGTGTTGGGAGAGTGTTCTTAAATATTTCCTAAAGGTTCTGATTTGAATCAGAACCAGTCAGAATTAATCAAGACTGCAACCTGGATCCTGGTTCGGATAATATGGGACGGGACCTTTTTGGGTCTGTCCAACCCTAATAGAGAAAATAGTATGGAGTGAGTGGGTGTATGTAAGTGTGCAGAAAATGGAGATGCAGGAGTGAGGAAATGATGTGTGTGAATATCTCAGTATTAAGGGAACGGGGTGCAGGAATATGGAAGTATTGTGACAACAGGATGTATAAGGATATGTAAGCAAAGAGAGAAAATAAGGGTACAGGAATATGCAAGTATGGAAAGTAGTAGTTTGGCTTTAGAGGTGGCTAGTCTGATTTGTGATGGAATACTGTTGTGGTATGGATCATTTTCCAGCAGTTTTCAAGTATGAGCTACAGTAGGCACAATGCAGATATTCCTGGGATAGTCTGTTGTTACTTGTATCTAGCTCTGATTATAAATAGCATTTACATTGTCCAGCTTCTGCTCTTTTTTGTTGTGCAGGATACAACATCCCAAAGGAGCATCTATTATTGCTGCTTGATGGAGATCGGAAATTCCTGTGTTGTGAAATGCAGAGGGAAGAGACTGTACAGCAGAAGGATCATCCTGAAGACTATCTTAGCAGTAAGTACATGCAACAGAGGTTCCATTGTGAAGACAGATGCTTAGGGAGAGAGCAGGCAGCCTTGCTGCACCCCCCTCCTCCCCAGGAAAAAGGGGGTGCAAGGTTAATGAATCGGTGAGTACTGAGGCCAACACTCCTTTGTAGAGGGTACAAATGTGATTTATGAAAGACTTCCTGAAGCCAAACACCTTTAGGACATGAAATAAGCATAGCCACTCCACCCTGTTGAACACCTTTTCAGCATCAAGGGAGACTAGTGCTGCTGAAGGGTGGAGTCGAGTCACCTGCCACATAAGATTTATTAGGTACTGGGTGTTATCCGTTCTACTCCTGAGCGGAATTAAGCCTACTTGGTCTTTATTTACTAAACTTGGGATTACCATCTGTACCCTCTGTAGCCTGGTGGCTGTCATCTTGTCATATGTCTTGCCATCCACTGTGATCTGTGATACAAACCGGGTAGCTACTACACTGAAGGGGATCTTTCCCAAGCTTTGGAATGAGGGATATTATCGCTGTTCTCATAGAGGTGGAGAGTGTCCCACTTTGGGTGGTCTCTTTAAGGGTATCTGCTAGCGGTTCCAGTAGAACGTGCTTGAAGTGACTAAGGAACTCAGCTGGAAGGCCATTGCTCCCAGGGGCTTTACCAGCAGGCACTGTGCAGAGCACCACATTCAACTCTTGGATCATGAAGGACATACATAGCATGTCAACCCCTCTCAAAGTTCAGGGGTTATAATGGGTAAATCGAGCAGGGAGGTGAAGGAGGTCAGGTCCTCTTAGGAGGGCATCCTTTCTTGCATATAGAGGGCCCTATGAAACTTGAGGAAGGTGGCACTAATATCTTTCATTCCTCTTCGGACAACCCCCATTTGTGTCTTTAATCCCGGGTATTTTAGACCTCTCCTGCCTTTTCTGGAGTTGGTAAGTCAGTAGTTTTTAAGGATACTCTCAGGACTCCCTGAATGATTTGTGGAGTCTGAAAAGGACAAACTCTGCACATTGGTGCAGGTGTAGATTAATTTTGTATTGGGTGACAATTATCTCTGCCAAAAGCATCGGGGACTGGTGGTGGGGGTGGGGGTAGGGGGTGGCTGTCCGATACTTCTCCAACTTTTGCAGGGCTTTAAGCTGCTCTTCCAGATCTTTAGCTCATTGCTGCTTAATGTGTTAGGCATAACTTATACACCTTCATCTAATAAAAGCCTTCTTAAGTGTGTCCCACCTATTAGCTGCAGAGATATCCCCGGGGTGACTGAGTTCCAGGAAGGTAATAATGTCTTCTCACAACACTGCACAGAAAGTGAGGTCTTGCAGCAATGCAGTGTTAAACCTTCCTTGTTTCAAGAGGGAGATGGGTCTGAGGCTATGGAAAGCCATGTAAAAGAAATTGGGGCATGGCTGATATCATGAGCACATCTACAATGGCCTGTAGCCCTTCAGGCACCCAGTGGTGCAGTATCATCCACAGGTCTATACAGGAGTTGGTATGCTGTGAATTGAAGAAGATGGTGTAGTCCCTCCCTCAAGGGTGCACTAAATGCCAAATGTTTGTGAGGCTCAGTTTGTCAACCAGGTCTCCAAGGGCTTGTGAAGCTGGTGACCTCAGTCCTGCCAGTGCTGTATTCCTATCCAGAAAGTCATCCAGTGTGACATTTGTGTCACCTCCCAGGATGAAGAGGCCTGTGCAGCATACCAATAGTTTTTGAGCCAGAATGGTGAAAAACACGGCTTCAGTTGAGTTTGACCCATATATGTTACACATAGTAACTTCTTGATTGCCAAGGGTACCCTAGACTATGATGTTTCGCTCCTCTGGGTCACTGATAGTCGAGGTGACCTGGAAGGCAATATTTTTATGAATGAAAGTCTCAATGCCTCTGCTTTTTGTATTGTACGTACTGCCAAAAACCTGTGAAACCCATCCCATTCTAAGCCTATTGGCCTCTGCCTCGGTGAGGTGTGTCTCCTGAAGGAAGGTAACCCCCAGCTTCCTCCCTGTGAAGATGATATAGGATTTTCTGTCATTTAACAGGGGAGCTAATACCATTAATGTTCCAGGACACCCGTATTTTATGGCATGTTGCCATCTTAACACAGTCAAGAAGCAAAGGGTGCATATCTTGGAATGTAGTGACTGTCCAAGTCCATTCCAATGAGGAAAGAAGGGTTGCTGTAATGGGCATATTATGATGAGATTCAGGAGAAAGGACCTTGGCAGAACTACCTCCCCTTCCCCTGTATCCACTGCTGTGAGCCAATCTGAATGTAAAAACCAGTGGCCCAACCTGTGCACCTGTACAATAAACCATTAAATACTGTAGAACTGCATGAAAAAGGACAGTGTCTGAAACCAAATAGCAACAGCAGAGGAATAACAGTGAAAGGTCCTATGAACTGTGAGACTTATGTCTCATGCATTACAGGTAACTATTGTTGGGGGCGAGAACTTCACCGAGTGGGGGTGGAGACCCCATAATCAGTTGTTCCTGTCTCCCTATGCTGCCTCCCACAGGGGAAGGGTAACTTGTGCACTGAGACCATGCCTGTGTTACCTAGCAAAAAAGCATCTGCAACAAAGAGAATGAGATTGTGGGGTGAGTCGATCCTATATACAAGAGTCTTGGCTTCAGAATATTAGTTTTGTTGTCTTCAATTGGTGAGATGCCATGCCCTTGCCCTGCTGCCAGCTCCTTAACAGTGGCATGATGCTGCTCACAGACTACGAAGGGGGCAGAGCTGGTAGGGCAGCCTGTAAGCTGCGCATGGGTCTGGGTAAAGGGACAGCCAAAGATAAGATGCACCTTACTGCTAAATCAAAGGAATGTTCTAATAACAGGCTTGTAGCAGCTGCAGCCAGTGCTCAAAAGCGGCAGTGAGGCTCGTCACCAGTCAGTTGACTAAAAGCAGATGGGAGAAACTACAGGGCATCTTGGCTCGCTCATGTCTAGGTGGATTTCTTTCTCCGTGATCGCTGGTGGAGAGCCTCGAGGGTTAAGACCAAGTCCATCAGGAAATGCTGCAGCTAGTATCAGCTGCCATAGGTGGGGAACATCTCATACAGGTATGGCCCCCTCCTCTTAGTCTCCATTGCCTCCAGATGGGTAACATGTCTGAAGGCAGGAGGCACACGAGAGTGTTTGCATTTCCAACAGAGGTTCTTCATAGTAGGGGACAATTTATTGGAAGTCCCGAGGAATAAGTTGCAGGGCTATGAAAGAGTGACATGAGCCACATATTCGCGCAGCTGGCCTGCTTGAATGTTCCGTCACCCCTAGGCGAGGAGAGATGCCCCATGGTGAAGCCCAGACATGGAATACACAGACACTGGGTGGAGAGAAAGGAACCACTGCTGGAGTGAATCACATGAAAAGTAAGATGCTCTCTGGCTTCTTAGTAGCATTTCATCCTGCAACACAATCCAAGACACCCACCTAACCAAACCAACACACATTTGCCATACATTAAGCCACAATCTCCAGAGATGGTGCGGGGGCATCAGAACAAGGTGCTCCCTGGATTTGTTAGGTTGGGATTGAAAGTGAGGGGCTGAGGGTGAAAGGGTAGTAAGCTACAGGTGCTGGCTGAGTCCAGTATGGAGGAAGCCATTATAAGGAGTCGATTCTCCAGTTAACCACTGACTCTCTTCCCAAGTAAGACTAGATATAATCAGTTCTTACCCCGAAAATGTTCAAGTTACTTAGTCCATTTATTGTACTGCAGGTGAAATGTTGGTGACTGAAGGCGTTTCTGCAGGCATTTTTGTAGTGAGTTGTTAACTGTTAGCCAGCAGGGGATGAGTCTCCGATCCACTCCGATCCCAATCCACCAGTGGCTGCTCGGCACCAGTGGCTGTATCTGCCCAGGGTATGTTGTCATCAGGTTGCTTATCCTTCATCGCTTTGACCTGGGATTCCAGGAACGGTGCCTTGGAAGGGGATATTACCTGAGTGCCTGCCCTCTTTGGTGCTGACTTGCTGTTAGAGTCCATGCCTTTTATCGAATGCCCTGAATCTCTGCTGTAGTCCCAGAGACCCATCATGAGGGCCTGCCTCACTGCTTTCTGCCTGTCCCTCCCTCTACGATTGGCTCTCTTAGTCTTAGCAGTTTGCTACTCCATGCCATCGGGTCCTGAGCCCATGCAAGAGCCAGAGGGGTTGTGGATGTTCCACGGCATTCTTCACGGGTTGCCTTGCAGTTGCAGACTTTTTGGCAGAGCTTAGGGTGGTGCTGAGGGTAGGGCACTGGGTCAGTGTTTTGGAGACATACCAGGTGGCTTCCTCAGGGGTATGAGAGGTGTGGGAGACCCCATTCTTAGTAGTAATGCAGAGCTTGGCTGGGGACTGCATCTTCTATGGTATACCCTGAGCCTGTAGAGCCTTTTTTACTGGTATGTACTCCATTCAACACTGGGCTAACTCTGTAGAGTAATCAGCAAAAATGTGAACCCTATGCCACTGCACATCAAGGGGCCTCTTTCTCTGGCCAGGGCAAGTATCCATTCTTTGTCTGGGTATCAGAGAAATATAACAGTGATGGATCATGGGCACTGTCTTGGCTTGGGGGCCAGACTGAGTGTTCTTTGAGCTTGCTCGATCTCTAGGGCTGGCTTCCAGTTATGGCTGAGAAGCTGGGGTATCTCACATTGAATAAAGACCACCAGATTGTGATTCTCTGCCCCTTCTGAAAAACCTACAAAGTGTAGGTTGTTGTGGTGACTGTTGTTTTTAGCATCTTCAGCCCTGTCCCAGAAGAGTGCCACCAGCCTCTCTAATGCCTGTGTTCATGTCTCATGCCTGATATCCTTGTCATCAGTGTGTGACAGGTAGGTCTTTTCATCCCTGGACTGCTGCTGCAACTCAGATACCTCCTCTTCCAGAGCTGACAGATGATTTGAATGAAGTGATTTTCCTGGGTGACTATAGTCAGAGCCAGAACTGCCAAGCTGTCTACTGCTTCCTACCCACAGAGCCCAACACCACTGCCACCGATTGCAGATTAATTTTCAGTTACTGTGTGAATTTTTGTTTTGGGTATGGGAACCTGCATGCACAACAGAAGACTTGTCAAGGATCCCGCACATGCGCAAGAGTGTATTGCTTTACGCATGCACAGGATTTCGCCCGGTTTCAAATGTTATTAGAAGAACTTACAGCGCTGTTTCTTTTCGTAACCCCACCAACACTTTGGATTACTGTAGACCGCAGAGCATGTTTTTAAACCATGCTTGTGAAAAATATGCAGTTCGAAACAGGCCATGGCAGATGAAACCAATGGGTAGAAATAGACAGCTATCAGACCTAGGTTATTTGATTGAGTGTGCCCTAGGGATCAACTTGGGGCCACTATTATTTTAAGTTTATGTAAACGAGTCACCAGAAAATATCCAAAATAAGTTTATAAGACTCTTATGTAAATGATACTGTGTTCGCCTCAGTGAAAACACAAGGTTTGATACTAAAAAATACTCCAGGACTGGCTCATAAACTTGTAATGAGTGGTAAAAAACACACAGGTAATGTATTTTCATAATAATAAAAATAAAAATTGTTCCACACAAAACCTGGGTATTATAACCAGAAGTGGACAAAAGTTAATCACTAAAAACCAGTATAAATACCTAGGAGTGATTTTAGATAGCTCACTAATGTTTGAAGATCACAGATTACATAACAAAAAGTAAATACAAGGATAGGCAGAATAAGATCTTCATCAGTTGTGACCCACCAAATGGTAACACAATAGCAATACAGTTAATTTTGCCAGTGCTGGAGTACGGCGATCTTGTTTACTGCATTGCTTGAACATAAATCTTTGATAGGTTCAATAAATCATGTAACCGGTTGGCAGGATTTGTCCTAAGATATCCCTTTCTAACCCATCACTGTCTGGTGTTTAAAAATGTAAAATGGGACAGTCTGGCTACATGGTTAGAAAAACAATATGCCACACTAATATTTAAAGTCAAAAAATGATTGATTAAGAGAAACCTTAGCATCCAACAAGATTGTGAATGACAACTATATCAACTGAGGGAAATAGTTCATAGGGGTGGATGGGTGTAAAAATTCCCAGAATTAAAACCAGGTATGGTCAAATGACTTTCCAGTATTCTGCAGCAGTAATCTGGAATGAGATTTCTCCATCAATAAGAAATCTGTCCAAGTTATCCACTTTTAAATTAAAATTGGACGTGAGCATTGCTGAAGTTAGCTATCGATTGCACTAAATTTGTCGATTTGTATTATGTAATTCTGTGTTGGGACTTTTGTTTGTGCTATAATGTATTGTATTGTGGATGGCCAAGTTTCTTCTGATTGTATGTACACAATGGTTGGAACTATTGTCTGTTTTATAATGTATTGATCTATGGATATAAGTATGATCTAAGATTGTTGTTTAAATGTATGTATTTTATGTATACAGGACAACTTTGAAGATAGGTCCTCGGACCTAACGTTTTATCCTGTTTAAAAAATAAAGTTTTAACTAACAGTGCAGTAGTGATGGAAAGGACTTTGGGTCCATCTTGCCCCCCTTCCCCCGCCACATGGCAGTAACTATACATAGTAACATAGCAACACAGTGTAATAGTAATGGAAAGGACCTTGGATCCATCTTTGTCCACCACATACTACATGGCAGTGACTATACATAGTAACACAGCAACACAGTGTAATAGTAATGGAAAGGACCTTGGATCCATCTTTGTCCACCTCACATACTATCATGGCACTGACTATACATAGTAACACACACAGTGTAATAGTAATGGAAAGGACCTTGGATCCATCTTTGTCCACCTCACATACTACATGGCAGTGACTATACATAGTAACACAGCAACACAGTGTAATAGTAATGGAAAGGACCTTGGATCCATCTGTGTCCACCTCACATACTACATGGCAGTGACTATACATAGTAACACAGCAACACAGTGTAATAGTAATGGAAAGGACCTTGGATCCATCTTTGTCCACCTCACATACTACATGGCAGTGACTATACATAGTAACACAGCAACACAGTGTAATAGTAATGGAAAGGACCTTGGATCCATCTTTGTCCACCTCACATACTACATGGCACTGACTATACATAGTAACACAGTGTAATAGTAATGGAAAGGACCTTGGATCCATCTTTGTCCACCTCACATACTACATGGCAGTGACTATACATAGTAACACAGCAACACAGTGTAATAGTAATGGAAAGACCTTGGATCCATCTTTGTCCACCTCACATACTACATGGCAGTGACTATACATAGTAACACAGCAACACAGTGTAATAGTAATGGAAAGGACCTTGGATCCATCTTTGTCCACCTCACATACTACATGGCAGTGACTATACATAGTAACATAGCAACACAGTGTAATAGTAATGGAAAGACCTTGGATCCATCTTTGTCCACCTCACATACTACATGGCAGTGACTATACATAGTAACATAGCAACACAGTGTAGTAGTAATGGAAAGGACCTTGGATCCATCTTTGTCCACCTCACATACTACATGGCAATGACTATACATAGTAGCATAGCAACACAGTGTAATAGTGAGGGAAAGGACTTCAGGTCCATCTTGTTTCCCTTCCCCCACCACATGGTAGTGACTATACATAGTAACATATCTTCATATAATAATGATGGAAAGAACTTCAGCTCTTGTCTGTCTCCTCTACCACATGGCAGTGACTGTACGTAGTAACATATTATAATAATGAACAAAAGGACCTTGGATTCATCTTGTTACCCCCCCGTCACATGTCTATGGCTATACATAGTAAGAACATCATAGAATAATGATGACACAAAATACTTTGGGTCCATATTGTCACCCTTCCCCTGCCACAAGGTATTGGCTATACATAGTAACATAGCACCGTAGTACAATACTGATGGAAAGGACTTCAGGTCCATCTTGATTCTCTTCTCATGACACATGTCGGTGACTGTATCTTATCTGGTTATGGGCACACCTCCACGTGGGGGTTAAATGTGTTGCAGCAAAAAAGTTTCAGGTTAAGGTAAAAAGTTGTAAGGGCCCTTTTAACCTCCACCCCACCTTCAGGGCAGTTAGAGGTGTGGGACATTTAACTTGCATCTCAGTAACCAGCAGAGATAATTAAAGAGGCCTCAGGTTCATACTACGACTCTTACTGCAGCTGGTTTGGAACCAGAGGCATGATGTCCATTTCAGTTCCCATCACAAAATACCCTTAACACTGAGGAAACCGCCAATTTAAAATCAACCTGTCCAATCAATTCTTAAATGTTGATTTGTTTCACTAATAATTAACTCCAGGAAAAGTTGTTCCATGGTTGGGACGTTCTGCAAATGAGTTTTTATAGTCATGGAACCTATCCTGTAACTCTCTAACTTTTAAATTAAAAAAATGTACTTGGCACTTTCTGAGAATAAAATAACTTTCTATTATTAGTTCTATACTTAAAACTGTGTAATTACAGCTGGTGTCCTCTGGTTTTCTTTGCATCCTGCTTGAAAGCAAACCCCATTTCTGTAAACAGAAATAGGTCATTTATAACATCCCATAAGAATAACAGATCCCCTTGTACCTTTGTGTTTCTAAAGACATAATGTAAGCCCCCACCCGCTGTGTGACTTTAAGAGAAATGATCCGGCTAAAAAGACCCCCCCCCGGCCCTTTTAATTCTGGTGTCGGGGTCCGGGGGAGAGCATAAAGATGGACATCGCTGCTGCAGTAGGAAGGAAGAAGAGAATAAACAGGGGCAAGACTGTTTTTTGCCCAGGAAGAGCTGAGCCAATCAACAGAGAGCCTGGGGAAGGCTATAAATAACCCCAGTAGCCCACCAAAAATACAGTCTCCCCAAGGAGAGAGAGACTAGGATAGACTGCAAGGGTTGGAGCCCCAAGCTGTGATGGCTGGTCTAGACTCCTGCAGATGCTAAGCTACATTGCTGGAACTGAAGAATCAAAGGAAAAACTGGAACTGTTTACAAAAGAGCCCAAATAGATTGCTGCTAATTTGGGCTGTGTTTTCCAAACTGTTTGCTACAAAAGCTGCTTAAGTCCACTGGAGAGTGGTGAAGATTGCTGATAAGACATTTGAGAATCTGGAGCTTGCCTTTAGCTCAGAGGATTTCACTTTTGGATTTACAAAAGACTTTTGCCTCATTGCTGTTCAAGAACATTGCACCCCAGGGTGTTCTGCCTCATGACTCTAACCGAGAAGCTCCTGCCCGCCAGGTGTTCCAGAGGATTTCACCAGAGTGATCTGAAGCCAAGGATATCCTTCACATCTGCGCCATGTCAGCTAAGTACAATTTTGCCACTAGGGGATAACAGATGGTTGTTGTTCCAAGTTGCTTTGCCTTGTGTTATTTCTTCATCCATGGCCGCAACGCTGGCCAACCCACAGCATCGCAGGCCTGCCACCGTAATGGGGTACCCCAAAAGACATTGGGACAGGTCTAGTACCAGATGGGTGTGAGCTTTGTAGAAGTTGCATTGGGTGTTATTGATAGCATTACTGGTATAGTTATTGGTGAAGGAAAGTGCTGTATAAGTGCCTAGCCTAACCATATTTTCTTGCAGCCAAAGTTGCCAGTCCCACGCCCTACAGTAATAAATACTTGTTTTAATTATGGTAAGTGCTGTCTCCACGACTCTTTTGGGGTATTGTGTATTAGGGGAGTGTCTGGAAGGGTCCAGGAGGTGAAAGAGTTGTTCCTGGAGAACGGGGAAAGGTCACTGGTTAATCTGTCCAAGTCCTCAGGTGGAGGCACCACACCACCCAAGGTTGAGTGTTCACGGTCCTGTTTCACAAGGACCCTGGCCGTTCCCCTCTAGCTGTTGCGAGGGCCCCAGAGTCGGTACTTAGGACCTACCCTACAGTAAGGTTTAGTGATCTTAATCCGTTCTTACAATCCCTGTCTTCTAAACCTCTTATTTGTTTAGTGAACCTTCTTTGGATTCTCTATAACTTTGAGATGTCATTTTTTGGTATGGGGATCATAACTGGGAACAGCAGTCTATGTGAGGTCTAACATAAGCTCTATATGGCGGGAGTAGAACCCCTGTGTCTCCTGACTTGATGTTGTTTCTAATGGCCCACAGAACTGGGTTTGCCTTACTTATGATTTAGTTGGTCTGTTTAGAGAATTTTAATATCTTACTTCGAGACACAACTCTTGCAGCAGGTTACACCATTAGGACTGAAGCCAGCAGGCATCGGGACCCCACGGAAAAATTCTAACTAGCTATCTTCAGCGGGGACCGCCCCCGATGTCGGTCCCACCTCCGACGTCAGGCCTAGTATATAAGGGGGTGGTTCCGCCAGATTCCTCAGTTCTTTCCCTCACGACTTGCATGTCTCAACCCTTCGGTTCAGTTTCTAGCGTGACACGTGGTAAAGTGTTTTCCTACGGGAAATTCGTTCTCTACAATCAAGTTTCTTCTCTGATGTCCTCTCCGACCTCCGGTCACTCCTCGAAGTGTGCCTGTAGGAAGCAGATCCCGTTCAAGGATCCACACTCGGCCTGTGTCCAGTGCCTAGGCCCAGACCACGACACCCGGTCCTGCACCTTTTGCCAGGGTTTCAACAGCAGAACCCGGATCTGTCGCCAGAAGGCCCTTCAGGCATTCCTGCTAGAGGAGCAACTCAAGTCCATGGCTTCCAAGGGGGATTCTTCGCAGAAGGCCCACAAGCATGCTGAGAAGCATAGGGAGAAGGCCCCTTCCAGGTCCCTGTCTAGGGCCTCCAACTCACGCAGCTCTGGCTCCAGGTCTGACCGCTCTCCTTCCCGGGCCAGCTCTCAGCCTCCCCCCGCTGTGGTGAGAAAGCCTTCTTCCTCTTCCCAGGCCAAGACTCCCGGGCCTTCCTCGTCCTCCAAGGCCTTGGCTAAGTTGGGGGATCGCCACCATCACCACAAGTCAGGTTCCCGCCATTCTGAACCCGACGTCAGGTCTGCTTCCTTGCCTCCACGCAAAACCAAGGAGCTCACCTCACTTAAGAGGCCACAGGACCCGACGCCGGTTCGCCCGACGTCGGCCTCTCGCCACAAGTCCCCAGAGCTGTCGTCTGCCAGAAGACCGTCGCCGGCCAGGCCTACTCATCACCGAACGCTGGTAGGAGGGACCGCCTCTCGATTGAGAAGAGGACCCCGACGCCCGACCGAGGAGTTAACCCAGCCCGAGGACCAGACGGGTGACCCCGTCCTGTTGAGACTCCCAGGAACCTCGCTGCAACCCGAGCCCCTGTGGAGCCGCGCCGATCCCGACGAGCTGCCCACCGCGCCGACCATCGCCGGGCCTTCCTTTTCAGAGGTGAAGGAGCTTTTTACTTATTGGTGGGATACCGTCAAAAAGGACATGGTCCCCACTCCACCTCTGCTTCCTCCTCCTTCACCGGTTGCTCCTCTGGTTCCTGCGCCCCTGTCTCCGTCTGGGTCTGCTGTCCAGTTACCTCCTCCCTGGGAGCCCAGGACCCCTCCAAGGGGGAGACTCGATAAAAGGAGACCTCCGTCCAGATCCTCTTCTAGGTCACCCAGTCCCAAGAGACCCAGAAGATGCCGCCGTTCGCCGTCGACGGAGGACACGGGATCAGAGTTTTCTACATCCAGATCCCCATCTCCCCTCTCCATTCCTTCTCCAGACCCACCTGAGATGCCAAAGTCTCCTCCGGATGACCCATCGTTCTTGGATATCATGAGACACATCCAGGAGAACATGGGATGGGATGCAGAGAAGTTAGACCCCGAAAGGCTGCGCCTTGCGAAGTATCTTTGGCAGAAGGACCCCAAGCCTGTGGTGGTGCCACCCTTGGTAGACACCTTCGTGGACGTCACCAAGGTAGCATGGAAGCATCCACATTCGCTCCCAGCGATGCCTAAGAAAGCTGACCGCTTGTACAAGGCTCCAAGAGAAGACCAGTACTTGACCCCGCATCCTCAGGTCGACTCTCTGGTCATAACAGCCTCTCATGACCGGTCCCAGAGACTGCAACATCTGAGCACCCTCCCACCAGACCCAGAGTCCAAGCAGCTGGACTCCATGGGTAGGCGCACGTATGCTTCCGCTACCTGCGCCATCAGATCCCTGAATTATTTGACCCACATGGTGCAGTTCCAAATGCCCTGTGGGAGCAGGGTCTGGATGCGGCTGAGAAATTGCCGGATAGTGAGCAGAAGGAGAGATGTTGTAGCTCCGCACGGGTTCGGACATGAGAACCCAAGGTTAGGCAGCGATGACTCGCTGGACTCCTCAGCCTGAGCAGCAGCTTCAGGCGTATGCCTCTGGAGGCACTCTTGGCTCCATGTCTCCGGTTTTACCCCAGACATCCAGAAAAACATCATGGACTCTCCATTCAAGGGAGAAGTTTTGTTTGGTAAACCCTCAGAGAAGATAATTACCAAACTCCAAGAGGCCGGGAAGGCGGTGAGGTCGGTTCAGGCCATGTACCGACCCAAGCTTAGTTCCTTTCGTAGGAACCAAAGCCGATTTCGTGGATGGACGCAGAGACAACAGTCCCGCCTGCTCCTACAACAGAGGCGTGCATGCTCACAGAGCCCAGGAAGAACAACCCGCAGGTCGGAGCCAGCGACTTAAGCCGGTCCAGCCAGCGGGACCCTCAGCCACCACAGCCTGACTCTTTCCTCGCCCCGCCCCCAGGATCAACGGACGACATGGTTGGGGGTCGACGAAATTTCCTGCCGGGATGGCAGACCATAACCACCGACAGGTGGGTTCTACAGTTGGCTGGAAAGGCCACTTTATCGAATTCACAGAAAAGCACACCGAGGCCTCCGCTGCTCTCCCGGCACCCGGATCAGCACAGGTCATTGATCGACAAGAAGTGCTCGTGTCCTGCAGAAGGGAGCGATAGAGTACGCTTTCAGAGAACCAGAGAGGACACTGATACTATTCCCACTTCTTCCTGGTTCCAAAAAGACAGGGAACCTCAGCGACCTCAATCAATGGTGACTCTTCCGGTCTTATTCTATGCTGGAAACAGGACGCTTTTAGCTGCCTCTAGATATGCAGGACGCTACCTGCACATCCCTATAACTCAAGCGCACAAGAGGTTCCTCGCGCTCGAAGTTTCTGCCATCATCTTCAGTTCTGAGCCCTTCCATTCGACCGTCATCGGCACCCAGGGTCTTACCAAATGCAAGGTCGGGCAGCGCCTCTAAGGAGACAGGGCCATTATGTGTTACCGCATCTGGACGATTGGCTTTCATGGCCGCCCAGAGAGGCAGTTACGGTGATCCAGTGCACCCAGGACCTGTTCTGATCTCTGGGTATCCTAATCAACCACGAAGTCCCTCCTGGTACCGTCACAGAAACTGCAGTTCATAGGCGCAGTACTGGACACCGTTCAGGGAAGAGCATTTCTTCCAGACGACAGAGCGGAGCGCATCAGATCCCTCATCAGGGAGCTTTCATCGAACAAGACCGCCCCAGCAAGGTCGGTCCTTCGCTTGCTCGGACACACGGCTGCGGCCATTCCTACTGTCCCTTTCGCAAGGCTCCACATGTGAGTAACTCAGTAGATGCTCAAAGTACAATGGGACCAAAGGCAAGACCACATGCAGCATCCGGTCAGAATCACGAACACCGCGATTCGAGACTGGCAGTGGTGGCTAGACCCAGGGACACACTCTATGGGCGTCCCGTTTATTGTGCAGTCCCCGGAGGTAATCCTCACCACAGACGCCTCAGGTCTAGGGTGGGGAGCACACCTGGATGAGGTGAAGTCCCAGGGAACCTGAACCCCTCTTGCGGCCCACCTCCATATCAACGTCCTAGAGATGAGGGCTGTCCTTTATGCCCTGCAGGCATTTTAGTCAGAGATCCCACAAAGTACTCTCCTGCTTCAGACAGACAACACGGTGGTGATGTATTACCTCAACAAACAAGGAGGCGGACACTCTACCCCTTTGCAGGGAGGCCAATGAGGGTGTGGGATTGGGTAATCCGACACGCAAAACCTGATCACAGTGCACATGTTCCTGGGATGGACAACACTATTACAGATGGCCTGAGTCGCTCCCAGGCAAGAGTCCACGAGTGGGAACTTCTTCAGGAGGTGGCAGAGGATCTGTTTCTTCGAGAGGGAACTCCAGAGTTGGACTTGTTCACGTCCCCATCAAACGCAAAACTGCCCAATTTTTGCTCGCTAGATCCAGGGCCTGGTGTTTTCTGGGTGAGATGCGCTTGTCCCTCTGCTGGCGGACAGATTCTCACGCTTTCCTCCATTCCTGTTGATCCAGAGAGTTCTTCCAAACTGTGCAGGGAGCATGCAACAATGATCCTGCAGGCCCCTTTCTGGCCTAGACAGATTTGGTTCCTTTGCTAATACAGCTATCTGAGGAATCTCCGCCCCTGCTGCTTTCATGCCCATCTCTGTCTCAGGAGGAGGGTTCACTGGTCCCCCGACTTACATTCACTGAACCTGCATGCATGGCTCCTAGAGACATAGTCATTTATGACACGGGTTCTTGCAAGAGGTAGCGAAGTTCTTTCTGCAGCAGGAAAGCCGCAACGCATGCGACATATGCCATGAAATGGTGCCGCTTTTGTCTATGGTTGCAAACAAGCTGCTTTTCCCTTTAGGTTGTCCAGTGAAAGCGATGTTAGAGTACCTGCCTCCTTTCCGCTCGGGTCTCGCCTACTCCTCTATTAAGGTGCACCTCTGTGCCATTTCAGCTTATCACCTCCCGGTAGGACTGCACACAGTGGCGCAACTAGATGCCTGTCGGGAATTCGTGAGTGGGGTGTTACATCTTAGGCCGCCCATTAAGGGCCCAGTGCCTCCATGGACTTGTTTTTGTCCTGGAGCAACTCACGCCCCTTTGAGCCTGCCGCTGATTGCAAGCCTGCTTGTCGTGGAAACGTTGTTTTGGTTGTCTGCTATAGCAACAAGAGTTCATGCTCTCATGTGCAAAGAGCCTTATTTAATTTTCCACCGGGACAGAGTATCCCTGAGGACGAATCCTAAATTCTTGCCTAAGGTGGTTTCCACACTCATTCTCAATCAGGATATTGACCTGCCGGTCTACTTCCCTAACTATTCTAATAGAGGAGAGGTGCTGCTCCACACCCTGGATGTTCACCGCAGCTTGAGATACTACCTGAACAGAACTAAGCAGCTTCGTAAAACGGAGCAACTTTTCGTTTCCTTTACTGAAAGGATGATAGGCCAACCAGTATCCAAACAGTCTCTGTCTCACTGGCTTGTCCAGTGCATCTTATACTGTTATGATATCAAACGAAAGCCACTCCCGGGATCAGTCCGGGGCCATTCCACTAGGGGCGTGGCCACTTCCTTTGCAGCACTCCGAAATGTCTCCACTTCTGCTATTTGTGCTGCAGCCACTTGGAGCTCTGTACATACCTTTATCAGGCATTACAGCCTGGACATCGCATCATGGCGAAGAGCAGGCTTCAGCCTGGTTGTGCTACAGGGTCTCCTGTCCTAGATTCAGGACCTGGAATGTTCTTTCTACTTTCCTCCTCCCAGAGTGTTTGTAAGCGCTACTGCTTGGGAATCAGTCCTAATGAGGTAACCTGTTGCAAAGAGCCGTCTCAAGAAGATAGTACAGTTACGTAAGAACTACCGTAACAAAGATCTTCGAGAACAGCTTTATGCAGCAGGTACCTTCCCTTGAGGAGGCATGGCTTAAGCCTTTGTTAACAGGGATTTTTTTCCGTTTGTCTTCTGACGGTGGATCCTGGTCTCCCATTTTCGGTGTCAGCCTGCGCCGGAAGTCTCCAGCGGAGAACTGGGGAATCTGAGGGACCGCCTTATATACTATGCCTGACGTCGGAGGTGGGACCGACGTCGGGGACGGTCCCCGCTGAAGATAGCTAGCTAGAATTTTTCCATGGGGTCCTGATGCCTGCCGGCTTCAGTCCTAATGGTATAACCTGCTGCAAGAGCTGTTCTCAAAGATCTACTGCTACGGTAAGTTCTTACGTAACTATACTTTCTAGGAACGTGGATATGTTGTTCCTCCACACTGTTTGGCATGTCCCTTTCCCCTTTAAATCTTGCTGGAAGTCTTCAAGCTGGCTCCTCCCACCCACCTGGGTGGTTTATGCCTCGGCTCCACCCCATGATGCCAGATCTTCCTTTCCACTGGAAGATACAGGTTCCTTCATGCTCTCAAAGCATTTTTTAGGCCCTGGATTCTAATTATCGTTTTTTGTCGAAAATTGTTTTAAAACTTGTTCGAGTTAGTGAGTGCGATTTAACCGGATCTGCCATGGAGGAAAAATCTTCCCTGGATTTCGCCGTGCCCTGCGGCCAGAAGATGTCACGCACCCATCCCCACCTAATGTGTGTTCACTGTCTAGGTGTCGGACATGACACTCGTTGTGGTTTTTGCCTAGCTTTCCATCCCAACATCCTGATGACCAAGGCGCTTAAAGATTGGGAGACCGGAGAAAAGGAACCCACTGGTGAAATCAAGGAGGTGAAGTGGATGGTTTCACGGCCGTGGATCCGCCAAATAGCTGGAACAAATGAAGGTAATTGAGGAGAAAGCAGCTCGAGCTTCAGCCAATCAAGCTTCTTCATTCTGCTTAAACTTGGCTCCACCTTTACAGGCTTCTTCAAGGAGTTGTGCCAGTCTCTCCCCACCAGGGTGAGATGCCCTTGGGCACACACTCCTCCTGCCCTCAGAAGAGGGATAAGGACCCCGGATCTTCATCCAAGCGAAGATGCTCTTGGGACCAAGAAAGGTCCGAGTCCCAGTAGCACGCGGTCTCGACTTCGGTCGAGATCGCCTCCTCGGCCACTGGCTTCTTGGATATTCTGTCTGGCCAGGAGACCGAGGAAGTGGCCGAGGAGGTCGAGATTGTTCTTGACCCAATCGACCCCTTGTCACTGGTTCTGCCCGATGACTCCTTGGGAAGGACTCCAGTCCTTGCCTTCCCTGATGAGGAGACCCAGCCTGCTGACGTCCCCATTAAGGACCCAGTTCAGGACCCTCGGTTTTCACTGACCCTGGTTTGTCCCGATCGACCAAGTCGGCCTCCCCGATCTTGAGCACGGTCTAGAACCCCAAAGAAGAGTCATAAGCACTTTAAGAAGAGGCGACGCCACAGGTCTTCATCCTCCTCAGACGAGGAGAGGCTTCGGTGAAAACTCCGTTGATGCTATGAAGACCTCGTGGCAGCAGCTGATTCTGTCCGGCCAAAAGCTGGCTCCGCTGCCTGCCCTGTCCATTACATGGCTTTCACCTCCCAGGCTGAAACAGACTCCCTCCGGAACCGAAGCCTTTGGTTCCTCCGCCTGTGGGGCCGGGCCGTATCCTGGCTTGGCCTATCTCGGTCTCTCCACAGATTAGGGTAGAACCACCACCTAAGCAGTCTGAGGGAGGGGTGCCCTAAAAAGAGGACCGACAAGACACCGGGCTTCCCCGGCATCTGTCGATTACCATCACCCCGGATCGCCCTCGGCGAATCGAGGGAGACTTAGGCAGCAGACTGCTATACCACGATTCTTCAGACTTGGACATCCCTGGATTACACTCACATCCCGGGGATGATTAGTCATCCATGACTGGTTTGGAGGAAGGTCCTTCCTCCTTTCAGGGCATCCTCCGCCTCGTCTCTGAATCTACAGGAATGCCAATGGAGTCCATCCAAAAGAAGGCGGAGTACCCTCTCACTGATATCCTCAAGCGAGGGGATACACTGATGGAGGCCTTTCCGGTGGCTGAGGCCATAGTTTTCCCAGCCCTTGAAATCTGGCAGCGTCCTGCTTCCTGCCCAGTACCATCTGCCTGCATGTACGCGGTGCCCATGGGGTCCCTTGTGGGTTCACAGAACACCCTTTGTCCGAAGCCTGGTGACCTCCTCTGTATTCAGGCATACTGGGAGTTTGGCGACACTGACTGATCCCGCGGCAAAGATCGAAAATATGGACTACTCTGCCTGTAAGGTCTGTGCGCCTCTTCTCTGGTGTTCGCCAGGCCAGCTCGCTGTCATTATGGCACTTTCTCTCATGCCCTTCCTGGGTCATTAGGACGAGGTCCTCCTCATCTCCCAGTGGACATGCAGACTACGGTCAAGCAAGTCTGGGACCAGGATCATGCTGTTGCAAAACAGCAGCTCCAGATGACCCTGGATATGGGAATTCTTGTGCCGTTCTTTTGCAGCCGCAGTGGCCACTCACTGCAGGGCTTGGCTGAGGCTTTCCTCCTTCCCAGCGAATACTCAGCATAAGCTGGCTGATGTGCCCTTCCTAGGCACCGACTTGTTCAGTCCCGGAGTGGCCGGTCACCTTCAGCATATAGAGCAGTCCAATGCCATCTTGGATGCTACTTCTGCTAAGGGTTCTTTGGGCAAGAACCAGCAGAGGAGAAAGAAGAAGCCATTTTGGCATTCTTCCCATGCGGTCAGGCAGCCCTCCTACCAAGGAGGTCAGCAGCAACAGCAGCAGCAGGCTCAAGCTTGGCACCCACATCTCAAGCAGGGTCCTCAGCAGCCCCATAAAGGAGGCTGAGGCGCAGGTCCAGGAGCCTTCTCCTCCTCCTTCTCCTCCTCTAAGCCTGCTCAGTGATGGGTTGGGGGTTGCCACCCCTACACCTGTCACGCCAGCTCTGGGTCCTCGCTTGGGGGGTTGGCTTGGCCACTTTCTTTCCACCTGGTCCGATATCACTTCAGACAGGTGGGTTCTCAAAGTAGTCGGTCAGGGACTACCTCTAGAGTTCGAGCAGTACCCTCCCAGCCGAGTCCGCGCCCCTCGGGAGGAAAGGATCTCAGCTTGCACTCAGTCTGCTCTTCAAGATGACATAGCTCAGCTCCTCCACAAGGAGGCAGTAGCTGCAGTGCCAGATCCTCCTACAGACCCAGGCTTCATGTCCAGGTACTTCCTGGTGCCCAAGCGGATGGGGGGTTGGCGCCCCATCCAAGATCTCCATGACCTGAATCAATATATCAGGTCCTGCACCTTCGGCATGGTAACTCTGAACCAGATCATACCATCCCTGGAGTGAAACATGTGGTTCTGTTCACTGGATCTACAGGACACATTCTTTCACATCCCAATCCATCCATCCCATCAGCGGTTCCTCCGCTTCAGGGTCGAAGGGTCGCTGTATGAGTTCTGAGCCATGCTGTTCGGCTTGTTATTGGCCCCACAGGTCTTCGCCAAGAGCATTGCAGTGGTGGCAGCCCACCTTCAGTGTCGAGGAGTCCGAATATACCCGTATCTCAACAACTGGCCCTTGGCAGTTTCCTCCCTTCAGGAGGTGGAGAGGTGTCGGGGATCTGGCACTCCGAACCTGCTCCCAACTCGGCCTCCTGATCAACAAGACCAAGTCAGAACTCATGCCCTCTCAGTTGATGGACTTCATCGGAACAGAGCTCGACTCCTGTCAAGCCAGAGCTTGATCCCTGTGGACAGGGTGAGGTTCTCCTCCCTGCCCGATCATTTCTGGTTGGGCACTTGCACCCTGCCTGGGACTTTCTGCACCTTCTGGATTACATGGCGGTGTGCACCTCAGTGATCCGTTGAGCCAAGTGGCACATGCGCTCCCTCCAATGGGAGCTGGCCACCCAGTGGACTCAGCGCCAAGGTAATTTCGACCAGCTGATCACTGTAACCCAGAAGATCTGAGACACTCATCAATGGTGGACCACCCCAGACCGGATACAGGAAGGGATCCCATTTGTCCGCCTCGAGCCGATGGTCATCCTTATGACTGATGCCTCTCTCATGGGCTAGGGAAGCCCATATGGGGGACAGCAGGGCCCACGGGTTCTGGACCCCCGAGGAGTCCTGATGCCACATCAACCTGTTGGAGCTCAGAGCAGTCAGACTGGCACTGTCAGCTTTTGCTCCTCAGCTCCAGGGTCAAGTGGTTCAAGTACCACGACCATGTACTACCTCAACAAACAGGGCGGCACGCAGTCCCGTCTGCTGTGCAAGGAGGCGCTATGCATCTGGACCCTCATAGGCTGGTTGGAGGCTGATCTCCTAGCCATCCATGTGGCAGGAACCTCGAACCAACTTGCGGATGCTCTCAGCTGCATAGGCCAGACATCCCACGAGTGGTCTCTCCATCCAGAGGTAGCTTACAGTCTGTTCTCCCGTTGGGGCAAACCATTGGTGGACCTGTTTGCCTCCAGGGAAAACATCAAGCTGAGGCTGTATCATGCCTGCCCCCAAAGCAGGGCTCGCTGCAGGTGGATGCCTTCTGGAGGCCGTGGACCCCAGGCCTCCTCTACACCTTCCCTCCATTTCCCTTGATCCACGAGGTGTTACTCAAGGTGAAGAGGGACAGAGCGAAGGTGATCCTGGTAGCCCCAGATTGGCTGTGCCAGTACTGGTATCCAGATCTCCTCAGCCTCAGCTGCAGGCCCCCGGAGCGGCTTTGTACAAGCCCGGACCTGATATCACTGAACCAGGGGGAAGGTACTCCATCTGGACCTTCAATCCCTGCACCTCACAGCCTGGTACCTGAGCGGCTAGAGTTCCAGGCTTTCGTTCTTTCCAATGATGTCTACACCATGGTGGAGGCATTGAGAAAGGAATTAACCAGGAAATGTTACACCTTCAAATGGAAAAGATTTTCCATTTGGTGTCAGGGTAAGAGTCTGGACCCCTTATCCTGTTCTGTGGCTAACATTCTCGACTACCTTTGGTCTCTCTCCAAAGGGGGTCTATGGTCATCGACCCTTAGGGTGCACCTGGCAGCCATTTCTGCTTACCAGGCGCGGGCAAGTCAGCCAACTTTGGTGCAGGTGACAGTGATCGGGCACTTCTTCAAAGGCCTGGATCACATGTCCCCTCCAGTGCGTGAACCTTCACCTCTGTGGGATCTACTGCTAGTTTTGGTAAAGCTCATGGGCAAGCCATTTGAACCAATGCACAAGTGTGAGTTGTCACACTTGTGGAAAACGGCCTTCCTGGTGGCTGTCATGTCTGCCAGAAGGACAGGGGAGCTCCAGGCATTTTCGGTGGACTCCCCTTATCTGGTCTTTCACAGGGACAAAGTTGTCCTATGCCCCCACCTGAAATTCCTTCTGAAGGTGGTGTCAGAGTTTCACCTTAACCAGGTGTTGAGTGTGCTGGTTTACTACCCTAACTATACCTCGGACGCTGAGTACAGCTCCATACTCTAGACCTGAGACATGCTCTCTCCTATTATAAGGAAAGAATGGCAGAAATTCATGGAGAGGTTCACCAGCTGTTTGTCACTTACGCTGAAGCCACTTCTGGCAGACCTGCAGCCAAATGGATTGTAGCAAAATGGATTACATCATGCATAGATCTGCTGTGAGTTGGCAGTCAAGGAGCTCCCAGAGGGATAAGAGCTTATTCTAACCGCCATACTGCTGCTTCGGTGGCTGCTTCCAGGGACATCCCTATCCAGGAAATCTGTCGGGCTGCTATCTGGAAGTCAGCAAACACCTTCATTACCGACTACCACATCGACCTTGAGTCACGCTGGGATGCTGGTTTTGGGGCCTTGGTTCTCCAATCTTTATTTCCTAAGTAGGGAGTGTGCACCTTGCCTCCCTTCTCCCAGAGAACTGCTTGGAGTCTGCCAAACAGTGTGGATGAACCACCTATCCACGCTCCTAGAAGAACAGGTTACTCACCTGTAACAGCAGTTCTAGGAGTGGTATATGTTGTTCATCTACACGCACCCACCCAACCTCTCCGGCTTCGGGCACACAGCCTTGCTTCCAGCAGGCTAAGATCTGGCATCATGGGGCAGAGCCGAGGTATATACCACCCGGGTGGGTGGAAGGAGCCAGCTTGAAGACTTCCGGCAAGATTTAAAGGGGAAAGGGACATGCCAACCAGTGTGGATGAACAACATATACCACTCCTAGAACTACTGTTACGGGTGAGTAACCTGTTCTTATCAGTTATGTGTACCTCCTAGATATTTTTCCAGTGTTGTCACAGGTAGTTTATTGTTCCCTAGGTGATATGAATATTTTCTATATTATTTTGTCCTAGGTGCATGACCTTGCATTTCTCAATACTGTGTCTCATGCCCCATGTTTTAGCCCATTCCTTAATGTGGTCCAGGTCTTTCTGTATTACCATGAAATACAGAAAGACCTGTATTTCATGGCAATACAGAAAGACCTGTATTGCCATGAAGTCTTCTGTTGTGCTACATTCTCCTCACTTTAAGGTCATCTGCAAACTTTATGGTCTCATTAACTATTTTGTCAGATATATCCACCAGAAGTACTTCAAAAACATAGTGGCTCAAAACTGAGTCCTGTGGCACCCCACTAGTCACGTTCACCTCACCAGATGAGTACCCATTCACAAACACTCTGTGTTCTCCTGTCCAACTAATTTGTAATCCAATTTATAGAGGATTGTGTATGAAGATACATAACAATGCAGTTTAACGAGAGGTTTCTGTGGTAACCTGAGACCGAGAGTGTAGCTCGAGAGGTCCGTTACCACGGAAACCTCAAGATCGCACAACTGCCTTGTTCGTGTATGGTTGCTCATGCTCAATCTTTTATAGTGTATGGGCAACCATAAATAGCACTCGTGAACACTGGGGAAGCTTACTTCTGTGTCTGCCGCCAAAGGCTTCCTTCCGTGTTGCCGTGCGCGCCGCCGTATTGCGCATGCGCGAATCGTGTTGATCTTGTTGTTGCACCGTGACGCACTGGATGCAGCACAACAAGATCGTGACGCACCGAGTGAAGGACAACAGCGCTGTTCCAGGCATGGATTTTCATGCGGAACAGCGTTCCACCATACACTATATGAACTTTGTATGTACTTTTTCTTTGCATTAGTCTGATGGTAATGTAATTATGGGGGACCATATCAAACACTCTGCTAAAATCAATGAAAATAATGTCATAGGTGATTTTGTTATTGAGCTCTTACTCACTTTTAGTGGAAACATAATAGGTTGGTCAGGCATGACCTTTTTAATGAATCTATGTTGTGTGTTGTCAATGTTTCCTATATGTTGATCTAATCTCTCCTTTATAATACTGTCCCAAGATTTTACCTGTTAGAGATGTCAAACCGATTGGCCTGTAATTTTCTACTGTTGTTTTATCTCCCTTTTTAGGACTGCAGTGGGCGTAGCCCTGCAGACCACTTGCTATGAAAAAAAGCAGTCAGCACATTCCTTTTGAGTGAGTAACATGTTGGAGTTTCAACACAGTCGCCTGTGCACCCATCAAGCACTCCACTCGTTGTCGTGGTTGGAAGTCACACTGCATTGTTTTGTTTTTCTGCATTGGCAGTCACGGCAGAAGATGACACTCTCAGCTGTGTCCAAGATAGCCACCAAACTGTACTGCACATGTGCAACCACTAGCACATGTGCAGTGAAGTGCAGCGGCCATATTGGTCATGGTGGAGTGTGCTGTATTCTGCCGTGTGCTGTATTCTGCCGTGACTGCCAATTTTTTTAAATTATACACAGTCCACCCACCTGACTCTCCCTATCAGCACCCCTGTCCCGAAACATAACGGGGACACTGGGGGTGCCCAATCTCCATAGCGTCTCAATAGCAATTCCTCTGTGCTTTTTCCTTTTTTTTTTACTCTGTAAAAAGAAAATGGTTCATTAGAAACATAGAAACATACACTATGATGGCAGATAAGGACCGCTTGGCCCAGCCAGTCTGCCCATTTCCCTGCCTACTGGATAAGCTGCAGATCCTATTCAACCAACAGCCTACTTCCTCCTACCTCCCACTAGAACTCATTTATGTCTGTTCCATGCATTCTTGAACTCCCCACTGTTTTGACCCCATACCTCCTCAGGAAGGCCGTTCCATGCATCCACCACACTCTCCATGAAAATCACTTCCTCACATTGCCCCTGAGCCGTCCCCCCTCTGTCTTCAAATTGTGCCCCCTTGTTCTTGCACATCTTTTTTTCTGAAAGATGCTACCCTCTTGAACTTTGTTGATTCCCTTGAGGTACTTAAATGATTCTATTATGTCCCCCCTCTCCTTCCCTTCCTCGAGGGTATACATGTTAAGCTCCTTTAGTCTCTCTTCCCTACCACTGAGGTCAAACTAACAGGTCTGCAGTTTCCTGCCTCGGTCTTACTCCCACTTTTGTGAAGGGGAATCATATCCACCCTCCTTTAGTCCTCAGGTACCACACCATCCTTCCATGATTTGTTAAAAAAGGTAGTCAATGGTGTCCCTAGTTCTTCCCTTAGTTCTTTTAGAATTCTTGGGTGAATCCTGCCAGGTCCCATTGCTTTGTCCACCTTCAGTTTTAGGAGTTCTTTCAGGACCCTTCCTCTGTGAATGAACTGGCATTGACCCCACCCCGGGTGCTTCTATTGTTTTGTTTAGCTACCTCCCTCTCTTCTTCTTTTGTGAATACTGAGCAGAAGTATTCATTCAGTATCCCTGCGTTTTCACTGTCACCCTCTGCCCACCCCCTCCCATTTATTAAGCCTCATTATCCCTCCCTTGGTCTTTCTTTTCTCCCTAATGTACCTATAAAAGGTTTTATCCCCTTTCTTAACTGAGTTGGCTATCTTTTCCTCAGTTTGGGCATTTGCTATTCTGACTCCTTTCCCCTCTTCCTTCTGCTTTAACTAGTACAGTTCTCTGTCCTGCTCTTTCTGTTTCTTTATACTTCCTGAATGCTGCATTTTCTCCATAACCTTCCCGGCCGCCTCTTTTGAGAATCATAGTGTCTTGTTCATTTGCTTCACACAAAGGCACGTTGCTTCTGGGATGCCTGTTTTGATTTTTCCCAATTTTTCCTCCACCCCTCCTTCTTTCCTGTTTGCTAGTGCTTTTCTGACATACTTTCCCATTTTCCCAAAGTCAGCCCTCCTGAAGTCCGGTGCCCTTGCTTTTGTATGGCTTGACTCTATGGCTGTGTTTATCGTGAACCGCACTGTTTCATTGTTGCTTGTTCCCAGATGGCTACCCACTTCTAAATCCGAGATCCTCTCTCTGTCCCCATTTGAGAGTACCAGATATAAGAGTGCTCCCTCGCGAGTGGATTCCAACACTAGCTGTCTGAGGCATGTCCCTGTAGGGCATCGAGAATTACCCTGCTCTTGGATGTGGCTATAGCAAAGGTGCTCCAGTTAGTATCTGGAATACTCAGGTCTCCCATCAACAGTATCTCCCCTTTTTCTGCCATTCTAAGGATGCTTTCTATCATTTTCTTGTCCATTGCCTCCCCGAAATGGGGGTCTGTATACAACCCCTGTGCAGATTGTGGTGCCCTTTCCTGTCTCCAAAGTGACCCACAGTGCCTCCACTCCTCCCTGTTTACCCTTTAGTTCTGTTGCTTTGATACCTTCCCTTACGTAGAGAGCTATTCCTCCTTCTCCTCTTTTACCCTCCTGTAGATTGTGTACCCTGGTATGTTAACATCCCAGTCATGGTTCTCTGCGTACCATGTTTCTGTGACTGCCACAATATCCAGGTGTCCCTCTTTTATCAAGGCCACTAGTTCAGAGAGCTTGTTACCCAGACTACGGATATTGATACTCATCACCTTCCATTTTTTGATATCCTCACCCCTTTTAGCCCTATCCGTGTCCTTACTGCCTTTGCCTTATTTTCCATCTACCTGTCCTGCTCCCTACTGACTTCTCTACCTTGGTGTTTATCTCACTAACTACCCTGTTTTGTGGGGGGAGGCTGGGATTTCCTTGCTTCTTTTCAGTGCCTCCCCCTTGTCTCGTTTAAATGCTTGTCAATGAAGCATTTAAACCTATCACCTAGGATTCTGGTTTCTGTCCTGGACAGATGCAGACCATCGTGCCAATATAGGCCTGTATCCCTCCAGGTGGACCTCCACTGAGGCCATTGATGTGTTTTTCGCAGTTACCGTCCCCCCATCCAACCCTCCCACTCAGCACCCTGCACCCCCCCAAGCCCTTACTTACCAGTTGAGGTTCCAGTGCCGTAATCTTCTCTAGCCACAGACATATCTTCACTCTTCAAAACCAGATTGTGAACTAAAGAAACAGATATGAAAAGGTAATGGAGACCATACTTAAGGAAAGGTTGGTTGACTATCTAGAGGAGCATGATCTCCAGGATGCGAGGCAGCATGGGTTCATGGGTAGATTGTGTCAGATGAATCTGATTGACTTTTTTTGACTGGGTCACTAGTACGGTAGATGGGGGCCAAGCAGTAGGAATCCTCTATCTGGATTTCAGCAAGGCCTTTGACTCTGTGTCCCACAAAAGGCTGATTAGGAAATTGGAGGATCTCAGGGTTGGGGTTAAGATGTCCAGATGGGTGGAAAGCTGGCTGAGGGACAGAGCCCAGCGGATGATTGTGGGGGGCAGAGTCACCTGGCACCAGAGAGGTCACCAGTGGGGTCCCACAGGGCTCGGTGCTGGGGCCGGTGTTGTTCAGTGTCTTCATCAATGACATTGGGGATGGCATTAAGAGAAAATGTGCCTATTCATGGATGACACTGAGCTCTGCAGGAGAGTGGACACAGCTGAAGGGATACAGAACCTACAGGATGATCTGGAAAAAACTGAGGAGGTGGTTCGGGATCTGGCAGTTAAGCTTCAATGCCAAGAAATGCAACATTATGCACATTGGAGCCGAAAATCCCAGGACAGAGTACTACCTGGGTGGAGTCCAGGTATCTGCATCAGAGGAGAGAAGGACCTGGAAGTGATGACCACTAGTGACCTGGAACACTCCACGCAGTACAATAAAGCATCAGCAAGGGCAAACAAGATGCTGGGATGCAAGCTAAGGGGATCAGTAGTAGGAAAGAGGGTGTTATACTACCCTTGTACAGGTCACTGGTGAGGACACATCTAGTGCATGGAGTTTAGTACTGGTGCCCACACCTCAAAAAATACATTAACCTGTTGGAGAAGGTCCAGAGGAGGGCTACAAAGATGATAGAGGAATAGCAGGGTAAGGCATATGCACTGCATTGCTTCAGGATGCTAAGTTACTATGGCAACAAAACTCGATTTCGCCACTTTCTCCAGGAGGTCTGCCTCCCCTTCCCCGGATTTAGGATCAGTAGTTGGGGGGCACAGCCAAACACAAAAAGAATGGATGGGGACATTACCGTTTGGCACCGTAGTAACTCGGCACCCTAACGCTGGGGCATTCTGAGAGTGGAACCAGGTATACGAGAAGAGGTTGAGGGCACTGAACATGTACTTCCTGGAGGAAGGTAGAGAGAGGGGACATGATTGGGACCTTCAAGTACTTGAAAGGGATAAATAAGTTGGATAAGGAGGGTCTCTTTAAGCTGAGTGGTAACCATGACACAAGAAGGCACAGTCTTAAGCTGGAGGGGGGAGGTTTAAGAGAGAGGTCAGGAAGCACTTCTTCACAGAGAGGATGGTGGAATCTTGGAATGCGCTGCCAGAAGAGGTGGTCTTGTTGAAGACAGTGGTCAGTTTCAAGAGAGGCTGGGATAGGTACAGGGGGAAGGTAAGGATCATGGGTAGGGAGGATGGGAGGAGTGGGGGGCAGGACAGTAGTTCAAGCTGTGGACCCTGTAATATGAGCAGATTAGATGGATCGAATGGTCTACTTCTGCTGGCTTCTTTGTATGTTCACAGTCCAATGTATTTTATTGGGGTTTTGAACTTAATGGCATAACTTGGACAGTTTTGCATATTTTTTGCCCAAATTTTCAACATGCCTTTTTTTGAACCCTGTCTCAGGAACAGTTGCACTGTCATTAGGCAAATCTCTTCGAAAGGTAATTTCATGGTCCCTGCATGAAGTCATCTTTTGGGCAAGAGATGAAAAATTTCTCTGCTCTTGTTCATGAGGTGGGATCATAAGAAGGCCATGTTGAAAATTTGGTGCAAAAATATTAAAAAAACTATAAAGTTATGAGCCTGTGTTGAATTTTGCGACTACAGCCTTGTAACTTCAGTGATTTGTAATATTTTCCCCCCAGATTTTCAATATAGCCATATCTTTACAGCACCTCATAAATGTGACAGCTGTCATTTTTTTCGAATCCTGGCCAAAATGTTTTTTATTTACATCCCGAAAGGTTGTTTCATGGTCCCCTGTGTGAAATCACATTTCGGCCAGGAGTTGAAAATTTTTCTCTGCCTTTGTTCATGAGTTGGTGTCATAAGAAGGCTATGTTCAAAATTTGGTGTAAAAAATATTGAAAAAACAAAAACAAAGTGATAAGCCTACGTTGAATTTTATGAATGCAGGCTTGTAACTTTAGTCATTTTTAATATTTTTATCACAAATTTACAACATAGCCATTTCTTTACTGTACCTCATGAATGTGATAGCTGTCATTTTTTAGCTTCTGTCCAAAACATGTTTCTGCAGCCTGAAAGTTGATTTTGCAGTCCCTGCACAAAATCACCTTAAGGCCAGGAGTTGAACATTTTCACTGCCCTTCTTCATGAGGCAGGGTCTTCACAAGGCTATGTTGAAAATGTGGTGTAATAATATTTAAAAAACAAATTTTCAATATTTTACCTCAGATTCCTTGGCTGCAGCCCTGTCGGCTCTGGCCAGAGTTTGTTAAAAACTGGAGTTATATTGGCTTGGTTATGATCTGTTTTGAAGGATTTTGCTTTCAGCTGGACAGCTCCCTTCAGTACTACCCTGCTGAATCAGCAATGGGTATGAGCAAAAGTAACTGCTGGAGGAGTTGATCCCAACCTCCAGTATGGCAGCAGCCTCTCTCTAGAACTGCCCTGTAGTGCCAGGAATAGAAGAAACAAAGTATTTTCTGTGGAACATAAACCCAGCCTCCAGTAGGGAAGTATCCGCTCTCCCATTACTGCCCTACACAGTGTTAGCAGTGACATTGCTGTGGGACTTGAATCCAGCCCCCAGTACAGCCCAGAGTGTCAGCAAAGGAAGAGACTAAGTCTCTGCTGTGGGACTTGAAACCAGCTTCCAATAGGGCCTCAACCCCTCCCCCAGTGCTGCCCTGCAAAGTCAGTAATGGATTAGCCAATGTGTCTGCTTTCGGACTGGAAACCAGCCTTCAGTAGGACAGCACCCTTCCCCCAGACTGCCGTGCAGTGTCAGTAATGGATTCGCTAACCTGTCTGCTTTAGGACTGGAAACCAGCCTCCAGTTGGGAAGCACCCTCCCCAGTACTGCCATGCAGTTTCAGTGATAGATGATACAAATTCTCTACTCTAGGATTTGAACTCAGCCTTCAATAGGGCAGCAACCCCTCCTCCAGTACAACCCTACAGTGTTATGATATAAAAGTAGTGCCTCTGCTGTGGGACTTTAACAGGACGTATCACACTCCAGCACTGCCCTGCATCACCAGTGATGAATGAGCAAAGACTCTGCTGTGGGACTTAAGTCACCTAATCTTAACCCCTCCCTACTACCCCCAAAGTATAGCAATATTAGAATCAAAATATCTATGGGACTTGAACCCATCCTCCAATTGAGCAGTAATCCCTCCCACAGTACTTCCCTGCAGTGTCAGTGATGGATGAGCCAAAATGCTGCTGTGGGACCGGAACCCACCCTCTAATCAAACATGAGCCTGTCTCCTTTACTACTCCTTGGTGTCAGTGAAGAAACAGCTAAGTGTCTACTGTGGACTTGATCCTGCCTCAAAAGGTCAACCCCTCTCCAGGCACCATACATCTATGATGGATGAGACAATTTCTGACACAGACTTTTGAACCAAACCTCAATAGTGCAGCAGCTTTTTGCCAATACTGACTTACAGTGTCAGTGATGGAAGAACCAAACTGCTGTGGGACAGACAGCCTAAATGGACAACCTTCTTCCCAGTACTAACCTGCAGTGTCAACAATACAGAACCAACATCTCTGCATTGACATCAGACAGCGAGTATTTTGCACTCCTAGGAGATCAAACCTAGCTCCTCAGATGGGACTCTAGGACAGTTGAGGGAAAGCAGGACACCATGTCAGCACCAAGGGGAGCAAGGCTTACAGAAGGTTCATTGGTGGGGAGCTCAGTGATCAGAAGATGATAGGATGACAGGAGGGGGTTGGCCTGTGGCTACCTGGGTGTCAGTCAACTGGGATTTAGACAGAATAGGGAGGATGGTGGAGGGCAGAGGCTGAGGTACTGGTGCACTTTGGTACAATGATCTGGTCAGCCAGTTGATAGAGGTGAGTGGAACCTCCAGACAGGGCACAGATTGGCAGCAGTACCCTCCTGGCCTTTTCTAGGTCCTCTCGTATGGGGCAAGGAGGCAGGATGAGCCGGGTAATAAAAAAGGAGTTTAACAGTTGGCTTGAGGGTGGTGTTAAAACAGAAGTACCATTTTGGGAATTTCTGGGACAGGAGACTCTTCAGGTGATGGACTTCTCCAGAGGAGAGGGCTAGTACTAGGCAGAGATTATTGCTCTAAAATTGATTAGTGTTTTTCATAAAAGTGCTAAATGTTTGTGAAACGCAACTCTTACTCACTGTATTTAACAAACACAGCACTTCTAAAATCTATATAAATCGTTCTATACAGTTAGTATAGTTCCAAGAAAAAAACTAATCAATTGTTAAAACCTACTAGGGCAGAAGTTGGATCTGCATGAAATCTTTAAACTGACTATGGGGAGTTTGGGTCTTTAGGATCCATAGTGGATGGTGAGCAGAGGAAATCCTAATAGAACTCCCCACCAGGGACAATAACAAGGAACAGGGGCATGTAGGGTTTACAATACAAGGAAGAAGACCAGTGAGAGGAAAGTAAGGTATAAGCACAAGCAAGGAGGAAGACAACACAAAAGCAAAGGACAGCAGTTAGAGAAGGAATAAGGGATGCAAAGGACCCACAAAAACTGAGTGGTCAAGGTCGCAGTTAAAATTCAACGCCAAAGGTGCAGATAATGCACAGGAAAAAACCCTATCGGATACTGGATGGCTTATGTGAGACTGTACTACAGAAAGACATGATCTAGGACTATCATCAGTAACTCTCTTAAAAAGTGAGCCAGTGCAACAGATCAATATGGTTAACAGAATCCAGATGTATTGGAGGTATTGTGCAGAAAAATAAATGAACACACACCTATACCGATCCTTGGTGAGACTCATGAGTACTACATCACTTCTTGAGCCCTCCCTCTGAAAAGAGACAAATGGGTTGAAACAATGTAGTGTAAAGTAACAAAAATGATTCAGGGACAACGAGCCAGAACCTGGGAACCTCAAGGCACTAAATAAGTATTCACTGGAAACCAGAAGGAGGGAGATAGAGACCTTCAAGCTCCGAAAAAGTACAGGTAAACTGAAGTGTTACCTGAATACAACTCAAGGCCATGCTCAGGGTGAAGTGCAGAGGAGTGCAGGAGGAACTGGCAAGTACTTCTTTATGGAAAGAGTGGCAACCGAGCAGGGGTCTGTCAACCCAGGGTAGTGGTTGTAACACAGTCAGAAGTTCAAGGGTATAGGAAAGAATGAAGGGATAGTGATTGCACAGAACAACAAGACAAGGTGGAGGATGTGGACAGGACAGGAGGTTAGTACTCTGGAGAACTATGGGTTCAGGAGATTCAGGGTTATAGGGTGTGGGCAGACTGGTTGGACTGCTGGTCTTTCTGCATCATGATCTACGTTTCTGTGTGTATGACATAAACTAACACCAGTGGAACACAACCTCTTCCCAGTACTGCCCTGCACCGCCTGCAATAGAGAACCTGTCTCTATTTTGACACGAACCCAGCCTCAATGAGACACCTTCCCTATATATTTAGTCCTATATGAATTTGGTTCTGAGAAAGATATGAACCCCAACCAGCTGCTACCCTGAATCAGGGCATAGTCATTAACTATATATTGTACAGTTTTTGGTACCAAAAACTACTATATATACCATTTAATGTTTTATCATTACAATGCCAACATTTGTTGTAGAGATTAATGTATTGAACAAGTATATAAACCCCTGTCACCAGGTTAAAAACTGATTAGATCTAGTGGCGGGCAGGAAAAGACAGCTTGTGAAATTCAACAGCTGAGCGATGACATGACAGAATTTGCAGCAGCATAAGACACACAGATATTACAGCAAGAGTTAGTTAGAATACAGGGAGTTTGAATTCAGTCAGCAACCAATCAGAGAACTCAGTGGAGGGTGCACTGCAGTGTACGTCCTCAAGAGCCCTCAGCTCTGATCAGAGCTACCAGTTGTATGGGTGTGTTCTAGCCCCAGAAGGACACAGAAGAACACTTGTGAAGTGGTTGAGACCATCTCCCAGTTGTTCCAATTCATTCCTGAGGGATGGAGAACCAAGCTCTTCAGGGCAGTCCCTGGCCTACTGGAAAAAAAAGCTAAGAAGATTTGTGCTGAGGCACCAGAGCATGTTGTGTTTCCTGTGAAAGCCTGTGGCTATGACCAAGTGGTCAGCTCTGCCAGCTATGTTCCACCAAACTGTTGTATTCGTATCTGCTCTGCCGGTCAGGAAAGGACAGCAAAGTACAGTACTTAAGTTGTGTATGGCCGATACCTCTAATCAGTGGGGTCTACAAGGATGGACATTGCCATAAAACATTACAAGTCAGGACACTATTCTCAAGACTGATTAAGTGTGATATACATTTGAGATAGCAATCTACAAACAGGGGTTCAAATGGAAGGTGTTGATTCCAAATGAATGTCTGGGTATAGATTTGAAACAAAGTAGAGACCCCCATCTGGGTAACAGATTTACCTCTGAGTTCAGTTTGAACACCTATAGCTTTCTTCCGGGCACTTGGCCAGTGTTACATGAAAGTACCCAGGCAGGATTAGATGGAAGTGTACCCTATAGAGCAAGCTCTTATGGGTGGTGAGACCACAATAAATATCGTGCCATATAAATAGTCCAAGTGCTGGCGGTGTATCAGAAATCAGAAAGTACAAATTTGGGCTGAGAGCCAGTGTGTTCAAAACTGGGGTTACAGTGTGCAAAAGATGTTCTGGTCTCCGTTTGTCTGCATTACTGAGGTGTAGCCCGTGAGCCATCTGTGCTATTATTCTGCTGTTGTGAATAAACCACAAAGTCCTCCTGGTTGGACATTACAGTTATTCTTCTATGTCCAGAGTTACTGGTGCCCTTGAAGTCAAACCTAGCAAAATACTGATAACATTTTCCACAAACAACAGTCAAATGGTAGTTACATAACGGAGACACGTACAGCTATAAACAAAACAAAAATAACATCAACTGACACCTAACAGTTACATAATTTAAAACCTTAAAAATGGCTACGACTCAATGGGATAGTTCTCGTTATGTTCATGAATAAATTTACTAAACAGGCATCACCTCTTCCATGCCAGTACTTCCCTGCAGTGTGAGCCATGGGTATGGCCAACAATCTGCTCTGTGACTTGAACTCCAGCCTCAGTACAGCACCCCAGTACTGCACTGCAGTGTCAGAAATAGTATGCTCAAATTTCTGGTGTGGTATGACCCCAACCTCCAAAAAGCGCCCCCCCCACCTCATAGTTCCTATAATATGCAATGAATCTAAAAGAACATCTCTATAGAGGACTTACAACCTCAGTAAGACAAAGACCCCTCCCAAATGCTGCCCTTCAGTGTTAGCCTGGATGAGCTCAGTCTCTGTGAACTACAACCTCAAGAGAGACATGCCACCAGTACTGTCATCGTGCAGTGGTAGTCATAGGTATAAGCCAAGGTCTCAGCCATTTGTTTGAACTTGACCTTTGGATTGGATGAAGAGTGGACCTTGAACCTAGACCATCTATGCAAGTCTTAGTTACAATATTACCCATTCTGCTGTTAACCCCACCAAGAAAGATCTGTTGTATTTACGAACAAAGTGTTGAGGTGATGCTATTTTGTACGGTCCAAAGCTTAGCTGCCTTTTTCTACTAGCACTCCCATTTGAGTTCCTGTTTACATGGGCAAACAAAGGCTGTAACCTGTAGTAAATAAGTCTAAATATTCTGTACCAGTGTGATAATCTTCTCTGAACAGGAGCAGGATTTTCAGTCAGAACACTTCATGACATTGATTGTGAAAGATGAGCACCTCGTACTGGAGTCAACGGCAGTGAGACGCGCCATCCGCCTCCTGACAACACCATCATCAGTAGTCGTGGTTGGGTAAAAGTTAGATGTGGGATAGATCTAGATACTGGCCCCTTGCCTCTAGTTCCTTTCTTCTCAAGCAAATTTCCGTCCAAAACCTTCGACATGATTGCGAAGGCGAAACCCTCAGTATATGAGTCAATGAACAGGAATGAGACTACACCAACGCTGAAAGCACCATGAAAAATAAGTGGGCATAGCAAATATACATTAGATATGGTTCGGGGCCTGACAATCCAGAGTTGAAACTGGGTCATTCTCGACTGGTACCCGGAATGGCAGTACAGAGTTGGAGTAATGTGGAAAATGCCACTGGTAGTAGCACATAACCTGAGTTGAGGTGTGATGATTAGGTTTCCTATAGTGACACTGCACTGCTACTAGAAGGACTGGGGTGTTGTGGCTGGGCTTGCCATCATTGCTGCACTGCTGTACAACTATAGGGTTGGGTTTTCCCATCACTGATTACACTGCTCTGCTGCAATATGGTGGTATACGTTCTCATACTGGTGCTTGACTGCTGTTGGAGACAGGGGAATGGTTGGCTTGCCCTCACTACAACACACTGCAAGTTGGGATGGGAGGTGGGTTTCTTCACAGTGCCCTGCTACCATAGGGTTGGGGTGGGTGGGTTGGTTACCTATCATGACACATGCTACTGTGGGTTAAGGTCAGGTGGGTTTCCTCACTGACTGCTCTGTTACCACAAGGTTGGGGGGAGTTTCCATCACTGACCCGATCCCTATTACTGTAGGTCTGGGGTGAGTTGTCATCACTCCACTGCACCCTGCTACCATAGAGTGGTGGGTTTAAACATCACTACTGCACTGCACACTGCTACTGTGGGGTTCAGTGGTTGATTGCTTTACCTATCAAGACTGCACTGCCCTGCTACTGTAGGGTTTGAATGGTGGAGTGGGTTTACTCATCATGACCCTGCTCTGTCCATAAGTTCAGGTAGTTGGGTTGGTTCCCCATCACTGACTGCACTGTTACTGTAGAGTTTGGGTGGTTGGTTACCTATCACTGATTACTATCAAAACACTGAGGTTGGGTTGATTGGGTGACATTACCCCACTGACTGCACTATCCAGCTACTGTAGGGTTCGGATGGGTCAGGTGGCTGTGGCCATCCTGACTGCACTATCCAGCTACTGCAGGGTTCAGATGGGTCAAGTGGCATAGCCATCCCTGACTGCACTGTCAGCTACTGTAGGGTTCGGATGGGTCGGTGGCTGTACCTTTCACTGACTGCACTGTCCAGCTACTGTAGGGTTCAGATGGTCAGGTGGCTGTATGCATCACTGACTGCTCTGTCCAGATCTGTAGGTTTGGATGGGTGGTGTGTACCCTTCACTGACTGCACTGCCTGCTACTATAAGACTGGGGTGCAGCGTGTTCTCATCACTGACAGTGCACTGGTACGCAGTAGGGTTATGGAAGCCAGCCAGGCCATAGCTAAAGAACAATGGACCAAAATCATAGAGATTTCTCATTAGAAAAATATTGCCCAGAATGCTGATACTCTTGTTTAACCGACAAGCAAGAACGCAAGCTGGAGAACAACACAGACTCAAGTTTCACAACATGCAGCACTTCATTAAGGTGTTGTCTGCATACTGCATTTAAATTGTATTTTTATGAAAGGAGGGTAGCTGTAGTTGTATTCTCTATCAGCCTGCTGCCTGGATTTTAAAACTGTAAACTTGTTTTGTTTTTACTTGAGATAGCTACAGTTATATTTTCCTCTGTGTTTGCCCATGGGGGGAAGGAGGTTAGGTGCAGGGTAGGTCCGTTCCCTGTGCGACAGCCCAAATGGATAGAAGCAGATCCACAAGGATCACTAGAGCAGCAAAACAGGAGAGTGCTGGGTGTCATTGTCCATCTAGGACTATAAGCTGGCTAGAGGCAGGGCTAGGATAGTCGGAGGGTTATGGTGCTGGGAGGGTCTTAAACAGGTAGCTCACTCAGTGACTTTCCTGAAGTCCTGCCTCTCTCTGATGGGAGGGCAGGATCTCTGCCAAGAAGCAAACTCATAGCTGAAGAAATGGTGTAGAGAAAGTGTTTGCTACATTGGGGACTGGGATCCTCTGGGAGGATAAGGGCCTATCACAGTTGATGGCCTGCATCATCTAGGAGACTAAGTCCTCAGTGGACCATTAAACGTTATTTGATGAACATTTAAACTAGCCAAAGAGGTGGTGGAAAGAACTGGGGGAGAGAAACCCCCCTCCACAAGCTGAAGTAAGGTAAGGAGAACCGAGAGGGACTTCAGGGTGTTAAAAGAACCGACACTGCTCGAGGAAGCAGCAGGTGCAGATCGAGGGCAAGCAGACAACACACAATAAGCTACACTCCTTTTGGTTAACTAAAGAGCTGGTGACACGTTCGAACAACTTTAACAAAACACAATATTGAGCTGTCCATTTGCTTATTTCCCATGGTTCTGTATTCATATACATTATTTAGTAGTGAGTCTTTTTTGAAAAACCAGGATCTTTGCTCCTAGAGTTCATCTATTCCACTTACTGTCTTCTAACTGAGATCATAATGCACTGCTTGTGACATCAGATTACTCCATGGCAATAGTTGTGATGTCACAACAGGAATTATGACTTGAGTAAGGCGTAAGCTATGAAGCAGATGGACTCAAATTAACTGTAAGGACAATAATCATATATTACACATTAATAAGTAGGGGAGGAAATATAAAATATTATTTTTATTTATTTGTTATTAGATCATCGGTTTACAGACCTTTGAGTCATAGCTCATTACAAAGCACCTCGTCAGAAAACATCGTCACAACAAACAAACAGTACAGTACATAACCTTGATTAAATACAACCAGTGTTACAGGCATTCATTAGTGGTACGCTTAGTAATAGGTAGATCACATGACATAATATGGTACACAGTACCACGTCAAGTGGAGTGCAAATAAATGGAGTGCAACAAATTGCTCTAATTATTATGTTTTAAAAAGTTTTTTTTGAGCATCAGTGGCTCTTCAAAAGACATAATGCAAAAGTAAATCAGCCATTCATTTATTAAAAAACCACAGCGAGCACACAACCCTCTTTCATGTAAACCAAAAAGTGCAGCTTATTGTGTGTTAATAATGGAAACAGAGTAGTGAGATAAAGGGTGAACAAGAGCATTAAAAAGGATACAGGAGCGGGGAAAAGGAAAAAAGATTGCAACAAGTAGGTGAAACAAAATCACAAGGCCATGTGTGTGATGCTAGAAGTCTTGAAATAAGATTCTGGACCTAAAGACATCATGGCATGAAGCCCAGAAAGTATGACCATTACAATCATGTTGCACAAAAACTGTAAACTGTGAAGCCATATGACTATATTCTGTTTAAGGAAAGGAAAGAAAGGGTGATGCGTTACTGAAGGAAGCATAAGCAATGGAGATAAGAGGCAGAAAGTACTCTGGGGTCTCCTGGAGACAGGAGATGGGCACTGTTTGCTCTGAAGTTGACTACAGACCTCCAGCACAGGATAATTAGATAGGTACTGGTGGAAGCCAGGAAGATGGCAGAAAAGTGGGAGGAGCTGGCAGGGCTAACACAGATGTAGATCGAACTGCCTTGCAGTGGCTTCACTAAATGGACAGTCTGGACTCTCTCTGCAAGGAGCATTCCTCAGGCAACTGTTCAGTGAACCCACTCGTGACAGTACTGCACCTGGTACTACCAGCAGGGACACAGTCATAGACATCAGGTCAGAGACCTTGGGACAGTGTTCCCATACAGTGTTGTTCAATATAAGGATGGCTGTGGAATTAAACCACACAAAACCAAGGTCCTGTGGACTGGAGGCAGATTTCATAAAAGACAGGCAAATGCCTCAGGACCTGGTGGGAGGGAGGAACGGTGAAGACATAAAGGATACATAGTAAGCAACAGCCCAGTATCAAGTAGGAAAAGCAAGAAGAAAGAGACCTCTATTGTTCTACGACAGGTGACTGAAAGGTAAAGGCTAAAATGGTGGCATTCAGAAGGTATAAGGAGACACACAGGGAGGAGGAGAGGAGATGTCTCAAAACAGAGGCGAAATGCAGTAAAAAGTGCAAGAGCACTAACTGAAGACCTAAGAGGTAACAAGGGACAATACATTAAGGAAAGCAAGGAAAAACAGCTATGGTTCTTGATAGGGTGATTGAAAGCAGGAGACAAGACATTTTATAGTTATATAGCGAAAAGAGAAGACAGGGTGAGATTGCAAGGTTAAAATGGGAAGGGACTGTGCAGAGGGAACAGGAAAAGGCAGACATCGAACAAATACTTTTGTTTGCACAGAAGGAGAAGAAGGGAAAAACCACAAAGCTTTAGAGGAGAGTACACTGCTCCTTTTGGGGTGAGGCCGGGTACATAATCTAAGAAGGTGGAAAAAGCAGACCCAGATGGGGTGCATCCAAGTGTCGGAGGAGCTCAGGAAAAACAGCTACCTTGATAGTTCTGTTTAACAGCTCACTGAAACAGGGCGGCTCTGGAGCTAGTTCCTACTACAAAAAGTGGTAGCAGGAGGAGGTCCACATTAAAACTCAGCCTGACATCAGTGTTGAAAGTTAATACAGTCACTACAAGGGAAATATTATGAGACCTAATCATAGGTTAAGACCCAGGAACATAGTTTCCAGAGGAAGTCATCACAAATGATCGGATAGATTTCTTGACTGGGTGACAAGGAACTAGATCTGGGTGGAGCAGTGGGTGGCCTACCACAATTTAATAAGGCTTTCAACACTGTTCCACAGGAAACTAGTAAATAGCTGGGTAGTTAAGTGGGTCAGTGTATAACAGGATGTGGTTGGGAATGGGTGAAAGAGGGTGGTGGCGGAACAATCCGAGGAGGGTGACCAACAGGTGCCTCAGGGATGATGCTGGAACTGGTCCTCTTCAATGTCTTTATAAGTAACCTTGAGGAGGCTGGAAGGAGATACCTCTGTGGACAACACCCAAGATCTACAATAATGGATACTCTGGGAGAAGAAAATGGCTGAGACCTGAAACTCAAGAGTAGTCAGGTATGGCAGCTGGTTCAGTGAAAAACAATATTAGCACAAGGACAGGGGTGGGTGGTATAGACCCCCAAAACAGGAAAGGCCTGGGAGTAGTATATTGGATGACCTAAAGGTGCAGACAATGAGACAAGACAGTAGCGAGGCCAGTGATGCTTGGGTGCATAGAAGAAATCACCAGTGAGGGAGGTGGTGCCCTGAATAGGTCAGGTAAGACACACAAGTACAGTGTCAGTTCTGATCTGCATCTCTGGAAGGACATAAGTGAGGTGGTCCAGAGGACAACTAAATGGTGCAGGGTCTTAAGCCTAAGTGAGACAAAAGACTCAATATGTACACTCTGGAACGAGGGAGGATTATAAGAGACTAAATACCTCCGCGATAAATAGGGCACAGGACAGAAATATTTTGCAGAAGAAAAGGTGCTCAAGAACAAGGGACATGCTGTGAAGCTTGAGGTAAGTAGGGGGTACAGAGTACTTTTTCACAGAAAGTGTTGGGTTCTGGAATAGCATTAAGTGGGGTAGTGAGGAGTTAAACCAGTGGCGGGTTCAAAATGCATGGGATAAATACTAGGAATCATAGAGAAGAGGAGGCTGTAGATCACACAGTCTGCAGTAATATGTGAGTAAGAATGGGCAGACTGAATGAAGCAGTCATATCATATCAATTCTATGTTCCATGTTACATTCATTTAGGGTGCAATATTTTTTATTTTTTATCCAGGGCTGCGTTGTGTTTCCTATCACTAAATCTTTACTATAAAAGCACCTTGTTTTTCACTAAGGGTGAAGATTGCGCAGTAGCATTTTCTCTATGAGCCCAGTGTCTGCATTTTAAAGTGTAACTTGTTTTCCTTTGGGAGGAATAACTGCAGCTATTTTTCCTTCTCTACCTACTTCCTGCATTTTAAAATGTAAATTTGTTTTTTGCTATAGAGGGGAAGCTGCAGTTGTATTCTCTCGCTGTTTGCCTCCTGCCTGCATTTAAAAATGTAAGCATTTATAATAGAAGTGAACAGCTGAAACAAGTTTTCTCATATCAGCCTTTCTGTAGCAGCACGTTGTCAGTGTCAATATAACAATGGGTGCATAACTACCAGAGATGGCCAGCCAAGCTTTGGAATATTGGGCACATGAGGATTCAGGGCAACAACCAGGTTATGTGCCATTTGAGGGACAGAGACACTTCTCTATACATGCCATTTAGTGTTTTGTTCGTAAGACAGTTTTACATCTTTCTACTGAATTTTAGCACTATAAGGAATAGTTATTGTTTATATAAACAACCTGTTTTTCTCTGAATAGTTTGGTTATTAGCACGTGGCTGGCTTAATACTTTAAGCTGTCCTGGGTTGACTCCCCAACCTCCACTTGTCTGATCAGCTGTGAGCAAGTTATTTAAAACAACTCTTACCTCATATATTTGGCTATATATTTCTCTTTAGCACCATGACGCAGGAGACCATTATCAAGAAATGATAAGACCTAAAAGGGTGATAAAGCCTCCCTGTGGGTTCCTTTTACTCTGAACATGTTCTCCAGTACACCAGTGTTTCTAGCCTGGGGTACAAACATAGTTCTTTAATTAGCATGGCAGTAGGTGCAGACTCCTAGTGACAAAGTTATGTCCACAGGACATCTACATGATGCAGAATCGACCACTCAGGTCAGGAGGTCCTCATAGGCACATCAAGAGTGGTGCAGTGAGCCTGGCTCGATAACAGATGTGCAGGCAGACCCACCCTGCCTTTTAGAGGCCAGGATGATGATTCGAGGAATTAGGGGAACTGTTAATTAAAAAAAAAAAAAAAGGTCAGATGGGGATTTCTTCCTGCCATATAAGCCCTTATGACTGAGCCGTGGTTCCACAGCTCAGGAGGTACAGTTTGTGAATGGTGGATGCCTGTCGACTCATCACCATCTTTCTTCAGCTACTAGAGACAAAATTATGAGCAACTTTGAGCAGGTGTGGATCAGAAAATGTCTTCCAATCTAACATATCGCTGGATTCTTTAAGAGAAGTCTCACAGGTGGGCTCCTCCATAAGACAAGGCCATTTGTATTTCTGAAAGACATCCCTTCTTATAGAACCTGGCCTAACTGTCTTTCTGCTAAGTAGGTGTGGAGGTTTAGCTCAAGTACCCAACAACAGTTATATATATTTTTATTGTGAGCCTTCAACATTTGGTCACTACCAGCCACCCGTTACCTTTCAGAGAGGTTATGATTCAGCACCATGGATCACCTGGGTGGTTATTCACTGGAGAATTTCATGGCCAGATGGTACTTCATTGTTTTGGCCATGAGGCCATGGCAAATCATGGGTCTGGTCAAGCTTCATAAACTAGTATTTAACCTCCCCTTGAGGCCCTGGTTGATTCCACCCTAGATACTATTGAAAAAAAATATATTATGAAAAGCTTTCTCCACAAGTCTATACAACCAAAAGGTCAAGGTAGCTGGTACAGACTGTTCCAGGGTTCCATTCCTTGAAATTGGCTCCTGAGAAGGGAGAGCTACTCAGATATGGGTTCAGTATCAGGAAACACTGGCCCAGGCACCATACAGGAAGCCCACCACAAGCCTGGTGCTCACAAGAAACATACAGGCCCATCTGACTCCTGCTTGGTGATAGATTAGGAGGTTACATAAGATGGGCCAGAAAAATGTAGACCTGTGGGGTCATCCCCACCAGTTCTCAAGGCGGCAAAAACCAATGTAATAAAACTTGGCCCTCATTCTTCCTGGGCCATAGTACAGGTCCCTATCAAGCTCAGGGTCCTATTGGTATGATGTTATGGTCCCCAGAAGTTAGGGTTGACAGGCCATTCTAGGTTAAGTGCAGACAAGTTTGTGCTCTACAAGTTTCAGGATGGAGCCCTAGAGGTCAGTCACGGGCTGCTCAGTCAAGGGGTTTCACAAGCCCCAACATCTGTAGTGCCTGCACGCCACGTCATCCATCAGTCTGACCAAGTATCTCAGTTTTTGATACTGGCAACCCTCCAACATAAGACACTTCTTTGTCGAGCATCAGCCCACTGAGTTCCTTGAAGGTGTGATAGTCTGGTGACAATATCTATCCTGATTAAATGACCTGCTTATCCATGCACTGGCGTTTACTCGAGGCGAATGCCTCAGGACTCTAGATATACCGAGTTGCATAGCTAAGGTGAACCAGGAAAAACTCTCCCAAACACTCTCAGACCTTGCAAATCTATGTTTTTCGCCACGATCAAAATGTTGCAGTTCGGTGACTTTGTCAAGTCTGCCAGCTCACTGCAGTTGGGCCTCAGAATGACAGTGATAGTTTAATCTAGGCTCACTTCGATGTAGCCTGTTAAATGGGTTTACTGCTGGGGGTTCCTTTGTTGGAGGATTATCAGCCAGTTTTCCTTTTACTCCATAGCCCGGCATCCTGAGTTGGGGTGATGGTAAGATCTGAGCAAGTTCACTAGACATCCAGTCAGCCATGGATGGAGGCAGTTTGAACCAACTTCCAACTCGAATTTGATCATCTAGACAGCATCTCAAATCAATAATAAAGGAATGGAATAGGTCTACAAACTTCCATAGTTTCCAACCATGATGCAAACATGGTGTACATTACACATAACCGTTAAGGCATGGAGATATTTCGAGAGTAGCCAACCTGTCGACAGTTACCTGAAGGTTGAATCTTCAAGTGGACTATTTAAGTTGTAAATATTCTTCCCATGGGTGAGTTTGAACCCGGGTTTTGAACTCCTGTGCAGCGATTTGTGACCTCACATCTGTTCATCCAGCTGTATTGGATCGAGAAGGGCTTCAGTCTTTCCAGTGTACATACTCGAGAGGACAGGGGTCTCTACCTCAAGTGGACCTTCAACAAGCGTATGCTTCCTCTATAATGTTCTGTTTTCAAGTCTAAAAATAAATAATAATAAATGAAAATAAAAGATGCTGTGGAGGCTGCCTCTTATTAGCTGCAAGTGCCGAGATGACTGTAGTTCTTGGACTTAAAGTATGATACAGCTGCCTATATATATGTAATGGCTGTGTGTGTATATATATATATATATATATAATATAAGTTTCCCCAAAACTCTTGACACCCTATACGCAGGGAAGGTTATTAGGTTGCTGAGGCCAAGTTCTACTTTACAACCCCTAGGATTTTAGCCTACAAAACAATAGGTGTATGTTTAGTGGACATGTCTACTGTCCTGATCTCTGGTTTTCTGGGATTGGAATTGGTTCTGAATGATCTTGCAAGGTTTTTTTTCTACCACCCATCGTATCACTGGATGTCTTTTAAAATCTTCCTCTTAAGACCATTTAATGAAAGGGACAGGTGGCAGCAGTTTCATTCTCAGGTGCTCATTACCTTCATGGGTTCAGGACATAGGCTTATGTCTCCAAGCTCCTCAAGCCAAGGAGGAACTGCACAAGTTGGATTTATTCACCATTGGATCTCCGAAAAGCGCTGCTCATTCCATGAGTCTGATAGTCTTGTTTGTTCTTGTGAACAGACATACAGGATCAAGAAGCCTTTTTAGTGCCCTCGCTTAAGCGTGAACTGCTGTTAAAGCAGCGTTGTTGAGAAGGTACAACCTTCTCAAGACTCACCATTCAGGGCTAAGATGATGCCCTGGGCAGACAGAAATGGTTTTAAGGTTATAGAAACAGTTACATGGTCTCATGTCCACATACAAAACTCCATCTCGTTCAGGTTCAGCCGACAGTTTGGCTGAGTGCTAGAAACGGATTAAGTATTTCTCAGTGCTTGCCTCCGGTGTATGGGATCTTCTCTCCCCACATTTTTGCTGCTACAACTTGAGAACCTGGTTGTTAGGTGCCAAATGACAATAAAGTGTACGAAATAAGTGCCACATACCATAATTTCCTTTCTAAACCTCAACATTACAATGAGGCCCTCCTAGGAGCCTAGCTCCTGCAGTGAATATTATCCACACACTAGGGTGATGTTCTGTTTGTCAAAATCCTCTAGTTTTTCACACAGCCCTCTTTCTTGCTGTACTGCACAAGTAAATATGTATATACACAAAAAAGGATTATTCTTCCGATCAGTCTACGACCACAGGTTAACAGCTTTACTGATGACTCTTGAGTGGTTTTCCTTGTCTGGGCTAACCTCATTGCATCCAGTTGTTGTCTAGGAGTTATACATAACTGGTGATCAGCTTCAGTTTTCCAGATGTGCAAATAATTTGGAACCTGCTTTTAAGGATGGTCCTTCCTCCAGGGAGGATTGAATTATCTAAACCTCGGGGTCAATGAGCCTTGCCTCCTCGGATATAGGCCTGGAAGGTAAGACAGTTTTATTACATGTTGCAGTATGTTTTATATTTGGTAACCTGATTACATGTATGAAAATTTGTAGCTATCATGGTACTTTCTGAGGTTGGTAGTGACTGAGGTTGCTGCTGCATGGAATCCTCATAATTCCCAACATTCCCAAGCTTCAGCTGGTACCATTCCCGGGACAGGAGTGCACTGCACCCAGTTGTTATGATTATCCATTGACAATGTTGGAGGCCGAACAGAAAGAAAATACAGTAAATATAAGTTAATGTCTACTGCCTGCATTTTTAAAATGTAAACTTGTTTTTACGGTAGGATGCTCTTATATTTTACATCTTCTGGCTCTGATAACATACTATAATAAAAATAGTTTGTTTTCTTACTGGTCTTGGAGTAGCAACTACAGATTTATATTTTGCTCACTTCTAGCTCTGTACTGCCTGCGTTTAAAAATATGATTTTATTTTTTCTACAAGAGCCCATTGTCATGTGGTTCTGCTTCATTTACATATTTTGCCTGGTCTTGTACGGTTTTGATTACCATACCCTACTATTACAATATGTTTTGATTAACTATTAGAATACTCCCCATATGCTAGGCTTTAACTCCATATGACCTGCTTTCAGTGAGGAGCCAAGAATGAGTCAGACCCATTCTAAAATACTATCAATAAAACAAGAAATTGAATGTCACAGAACAGATCATTTAATCCAAAACATTTTAAAAAGGTAATATCCAAAAAAAACTTCCTGAGGTTAAATCTTTGCAATGTTCATGTAGCCTTTAGAAAAATTAAGGAAAAACATCTGAGTCTTTTGTTTTGTGGTTATAAAAAAAAAAATACTAATTGAATATCTGTTTTTTAGTCAGCAGGACATTTCACTGCAGTGAGAGTTGGAGCCAACAATCATCACTTGAGAAATGCCTGCTGAGTCATATAACAGAGAAACCACATCAGTATCCTCAGTGTGAAGAATTTTCATGACCATTCATCTCATCTCTGTACAGCAACATTACAAGAACAGAGGCAGTACCAATGTGCGAATATCAGATGAGTTTTAGCAGGCTAAATAAATAAACACAGATAGAGTTTTACAATTGCAACAAACATGTATAACACAACAGATTCACTGGGGAGAAACCATATAAATGTCCTGACTGTGACAAAATTTTAAATCACAAAGTAGCCTTGTAAAACATAAAACGACTTCACACAAGTGAGAAGCCATATAGATGTACTAGATACAACAAGACTTACAGTACAAGTAGCCTAGTAACTCATCAGCGAATTCACACGGGGAAAACCATATAAATGTCCTGACTGTGACAAAGTTTTAAATCACAAGTAGCCTTGTAAAACATAGCGACTTCACACAGGTGAGAAGCCATATAGATGTACTGAATGTAACAAGACTTTTACAGTACAGAGTAGCCTCGTAACTCATCACGAATTCACAGGGGAGAAACCATATAAATGTCCTGGCTGTGACAAAGTTTTAAATCACAGAGTAGCCTTGTAACACAACGACTTCACACAGGTGAGAGACATATAGATGTACTGAATGTAACAAGACTTTTACAGTACAGAGGTAGCCTCAATAACTCATCAGCGAATTCACGGGAGAGACCATATAAATGTGCTGAATGTAACAAGAGTTTTGTCCAAAAAGTCACCTGATAAAACATCAAGCGACATCACATGGGAGATATCATATAAAAGTAATGAATGTGACAAGAGTATTATATATCATAAGTAGTCTCAGAAAACATCAGCAAATTCACCTGCAGAGAAAGCGATATAAATGTTCTGAATGCAACAAGGTTTTGTCCACAAATGTGACATGATAACTCATCGAGATTTCACACAGGTGAAAGACCATATAAATGTGATGAGTGTAATAAGAGTTTTATCCATAAAAGTGACTCAATTAAACATCAACGGGTTCACACAGGGGATTTTCAGGCACATTTAAATATGCTACCAATATTTGTGACACCTTATGAACTTCAAAAGGAAGCTATTTTGGGGACGTTGCGTGTGCTGAGAAGAGCGCTCTCAGCAAACATCAAAGATTAATACAGTACTAATTTCTTGAGTTTTGAATATGCCCTGGCTAAAGAATGGGGTCCATTCTTGCCACGGTATTAGAAATCCCTAAACATTTGGAGACACTAACCCCGGGAGAGATACAGCTTGAACCCCAGAAACAAAAACAATCAACAGCTAACATCTCACCTTCTATTTGTAGATGACCTAAAACTTTACAGTTCATCTGACAAACATTTGAAAGAACAACTACAAATTGTTAAGACCTTTTCTGATGACATACGGATGACGTTTGGCCTAGACAAATGTGCCAAAGCAACATTTGTAGCAGGAAAGTTAACTCGTAAAGAAAACATGAATCTGGCGGAGGTCTGTGACATAAAAGAACTTGAGCAAGAGGGAGTGTATAAATACCTGGGAATAGATGAAGGAGCAACAACACAACATGAACAAATGAGAGTAAAAGTAAGCAAGGAATATTTTAGAAGGTTAAAGCTAATTTTGAAAACTGCTTTGACAACGAAATAAAGTGCAAGCTATAAATCAACTCGCCCTATCATATATCAGCTTTGGTGTGATAGACTGGCCACAGAAAGTGTTGAACCAGCTAGATATAAAAACAAGAAAAATGTTTCATGCTCACCAATTAATATACAAAAATCAGTGTATGCCAAGATTATACATCCCAAGGGCAGAGAGGCATGGGCCTCATTGAGATTGATTACACATATAGATCCACAATAGTGGGGCTACATACATACTTACTGACATCCTTGGACCCAAATATAGTCAAGGTCTTGCATCTTGAAGAAAATAAGCCTAAAATGACTTCACTCATCAAATTAGGAGAAGCCTTCAGAAGGGTAGCAGAGATTGATGTCAATCCAAAGGTAGATAAGGAATTGTCAGCAACAGAAAATGCAAAGAATCAGAAAAAGGAGTATAAAGATAAAGACCAACAGAAAAGAAAAAACAATTGGAAAGTCCATAATTATAGTGGAAAATACAGGGAGCTACTGGAGCAACCACAGGTCGATCAAGCCCTGACCCATGATTGGTTAAAAGAGGTGAATTTAGGCCACGAGATGAGAGACTAATAATGGCAGCCCAAGATAGTGGGCTCGCACAAGATGGTTCACAAAATCCATAGAAAAACAGGAGAAACAGACAAGTGCAGGTTCTGTAGTACAGAATTAGAAACAGTTCGCATCTTGTGGCTGGATGTGAACTACTTATGGCAGAAGGCCTGTATACTGAAAGACACAACAATGTAGCAAGATTGATCCACTGGAAACTGTGCAAACACTATAACATACAGGTATCAGAGACACTGGAAACATGAACCACAAAGATCACAGAGAATGAAGAAGTAATGATCATGGGATCACCCCATACCAACAACCAAGAAAGTGGAAGCAAGAAAGCCTGATATTGTAATACAAGAAAAGAGGACAAAGGTAGCATTACTGATTGAAATAGCCACCCCTAGTGACTACAGTGTGCTGCGTCAGAGAGACACAAAATCATGAAATACCAAGATATGCAGTCAGAAACCAAACTGATGTGGAATAAGGACACACAGATTGTTCCAGTAGTGCTTGGAGCAATGGGACTAATCAAAAATTTTCAGGCACATTTAAATATACTACCAATATTTGTGACACCTTATGAACTTCAAAGGAAGCTATTTTGGGGACATTCGTGTGCTGAGAAAAGCTCTCAGCAAACATCAAAGATTAATACAGTACTAATTTCTTGAGTTTTGAATATGCCTGGCTAAAGAATGGGGTCCATTCTTGCCAGGTATTAGAAATCCTAAACATTTGGAGACACTAACTCCGGAAAGACCACATAAATGCACTGAATGTGGCAAGAGTTTTGCTCAGAAGAAGGACCTAAAAAAACATCAGCCCTTTCACATGGGGGAGAGACCATATAAATGTGCAGAATGTGACACAGGTTTTGTCCAGAAGAGTGACATGATTTTACATCAGCGAATTCATACAGGAGAGAGGCCATATAAATGTGCTGAATGTGGCAAGAGTTTTGGTCGGAAAACTAACCTGACACAACATCAGCAAACTCACAAAGGGCAGAAACCATACAAATGTGCTGAATGCAACAAGAGTTTTGCTAGGAAGAGTCACCTTATAAGACATCAGCGAACTCACATGGGCTGAGTTCCAGATTTTGGAACATGCCTTGGTGTCCAGTCTGTTCATGGTATAACAAAAAAATAAATAAATTGGAGACTATGTAAATGTGCTGATGTGACAAGAGTTTTGCCATGAAGAGTCGCCTAATAAAACCGCAGATGTGGGGAGAGTGTTTATTTTTATTTTATTTATTTATTTCAAATTTGTTAACTGGGAAAGGCACACTGAGCCAAAGCTTATTTCAAGGTGTGACCCAGGGGAGACAGGAAGAACAATAAAATATATGCAGATATACAATATACAGAGCAGTACAACATTAGCAAATTTTAACAAATAACATAAAAGAATGAGGTGTAGGACTATCTGGAATCACATTATAATAAGTCTATACAAACAAGTGTTGAGAACGCAGATCAGTGTCGATATATGGCAGTGTAATGGGAGGGAGGAGCAGGGGACATCAGTATAAATTGTTGAGGACTTAGGGCTGCAGGAAGTAACTGGGGATGGCCTGAGCAGATGCTTTAATGCCAGGAATAAGGGACTAAGATGAATGGAGGTGGAAAGCTTGTTCCAAAGGGAGGGGAGATGAAAGGAGAAAGTGTGTTGGTCGACGATAGTGCTGGCTCGTAATGCAGGAAGGACAGGAGTGCAGGGAATGGGTGGGGGAAGAGGCTGGGGCGAGAAGAGAGGAAAGATAAGATGGGAGGGCATCCAACCAGTATTTAGAAATGAAAGTAAGGCAGTGGGCTAAACTAATCTGCTGAAGGGAGAGAGAGAGAGAGAGAGGGTAGAATATAGGTTGCAGTGGAGAGTCAAGAAAGGGGAGTTTGAAGCAAAGCAATAGAAGGCATTGAAAAGAACATCAGGCCTGGCAAGGGAAGTGGCAGTCGCTGACCCATAGACTATATCAACATAGTCGATAACTGGGAGGATCCATTTAGTAATTAGAGATTCTGACGGACTGGGAGGGAGAGACAATCCTTGTGCCTGTAGAGCATACCTAATTTGGGACAAAGTCTTGAGTGGAGGACGTTGAGGTGGAATGAGTAGCAAGAGATGGGTTAAGCCAAGCTCCCAAGTATTTATAGCAGTTGACTCATCAATAAGGGTGCCAGACATAGTGGTGATCAGGGGAGGGGACGGTAGCCTAAAAGGTTTTTGCTTTGAACCAAAGATCATGGTGACAGTTTTTTTGGATTTCATTTTGAGGCAGTGATCCTGAAACCATTTTGTAACTGCATGAAACTCACGTTGAAAAGGGATTTGGACATCAGCTGCAGATGGATCAGACAGATAGATGACAGTGTCATCTGCGTACATATGTATATGGGCAGTGGAGCAGGCAGAGCGGAGATCATTAATAAAGAAAGAAATGAGGATAGGACCAAGTATGGAACCCTTGGGATACTGGACAGAACAGGGAGAGGAGGGGAAAGGGTGGTGCCAATCTGCATGGCCTGGCATGTGCCAGTAAGTTACGAGTTAAACCAATTAACCACAGTGGTAGATAGTCCAGTTGTATAAAGTTTGTTAATGAAGAGGGGGTGAAAGATAGAATAAAAGGCTTTAGCAAGATCAATAAATATTGCAGAGGTAATGTGACCTTTATTCATAGTTGAGAGTATGGAATCAGAAAAGCAGAGAAGGGAGGAAGTTGTGGAATGACCTTTCCTGAACCCTTACTGAACAGGGGAGATGATATTTGTGGAAGTAAGGAAGTCATTTAGTTGTGTGAGAACAATGGATTTCTGGATCTTGGCTAGTGAAGGGAGGAGAGAGATGTGCCAGTAATTACCAGGGGAGATAAGGTCGCCACCCTTGTGGAGGGGAAGGACCTTAGCCAGACAATAAATTGGGTAATTACAACCTTTCAAGTTCCAGGTTTATTGCAGGAAAACTCCATTGAGCAAGCTTATTGATGAGGTCCTGGTGGACATATACAGAAGTAATACATACAGCAACGTATACAAACACAAATTACAAGGCAAAAACATACATCACATTATAATGGTGAATACAGTCAAAAGGATGTGATTGGTATAATGTAAGCCGAAGTGCGACATACACAAGGGGGTCCTGAAAGTCTTATACAAATAGATTTACAGGCAGAAACAAACGTCACATTATAATGGTAAATACAATCGATACTGTCATTGGTACAAGGCAAGCCAAAGTGCAAACAGTATATGTAACAGTGATACAAAGCGAAGATATACATCGCAGTGTAATGGTAGCTATAAGCAGGAACATAAACATTGATACAGAGAATCCGTATACAGTACTATAGAGCGGAACTATTAGGCAATATGGGACATAAGGGAGGAAGGGGTTGGGGAGAGAGGGAACTAGAGTGCTTAGTGGACAGTACAGTTGAAACAAGTGTTAGGCAAAAGTAGCTAGAACAGTTGGGATGATGTCATTAGGTAACATGGAACAAAGGGAGGCAGGAGGTACAGGGTGAGAAGGGGAACTAAGGTGCTTGTCTGGGTTGCAATGGGGAGAGGGCTGACCATTGCAGAATGTCAGGGAACTGTATGCCAGGGGTTTCAGGGGGACAGACTGAAGAGTAGATTGCTTGCGACTAATCAGCCATCAGGCAGGGGTGAAGATGAGGGGGAGGGTGTTCAGGATAACTGAGAAACAAGTTACAACTAATCAGCCATTAGGCAGGGTAAAGATGAGGAGAGGGGAGGCGGGTTCAGGATAGCCAGATGCATATCTGGGTGTACAGGGAAAGGTACTTGCTGTTGTGACAATGGCATGTTGAATTAATGGTTTTCCTAGCCAGGGCCATAAAAAGATTCACAGAGATGAGGTCAGTACATCTGAGTGTAGATTGGATTTTATTCCAGACTGACAAGATTATGTAGCTAATAGCACCTCTGCCATGAGTAGTGCATACTCTGGGCACATCCAAAAAGACAAAAGCAGATTTCTGTAGTGAGTAAATACTATGTGTTCTGTACAGGAGTGAGCAGATATACTGAGGCAGTTTGTTCCACAGGATTTTCAGCATCCAGGAACCAATGTGGAGCATGCGTCTTGTGGTGAGGGGTGTCCAGCCTACTGCCTGGCAGAGGTCACAGTGTTGTGTCCTGTAAGGTGCATTTGTAATAAAGTGCAGGGCATGGTGAAAAAGTGTCTAATTTATGTAAGTTAGTCGCTGGACTGCAGTTATAAATAATATCCCTTTAGTTTTAACAGTGGGAGGAAGGTGGCTTGCACCAGTCTCCATATAATGTCTGCTGTGAAAAGGGATTTGTTCCTGAAGAAGAACCCTAGCCTCACTTTCAGTTTCTTTGTAAGGCAGCCAATGTGAGCACAGAAGATCAATTTACAGTCAAGCCAGACTCCCAAATATTTAAAGTGATCCACAACTTCCAAGGTGTTCCCAAAGATGGTTGTGATGGGTACTGGTGTATACTGTTTGTAAGTTCAAGTTCAGGTGTATTGCAGGAAGACTCCATTGCGCAAGCTCATTCACAAGGAGGTCCTAAGGCATGTACACAGTCACGGAGATGTTACATAATAAGGCATCATTGATTATAAGTAAACAAAGTGCAAACATAGTTCATGTAAGGCATTTCATAGAAAGAAACATTATAATGTACAGTTAAGGAACATTTGATTTATAGTGTTCAAGCAATGGTTTATAAACATAACACTGGTATAAATCAATAAATATGGTTAGTGTAGAGTGACAGGAGAGAGAGGATAATTAGGAGGACTGGGTTGAGGACTAATAGAAAGCAGGGATGGATGAGGGTTAGAATGAGTAAGGGGGAGTAAGATATAGATAGGAAGTCAAGGTGGAGGAAGGTAGTAGGAGCAGGTAGAGAAATCATATAGTTTAGTCGCAGTATGCATTTTGCAGGCTAGGAAGTTTCAGTCCTGACTTGGACTAGAAACAGAGGAGTCAAAGAGCATGGACCAAACATAGGGGTATGGGAGAGGCTTAATAACAGCTACAAGTATCTTTTATATTTGATGCTGCTAATGGTTTATAGAGATTAACTGAGATGATGCTAGTTAATTTCAGTACAGATTGGAGTTGGTTCCATATAGAAGGAAGAGCATGCGAAATAGCTCGTTTGTAAAGGTAGTATGAGTCCTAGGTACGGTATAACAAGCAGGATGAAGTCTGATTTCCTAAGAGAATATGCACTCCGGGAAATGTAGATAAGAGACATTCGATAGCTTATGAGTCTGTGCAGGAGTATCTTCAGGGTCCAGATACCAGCATGGATCAGGCGTCTAGTGGTGAGTGATATCCACCCAACAGCTTCACATAGATCACAGTGGTGAGTTCAGAATGGGGAGCTGATGATGAACCGTAGAGCACGGTGATAGAAGACGTCCAGATTGCCAAGGCTTGAGATTGCAGAGGAGGTGTAGATTAAATCTCCATAGTCAAGTAAGGGAAGGAATGTTGCCTGGACCAGCCTGGTTTGAGTCTCAAGAGGGAAGAACGACCTATTTCTAAAAAAAGAATCCTAACCTGGCTTTGATCATCCTGGAGAAGTCCTCAATATGGTCATTAAAAGAGAGCTTATTATCTATCCAAATACCAAGATACTTAAAGACGCTGACGGAAGAGTGGGGGCGAAACACATTTCCATAATTTTTAATTTTTGCATTCAGTAACAGTTTGGAGTTAGCAAGGCTGAGTTGCAGTTGATTGAAATCAGACTGCAGCTCAGTGCATGCTTCAAGCAGCAAAGTTTTAGAAGTGTACAGCACCGTATCATCTGCAAAGAAGTGACATTTGGACTTGTGAATGTTATTGCCCATGGAGTTAATATAGATAGAAAACAATAGCGGTCCTAGTACGGACCCTTGCGGAACTCCTCTTGTAATTAGCAGAATATCTGAAGGAGCCCGTCAGCTTTGTTCCCTTAGCCTGCCCATGAGATAACTGGAAAACCAGTTTATAGAGGGGGCGTTCATATCCAAAGACCTAAGACATTGAAGAAGAAGGTTGTGGTCCACCGTATCGAATGCTTTACTTAGTTCAAGTTTATTGCAGGAAATCCTCCATTGAGCAGGCTCATTCACAAGGAGGTCCCAGTACATAAAGGGGACAATATACAATTATCTTACAGCATTTGGACAAGCATATGTACAAGGGATGTGTACAGTGTAATGCCTGAGACAGTTACTTACAATAAATAAGGTGCAAGAATACAGTGAGGTAATTCTTGACAGGCAGTTTGGCAAGTACTGTCCCGAAGGGAACCAATCCATGATGGAAGCAAGACACAGATAGGAGCAGAGGCAGTAAAAATGTTATATGAAATTAGGTAAAATCCAGGATTGCACTGAGAGAACAGACACAGCAGAGGTAAGGTGGGATACGAGAATAGATTCAGGTGAGGAAGTAGCCCGACTGAGGGGCTAAGACTAGAAAAAAGGAGCGGGTGGGGATGAGAGTAAAAGAGGACGAAGGATACTACCATTAAATGGCAGTGCCAAGAGGCAGAGAGGGTACTAGTTCCTATGACATTGGCAGACTACTGGGAAGAGTTTGTAGGTCAGGGATTTGAAGATGTTTATTGAGACATTACTGATGAGCCTGAGTGTCTTCTGGATGAGAGTCCACACCGATGGGATGGCATAGCTAATGGCACCCATGCTGAGGGTGGTACATATCCAGGATACATCATGAAGGATGTAGTCAGAGTTTCTAAGGGAACTGGGGCAGTGTGAGGTATTGATGAGTGCGGAGAGATGGGCGGTAGTTTGTTTAGCAGACTTTTGAGGGTCCAGATACCTAAGTGAAGTAATCACCTGGTAGCGAGGGGTTGCCAGCCAACTTCTTTATACAAGTCGCAATGGTACATCCGGAGAGGTGCTTTAATAATAAATCTCAGTGCCCGGTGGAACAGTATCTCAAGCTTGCAGAGGTTGGAAGCGGCAGAACAATTATAAATGATGTCGCCGTAGTCTATGAGTGGGAGGAATGTGGACTGTACAAGCCTGCATTGAATGTCTGGGAGAAAGAGTGCTCTATTCCTGAAATAAAAAGCCTAGCCTTGCTTTCAACTTGCTAGAAAGGCAGTCAATGTGTAGGCTAAAGGAAAGCTTACTGCCTAGCCATATGGCCAAGTATTTAAAATTTATCAACCACGTCTAATGGTTCACCTAGGGTAGTCACAATAGGTACAGGTGTTGCATTGTACTGAGAGGTGAGTCTGTTGCTACTAGGATTGAAGTAAAATACCTTTGTTTTTTTTTGCATTAAGTAACAGCTTGTGGCTGCTGAAGTTGCACTCTAGCTGTGTGAAATCATCTTGTAGTACATCACGTACTTCAGCTAGTGTTGGTTTGGAAACATATAAAAAGTGTATAATTCACAAAAAGGTGTATTTTGGACTTGATGATATTGGAGTCAAGGGAACTGATGTAGATGGAGAACAATATGCGGCTCAAAATGGAGCCTTATGGAACACCTCGTTTGATGGGAAAGAAATCAGAAACCTGACCACTCGCTTTGATGTTTTGAAGTCTACCTGTAAGGTAATTGGAGAACCAATGTAGTGTGGTGTCATCTGCACCAATTTTACTGAGACCACTAAGGATGAGGTTGTGGTCGATGGTGTTGAATGCCTTACTGAGGTCTAGGAATATGGCACCTGTTGCTTGCCTGAAGGGTCGTACGCGGTGAGCCAGTTGTTGGTGACTTGCTAGGACAAAAGTGGTACTGTGTTTTTTTATGAACCCAGACTGGGCAGGGTTGAGGAGTGAAGATTTATCTATGTGGTCTTTAAGCTGGTGATGGATTAGTTTTCCCATTATTTTGGAGAGTACAGGGAGGATGGAGATGGGCCTATAGTTGTTTAGGTGTTGGGGGGTCACTTGATTTGAATCGGGCAAGATGTGAGTGGATTTACAATGGGAAGGGACCATGGCAGAGGAGATGGAGAGATTGAAGATGTGGAGGATAGGTGCAGTTAGGTAATAGTAACCTAACCTGAGGAAAATGGGGTCAATGCCATCAGCTCCACCCCCTTTTTTGATACCGAGTTTGCCAAGGTGGTCCTCTACTTGTTTGTAGGTCACTGGTTGGAACTGGAGGGGATGAGGAGGCAAGGACTCGTGGGGGATGGGATGGCACGGGGCTGGGAATCCTTGTGTAGGGAGAGGAATTGAACTCGAGTCTAGTGGTGGCAAAATGAGTGTTCAGTTTTTCTAGGATACAGTCATGCTTATCGTGTTTGACACCTTTAATCACTATCTTGGTGGGGACGGATGGGGATGCTTTGTGTCCATCAACTGACTTGATTGTTTGCCAGATCTTGGCAGGGTTGCCTTTGGCATTTTTGATGGATTCTACATAGAAGTTAGTTTTGGCGATACATGGGAGGCAATATAGTGAAGTAGTTTAAGGCTCTGAGCTGCAAATCTGGTGACATCTAGCAGACCAGCTGGGTGTGCATACTGTGTGACCAAGTCAATTAGCTTCCCTGTGCTCCCAGGTCGCTCCTGCAAAAAACTTTCAGCTTAGTGTGCTACTCCTGGTTAAGCTAAAAAAAAAAATATTAATTTGACACATGCATTCCTAGCAATTCTGAAAGCCTGCCAATCAGTCGCACTCTTTGTGCATCTTGCACGGGTCCATAGTTTGTCACGGTTAGCGCGGCATTTAGGTCTGCTGTGAACCAGGGGTGGAATACTTGCAGACCCTAGTTCTTATAAACACAGCGGCCCAGATATTCAAACTGCGCCATTCTGAGGCGCAAGCCCCTGCACTGCTCAAAATAGTTGCGCTGGGGTGTGGCCGGGGTGATATTCAAAGGAGTTGCGCTATTGAGCAACTCCTTTGAATATCACCCCCCAGCCACAGCTGTGCAGTGGAACTTGCGCAACCGCAAGTTGCCAGAGTTGAGCATTAAACTTGCGGTGGCGCAAGTACCATTGCGCCATGCGCAAATTTCCAATACTCAAACGGTGACATGCAAATGGGGCCATAATTTATGCAAGGCGAAGGGGGGGCCATTTGCATCTGGTTATGGCCCCATTTGCATGCCATTTGCATGTAGGTGCGCCGATCCCCGAGGACTTGCAGCTGGCCGCCCTGCCAGGCAGCAGCCGTCGGGGAACGACGCACCCTGCAGCCCGATCGCGGGCAGTATCTCTGTGTCTACATTCCCCCCCCACACACAGATCCCGAAGCCCAATCGTGGGCATACAGTAACATACCCCCTCCACACATCTCCCGAAGCCCGATCGCGGGCATACAATGTATGCCCCACCCACATCTCCCACAGCCCGATCGCGGGCAATAAAGTAACATGAACCCCCACCACACATCTCCGAAGCCCGATCATGGGCAGAGCGTGTATCAACCCCCAGTGCCTGATTGCGGGCAGAATGTAACCCCCAACCCGAATATCTCCTGGTGGTCAGTGGACCGTAATGCTCGATCATGAGGCAGAATGTCAAGTTACAACCCCCAAACATCTCCCTGGTGTCTAGTGTCCCCACCCACCCACGAGCCCCTCACCCGCTCCCCCGCGGCGGCGGGCGGCAGCATCCACCCGCCTGCCGCCCGCCGGGCCTGACTATCGTAGGGCTGCCGCCCATTGGTGCAGAGCTACAGCCAATGGGCATGCAGCCCATACCATACATGACAGTCAGATTTGTGAATAATTCATTCACAAATCTGGACTATCATGCGGTATGGGCTGCGCCATGGCGTAGCTCTGCACATGGCGTCGCCTGGACAGTCAGTTGGCAAGCGGCAGGCGGGTGGGATGCTGCCACCGCCCGGCTGCGGGAGGCGGGTGGAGGGGCCGTGGGGGTGAGACATGGACGCAGAGGAAGTTGACAGACATTCTGCAGATGGACGTGCGATCACTGAACCACCCGAGCAGGGGGGGCTTATTCTGCGCGTGGGCATTGGGGTTGTCATGTTCGCGATCAGGCCGAAATGGTGTTCATGACCCTTTGTGCCATAATCGCCGAGAAGAATGGACGGTCATTCACGTTTTATGCCGCGATCGGCAGGAATGGTGGTCATGTTACTATGCCCACAATTGAGCTGAGTGGGGGGGCACAGGGACCGAGTTGGGGGCCAGCCAGGGGTGACAGCTGCTGTGTTGCACCCTGCAATACAGCAGCTCACCTGTGGGTGGCCCTCAACTTGATCCTTTTTTTTGGGGCTCAAAGTTGTGCAGGCGCAGGTTGGGGGTTGCGCCTGCACAACTCTGCACAGCCCGACTGAATATCAGGTTGTGCAGTTTATGCATGGTTCCTCCCCCTCATGTTGAGCATGCATTCATTTGCATTGCGCTGTTGCTCAGCCTGTTTTCAGTGGTGCAACTGCCTCCTGCTGAATATCGCAGAATGGCGCAATGTAGGACTTGCGCATGCGCAACCCTGTTGCGCATGGAGCAACCCTTTTGAATATCTGGGCCAGAATGTTTATTGGCTAGCTGTAGTAATGTATTATTGATGTAGGTGATGGCCTCATCCACTGATTTGGCGAACTAGAGATCTTGCCAGTGTACACCTTTGAAATCCGAGATGTAGCTGTCAGTGTTGAATTTGCAGAAGATACGTTTGGTGACAAATCTGGAGGAAGAGGGGCACTTATCTTGGTTTTAGGTACAAACTACAACGTTGTGATCACTCAAGTCATTGTGGAATACAGCTGAGTGTGAGATTTTGGTAGGTGGTTTGAGATAATAGCATCCAGAATGAAGCTCTTTGCAGGGTTCTTGGTGTTTAACCGTGTTGGCTGTGTAATGAGTTGAGGCGGCCCAAGATCATCACAGAATTCTTTTAGTGGACATGCCATAGGCAAAATCCAGTCGAGTTGAGATCACCAAGAATGATGACCCTTCTTGTTGATTTGGGATGAAGCTTTTGAGGGTTGTGATTAGCTCAAGGCCCCGGGTGGGGGTCTTTAGCAACCTATGAGCGTTGATAACTTCTGCTGGGGAAATTTGAATTTTAATGGCTAGGTACTCAAATTCTTTGGGCTTGGACATGGTGTTGATGACTGATGTTTAAGGTGTCTTTCATATAGATGACCCCCGCCACTCGAGGGACTATCAGCTCTGAACAGGTTGTAGGGAGGAAGTGAAATCTGCTGTTCAGAGATTGTGCTCTTCAGCCAAGATTCAATGACTATCAGATCTGGGTAAGTGTGTGCCGCCCAGACTCTTAATTGGTCCATTTTGCTGAGTAGGCTCCGTACATTGATCAGGATCATCTTTAAGCCTGAGGCAGCAGCAAAGTCAGAGAGGGATGATAGGGGGTTTGGAGGACCAGGGTTCACTTCTACATTACCAGAACATATAACTAGTAACAGGATAAGTTTTTTAAAGTATGCCTTGCAGCAGCAGTCTCTTTCTTACTGTGATTCCTGCCATGAGAGTAGGCAGGTGAGGGGTTATCAGGAGGTGGTATGAGTCACAGGGGACAGACCATTGCTATGAGTGAAAACATCCTAGTTGAAGGGGCCAATATCAGATCCAGAGCCCAGAGAGGATGCTTTGTAATTTGGCGCATGTGAGGGCTGCTGTAACCCACTGCACGGGGTGGGGGGTTATGGGCAGGAGTCAGTTGTAGCTAAGGGCTCGTGCTGTGGAGTAGCGCAGTGGGTAGGATCCTTAGCTGTGCCTGGGAGTAAGATCAAAGCTAGTGCTAGGAGAAAAGCATGGTTGAAATTGAACAGAAGGGATGATAAGGGGCAGTAGAGAGAACAACTGAACTGCTGTTACAAAATGATTATTACAGCAGGATTGATCTGCGAAGATGTGGTAGTGTTGTGAGTAAGGGGTAGGAGCCAGTGATTGGGAACAGGAAAAGGAAGTAAGATGTGTGTGAGGGCAGGAAGATGAGCAAAAAAATAGGGTTTAATAAAGGTGGCAGGCCCTTTAAGAAGGGCAGGCTGTCCGATATCACACTAGCTAGATGGGTCACTTTATTATAGTATAAATTATATTTCTTTGCTGTCCTGTAAAGTAACCTGTGTTTAACCCTTTAATTAAGGTTTGCAGTTTTCGTGACTGGCTGGAGAGCTCAGGTGGGAGGAGCCAGCCAGCAGAAAGTGCATTTAATAGAGTGCCGGGGAGAAACTCAGGAGAAAGCTGAGCTGGGACCTGGCAGCAGCGTGCTTTCTGAGGAACATGGGCGGGTGGCTGCTGAGCCGCCAGGCAGGAGCAGACCCTGTATTTTGTAGCTTTTTCTTGTTTGGGCCAGCATGAAGTCATTCCCCAAGAAAGTTGTCACAACTACATGAGCTTCCTGTTCCTTCCCTTTCCAATTAATGTGGAAGCTCCAAAGTAAAGCAGCTTGTGTACTGAGTGAAATTTCAGTTGGGGTGTAAAGCAGCTCTGGACTAGGAAGCTGCATTGGCTAAAGATTTAGCCCTGATTAAGCTCTAACATGTGGCGCTCACTGAGGAGTTAGTATTTTAACGAGCAGCTAATTTCTAAGCTCAGCAGCTAAATACTCACAGCATTAGCTATTTGAATTAGTTTAATTTTGTTGCTATTAGTCCCTGTAGAATAACCAGTTCTGACAAGCAGCTAAATTCACAACTTAATCAAGTAGCTATTTTCTCACAGCTTAATACTAGTCCTTGTGGCTGTTTTAACCTTGTTGGTACAGTTATTTCGTTTTGACTCTATTTATGCACCTACCCGACTTATTCTCTCAGGTCTAGATACTTGGCTTGAGCTCTGCTGCCGCCTGAAGCTCTTCGACGTGCTCTCCAGTCTGTGCCCGCCCTCTGTCCAAATCCAGCCACTTGATACCTCAGCTCTGAGCCCCGGGTGGGGCTGCCAACTCCTCTGGCACTCTATGTAGAATCCAGTGGGGGTGACCGGACAGGAGGAGGCAGAACAGAAACGCACTCTGGCAGAGCCCAGCAATGGGCGTGGGGCCCAGCCACTGATCCCACTGTTGCCTACTGCCATGGTAGGGCATTTTTCTTTGTTGGTGCCCCCTAGGGTCTTGGCGTGCAGTGGCCCCTGCAGGGCAGTTCCTTACGCCTTGCCCCACTGGAGCCTGCTGTCTACCCTCCCCCTAACTATGTCCTGATGTCTAGTGCTGCCACTGGTCTCCACCAGAGGCTGCTACTGCATTGGGAGCTACCTGCAACCCACCCGGGAGAGGAGAGGAGAGCAGTCCTCCAGATGCTCAGTCCTCTCCCTCCTCTGCTGACCCCCGACAACCCGAGTCCATTCCTGGTCACTGATGTGGCATCAGGCACCTCAATCCTCAGCGCCACCAGGCCGGTCTACAATTAATTACTAAGTCCCAAGCACGGTGGGGTAAAATGGAGCTGGGGGGTCCAGGAGTAAAAGGCACCAAAATTCAAACAAAGAAACTGAGGCACTGGCAGGTGCAGTGTCTCATACCGATTTCAGAGGGTGTACCTTTGTCTGCTCGACAGGCGGGGCAGCTTCTGCAGCCACGGCTATGGGAGGAGTGCCTGAGGGGTCTAAGCACAGTCCTGGCCGTCTGCTCGGCAGGCTGGGGCAGCTTCTGTAGCTACAGCCACAGGAGGAGTGCCCAAGAGGCCTAGGCACAGCCTTGAGTTTGTCTGCTCGGCAGGCAGGAGCAACTTCTGCATTCAAACAGATCCATATAACATCACTGAGGTCAACAGAATACAGTGCTGTACAATCACACTAATAGCAGAGTAAAACCATGACAGGTAATCACGCAGCTTTAGGGCCCTAAAAACACTTCAGATGAGTGTAACTGCAAGGCTATTTTTTCAGAAATAGTACCAGTACCCAGAGCCAGTGTAGGAAGAAACAAAAACATAATAAGAATAAATAACTGGTTAAGGAAGTGGTGCCGAAAAAGAAATAAATGCATCAAAATGTGGGACATTTTTAATGGAAGAAATGAATCTGTTGTGTCATAATGGCTTACACCTAAGTGGAAATGACAGTAAAATCTTAGATAATATTTTCTATGAAAGCATCAATATTTCACCTTTAAACTGGACAGGGAGGGAAGAAGGGTGAAAAATAAGAATATAGCTAGAAAAAAGCTGTATGCCAGTCATACAACAGAAAACATGGGTTAAGCATCCTGCGGTACATGCTAATGTAAGAAGTCTTAACATCACTAACAAAACAGAGCTAGAAATACTTCTTACAGGCAAGAACATTGACATAGCCACTATTATGGAAACATTGTGGAATGATTTTTCAGGTTGGAAAAGAGAGATCGGGTTATAAACTCTCTTTATAAAGACAGAAATGAAAGAAGAAGGGTGGAGGTTGCACTCTGCGTTAGAGGAGTATTGTATGTAACAACTAATAATATTCTGAACGAAAATAATCTAGAAATACTATGGATTAAGATCACCAGAAAGAAAGGTAAAAACTAACTGTTGGAGTTTGCTATAGACCCCAGATATTAGTGGACAGGAGCATTTGGAACTGGTGAATAATATCTGTAGAAGTACCAAACAAAGAGATTTTACTGTTGGGGATTTTGATCTTGACCTAACTGTAACAAACGAAATGAACAATTTTTGTAAATAAAATGATAATGGATTACAACAGATAGTTAACAAACCCACTAGAATGAGTAGCACACTTTCTCTAGTTATTGCTGATAAAACATAATATGAATAATGTTCATGTATTAGAACCGTTTAGTAATACCGACCATAACATGATACTATTCAGTGTAGCAATACAAACATGATGCAAGGCTACCGTTGCAAAATTATTCAAAGTCTAATTCTGGGGCAATTATTAAGTCATTAAAGGAGTGGGATTGGAAGAAAACATACAATACCCAGAATGTCAGTTTATTTTGATCTGACATTAAGAACAACATATTAGAACCGGAGCAACTCCATATACCTGCCAAACCTATGTACAACAGAAAGGGTAAAATACCTCAGTAGTTTTCATGTAAAATTAAGAAACAGCTAAGAAAAAAAAGATCCTATCAAGCAAATGAAAAAAGAAAATAGTAACTTCACTAGGAGGCATTTAAAGAGAGGTAAAAAGTAGCAAAACCTTAATTAGAAGTGAAAAAAGAACTTGAATTCGGATTGCCCATACAAAGAATAATGTCAAATAATTCCAGCAGCCATCACAACAGCAACAACAATCTATGGGGTTACTAGTTAGGACTAAAGGAAGTGTCTGAACTATCCCAGGGGCTACTACCCTGCCTGATTTGCCACCCAGCAGGTTGAGGGGCCTGGATCAAAGGCGGGTGCCTCCCACCCAGAGGTCAGGGTTTGCAATAGTTAAACTAACTTGGTCACAGCCCTCTGGGACACTGCAACCCCTTTCTTCCCACTAGTAGCCCACACAATATATCAAATTACCTTCACAGTATACACTTACCCCAGGTCTGGTTCCAGCACTGGGACCTCCTGTGAAATGAGATACAGTGCAACAATCACAGTACAGTACTTTAACATAGACAAATACCTCAGGCAGTATAACTTTGCTGAAACAAGCAGCTCTGATTTATTTAGGGAATATAACAAGGACGGAAATCAGGTTAATTAGCTTATCACTCTAATAATCTACCTATGGCTCTGTGCACAGCCTATCCCTATCAGTTACTGTCCCTGGGTACCCAAGCCCTAGTGGCTAGTCCAAACACGTGGCAGCTGGTAGGGGCCCTTTCACACAGAGAAAAGGAGAATTAAACAGTCAGCAGTACAGTAATTCCATTTTGGATTTAATGTGGCAATTCAAGAAGAGCGACCCTGAATTAGTACTCACGACCTCCAAATAAGATAGGGTCCTTCAATGAGCAGGAGCTCACTTGAAAGGTACACAAACCTCTTCACACATCCATATAAATGAAAGCACTATACCAGGCAGAGCTGCATCTGCATCGATGCATGGTACTGCACAATACCGGGGAGAACACACAGCAGATTCAGTTCCTGACAGACCGATATAATTTTCAGCAATTCCTCCAGTCTTCTACAGGGTGAGCCTGGTTTCTACTCTTCAGAGATCCTTTGATTCTTTTCACAGGGCAGTTCAGTCCTAACAAGCTGCAGACGGAACTCTGGGCCTCACACATGTTTTTGACTAAAACTGCACACTGAAAGCACAGGGCTCCTTCCTTCTTCACTGCCAAAGCTCAACTGACCTCCAACTGACAAAACCAGGCACTTCCTTTGAGTTCCTCCCAGTTCTTGACTGGATTGGCTCGTCACTCACAATAGACTGCTGCTGTTGTGGTCCAAAGGCACTGAAGTCTAAACTACATCTCCCAAGTCACTGCCCATACAATCCTCCTCTGGGCTGGCTCAGATTATGAGTCAAGTTCTGAGTTCGTCCAAAGGCACCATTTTAGAGCTAGCTTACCCCACACTGATTGGTCAGTTCAGCAGTTCAAAACTAGAATGGGAACTAGCAGACACAGTTCTGACTGCAAAAGCAGGTTAGACAAACTGTAATTTCATTATTACTCTAAATAATTTCTGGCAAACAGTTACATCTCAGATAGGTTCCTTTGCACTCCTAGTGACTGCAAGAAATGAGAGTAATTAGCAGCAGCTTGGTGGTACTCAATCAAAGAAACACAGTCCCCACTACAAACTAATTATGTCTGCAAGCAGACAGCTCTTAAAGAGACAGTACCAGAGGCTCTAAAAACACTCACTGATAAATGGCTTAAATGCCAAACATCATTCAGGCTTGGAGCATTCAAGCAAGCTCCTGGAAGTCTTTTGGGAACCCCCATTTGCAGGGGGGTTACATCTTGCCTGCTTATGAAAGACTAGATCCAGCTGGGGGATCATTGTGCTGTTCCAGAGACTCTGTAGGTGCCCCAGTATGGCTAGCAGGCTTTAATTAAGGGATACATGGTGAGTATAGAGGCCTTCATGTAAGGCTATATATAGCGGGTACAGAGACCTTAATGTAGGGGGATATGTGGGTATATGGGGCATTAATGTCCAGTATATATGTGTGGGGAGAGGGCTTTAATATAAGGATATATGTGGAGTACAGAGCCTTAATGTAAGGATATATGTTAAGTGTTATTAGGGGTCTTAATGTAGAGATATATGTTTGATATACATGAGCCTTAAAGTAGGGATATATAGGGGGGTTCCTAGGACTTTATGAAGGGCTATATGTGATGGGTACTGGGTCCTTAATGTAGAGTTGTATGTGTAGAGGTGTTTAGGCCTTAATGTTGGGACATATGTAGGAGTATAAGCGCTCCTTAATGTAAGGATATATGTGTGGGTGGTAGAAGTCCTTAATGTAGAGATATATATTTGATGTACATAGGCTGAATGTCAGGGAAATATGTGAGGATACAGCGTCTAATGTAAGGGTATATGTGGGGTACATAGGCCTTAATGTAGAGTATATATGTTAGGGTTACTAGGGTCTTATTATAGGGATATATGTGGAATACATGGGCTTTAATGTAGGGATATATTAGGGGTGCCTAGGCCTTTTCTTAGTGGTGTATGTGGTGGGGACATGGGCCTTAATGTAGAGATATATAGTAAGGTACATAGGCCTTAATGTTGTTATATATGTGGGGTATAGGGCCTTAATGTAGGGATATATATTAAGGGGTACAAGGGGTCTTAATGTAGGTATATGTGGGGGGATACATAGGCCTTAATATAGTGATATTATGTAGGAGTTACAGGGGCCTTAATGTTGTTATATATGTGGGGTACATGGGCCTTAATGTAGGGATATATATAAGGGGTTGTGTGGGGTGTACAGAGGGGCCTTGATGTAGGGATATAGCATGGAGGGTACAGTGGCATTCATGTAGAGATATATGTGGGAGTACAAGTGTCTTAATGTTAGGATATATGGGGGAGGTACAGGGGCACTTATGTAGGTATATATGGGGAGATACATAGGCCTTAATGTAGTGATATATGTGGGGGTACAGGGGCCTTAATGGAGTGATGTATATTGAGGTACAGGGGCTTTTATGTAGGGATATATGTGGGGGGTACATGGGCTTTAATGTAGGGATATATGTGGGGGTGCCTAGGCCTTTTCTTAGTGGTGTATGTGGTGGGGACATGGGCCTTAATGTAGAGATATATGTGGGGGGTACATAGGCCTTAATGTTGTTATATATGTGGGGGTACAGGGGCCTTAATGTAGGGATATATATGGGGGTACAGGGGTCTTAATGTAGGGATATATATGGGGTACAGGGGTCTTAATGTATGTATATATGGGGGGATACATAGGCCTTAATGTAGTGATATATGTGGGAGTTACAGGGGCCTTAATGGAGTGATGTATATTGAGGTACAGGGGCCTTTATGTAGGGATATATGTGAGGAGTACAGGGCCTTAATGTAGGGATACACGTGGGGGGGTACAGGAAAATGTATGTAGGGACTTATGTGGCGGTATAGGTGCTTAAATGTTGGGATTTGTGTGGGGTGTACAGGGGGCCTTGATGTAGAGATATATATGGGGGTACAGTGGCATTCATGTAGAGATATATGTGGGAGTACAAGCGTCTTAATGTTGGGATATATGTGGGGGAGGTACAGGGGCCTTAATGTAGAGTCATAGCACCAACCCTGTGGAATTCCTTTCTTCGTTTCATGAGAGAGATTCCTACATTGGAAGCCTTTAAAAGGGAGCTGAAACCATTTTTATTTAAAGAGGCTTTCCATTTTATTAGATCTAGCTGACCTGAAAAATAATTAATTAGGATTTTATTGTATGCTACGTATTTTAAACTGTTTTTAGATGATTTGTTTGTCTGTATAGTACCTTGAGCCAAAATGATCGCTATATTAAATAAAACTGATTGAATGAATCTGAAACTTGCATAGATCTTAATTTCATACAAAGCAACTGACTAAATAGAAAAGTTTGTCTCTTGTAGCAGTATGAGGTCACAGCGGGATGTACAAACCTACCACTTTAAATATTTATCAACCCCTTTCTCTTCCCCCCTTGCTGCTGCAAGCTATGAATATTGACAAGTTGTGTTGAATGGGGCGGGGACACATTTCAGAGCCGGACAGGAAGTCTGTTATTAGAGACAAGAACAGAGCTGAGCACACGGGAAGCTTCAAAAAGCAGAACAGGATTTTTTTGTGGATATCTTCTCTTTCTAGTCCCAAACTCTGAGAGCAGCAGTTGCTAGCATTTCTGAACAGTGCAGATTGTTGTGTTGGAGTCTGAACAGAGGATCATGAAGTTGGAGGTAAGGCATACTGCTGCTGTAACAAACCAAGTGAGGTCAGTTACAGTACATGCTTTAACATCAGAACTCATTATACATCTGTGCAGAAGATTGCTCATAGAAAGATTTCTTGTCTAAAAGTAAAAATGTAAGGTCGTGATAGATGTATTTATTTGTTAACTAGGTAGGCTGACAGAAGAGGAGGGCTAGAAGTGGTGAGGTCATCCAGAGACTGGTGGTGGGACTGCTATCCATGCCGGAATAGTACAGACTTCCAGCACAATGGGAAGAGATGGATAGAGCACTAGGGGAAGCTATCATCAGGTTGGCAAGTAATGGGGAGGTGCTGTTAACTGGCATAACTTCAGTCTGCCAGATGTGGAATGGAAATAGAAAATTCAGTGCATACCCCACACACACACAAACACTCATGGCAAATTTTGCAAATACCGTATATTTTTCTGCCTAACCTGGCCACTTTAGTTTATCTCCAATAGGAATGGGGGTCTCTTGGTATTCACCTCAGGGCCCTGCTGTGAAGTTGCCCAGCTACCAGATGTCAAGGTAGACTAGCCATCAGCTTGGTCCCTATTCCAAAATGCACCTGTTTTTATTTTTGTATGCCATAAACAGTACCCTTCCCCCAAATAAAAAGCCATGTTTGTGAATGATCAAGGATGCGCAGCTAATTTTGTATTTGTCAGACATGGAATGGAACTGTCTAGCTGCAGTTTCTGCAAGTAGCAGGGAAATCCTTGTCTCCCTTAAAGGGGCTTTTCCTAGAGAGCTCATCAAAGAACCTGCTAGGGAAGTGGCAGTGTTGGACCTGAAGTTTACGAACAGGGACAGCAGTGCACACATCACAGTGGGCAGTACCCATGTGCCAGTGATCACTGTACAGTGCAGTTCAAAGTAAGGACAGGAGTACAGGTGAGCTACACAAGGGTGAATATCCTGGACTGCAGGAGGCTGGATTTTAAAGAAATAGAAAATGACCTCAGAAATTGCTGGGGGGGCAGGGGTGGAGTAGAGGCACAGGGGAGAAGAATAAGGAAGGGTATAATTAGAACAAAAAAAAACTCTACATGAAAGAGGTAAGAAAAAGTAGAATGCAAAGATGACCATTATGGTTCTCTAAGGAAGTGACAAAGATGGTGAATGAAAAAAGGGTGGCATTCAAGAGGTACAAAGAAACGCAGAGGGAGAAGGACAGGGTGGTGTACAGAGCAACGGGCAGAGAATCAGAAGGGTGCAGCAAGGGACCAAGAAAAAGCTGACATGTTAAACAGGTTTTTCTGCTCAGTCTTCACAGCAGCGGGAGTAGGGGAAAGACCACCAGGGAGAAACAAGAATAGGGGGGACGTGGCCATAAGTCCATTTTCAGAGGAAAGAGTTCTGAAAGAACTCACTGCCCTGAAGGTGAATAAGGCTATGGAACCAGATGGGATACACCCCAAGGCACTGAAAGAACTTAAGGAGGTGCTAGCTGCCCCGCCGACAGCTTTATTCAACAGCTCACTGGAAACTTGCATAGTTAATGAGGACTGGAGAAGGGATAATGTGGTCCCTTTGCATAACGTCAGTGGGAGGCTAGCAACTACAGGTTGGCCAATCTTACTTCACTGGTAGGGAAATTAATGGCAACCCTATTGAAAGGAAGACTGGTTGAACATCTAGAATCCAGCTGGATGCAAAGCCACAGGCAGCACTGATTCACAGGGGGAAGGTCACGCCAAACCAATCTGATAGATTTCTTTGCCTGCATGGCCAGGGAGATTGATCAGGGAGGGCAGTGGATATGGCCTCTCTGGACTTCAGCAAGGGCTTTGACATTGCATCACACTAAAGGCTCCACTGATTAAGATGCTGACCAGCCTAGGAGTGGGGTCCAAAGTAATAAATTGGGTTAGAGTCTGGTTAATGGAAAGGAGACAGAGGGCAGTGGTTAATGGCCTTCACTCTAAGGATGGATGAGTGACTAGCGTAGTACCACACGATTCTGTTCTTGGACCACTGTTCTTTCATATCTTCATAGGGGACATTGCAGAAGAACTGGAGGGGAAGGTATGTATGCCTTTTCTGCAGATGACACCAAAATCTGTAATAGGGTGGCCATCCAGGAGGGGTTATAGAAGATGTGCAGAAAATCTTGGGCAATCTGGAGTGGACCAGGACATGGCAGTTGGGGTCCAGTGCAAATAAGTGCAAAATCCTTCACCTAGATCATAGGAACCATGGTGATCAGTATAGGATGAGGGAGGTACTGACAGTCACTAGGCAGGAAAAGAACTATGGAGTTACAAGATCTCAAGGTGGCAGTGAGGTGTGACAAGCCTGTGTGCATGGCTGGATGGATGCCGAGGTGCATAGTTTAGGAATCTCCGGCAGGAGGAGGGAGGTGGAACTGGCATTGTATTGCTCCCTGGCATGACCTTACCTGGAGTACTGGGTCCAGGTTTTGAGACTGCATCTCACAAAGGATATAGATAGGGTGGAAGCTGTCCAAAGGAGGGCAAACAAAATGGTGCAGTGTTTGCATGGGAAGTCGGGTGAGGAAAGGCGGAGGGATCTCAACATGTGCAGTCTGGAAGAGAGGTAGAGAGCTGATATGATCAAGACCTGAAAGTATCTCATAGGAGCAAACGGTACATGTGAGAGTCTTTTTAAATGAGGGTGAGTACCAGGACCAGGGCATGCGATAAAGTGGGAGGGGTTGCATTCAGGAGAGATGGAGGAAATATTTATTCACAGACTGCCAGCAGAAGTGGTGGAGGCTGGAATAGTGGGGGTCTTCAAGCATGCATAGGATAAAATAGGGGTATAGTAGAACATAGGGAGGGAGGGAGGGTCACGGAGACCAGTTAGGGTTTATGGAGACAGACTAGGCAGAGACCATCTGAGCAGACTGGGTGGGCCAAGCAATCCTTTTCTGATGAATTCTGTTTCTCTGTTTCACTGCAACCAGGATCCTTTTTTCAGCAGAGACCAGTGTGTATAAAGTACACAGTAGAACAATATGATACAGAAACATAATTACACAAAGTGTATAATGCAGTTGTAAGGCAATCATTACACTGGTTAAAACATACACTCTTTCAGATAATCAATAAATATTTGTGTAACCCCCACCACCCTGCAAGCAGCTTGGGACTTAGTACTATTCCTGGCTTGGCCAGGTAGTCCTAACAAGGGCTAAGTTAATGTGCATGGCTTTTGACTAGGCCCTTAAAGGACGCCTAAACAGAGATTTGTGGGGGCCAGTGGTTTTTACAAGTCCTCTCATACAAATGTAGACCAAGGATAGCTATAATAGGTCATATACAATATTTACCTCTAGTGTTTGATGTTTACTTTGTTCTGTCCCATTTCAAACGTTGTGGGGAGTGTAAATACCTCCCTTTCAGGTGACACAGCGACCAACCTGCATGACTACATGGATGGGGGAGCATGGCCCAGGGTACTCCCATGTCTAGGGGTATATGGTGGTACTGCAGCAGTTGGTGGATGTAGGCACTTAGACAGTGGAACAAAATGCACTGGACTTCAAGCTGACATTACAAGAGGGCTTCACGTCAAAGTTTATTTGCACAAAAAGTTATCCCCAGCCCAGAGACCCCAGTTAATTAGCTCATACACAATTCATTAAGTTAATTCAGTTTTCCTGAGTAGCCATTTCACCCCTTGTCTGACTACATGGCATACTTGCCTGCATTGCAGCTACCTGCAGTAGCACATTCCGTCCGTTCCTTGCCCACAACAACCCTCCCACAGAGAATGGTATCTGACATTTTTTGTCCTTTTGGATTGATATGCAAGGTGCTTATGGATGGCTAATCTGTACTTCTCAGGTAACACAGAGCCTGGGGATTCCCAGATCCCCATTCTATGCTAAAACTTATCTTCTCTGCTCTTTCTTCTGTTGGTGCTACCTGCACACATGGAACATTACTTGTTATGGAACATGGCACATTAGCAAGGCGCCCAATAATAACGGGGCATTTTCGCCTAAGGAATCTTTCAGGTGGGCACTCACCTTGCTGGCCTCTGTTGCTCTATTACATTTTTGGCCAGCATGGCTCACTTAGCATTGCCCACACCACTCTCTCCATGCCTACCCAGGTGCACCCTTCAACCTATAGTACCTTCAGAGATGTCATTCCAGTGAAGCAGGCCATGGGCACCCCTAGCCCTGCTCTGGGACTCCCCACATACATTATGGATATGAGTCTCCTACCTGGCTCCTGCTAACTCTGTGCAGTACCTGCTTCACTTGTTTCTTGGGTTCTCAAGGGCCCAAGGATGCTAGTCTCTGGGGTCAACCTTACACCATGATGGCCACAATAAACTTCGGGGGGGACCTGCCTCACGCTTGAACACCATCAGGAAATGTCCCTGGAGGGGAACACCCCCTGGTTCTCACACTCTTCAATGGCCTTCTAAAGTCCCAAACTATGGGAAAAGCACAAGATCCCCACCTACAAGTCCCAGTGGCATGGGGCATGCTCTGAGTACCTGGCAGCCTCCATGTCATACTCAGTGTTACACTGATGTGTTCACTCTGGTACTATGTCTAGGACTTTGTGCCACTTTCTTTCTTTAATAGTGACTGTCATGCATGTTTTCAGATGGGAGCATACCTTGGTGGACTCCTGTGCCCCTGGCCAGAGTCCTGTAGTCGGCCACTAGGGAGGCATGTCTTGTGCCGCCCCCCACTAAGCATGCAGAAGTATCCCTAACACCCCAGCACCCTGCTGAAAGTGCTTGGTTGCCCCTTTTAGACAGCACTTGTACCTCAGGTGTTCCAGCTCACCCCTTACCTCTACTGCAGGGTGAGTACTCAGTGAGGGCACTTGAGTGTCCACTTCCTGCAAGCTTCCTGGCATCTAGCTGTTTCTTCCCCAGAGAACAAAATCCTAGCTCTAAGAACACAGAATCTCAAGAATGCTGGCACCATGTATACTTTCTATAGCCCCTTCTATATCAGCTTCATCCACAGATGAAGATGTGAGCACCATTCCTTACTGACCACATATCACGGTATAACAACCACCTGCCCGTTTTGTAAGGAGGAGTTTGTTACATAAGCAATAAGACATGATGGGAAGTGGTTATCATAGAGAAATAGAAAATACAGATTTCATAGCAGATGGGGACCGCTTAGCCCACCAGTGTGCCCATTTTTACCTATATTATCACTGCAGTACTTTCTCCTCCCCTTCCTTTCCAGTATGATTCCTTTGTGGCTATCCTACGTATTCTTGAACCCCATCACTGTTTTCAACCCCACTACCTCTACTGGTAGGCTGTTCCAGGAATCCGCCATTTTTTTCTATGAAGACCTATTTCCTTACATCTCTTCTGAATGTTCCCCCTCCAGCTTAATAGCATGTCCCCTTGTTCTTGAGCACCTCTTTCTCTGAAAAAAAAAAAACACTTCCCTCCTGTGCCTTTATTACCCCTGTGAGGTGTGAAAAGTCTCTGTCATTTCCCTTCTCTCCCACTTCTCTTCCAGGGTGTATATATTGTGGTCCTTTAGTCTTTCCTCATAGAGCTTTTGACGCAGACCCTGCACCATTTTAGTTGCCCTCCTCTGGACCACCTCTACTCTGTCTATGTCCTTTTTGAGATGTGGTTTCCAGAACTGGACACAGTACTCTAGGTGGGGTCTTACCAGCTATCTATGCAGCGGCAACACCACTTCCCTCTTTCTGCTAGTGATACCCTTCCCTGTGCACTCCAGCATCCCACTAGCCCTCCCTACTGTCTGGTTACACTGCCTGGCTACCTTTAGTTCATCCAGTATGATTACCCCTGGGTCTTTTAACTGCTTGGTGGTTGTCAGTATCTCTCCACTCATTTTGTACTCCGGCCCTGGGTTTCTGTGCCCCAAGTACATTATTTTGCACTTTTTTGCATTGAAGCCTAGCTGTCATACCCTTGACCACTCCTCCAGTTTTCTCAAGTCGCTGCTCATCCTTTCCACTCCCCCTTGGAGTGTCCATCCTACTGCAGAGTTTGATGTCATCCACAAAGAGGCAGACCCTCACTTCAAGCTGCTCTGCAGTGTCACTTATAAAGACATTAAAGAGGACCAGTCCCAGCACTGATGCCTGAGGCATCCCGTTAGTCACCCTCCCTTCCTTGAAGTAAACTCCCATTTACAACCACCCCCGTTGCCTATCCCCTAACCAGTTTCTTATCCAGTTTAGAACTTTTCAGCTCACTCTTAAGCTACCCAGCTTACTTACTAGTCTTCTATGTGTAGCCGTGTTGAATGCTGTACTGAAATCTAGGTAGGCCACGTCCACCGTCTCACCCTGATCTAATTTCTTTGTTACCCAGTCAAAGAAATCTACCAGACTCATTTGGCATGACCTCCCCCCTTGACACTATGCTGCCACTGGTATTGTAACCCATTGGATTCAAGATATTCCACAATCCTTTCCTTCAGCAGTGATTCCATTAATTTTCCTACCACTGATGTCCGGCTGACTGGCCTATAATTTCCAGCCTCCTCCCCGCTACCACTTCTGTGAAGTGGGACTACATCTGCCTTCCTCCAATCCTCTGGAACTGCTCCTGTTTCCAGTGAGCTGTTAAACAGGACTGCCGGAGGTGCAGCCAGTACCTCCCTGAGCTCTCTCAATAAAGGACTAGTGGCTACCTCCCTCTAATACTTCTGTTACTTTTTTATGGTCCTTCCCCTTCTCTTTCCTCTGTGAAAACTGAACAAAAGTATTTGCTCAGAATGTCTGCCTTTTCCTGGTCCCCCTCTGCACGGCCCCCTCCCTTTCCCTTTTTAACACTGCAATCCCACCCTCATCTTCCTCTTTTTACTTACATACCTAAAAAGTGTCTTGCCTCCCTTCCTTACCTGCTGTGCTATTCTCTCAAAATTTTTTGCCTTTGTTCTCCTTACTGCATTCCCTACTTCCCCAATACATCTTCTTATCCTCCTCCCTCTGCATCTCCATATACCTTCTGAATGCTATCAATTATGGGGGAATCTAAAGGCAGACTAGATGATTATTGTTAAAAAAAAATATATAACATATGCGGCTGCTCCCTTTGAGTTAAGGGTGGGCTATTGTGGGGCATGTGCTCTCCTTGGCCTGTACAAGACTATAAGACCATGGGACCATATAGTCATCTAACCTTCCTCTTCCCCTTTCTTAGTCCCAAATCTATCCTTCTCACAATGGAATATCCCATCTGAAGTTGCTTCATCCTTCTCTGGGGTCCTCTATCACCCTTCTTGAGGGGCCCCGCATCCTCCTTGATGACTTCCGTGGTTGCCTTCTCCTGGCAGCCGTACCCTGTCAGTGTGGTGTAGGAATTTTGTAGTGGTACCCATTGTGCCTTTGTCCTACCACCTGCACCTTTCCAGAGCCCACCATAGTTCAGCCGTTCCTCACTGGTAGCCTCTGGGTGGGGAAGAGGTGCACTGAATCCTAGCCTACTTGGCCTGGATTCTAGCGACCTCCTCCCTCAACTCGGAGAGGTATATACAGATGGGGCATCACCCTAGTCTCCAGAAGGTCTCTTTGAAAACTGCTATCCCAAAGTCTCTGCACTGCATCACTGCCAGCATTCTCAACTTCTGTTCTCGTTCTCCCTGTGTTACATGGAAATACTTTTGTACCCTTTCTCCTGATGGGATGTTTCTAGTTTTCCCTTTTTCTTTGTCTCTATTTGTGTTCTCTGTGCCTCGTTTAAATCTCTTTATACTCTTATCCTAGATATGGTGTTGCTCCTGTTCTGTAGTTTGGCCTACCTCTGACTTTCTGTCCTTCCCAACAGTGACTATTACACAGTTGTGATTAGGTGCCTTGCTTTGGTAAACTGGCAGAGTACCCTATATCCTTGCTTCCTCCTGCTGATACCTAAGACACCAGTAACCTGTTCCACTGCTTTGCTGTTACACTCACTCGCTGGGGCACAAATGTGCTGGACATGTTAGAGTGGAAGTGCTTTTATAGTGCTAAGAAAGCACTAAGCCTCTGTCAGCTCCACACCTCAGTTACACACCTGATTCACAAGGCTTACTGAATGTACTCTGCCCCAAGATTTATCTCCTGAGCTATTTTCCCAAAACTGTCACAGCTTTAAAGACAAGCTTCAGAGTGCCCCAAACACTGCCTATATATCTGTTTTTTTAAACGTACCCTGCTACTTTCAGTATGAAGATGTAGCCACCCCTCTCCACCATCTAGTGATCTGATTGAAATTTAGGGGATGGAGGCACCTGTCAGTGGTACAAACACTTCCAGAGCAGCAATGAAAGATGGCACATACCTGGGTGTAGATCATAGGTCCCACAGTAGTCGCTGACGTGGCCAAATAGCAGGGTGCAGGCAGGCAAATCTCAAGCTGTAGTGGGCAAGATGGTCACATAGCAGGCAGTGTTAACTTTGTATAAAAATGGAAGCCACACTGGAGTAAAATTCAACAACAGCAAATCAATTTATTAAAGCCCAACAAAAAAAAAAAAATCATATGGTTTTCTGAAGCTGGGGCCATGGCAAGAGAAGGGAGACAAGCAATTCTGTGGCACAGAGCCATGTCACCAATCTTGTGGGTGAGCTGGCTGTGATGCTAGGTCCTCACAGAGCCGAGGGGCTCAGAATGTGATTTGGAAGCAGCACTGCACAGGCCGATCTCTTCTGTTTCTCAGCCTACCAACCCCGCTGCTCGAACACAAAGGCCTTTTGCTCCTCACCCTACAAAACGTGGTGGCATATCACAAACTGCAACACTTTCCTTAATTTCCATCCATCCTGCAACACAGGGCCCAAGTAACCCGGGCCCCTGGCATTCCCGGACCTAGATAAAAAACAGGCAATCTGAGGGATGCAGCGGGCACTATAAATGACTCCCTTTCAGCTGCCCACATGGTACAGAGTGCCACATGGGTACAAGAAAATGGGCTGCCACCACCACCATCCCCGTGATGCAAGCTGCCACCACTGCATTGCCCCCACTGCATCACTAGGTCTCAGGTTTTCTGAACTGGGCCCAGGTGGGCTCCAAAACTCCCCAGACTGTGACTCTGCTCAATTGGGCTCAGACTGGATGCACTGCAGATTCCTCAAACTGCCCTCAAACCCCATCCGAGCAGACTACACAGCCAAGCCACAGAGCCCCAGCCCGCACTGGATGTTCCTGTCTCTCTTTCTCCTGCTAGCCTCCCCAAACAAGAGCAAAACCTACAGGAAGATCTGGAAAAGCTGGGAGAGGTGATCCAGGATCTGGCAGCTTGGCTTCAATGCCAAGAAATGCAAAGTTATGCATATTGGAGCCAAGAATCCCAGGACAGAGTACTACCTGAGTGGAGTCAGAGTTTCTGCATCAGAGGAGGAGAAGGACCTGAGAGTAATGATCACTAGTGACCTGAAGCACTCCACACAGTGCAAGAAAGCAGGAGCATAGGCAAACAGGATGCTGGGATGCATACCTAGGAGGATCAGGAGTAGAAGAGGGAGGTTATACTGCCCTTGTACAGGTCACTGGTAAGGCTGCATCTAGAGTATGGGATTCAGTACTGGTGCCCACACCTTAAAAGGACATTATCATGCTGCAGAAGGTAAAGAGGAGGGCTACAAAGATGATAGCGGGTCAGCAGAGTAAGGTATATGAGGAGAGGTTGAGGGCACTGAACATGTACTCCTGGAAGATGAGAGAGAGGGAGAACATGATTGGGACCTTCAGGTACTTGAAAGGGATAAATAAGGTTGATAAGGAGAGTCTCTTTAAGCTGAGTAGCAACCATAACACGAGGGGACACAGTTTTAGGCTGGAGGGTGGGAGGTTTAGGAGGGAGGTCAGAAAGCACTTCTTTACAGAGAGGGTGGTGGACACTTGGAATGCACTGCTGGAAGAGGTCATCTCATAGAAGACAGTGGGAAGATTTAAGAGAGGCTGGGATAGGCATGGGGAAGGTAAGGACCATGGGTTGGGAGGATGGGAGGAGTGGGGAGAGAGGACAGGGACATTAGCTCGAGCTGTGGACCCTGCAACGTGATCAGACTTGATAGACCAATGGCCTTCTTCTGCTGGCTTCTTTACATGTTCATATGTAAAACTGCCCATTAAATACCCCAAACAGGACTGGCGCCAGCACCAATACCAATAAATGGGAAATGATAGGAGGAGAGGCTACTAAATTAAGCATCCCCACAAGGGGGTGCTTACACTCTCAACCCCATAAACCATTCACCTCCTGGTGAATGGTGTACCTGGCTACCACCCAGACCCGGGCAAATGGGCAAGACGTGCACACTCTCTGGGCCCCCCAGGTAGGGAAAACCAGCACCAAACCCAACTAGGGACACAGGGCCCCAAACCCCCAACCAAAATGACAGTGCTACAACTGAAAGGAGGACCCAGCATCAAACAGTTACTAAAATACCAACCTCAGAAGTAATACAACAGCAACAACAATAGAAAATAATATTTGAATGCTACGGGACAATAAATGCATTTAAACATTTTTTTTTTCTCTAACTCCACCTTCGTTCACCACACACACGTACACAATCACACCACACTCATCATCTCACCTGCTTAAAAATGTAATCCACCCATAACCCACTTACACTAGCAAACATTTCAGATCCACACTGCCATCCTCTTACCACCTCCCCATACTTTTATGAAAACTGGGGGCACATAAACTTAAAGTCCATATGAATGGCAAAGTCCAAAAGAGCTCCATTTTATGAAAGTCCCAGGGCATACACTATCTTTTCAATGAGCTAGCTAACATATTGGCAACCGTATCCCTCAATTTAACATTAATGACAACTGTAACATGAACTGCAACAGTTTAACAGTGATCTGAGGGAGAAAGAGGAAAAGATCTCACCCATTATGAAGAAGTCCCAAAGAATCTGGGTGGCTACACAACAGTCCTGAGCATATTAACATCAATAAATGAGTCCAGAAATATAGCATCCTCTTACCTTCCTCGCTGTGGGGATAATAAAATTGCAGATCAGGCTTGATAGTTTCAGCGCCAAATGAATCCATGGAGACGATTTACTGTTTGGTGCTCCTTTCCATGACATCCAGAATAAGGACAAAATGCTTGAATAAAGTAAGTCCATTCCAGACCGTGCAGTTGAAAAATGACTTTGCCCTTGTTATAGTTGCAGCTACAGGGGTTCCAGTTTGACAGTTTCTCAGCTGAAGCTTGTCCACTGCTCCCCTAAATACCCAGTTGGACCGTTTCTCCTGTGTCACATCCCATATTTGCTCTGGCACATACAGGTGCTCCTCTTTTGGGTACTCCACCCAGATCCTCCTGCGTACTCACCTTTCAGCTTGCGTCCACTCTGGGATGCTATGTACATTGATCTGGGGCCATCCCTTCCTCCATTCACACCCCAGAGCAGTACCTTACATTCAAGGGGTCATCAAGCAGAGGTCCATCCATCTTCTCCTGGAGAAGAATACACAGCTGAGGTAGTCTTGGGGTGTTGTCAGGCAGTGAAAGCTGTGGGCATCAATAAAGCTGAGGGATTGCCTTCTCCACATCTTGATCCTGGAACGCTAAAGGTGTGGGTAGCTTTCCCGTTGGCAGCATTGGGGGGTCTCCATGGGCAGAACCATAAGGGCTAGCTGTCCTTGTTATACCCTCAGGAGACTCCTGCAATCCAGAAACCTCTCGACCTGAGGAGCTGAAGGCACTGGCAAGTGGGGAAGCAGGCCTAGACTCCCTGGGCCCAGGGGACCTAACAGATTTTCAACGTCTCCCACACCCTCTCCCTCTGCTATGGGGAGGCACAGGTGCCTTCAGCAGGGAAGGGCTGGGCAGATGTCTGTGCCCATCCTCAGCCTTGGTGTCCTCCTCCTCCTCAGGCCTGAATTTAGGTGCCGCTGGCTCCGATGGAGCAGTAGCTGTAGCTGACTTTAGCTCATCCCAGATGTCCTGACTGCCAGTGGATAAAATGGTAGTGGTCTCAGTAGACACAGATGGTGCCCACAGCCATGGAGACAGAGTGGCATCGTATACACGTTAGCCACAGGAGGCACTCCTTGAGCACATGAGGTACACAAAGGCAGCCGAACCACTGTCACTCCTTGCAGCTACACCTCACACATCTATCCGAAGGAGCCTCCCTCCCAGCAGTACTCCAAAGCCAGGACAGGGGCAAGGCTGGCACCATCACTAAAAGATTGTTGTTCGAAGGATTTTCTGCCATTTCTCTGTATCTCAAGGCTGCTGACACTTTCACACTCTCACCCAAAACAGTGGCTGCCTGTTTGATCTCCCAACAACCCTGGCACAGCCTCAACCAAACAGAAACCTCCACGGCCTTATTAACATAGGATTGCCTGTGCAACACTCTCACACATAGGCACCAATGCAAGAAAAGGCACAAAGCTCCAGACAAAATGACACAGTCCAGCAGTGATGCACATACCACCACCCAGGCCTCAGTCCACATAACCATTGCAACGCACCAAGCTTAAGGTACTGTACTGCACCCCAACATTTGATCCCGGATGAGCCCCCACATTGTTGTCACCCCTCCCCATTTTCTTGGGGCCTGATGGAAATTTAGGGGAGGGGGGCACCACTCAGCGGGCACATACTCATCCAGAGCAATGATGAATGATGGCACATACCTGGGTGTAGATCATAGGTCTTACAGGCGGTCGCTGAACGCAGCCAAATAGCAGAGTGCAGGCAAGCAAAGCTCAAGCTGTAGGGAGCAAGATGGTCATATGGCAGGCAGGGTTACATAATAAACCGGAGGCCACACTGGAGTAAAATTCAGCAACAGCAAATGTATTTATTAAAGGCCAAAAATCATACCACTCCTGGAAGCTGGGGCCATGGCAAGAGCAGAGAGACACGCAATTCTGTGACACAGAGCCATTACGCCAATCTTGTGGCTGAGTGACTGTGACACTAGGTCCTCAACAGAGCTGGGGGCTCAGAATATAAAAACAGTACTACCCAGGCCAGTCTCTTCTAATTCTCGGCCTACCAACCCCACTGCTCAAACACAAAGCCTTCTGCTCTTCACCCTACAAAATGTGGTATCATATCACAAACTGCAGCATTTATCTTAACTGCCATCCGTCCTGCAACACAGGTCCTAAGGAACCCGGGCCCTCAGCATCCCTGGACCTAGACAAAAAACAGGCGATCCGAGGGATGCACTGGGCACTACAAATGTCTCCCCATAGGCTGTCCACATAGTGCTGAGTGTCACACGGTTACTGGGAGATGGGTTGCCACCACTGCCATTGCAACAATGCAGGCTGCCACCACTGCATCACCCCCACTGCACCACTACGCCTCATTCTGAACTGGGCCTACTCCCACCGTGGTGCCATGGTGCACGAAGGTGGGCTCCAAAACTTCTCAGCCTGTGGCTCCCCGTCAATTGGGCTCAGACCGAATGCAGTGAAGATTCCTCAAACCACTGCCACACCCCATCCGAGCAGGACTACACTGCTGAACTGCAGAGATAACGGGCTGGGGCTAGTACCCCGGCCCACACTGGATGTTCCTATCTCTCTTTCTTCTGTCAGTTTCCCCATACAAGGGCAAAACCACTCATTAAAATACCCCAAACAGGACTGGCTCCACCCGACCAGCAGGTGGGACAGCCCCAGTACCAAAATATAGGAATGGATGGGAGGAGAGGCTGCTATAGTAAGAATCCCCACAAGGGGGTGCTTACAAAGAGATATATAAATGCAACAAAGATGGTACAGGGATTGCATCACAAGTCCTACTGTATATGGATGGGCTGAAGGACTTAAATATGTACTCCCTGGAGGAGAGGAGGGAGAGAGGGGATATGATAGAGACATACAAGTACCTTACAGAGAGGAACAGGGTGCAGGAATACACTATTTTCCAGTGAAAAAGATGTTCCCGGACTAGAGGGCATGGGATGAAGTTGGAGAGATGGCAATTCAGAGGAAACGTGAGGAAGAATTTCTTCATAGAAAGTGTGGTGGACAAGTGGAACACCCTGCCAGAGGAAGTGGTGGGGGCTGAAACAATCACAATGTTCAAGAATGCATGGGATAGACATAAGGGAATCCTGGTGGTCAGGGGTAAGGGGCAACAGACTTCTATAGAAACATAAAAGGAGCTGAAATGGGCAGACTAGGTGGGCCATAGGCCCTTATCTGCCGGCAGTATCTATGTATCTAAATAAATATAACTACACCTTTAAGGTAAAGCTAGGTGTTTTCATTCTTCTCTTCTATTAGCAAAGTATGTAATTACATTTATAAAACGGGTCTCTCAAGTAATTACTTTAAAAAAAAACAAAAAAAACACAGTTTTTAAAAAGCGACAGTATTAAAGAGCAGATGTACTGCCAAAAATATTAGTTTTTAAAAGCAGTTAAGTATTACCTTTTATATCTGAGGTATTTTTTATTTTCTTAGGTCAATTAGAAGATTGTTTGCCTGATGTTAGTAGATGTGATGTGTGGAACACCACTCTGGTAGCTGACATACTGTAGCTAGTTCTGTTACTCCCTATACATCGTCAGTATTGTGATTTTACTGACTGTGACGTCACTGTTGCTTAGGAACTGCCACTCGGTAGCTACCAGGTCAGTTACCTGTGACATCACTGTTAGTGAGATCACAATGCTGATGATGTAGTGGGGAGAATAGAGGTAGATATGCCAGCTGTCAGGCTTAGAGCTGTTCCATACATCCAGTGCAATATTACACATAAAACATATTCTAATGAGTAAAGGAAAAGGAAAAATACTTCAGGAAAAAAGTTACAAGTGATTACTTCTTAAAATTTGTAACATTTTCCTGTTTTGGTTCCACTAGCGCTTTTCATACAGAATGCCATTGTCTGAGGAGAAATTAGTTCCTGTGCATGGCTATCTATCCATACCAAATGCTAATGTCCGAGGAGAAAGTCCCTGTGTGTGGCTATCCAGTCATAAAAACACCCACTGCCCGAGCAGAAAGTAGTACCCGTGCATGACTATTCAGACAAAATCCTACCATCTAAGAAGAAAGTAGTCCCTGTGCATTGCTATCTATTCTTACAAAATGCCACTATCTGAGGAGAAAGTACTACCTGTGCACAACTATGCATTCACACACAATGCAGCTGTCTGAGGAGAAAGTAGTCCCTGTGCATGGCTATCTAGCTATACAAAATGCCACTGTCTAAGGAGAAAGTAGTCCCTGTGCAAGACTGTCTCAGCCAGTCTTTCCTTTTTGTTTTGGCTGCATTTTCTCACCTGTCTGCTCCATGTTAGTGCCCCAAGCATTTGCAGACGTCACCACTTCCCTGCTTATGTGCCCACATGGAGAGTAGCTTGTGGTGTGGTTGCCAGTTTAGTTCTCTCCGATGGAGCAAGTTGGAATAGTTAGATAAGCAGATTTTTCACGTGAATTCTCTCCAGCTGGAGCACTGCGGGAGAAACGGAATGAGAAAGAAAAAGGAAAGAGCCATTTATTTATAATTTGAAGCAGCTGATCAGCATTTTTTTTATTTTGTCTCCCTGCCTACCCAGTAGCCATACCAAGAATAATTGGTTATGGCTACTGCATCATGCAGCAAGATCGTTCAGGTAGGGCTGGTGGTGTGGCAATGTATGTCTCCTCTTCAATCCAACTCGCCACTATTTTATCCAGATCTGTCTCTGCTGCATATGAGGCACTCATCATAAGGCTATCCCTGCCGTTCTCTATCCTCATCTTTGTTGCCGGGGACTACTGCCACCCTGGTCTCCCCATCTCCATTACCACAGACCTAATCTCAATCATCATCTCACACACATCTGAAGGAGAACTGTATATTATGGGGGATTTCAATCATAACTGGCTATCCCCTTCCCTAAATAAGGCATGCAACGTGGTAGCTGCCCACAACTTAACACAACTCCTCCTTGAACCTTCCGCCAGAACCATAAAACAAATAACCACTTCCTGATTGACTGGCCCCTCACTTCTCATCCTCATAGGGTCCTTAAATCAGGCAATTACAGATGTCTTAAGTGACCTCCATCTAGATCTATATGGTTTGGAAAATTCACAGGCTCAAGGCCCCCACAAAATGCTGTCAATTCATTCATACAAATCCCTGGACCTAGCTCCTCTCCTCCATGACCTCACATACATGGACTGGTCCCCTATAGCCTCCGCTAACTCAGTTGATGAAGTTCTCGACTACTTCAATGAAAAATTTCTCTCCACTTGGAACCATCATCAGTTAGATGCACTAGAGTTAGAGGAACCACCTCCCTGGTCTCCCCTGAATTACTAGCATGCCAGTGGGCTCGCGACCATGCTTGGAAAATCCATAAAGCCACCAAGCTGCCTAAAGACTACGAAGCATACCATGTTCTCCGTAACTCCTGCACAAAAGCTATCTGCTTGGCCAAGGCAGACTACTCCCAGATCCATCTTTCAGTATAATATAAACAACTCATCCAAATTCTGGAAAATAATCCATGCCCTATTCTCCCCTCCTTCTCACCCACCAACTCCCCTGCTTAACATAAACAACTCACCAATCTCTGACCATCTGAATGTCACTGAAGAATTCAACTCCTATTTTATCTCCTGTGCCTTTGCTCTCCTGTCCTACTTACCCCTCCCCCTTCCTTCCTTCCATCCCCCCCGTGCACCCCTCCTTCCTAATCGTTTCTCTTCTTCCAACATCTCCCCCTCTGCCACCCTTGATGCCCTCCTAGCACTCAACCCTTCCAAAGGCAGCTCGCTTGATGGTCTTGATCCCAAGCTACTGTACCTATCTGCTACTACAATCTATGCTCTGCTGTCTGATCTCCTAAATCTCTCTTTCTCGTCTGCTGCTGTCCTTGCTGAAGGAAGCATGCCATAGTCCTCCCATACCTAAAGGTGGACATCCTACCTCTCCTGGGAACTACCATCCTATATCTCTCCTCCCTACCCTTGCCAGGCTTCAAGAGCAATTGGTTCTCTCTCAACTCTCTTCCTACCTTTCTGATACTAGTTTCTTCACACCTTTCCCACTGGATTTTGGAAAAATCACTCTACTACCACCTCCCTACTTAGGCTCACAGATTGTATCCTCTCGGGGATGGACAGTGGCTGAATTACATCCACTATTTTTGTCAACCTAGCAAAGGCTTTCGACATGGTCTCCCACACCTTCCTCCTAAACAACCTCACCTCAGCTGGTCTAACTGACTCTGCCATAAACTGATTCAGAGCCTGCCTTGTAGGTAGGACCCAGTCAGTTAAAATTGCTGATTCGATATCATCTCCACTCCCAATCAACAGTGGTGTGCCACAGGGCTCAGTACTGGGCCCCATATTATTCTCCATCTTTCTTAATGACCTTCCGTCCATCTGCTCCTCTTCTTCCATCCACATGTATGCTGACAACACTACCCTGTTCACCTCTGGCCAGTCTCCATCTGATGTAGCAGCCAGACTACAGCATGATTTTGACAAACTTCAGCACTGGCTCTGCTCTCACCAACTGCTCCTCAACACCAAGAAGACTGTCTCCTGACCTTTGGCATGAGGCAGAGACTCTCTAGACTTCCTCCTTGCCCTCCTTCCATACCCTAGACAGGACAACCTTAGAGGACACCTCCTCCTTTAGTTATCTTGGGGTTGAAGCTGACCAACACCTCAACTTCTCTGGGCATGTTGACACCATCCTGAAAGAGCTGTGCCCAAGCTGGCCCTTATGCAGGAACCGTAGTTGCATACCTCTATAGACAAAGCGTGAACTCATCTAGAAGATGACACTCGTCATTTTTGGGTACTGTGATTTAGTCTATTATGCCACTCCCAAGACTTCTCTGTCCAGGTTGGACACCCTCTTCAACTCCTTCTGCCGTTTCACCTTGGATTCTCCGTCCTCCATTCATCACTGTGACCCTTACCACTCTCTGACCTTTCCCTAACTTGAAAATAGACGTTTACATCATAATTTATTTATTTGAGTTTTGGTGAATGGGTAAGTCCACTGAAACAATACAGCCCCTTTTTCAGGGGTGACCCGGGTATGGATTACATACAGTAACAGTGGAAATTAACAGAGTGGTAAAACATTCGACATATAGAAGAACAATAAAAAAAAAAAAAAGCAATGATTAAATACTTAAGCAAGGTTTGTCAGGTAAGAGATAAGTAGAACCAGAGTTAGGCATTGGCACAAGATAATTACTTCAACAAAGCATTAAGTGGCAAACTGAACATCAGGGGTAGATTAGGAAGGGGGGTGGGGGGACATATTCAGGTGAAGGAAGAACAGGGCTAAAGTCACCTCTAAATTTTGTTTGGGTCCCTCCCCTCCTACCTCTCCTGCTTTCTAGCTATTCCCCCACCCCCTGCTCATTCCCTTAGATTCTATGACTCTCGCATGATGGTAGTCCCTCGCCACTGCACCTCTGTAGGCCAGGCTGCATTCTCGCACCACTTCTCCAAACTTTGGAACACTCTTCCTTCCAAAATCAGATACTTCTCTTCCCCACTCTCCATCTGCTTAGCTCTAAAAAAACTGTCTCTCAGCTGTGTGCACCTGCTCGTAGCACTCCTTCTTAGCACCCTCATCACCTCAAGTCATTATATCACTACATTCGTCAAATGTCTACCAAATATTCTCTCCTCTTTACTCTATCGTCCCCTCCCCAGTTGAATTAATTTGTTCTCTTGCACTTTAGGGACTTATGTCACCTACCGAATTGTACCATGTTGTATATCTTTGAAGCAAGTACTCATATTGTCCATTTCGCTAACTACTCATGAAGCAATATAGCACTTCTTGCTTTCCACAGTTTGTATAAAATCATTTATTGTATTATTGTAAACTGTACAGGTTATGCAACTATGATGTTATGTTCTGTACTGCTGTACCCCTCTCTCCCAGGATGCACCGGAAGACGAGCAATCATGATTACTCAGTGTGCATTTCCTGGAGAAACTTTTCAATAAATAAATGTTATTTTCTGATGTACAATAGAGAGAGAGAGACAGACAGACAGACAGAGAGACAGAGAGAGAGAGACAGACACAGAGCTGGGGTTTAGTCACCACGCTGCTTCCTGGTGTTGTTTATAACGGTGAGTTTAAGAGAGAACAATTCAGAGCAGAGACCAACACTGTATACTGTCTGCTGTCATGGTAGCAGATTGAGACAACATATAGTATATTGAGTGCCACCGGTCGCAAACAGAGACACTGATAATGATGTTTTTATTTTATTTTTTTGCAGTAACCCCTTGACTCACCTTGGCTGTTCCAGGGCCCTTAGGTCTTGCCTGGACACACCTCCTGACGGGGATGGCCTGGGTTCACTGGCTGAATAGGTCCACAGGAGTAAAATGGCATGGTACCTCTACCTAAAGAGGTGATGTAGGATACCTGTTGGATAAATTCCAGGTTACCATCCCCCAGGAAAATGCAATAACTGCCCCCACAGGATCATCCCCACACAGTAACTATACACACTTTGCAATAATCCACAGTACCCAATTATGGCATAAACTAACTTCACTTTTAGTATAGGGAGGAGGAAGAGGTGAAATGGCACAAAACAGTACATGATAACATCAGTGTTACCTCACACTGTCCCACACCTCCCACCTATGAGTGGACCCAGCTCCCCCCCTTCCAAATGGCCATTAGCTAACAGTCTGTTGAGGTGAGTTCCACACCGGGGTGCTGGTGGCCTACCAGTGGACGCAGGGTGATGTTCCAAGATGCTGGGAGGATAACAGTCTGTAACGAACTAGGGTACTTTGGGGCCAGATAACGAGTAAACACACTGAACTTTAACTTTGTAGCCTGGGCCTAGCTTAAAGCTTGGCACATTCCTGCCCAGGGTTGAATTCCCTCTGAAGCTTAAACTAGCTAGCTAGCTAAATGCAGAAAGATCCTCAGAGTCACTGCTCAGAGGTACTTACAGTTTGAAGCTCAGAGGGTTGCAGATAACTTAGTTTTAAATGGTACTGTTCTGGTACCAGCAGTTGGTTGTGCACCACACAGCAGGGTGCAGCAGAGCAGCAGCGGACTTTCACCTGTCAGGCCTTTCACAGCTTTGCCTCTAAGGCCGTTATATGCAGTGTTCACCTGGCAGGCCTCTCGACGGTTTCCTCTCAGCGATCTCTTCATTGGTCTAGGGAGACTGGCAGGCTGGGAGCCCCTAGACTTTGGTAGCACACTGCTTCTCAGGCACACTTGCAGCTTGGCTCTGGCGCACACAACATCTCTGGCTAGAGGCAGTTACACAAGTCACAAAGACTTACCCTCCAGGGGAAACCCAGTTTACAGAGTCTTTCCAACTTTCAGGCTGATCACTTTGACAGAAAAATAGAGAATAGGACCGCAGCTAAGGATATCTGTAGTGCCAGGGTTTGCTAAACAGTAAGTCAGAGAAAGATGCAAGGAGACCAGCACCTGCTGCTGTGTGCAAAGAATCACTTATTTTGCACATGGACTGAATGGATGTTTTTAAGTATTATTTCAGTAAAGAAGAACCTTCAACCGAAGTGCTGTCTCTGATCCAAATGTTGTATTACTAGTTGCGTCAGTCATTCTCTGCATACAGCAGCAGGTGTCAGTCTCCTTGCATTTTTTTGCTCACTTTGACCACTGAGAGCAGATATGATTCTCAGCTGAGTCACAATCATTAGTCCCAGAATATATAATAGTTCACACTCAATCTCTCTAAACTTCAGGCTGCAAATACACAAACTCACAAAGCAGGTTCAGTTCTGGACCAGGGAAATAACTCAGCAGCTAGATTTAGTCTCTGCTGTTCCAAAACCCCTTTTAGGTACTTTGCCTCTCGATTAGCCTCTGGGGCCAGAAAGGCCATTGGGCTCACAGGACAGGCCTCTGGGTCAGGTAGTCCACAGTGGTCTCTCTGCTCTGAATGTCTTGGGAATCGTCCCCCTTTAGCAGGCTTTCACTCCTTTTTATAGCCTTCCCCTAACCTTCCATCTATTGGCTGACTTGTGTGCTCCCCTGTAGATCCCCGGCTCCGCTGCCTGTCCAGAAGTTGGGGATACTTTTTTATTGTGGCTGGATTGTTGCATTTATTACTGGAGCTGTGGCTTCTTTAATTTCGGATGTGCATGCACTCTCCCACCCTATCCCTTTTGCAACACACTGGGGAGGGGTAGATGACAGGGACAATATGTTTAAGAATCACAAAAAGAAGAGTATCTGAGAAGGCACCAAGGGTATCATAGGTGAGTTTAATGATAAGATTTGGTTCTCTTCCAGACTTTCTGGGCAACGCTGCAGGTTTCTTAAGAACAAGGGGTACACTCCTCTCTTCTAGTTCTATGACCAGCACAGGGGCCTTGTTAGGAATATCAGCAGTTTAGACAGTCACTGGCATTTGCTCCTCACCATTAAAGTCTGGTTCAGTGTCCACTCCTGACTCTGGCACTTGTTCAGAGGGCTTTTCCTCATGGATAAAGGGTGCAGTTTCTGGGTTCAACTGATGTGATGGCTCAGTGGTTACAAAGTCTTGAACGGGGTGGTACTTATGGATGGCCTCGAATGATTGTGGATATTCATGCACTTTAGATGCATCCACCAATCAGAAATGTGCACTATCACTTTAAATACCACATTTAAAAGGTGGGAGATAGTATCAGTGGGACACTTTCTGAAGAAGCCTTAGGGAGAAACCGGTTGAAGTCAGTGGGGTGTTGCCTAATTGTTCCCTGGTCTGTGCTATTGCACTTTTTCAGGTTTGCACTTTATTACATTTTTTTGCCTTAATAAATTGTTATTGAATTGATGCCATTTGAGCCTCTGGTCAGTATTTGTGGAGGGTGGTGCAGGAATTGTTTGTGTGAGTTGGCCCTTTCACATTTCCCAGCAGCCCCTCTGTTGCATGGAATCTCTGGGGGCCTCCATTAATGTTTACATTTGGCACCAAGTACATACAGCCCTTATATTTATTATATGTCCATTTTATGGGCAAAATCCACCCCTGCTGATGCTTGGAGGTGCTCCCTAGTAGATCCCCAGTTCCGCTGGAGATACTTTTTTGTATTGTTGTCAGCCAGTTGCACTCGTCACTGGAGCCGCAGATCCTTTAACTTCACCCATGCATGTGCAGACAGCGCAGCATGTCGATATTTGTTTACATTCGCCGATCCATTTTTCAGTGCTCCCTGAATCAAGTAACTGACCCCCCCCTACTGCCTGGAGGTGTAAAAACCATTTTCCAACCAAGGTCCCCTTCACTGGATGGGGTCGAGACATGCAGGACTCCAGTGGCCGCATCCACAAAGGTCAGGCACTCCACATGACCCAAAGCCCTCCCAGAGCCACTGACCAAGTGCACCGTGGGGCCATAGCCACATTATAAATGTAATTCTTTAGAGCAGGGGAAGAAAATAATTTCTTACACTGTGCATGTGTGCGTGATTGAGCAGGCAGGCCAGAAGTCAGTTGGGTGGATGACATTTAAAGACCGAGTGAAGGAATGTGTTGGAGGGGATAGGTAGATGAAGAACTGTCCCAGCTGTAGTGATGAATAGCAGACTACAGGACAAACTGGCAAAAAGGCTTGTAGACCTGTAAATGAGAAAAGGTGCAACAAGACAGAAAAGACAAGTACGAGGGCTTAACTTTTTGTTTTTAAAATTCTAGCTGTTTGATGCTTATGGACAGGGGTGGAGAGTTTTTAAAATGTGCTGAAGTGTACTTTTTAAAGTTATGGCAAGTCAAGGTGTTAAGAGTTTTAAGTTTAACAACATGGCTGCCAGAAATTGTTTTTCAAAAATATTTCTGGGGGCATGCATATCTAGGTGTGCTATGTCCTGGTTGCGAAAGGGTTCCTGGACAGGTGGTTGTCACTTCTGGGTTCTGAACCCTCTTGGCCAATTAGATGCAGCAAATTCTATCCCATTCTATAAATACTGTACATGTAAAGAGCATAGTGTTATATAGGTAGATGGAGAAAGGCTAGAGTGCGGAGTGACGCTGGCACCGTTGAAGCTGCACATCCGCCATATTACCAGAGGATTGAGCTGCCGGAAAATAGCAGGAACCGTATGGCGCGCAGTGGGTGTGAGCGAGAATGCTGTGACCAAACCCAGAGGTGGGCTGCTCCCGTGACTCAGTCCCTCTCACCGAAATCCACAAGAAATGTTATTGAATGAAACGTAGGTGTGTGACACACTGGTCTGACACCACTGCAAGTAACACACTGCTGATCCGTTTCTATAAGAAGCACTATTCAAAGCACGGAAATGATGATGCAGACGCACACTGTGGTGCAAAAAACAAGGTATACTCATTTTTCTTTTGCTTGTATAAGCAGTGCCTTACTTGGATTGATGTCAGAACAGTGTGCTGGGGCCAGCTACCTAAGTTTTAGTCAGTACAGTGTCTTTTGGATCTGGGTGAGAGGGAGCAAGTCATGGGAGCAGCCTACCTTTGGTTTCTGGCCACAGCATTCTTGCTCTAACCCACTGCACACCATGCGGTTCCTGCTATCTTTTGGCAGCTCAGTCCTCCAGTAATATGGCAAACGTGTGGCTTCAATGGAGTCAACGTCACTCCGCACTTTAGCCTCTCTCCATCTACCTATGGAACTCTATGGTAGGGAGTGGTTTTTTTTACATAAATAAAGTTAACAATTCCTGTACTGCCAAGCCCTCGTTCCTTCTGTATTAGCGCTATGATACAAAGAGAAGAAATGAGCAACAGCCATCTTGCCTGCTAGCTCACGCCTCAGATCATTGCACTGCCACCAAGACATTATCCACTAGAGGGAAAGGGATAATCGATTCAGCTTTGGTAAATGGGTGACTGATTCATCCTCATGCTTTAGTTTGCAAATTTTAACCTTGCCTGCCCCTTCTTGCTGAAATGTTTCGGGTTATTCCATGTGTGCAGTTAAATGAAGATCAATTGAATACCTCTCCTGTCCTTTCAGGTACCAGAAACCTTTGACGATGTTGCTGTTGCTTTTTCTGAAGAGGAGTGGAAGATGCTAGGCAAACAAGAGAAGGAGCTTCACAGGAAGTGATGGTGCAGAATTATGAAAACATGGTTTCAGTAGGTAAGAATCGACACAGTCTCAGAGATGGGATCTTTATTTGAGGGGGGAGCCTACTTTTAAAACTTCAAGTATAATGTCATGTCAGTGGAAGGGGATGGATTGATTAGCTAAGGGACTCCACTGTAATATTCCGCTACCTTTGTGAAAACTGAAGCAGTATGTAAACTACATTACGCTCACCCCTCCACTTCCATGTTGTGTCATTTTGTGTTGTTGAAGGAAGGTGAGACTTCCCAGGAGATGGCGGATGTTGAAGCACATTTTTTTTTTCTCAGTTCAATTTATTCTATTCTTCATGGTGGGGATATACCCTATAACTGTTCCATGGTCCCTGCATACTTCCCCTACCAAGCATCTCCCGAAGTGCCCGCACCAAGAGGCCCACAACTTCACTTGGCATCCAGGCTCCTTGAAGAGAGAGACCAAGATCCAACTTTGAGTGCCATCGGAGACTTGGGCTCAGCGTTATTCAGGTGGTGGGTTGCGACTGTCATAGGACGCCATCCTGCACACTCTGCAGGGCTTTTCTCTTGCTGTTTTCCTGATAGAGTTGAGTCTGTGCAATAATATGAGTGGCATGTCTGTGCATGCTCCCAAGCATTGCACGCAAACATCTCCTGGCACCTCCCACCTCAGTCTTTCGGTTTCTGGCCACTGCACCTAACCTCAAGTAGTTGTCAGCCTGATGCCAGATCCCTGCAGCTCCCCCCCCAGAGGAGGAAAGCAGTCTGTCCGATGTTCATCCTACCTCTTCCCGAACCTGGGTCGTCAGTGTCACAAGTAGTGGCACTACCACTGCGCTGGTGGGCTGGCACCAAATTTATGGTTTTAAAACGGTAAAATATGGTGTTTAGTTGAAGGAGAAGGTAAGTGTGTTGGTCCTTCACATTCTGAAGCCAATGAAAAGATCTTTCATAACAGGTAACAGGCTTATCTGTAGGTGTCAGCAGTCTGTAGATATAAATATGTAAACAATCCATAAATTAGATCAAGGTAGCAGCCATTTCAAGTAATCTTGAGACAGAAACTTGTGTCACTGAGGTGCAAACGTTGCTTAAAAACATGCAGCTTGTCCCTCGGTGACATCAGTTTCTGTCTGAAGATTCTTGATGTGGTTGCTGCCTTGTGTCACAGGGCTAAATAAGGCCCTGCCCTATTTGTTATGCAAAAATAGTTTAAACACGAGAGTCTGTTCTGTTCTCTCCTTTTCTGTCTCTTGCTGGTTAGCAATCACATTTTCTCGTGAGACCTAGGAACTGATCACTCTAACGGTTTCGCAGTTCTCTGCCTCTCGCTATCTCTCTGCCTTCACTTGATGTTCTGTCTTTCTTCTCCCTTACATATCTGCAGTTATAAAAAAAATGTGAATCTTTATGTGGAAATGTCACTGATACTGGGATCCCTTTGTTTAAAACTGTAATTAGTTATACTGTTGAAATGATTGCAAAAAGCTATTTGGAACTCAAGGGGTTCACCTGAAATGCAGTTTTAAGCCTTTGCAGAGCTGTAAACAAGAGGTAAGTTCTGGGTCACTATGTTCTTTTTGTTGCACCTGCAAGAAGGAAACTGACAGGAACATTCTGTAAACTTGCAGGAACATTTGTGAGAAGCAGGCTCTCTTAACGAGTGCCCAAAGACTTCTAAAAGAGCAGCAATGCTTTTGCTAGAGAGACAAGGAGAATTTACGGAGGAGGTTGTGGAGTCAAAATCAGTGGTGGAATTCAAGCATGCATGGGGGGGGTAGGAAGAAGTCAGCTGCTGGTTAACTAGGATCTGCAGCTTATCCTGTAGGTAGGGAAATGGGCAGACTGGGTGGGCCAAGCGGTCCTTATCTGCCGTCAAATTCTATGTTTCTATGAGAGACTGAAACTAGGAATTAAGAGATACCCTCAGAAGAAGGACTTAGTTTTCTTTGTTTGTACCGCCTTGTAAATAGTTATACTGAATATCTTTTATTTTTTTATTTTGCTGTTATTGAGAAAAATAAAACACTATTAGCGAACTTTGAAACTGCTCCTGATTTTCTTATGCTTCCTGACTTGTGCATCAATGACAGATGGTGTCAGCCAAAGTATGATTACCGCTGTGCATACCCTAAGGCAGGGGTTTTGTGTATGGGTACTAGACCTAGTACCAGGGAAGCATAGAAGAAAGGTATGACTTCTCCATCAGCAAGCTCAGGAGTCATTACCAGAAGAATGGCAGCCAAACTAGAAGCAGAAACAAAAGTCCAAACTGAGACTGTACAGCCAGCACCAGTGATGGGAAAAAAAAACAGGCAGTGGCAGGACCTGAAAGCATGTCTGCCTTCTTCAAATGGTAGTTTATACAACAACAAGAGATGGAGCAGCAGAGAAAAGAAGAGATGCAGTGACAGGAGCAGCAGAAAAGAGATGCAGCGATGGCTGGATACCTTGCAAGCTATAAAAGCTGGAGTATCTGGCACAGGTCCAGCAGAGCAACAAAAGACCATCAACGTAAAAGACCTTAAATTTTCAAAGTTGTGTCCCTCAGGTGATATTAAAGCAAACCTGACAACTTTTGAAAGGGTTGCTGTAGCCTGCCAGTGGCCAAAGCAGTAATGGTCAATCAGGCTGGTACCTCACCTGACAGATAAAGCCCAACTTGCCTACAGCAATCTGGATACTGCACAGTCAGAAAACTATGACCTGGTGAAAGAGAGGTCCTTAAAAGATATGACATCTCAGGAGAGACCTACAGGCAGAGATTTTGGTCTCTGAAATATGACTCAGTCAACAATCCTCGAGAAGCCTTCACCTGACTCAGAGAACTCCTTTATGAAATGGCTCAAACCAGAGGGCAAACACTCCCACAGATCATTGAAACATTTGTAATGGAGCAGTTCGTCAACAGCCTACCCATAACCATACAGGTTTGGGTAAAAGAACACCGACCAGAAAGTGGGGAAAAGGCTGTTTCTTTGGCTGAAGACTACCAAATGGCCAGATAGATGCACAGCAAGGAGGTAACAGCCACACACCGGTAAGACACTCTTTTTTTCCCCCATTTAATCTCCAAGTCTGATAAGAACTCTGGTGGGGGTAACAAATCTGCACCCAAAGACTTAATTTGCTATAACTATAATAAGCCAGGTCATATTGCAAGAAATTGCCATAGTAAGAAGAGTGACACTGAAGCAGATTTGTCTTTTGCAAGTTGGGGCAAGTACTTAATAGATGTGAAGGTGAGAGATAAGACTGTAAAGGGACTTATAGATTCAAGAAGCAGACAGACCCTAGTGCATATTAAAGTGCTAGGAAAACAATGTCCAAAAAGGACCAGGTACTGGTGTCATCTGCATCCACGGGGACACTCAATACTATCCCACCAGCCAGGTGACTCTGACTATTAATGGGGTGTCACACCAAATGAAAGTGGGGGTAGTACCTAAGCTACCTGTACCTGTGATTATTGGAAATGACTTTCCAGGATTTACTGAGTTAATCACAGAGGGAGTAAATCCTGATGTTTCAGCAGCTGTGGTGACAAGAGCTCAGGCAAAGAAAATCTCGGATAGTGGGGACACTTCTCCTTTCGGTGATTTTGATTCAGACTTCTTTGAGCAGAGCTCCAAGATCCAGAAGTCCAGGAAAGAAAGACGATGCCTGAAGAAACAGTGGTATTAAAAGACTGATGGACATATTGGGGTTAACATATAAAAATGCTGAAATTAAACTGATCACTGATTGTGATTTTCTTTTAGAACAAGCTAATGATGTTTCTCCTCAGGGTTATTTTAAGCAGCTGGGGGTGAAACCAAAACAGGGTGAACCTATGTTTAAAAAATGTAATGGGCTACTGTACAGAGTTTGGGTTAAACCTCAGACACAGAACCAGACAGAACAATTGGTTACACCACAAAAGTATAGATCTGAGTTGTTACATCTAGCACATAATAATCCTATGGCTGTTTACTCGGGGAGGGATCGCATCCTTGCCAGATTGCTGCACAGGTTTTACTGGCATGGAATTCATGAAGACGTTGCTGCCTATTGCAGTTCTTGTGCTGAGTGTCAGAAAGTAGCCCCAGTGACTAAAAGAGACAAGGTGCCCCTACCCTTGGTAAATGTGCCTTTTGAGAGAATTGCAATGGATGTGGTTGGCCCTTTAGACAAAAGTAAAAAGGGTAACCGATTAATTTTGGTAGTATGTGACTATGCTGCTTGATACCCAGAGGCAGTTCCAATGTGTACTGTCCCAGCCCCAAAAGTGGCAGCAGAGCGTGCCAAAATTTTCAGCAGGGTGGGCATACCTAAAGAGATTATTACTGATCAGGGTAGTAATTTTGGTTCTGAATTAATGAAGGAGCTGTACCGACTACTAAGTATCACTGCCATAAGAACCTCCCTTATCACCCTCAGACAGAGCAGGTCTTGTTGAGCATTTTAATCAAACTCTAAAAAGCATGTTTAAAAGATTTGTAAAGGGGGAAGGGAAAGACTTGGACCAATACTTACCTTTCCTACTTTTTGCTTACAGAGAATTACCACAGGCTACTTTGCTAGTGTTACCAGAAAATGATAAAAACAATATAGTTATCGCTCGTGACAGACTGGAGCTAACTGTAACTGCTGATGCTGTAAAGGTGAATGTTTGGTTCCTTAACCTCCATACATACCGTAGAAATGTGTAACTTGCCAAAGACATTTAACAGTACTTTTACCACATTGATGAGCCAAAGGGGTCAAGCACGTAATAGTGACAAGAGATGCTCACCTTGTTAGACAAAAGACATACAGATTACCAGAGCACTTAAGAGCAGACATGGTTAAGGAAATACAAAAAATGAAAGAATTGGGTATCATAGAAGAGTCGAAGTGCTTGGTCATCACCAGTGGTGGTGGTAAACAAAAAGAACAGGGTGTAAGAATCTGCCTTATTGTTAGGAAACTTAATCAAGTGTCAGAATTTGACAGTTATCGTAGTCCCAGAATAGATGATTTGGTGGACAGACTGGGAGTGCCAAGTATTTCAGTACCCTCGATCTCACCAAGGGTTACTGGCAAATCCCTAGCTAAAGAATCCAGAGACAGAACAGCATTTGCCACTCCTGTAGGATTCTGTCAGTTCACCACCACGATGCCATTTGGGTTACATGGTGCACCCACTACATTCCAGCAGTACATGGATGTAATTTTATCCCCTCACACTGGTTATTGTGCTGTGTACCTGGATGATGTGTTGTACAGTCCAGACTGGAAAAGCCACCTGGAACACCTATGAGTAGTTATCCAATCGCTCAGAAAGGCAGGTCTGACAATTAATCCTACCAAGTGTGCATTGGGCATGCTGGAAACCAGATATTTGGGCTATGTTTTGGGGAAAGGAGACGTTGAGCCAGAGGTTTCCAAGTTGGAAGCTGTAGCTAACAGCCCTGTCCCCAAAACCAAGAAACATGTCGAGTCATTTTTAGGGCTGGCTGGTTATTATCAGAGATTTATTCTCAGCTTTGCGAGTTAGCTACTCCCTCACTGAACTCACAAATATACAGTTCCCAAATAATGTGAAATGGACCCCAGAGTGTGTGAGGCTTTTTGGCCCATTAAGGCTGTATTATGTTCAGCACCTGTTTTAGAAGCCCAGACTTTGAGAAACAATTTCTGTTACAGACTGATGCATCAGAGGCATGCCTAGGGACAGTCTTTAGTCAGCATATAGATAAGAAAGAACATCCTGTTGTGTGCATGACAGAGAGAAAAGGTACTCCATCATTGAAAAGGAATTCCTTGTGGCAAAGTGGGCCATGGAGTCCCTTAAATTTTACTTACTAGGAGTTGACTTTGTACTTGTAACTGATCATAATCCTCTCTTTTGGCTTAACCAAATGAAGTATACAAATTCTAGAATCACACAGTGGTACCTGGCACTACAGCCATTTAAATTTAAAGTGATGCACAAATTTGGGAAAGAGAATGTCACTGCTGATTTTCTGTCAAGACATGGATTAGGAATTGAGAAGTCAGAAGGTTGGAAAGATGTGAGTTGAGACTCCTTTGTTTGCTATGCTGCATATGCGCTGAACTGTAAAGGTTATAAGCTAATGTCAGACAGGAGTTTAATGGAACATTTTGGAAACCGGTTTTTGTAAAACAGGTTCCCTCTTAAAGAGGGGGGTATGTGACATGGTTGAATAAGGCCCTGCCCCATTTGTTATGCAGAAAGAGTTTAAACGCAAGTGTCTGTTCTATTCTCTCCTTTTCTTTCTCTTCTGTCTGGTTGCGCAATCAAATTTTCTTGTGAGACTTAGGAACTGATCACTCCAATGGTTTTGCTATTCTCCACCTCTCACTGTCTCTCTGTCTTCACTTGCTGTTCTGTCTTTTCTACCCCCTTGCAATCTGTGGTTATAAAAATATATGTGAATCTTTATGTGGAAATACCACCGATACTGGTATCCCTTTTTTAAAAACTGTAATTAGTTATACTGTTGAAACGATTGCAAAAAGCTTTTTGGAACTCAAAGGGTTAACCCGAGATGCATTTTTTTAAACCTTTTGCAGAGCTGTAAACAATAGGTCAGTTCTGGGTCACTGTGTTCTTTTTGCTGCACCTGCAAGGAAGGAACCTGACAGGTGTCACAAACCCACTCCTGAGGGTCAGGTCCACTGAGCTCACAGTGCCCATCCCTAAGTGCAATCTGTGACAGGGAGGGGGAAATGGGATACAGATACCCTTTTTGTGTCCTTCTATAGTGCTCACTGTGTTCACAACTGAACACTCACCATGAAGTCCCAGGGTCCCCTCTTTACTCTGGATCAAGGTACAAAACTTGTCTCGAATCTTGTAACCAATATGAACCCTTCTTGGTTGTCACACAAAGGAGGAAGATCCAGGCTTTACAACCTCTTCAGGCTAGCGTTGTAACCCTGATTCTGTCTTCTCCACAAGGCGTGCAGTAACCTGGTTCAAATCCCAACAGACCCTTCCTTGAGACTTTGGTATTCCCCATCTTTAACCAAACTTTCCTTTTCAGTCTCTTTGTTTGATTTGGTAGCTTGTGATGGTACCCATACCAATAACAGTTTAGTCACATATTACTGAAACATCCCATAATCACACTCATAATTAAGAAATCTCACTCAGGCAGGTTTCCTAAACAAAAACATTTCTTTACTAAATAATTAAATAATTATCATACATTACAACAAGAAGGTTTGATCAATTTGGTCACAGAATAACACAAATAAAAGTGGGTATGTACAAAAATGCCTAAAAACTGTTAGCTAAGTTCTACCTTAAGTTCGTAGTGGATTGAAGTCCAGGAAAAGTAAATGAATGTTTGTTTCCTTTGATAGCAGTCTTGCTTCTTGTGTGTCAGGAGATGAGTGTCCCTTGCAGATCACGTACCTCTCAACCTTTTATCACTGAAATGAGGGACATGGACATTTTTGGACACTCAAAATGAGGGACAATGAGGGACACATCTTCAAACATGGAGATTCAAGCTCAGAACAGTGAAAACCATACTGTTTACTTGTACAAAGTTTATTTTGGATTTAGTATTTTAGAATATTAAGTGTTTCTGATTTAAAATCTGAATTTACAGCACATTCTCTGTGTGGAGAGCACCTTTTCCATGAGGGACGGATGAGAGACAGAGCAATTTTAAGGGGCAAAATGAGAGATGTCTCTCGTAATGAGGGACACTTGAGAGGTATGTGCAGATGCTCAGCAGAATACAAGAGACACCCTGGTTTTTAAGCTGTTTATATAGTGTCAAAATCCCTGATCTGTCCTAACTCTCAGGCCAATAGATGTCACTCTTGCTCTTTCTCAGCAACACAATTTTCTGGCTACCTTGTGATGTCATACTTCCCCGACAGTTATGACACCTAGAAGAGAATTCGCCATAGCCTGCCAGAATAGACATTTCTGTCCTTTCCTTTCATCTCATCAAAGGCCATATACCATGACAGTTTCCTGGGACCAAAGCATCCTGCCTTTGTGGTGAAAAAGGCCTGTCTCCTGAACATTTTACTTACCTGTGTTTCCCTTCAGTGAGTTAACCAGGAAATTACCCTTTGATTAGCTACCCCCACCCAAGCCTTGGACAAAGGTAATTGTCAGCTTCCTGGCAAGCAAGCTGGTTCCTCTTAGGTCAGAGGAAAGTCAAACATTTTAAAAGAAATCCACTCTGTCTCTCACTATCCTATGAGACCTTTCCTTAACACTGGCATTCTTGTGGCATGTACACATACAAAAAATATAACAGAATATAACATTATATATCTGTACTTCTGACTGGCAGTGGCATAGCTCGCCACAACAGGAACATGCTGTAAACTTGCAGGAACATTCTCTAAGAAGCAGGCTCTCTTAATGAGTTCCCAAAGACTTATAAAAAGAGCAGCAATGCTTTTGCTAGAGAGACGAGGAGAACGAGAGACTGAAACTTGGAATTAAGAGGTACCCTCAGAAGAAGGACTTACTTTTCTCTGTTTGTACTGCCTTTGTAAATAACTATACTGAATAATTTTTATTTTGTTGTTATTGAGAAAAGAAAAACACTATTAGCAGATTTTGAAACTGCTCCTGGTTTCCTATAGCTTCCTGATTTGTGCCAGGCGACACCTTGATTTAATTTATGGATAGATATTTATATTTACTAACTGCTGACACAAGTAAGCCCAGTACCTCATTTGAATGCTCTTTCATGAGCTACCAGAATTACAGAGACTTGTCCACTACTGGTATATAACTCATTGGTGTAGCATGACTACTGTGTTTGTTTGCATATAGTTCATTAATGATATCTATCTACAGTAAAGAAGGATATGCCAGTGAGACACTTGGACATGTAGAGGAGGAGCCAGATCGATTGTTCACTAGGGGCCAATTAACTGGCCATCCATCAGCTGGATGAGGTGCATGCTAGTTTCTGTTGGATGGGAGGCAAGCTGAGGGCAGCAGCAGTGTTTGGCCTTCTCAGAAGTCATGCCATATAGGAGCGAGAGTTCTGAAGATAAACAAGTTTGGCTGATGGCTGAAGGGGTGGTGCAGAAGAAGGGTTCAGATATATGGGACTGGGATACTTTTGGTATAGGGAGCACTTTAGAAGGAATGGCTATCATTCCACTGAAGAGAGAAACAAACACTCTTGGGCAGAAGTTTGATGCTTTCATCTCTAGACATTTAAACTTGGGGTCAGCTGGGGTCACTGGTTAACACTGTTCAGGTGTCAGCACCAGGGGCCATGAGTTTAGCCTTTTAGGTGGTAAATTTAAAAGGTGTGTAAGGAAACACTACTTCATGGAAAGGGCAGTGGATACTTGGAATAGACTGCCAAGTGTGTTGATAAGATCCAAGGTTGTCTAGGAGTTTAAGGTGGGATGAAACAGGGATAGGATGGGAGCGTGGTGACTGTGAGCTCTAGGGATGAGGAGGGGAACAATGTTGCAGGGGATCAGAGCTTACATCTGGGGGCTTATACGAAGTCACTCTGTGAAAGGCTGTAGTGGGTATCGGAAGAACAGGACAGACTCAATGGACTCCAAATGTTCTGCCTGTAAGACATCTATGTTTCTACTTAGATCTGTAACAGCAGCGGAGGCTGAAATTAGGGAACCTCATTACATGGTGGCAAGTGTAGGGGTCTAGGTAGCACTCCTCCTGACCGAGGGGAGATTGTAAGTTAGACTGGGAGTAGAAGTAGGGAGCAAACAAAGGGTGGGAGGATTTAATGCAGACCTGAATTTGGTGGCCATAATGGAGTCATGGTGTACCAACAACCACAGCTGGGAAGTGGCCATTCCAGGCTTCATCCTGTTCGGAGGGATAGGACTGGGAGAAAAGGTGGGGTTGTTTTATGTGAGGGAAGGGCATAAAAGCCATGGCGCATAAAGGGAAATGGGAGAAAGAAAGTCTGTAGGTGCTATGGGTCAACTTGGAGACAGGATGGAGGCCTGTACCCGCATGAAGTCATGTACATACCACCAGCTCAAGGGAGGAGTTGGACAGGATTTGGGAGGGGCGATAGGCAGGATAGCAAGCAAGGAGGAAGTTTTAATAGTGGGGATCTACCAGTAGACTGGGGCATTCTGGCCACAGCTATAACAAGAAGCAGGACCATTCTCAAATACCAACGGGGCATCTCTCAGGCAGCTGGTTACAGAACCCACTAGAGATGGGATGTCACAGTGGCTAGTCTCCTGGGTACAAGCTATCACCGTATTGTGTGGTTTGGCATACTCATTGGGCAAAAGAAAAATCTCACAAAGACAAGGGTCCTGAACTTCAGGAGGGCAGATTTTAAAGAAGTTGGCAAATGCCTCGGTAAATATCTCAAGGGAAGGATGGTGGGGGGGGTGGAAATCCAAAGGGAAAATATAAAGGAGGTAACAGTTAGGGCAGTGGCATGCTGTTCGAAGGTAGTAAGCAAGGGAAAGGAGGAAGAGGCCACTGTGGTTCTCAAAGGACGTATGGCTGTGAGGAAAATAAGGGCATTCAGGAAGTATAAAGAGAGCAGGGTACAGAGGGACAGGGTGGTATATCTGGAGAAGCGGAGGGAGGCTGGAAGGAGAGTGAAGGCAGGAAAGCCATAACAGAAGAGAGGATAGCCAGGAGGTGAAAAGGGAATAAACTTTCTTCAGGTACATAAGTGAAAAAGGAAAGTGTGGGGGATAGTGAGAATCAGGAGGCGGGGACTATGCAGAACAGACTTGGAAAAAGCTAAAATATTGAATGATTACTTCTGCTTAGTCTTCATATTAGAAGGAGGGTGGACCTACAGGTACCAGCAGGCACAGCTGGTGGAAACAAGTCCATTTTCAGAGGAGGAGTCTGGTAGGGTTTGGAAGCCCTAAGGGAGAACAAAGCCATGGGGCTGGATGGGATTCACAAAAGGGTTCCAAAAGAACGGAGCACAGTGCTTGCTGCCCCTCTGGCAACATTATTCAGTAGCTCATTAGAGACGGGTGTAGTTCCAGGACAGTGGAAGTGGGCCAGTGTGGTTCCTGTGCACAAGAGTGGCAGCAGGGAGGAGGCTAACAACTACAGGCCGGTCAGTCTCACATCAGTGGTGGAGAAGTTAATGGATACCCTGCTGAAAGAGAGACTGATGGAGTGCCTGGGGGCATTTTGGCTGCAGGACAACAGGCAGCATGGTTTTGCAAGCGGGACGTCATGCCAAACAAATGTAAGCCCCCCTCCTGGTGTCTAGTGGTGTCCTGAAGGTAAAAGGTGGGAGGGGGGCACTTCAAAACCAAGAAAACACAGTCCAGAAACATACTAGGAAAAACAGGATCTGGATTTCCTCGGGTGGTGCAGGTGATGGATTGGCTCCATCAGGGTGCCTAGATCATCTGGGTGATGAACAGGAACCCTGGAGAGATGATGCAGACTTTCACCTGCCTGGCCTTGCCAGCTCACCCACAGGCCTTTGTAGGCTATCTTCACCAGGCAGACCTCTCTGCGTCTTCCTCAATGGTACGCAGGTTCTCTGGGATCCACCTTGGAACACACTGGGAAACATAACTGTGGAGGCAAACTTCTTTTAGCAGCAAAACAGTTAATCCACAAAACAGGAAGCAAACAGCAGAACTGCAGAAAATTGGGCATCCCATTTAATGAATAGTTGAGAAAAACAGGAACAGTCACTCCAAGGAGCAGTAAAATACAAGTAGGTTACTTAGGACTGAGCCGGTCACATCAAAGCTAATGGTGCTCTGGACCAAGGAGGTCACAAACATGAACAAGTTAATTCAGGCAGCTATCCATAGCCTAGGCAGCTACAGCCCAAATGTGGGCAGCAAAACTTGTGGCTGAATAGGCCCTAAAACCACAGGCAGCAACACAACTTTCCTTTCGTTCCTTTCTCATCTCCCAGTGAGGACCACGGACCTCCAGGGGATGGCCCACCTGGCAAAGGCCACACTCTTCATCTGCTCCTTCCTCCATGTCCACAGAGCTCAACCTTTTGGAGGACGGCTGCCCCAGCCCCACAGCTGCCCTCAGTGCAGGCTTCTTTAGGGCACAGAGCCCAGGAATAAAGTCCCAGAAAGAGGGCTGAATAGGACCAGGGGTGCCCAGGACCCCTATCTACCCCCTCACCTTGTATGGCTCTGCCTCCTCTAAACATGCTCCCTTAAGTGGCAGCAAACCTTTCCCTTTGTTCCCTCCCAGGGACCACAGCTGCAGACTGGCCCAAACAGGGCTTCTATACAGGCAGCTGCCACCATGTCCTTTGCCTGACTTTACAGATCATCCCAATAAAAAAACAAACACCCAGCCACATGGCCAAGCGGGCGAATGCCTCACTCAGACCTCTTCCTTTTCTCTGTCCCTCTCTGAATCTTCCCTGTCTCTTCTCTCTCTCCTTTATATCCTCACCAATCCCTGGTGCCAAAATTCCCCAAGGTCCAATCATGGACTGATTTCCCAGGCGCCAAAAACACTGTCCTTCTAAAGACCCATGGGACATGTAGTCCCTCCAATAACTATTTATATTTGCCCTATTAGCACCAGACGATTCTGAAAACCGCTGTCCCCAAATGGAGCTACCACTCCTTTAAATTTTGCCCCACAGGTGGACGCACATTCCCAGTAGCACTGTCTGCCGTAAACTATTTACAATTTTATTTGTTTTATCTTTTTCCTTTTCTGTGGATGGTCCTGAGTCCGGTGACCTAGCAAAGACCAGACACAGGACTGGAGCAACTGCTGCATTTAATTTATCTTTACTGGCAGCTGCTCATTCCCAGTAGTGCAACTGTCATAACTATGAACAAACTGTGGTCCTGTTGCCACAGTAGCCCTTGGGACCAAATACCACCCCAAATGTGCACCCAGAAAGCGGGCCTGACCCACCACAGAGCCAGGACACCACTACAAGGCGAGCCACCCACGGACCGAACAGGTCCAAATCCCTCCAGAGTCACTGACTGACACCAAGAATGGAGGGGAGACATGGAGCAAGAACTCCCATAAAGGTAAGCCTGTTTTGGGGGGCTTACCCAAATATCATAGACTTCTTTCACTAGGTGACTAGGGAGGTGGATCGGGAAGGGAAGTGGATGTGGTCTGTCTGGACTTCAGCAAGGCCTTCAACAGGGTGCCACACAGGAGGTTCATACTAAGGTTAGAAGGAAGAGCTAGTAGGCCAAAGCCCATAATGCTCCTGTGCGAGCCATAGAGTACAATGTTAAGTCATACCCAGACATAATTAGCGTGTCGAGACGATGTTTAAAATCTCTTTAGTATTACTTATTACTACATCAGATGGAAGTCTTTTCCAAGGCCCAATAGTTCTTGCAGAAAAGAAAAACTTCGATTATTGTGTTTAAAAGATTTACCAGATAACTGGAGGACTGACCTCTAGTATTATGATGACTTAAAGAAAATCCTAACTCAGTCATGATATAGGGGTCATGAATAATGTCATATAGGAGGAGAAGCTCACCTCTAATGCGTCTGATAGTAAGAGGGATTAGTTTCAATGTATCCAACCTAAACTCAAGATGAGGATTCGAGACCAGATATTTTTTTAGTATATTTTTCGCTGAATCCTTTCAGGAGAGTGGGAGCAAGGGATGTGAGAAGGGATGAAGCTAAAAAAGAGACTGAGCTGAATATAGGAGACCTCGACTAAGCCCATCCAAAAGTAATCTGGAGTGGAAGTAGATCAGACCAGAGCAGACTGGATGAACCTTTGGTCTTTTTTTGCCTGTAGTCATTTCTGATTCTCTCATTCTAAAATGAATGGTGCTGCAGGAATATGCGAATGTGGAGAGGACTGAGGGTGCAAGTATATGTGGGTGTGGGGAGAATAGGGGGTGCAGGAATGCGCATGGAGAGAACAGAGTGTGTATGAATATCTTACTGGGGAGAACTAGGGCTGGAGGTATGCAGGTATGGAGAGAAGAGGGTGTGTAGGTATATGCAGGTATGGAGAAAACGAGGGGGAGGAGTGAGAGAACAGGTCGTCTATGAATATCTCGGTATGAAGAGAACTGGGAGTGCAAGAATATGGAGGTATGGAGAGAACCAGGGATGCAGAGATGTGTATGTATGAAGAGAACTGAGGGTGCAAGAATATGTGAGTATAAAGAGAACAGTGTGGAGAGAAGAGGGTGTGTAGGTATATGCAGGCATGGATAAAACAGGGGTGTAGAAATGGGAGAACAAGGTATGCATGAATATCTCATTATAAAATGGTAAGCTAAATCCAAGAGTCTGATTGGCTAAATACACATGCATGAAATATGTTCCATGCATAACTGAAAAAAAGAGCTGGGAATAAAAAGGCGAGTATCCATAAGCCAGAGAGTGGTGGCATTTTTACTGTTGGCCATCTTTGTATTTTCCAAGCATGATGAAAAGCTACTTGGATTATTGTACCTAAAAGCGGAACGCAGTATAAAAAAAAAAATCAAAAAGCCATTCAAATGTTCGGTTTTCAAATGCTGCCATATTTTTTATACTCGGTAACGCAGCTCATCAAGCATTTGCTGACCGATCGGGGAAACTCTGGTGCTATTCACTCTCATGCTTCATAGGCTAAAATGACAGTCCCAGATGACAGTTTTAAAAACAAAAATCTACTGACTTGTAGACTTGTCCCATGGTCTCGCCGACTGATCGGGTAAACTCTGGTGCCACTTGCTCTCCCGCTTCACAGGCTATTTGACGGTCCCGGATGACAGATTAAAAAATCTACTGACTTGTAGACGTGTCCCATGGTCTGATTCATTACAGTCCATTGCCAGTTCCTCTGCTGTGCAGTTGTGTTGCTAATCGGTGGCAGTTTAAATCTTAAATAAATAAATAAATAATGAAAACACTTCTCTCTCTCACTCTCTCTGTTGTGCAGAAATGGCAGCTGAGTGAATTAATGGAGCTGAGTGGATGGCTGTATGATCGGACAGCTGGGCTGGTGGTAAAGAGGAAAGATGTAAGCAGAGCAGAGCTGATAAAGGAGCAGAGGGCTGGGTGGGCAGCAGGAGGAAAAAGACGTGAGCAGAGTAGTGCTGGTGAGTTAAAAAAAAAAAACAGTTTCCAAGAGCTGCCCATCTGCTGCGTCTGTTCCTCATTGTATCTGTAGCTGCAGTTAAATGAAGAGCAGCATGTAGTCATGGAGGAACTGGGGAAAAACAACAGGGCGCTGATCAAGTAGATCGGCAAAGGAATTAAAGTGATAAAACAAAACAAAAAAACTGCTCGGCAAACAACACACCCACTAGTAAAGGAAAAATAAAATAAAGTCCAGTGGGGGGGAGGGGCGGTGAACTTTATCATATGTATGGATGCCACAGAAGGACAGAAATGCCCAGTGGCAAAATACAGTGACATCATCAGGTAGCAGGCGGAAGGACTATTTTATCTCAAATTAACATAAAAATTTCTGTTTTTAGACATTTAAATATAGTTTTTTAGGGTGAGAAAACAATTTAAAATATGTAGCCAATTTATTTATTCAGTTTTTGGTTGGTGTTGTTTCTCTCTGGCCCCTGGTTGGCCGTATCTACCAGGCAACCTGTCCTCCATCTGCCATCCGTCCCCACACCTGCACTTGGGCCATCACCGCATTTTTACCCTGACGGCTTACCCCCTGTGGCGGGGTGGCAGTGAGTCCCTCATCTTCCCTGCCAGGACTGGATCCAGTATTTTGCAGTGATGCCCTCTGGAGGTGGTGCATGTTTCAATGGACAGCCATCAAGCCGCACAACCAGAGCATATTTTTCCACTTTTCTCCCTTTTTGCAATGAGGAGGCATGCAATGACGCCGAGGAGAGAGCATTCGCGCACCTGCACCCGCTCCTCCAGGTGTCTGCCCCAACTCCACTGTTTATCTCCAGCATCGGCGTGCTTCCCCCCCAGCCTCTGCTAGGGGCCAGTCATACATTGAGTACTGACACCCCCCTCCCCGGAGAAGGAGAGCAGTCCCTTGGATGCTCAATCCTTCTCCTCCCCTGCTGACCCCCCAGTGGCCCATGCTCATTCCCGAACACTGGCCACCGGCGTGGCACGAGGTGTGATGTCCAGCACCTCAGCCCTCAATGCCACTGGGCTGGCAAGGTAGCCAATTTTATAAGCGCAATAAGACGCTCCGGGGGTGTGCATGGAACAGATTTTACTGCACTTCCAGGGACTGAAGGCACGAGGCTGCCCCTCACGGGCGTGCGGTAAAATCTGTTCTATGCACTTACCAACGTGTCTTATTGCTACTGAAACAACTCTTCACCACATCATAGTTGCACTCAACAAAGCATGCTGGCTCCTTAATGGCTCAGCCCGTCTCTCCCATACCTGCGACATGTACTCTCAGGCTAACTGGCTCCATTTCAAATGTAGACTCATGTACTAAACATGTTTACTGTCCAAAAAAGTAAGCTTAGGCAAAATGCCCCCAGGAATGCAAAAACTTATTACCCCCACTATCAACTGTCATTGCACCAGAAGCCCTACTAGCCAGATTTTTAATATACCCCACTGTCGCACTTCTCCGGGACAAAGGTCTTTTGCCTACCGTGCCCCGCTCTGGATGAACTCGCTGCACCATGACATCACTTCAGCATCCACCTTGGGATCCTTCAAGGTTAAACTTAAGTAACAGCTAGTTGCTGATGCCAGTTGTGACTGCTTCCAATAACCTTTCTTCTTGTGACCAGCATTTATTCTAACCTTATGCTATACTGACCTTATGCATAACTGTTCTCAGCATGTAAATAACTGCTCTAAGTTGCTAATCATTCTCCTTTCACATTTCCTCTTGATCCCTTCCACTCTTTTCCCCTCACCCATCTATGGCTTTCCCCCATCCCCCTCCCCAGCGTTATATCTCCTGAGCGCCCTTACTCACTTTAAAATGCTTTGTCCCATACCTTCTCAGCTCTGGCGAGGCCCCTGGGCTGATGCCATCCCTTACTTTGTTGATTATTCGATATTAGGCTGAGTCTGTTCTCATTTTCCTGCAAAGGGTCATTTCATAAGACCCCACCCCATCTAATATTACCTTTTGAATTCCAGGTTTTAATCAAATATGCCTTGGCATACATTGTACGATGCCACATGTATTGGAACTTCTGTAGTTATATACTGTTGTAATATCTTTTATAATTCCTTGTTTTGTTTGTTCTCCGTCTCATACTTTTCCAATATGTATTGTTTGTCTGACGTGGACCCTATAAAATGAGCTTGTTCTCAAAGGTGTTATCTGAAATTTCAATAAATAAATAAAAAATATTATTTTTGGATATGTACTCCATGATCTGGTCAAAATAATTCTCTCCAGAACAACAAAGTGGGGCCAATAAAGAAATAGGGCAATAGTTTTGTCTGTAATGTCTCCAGATTTAAATGGGACAACAATTGAATTTTTCAGATCTTGGGAAAATTAGACAAAGGATAAATTAAAGATAGCAGAGAGAGAAAACAGAAGCTCAGCAGTGGTCCTCATGAGTCGATAATCTGTTCCATCTTTACCTACAGACGGATGGGGGTCCATTTCCAAGAGGTATTTTAGAACATCATCTGGGGTTAGAATTCCAAAAGTAAAATTTTGGTAAACCAAATCCAATTCGTGTTGGGCGTGCTAGATTGCTCTGGCGTGTCCCCAGGAGAATACATGGACCGATCAGTGAAATGAGCATTAAGCTCATGGTCTATTACAGACGGATCAGTTACAATGCCAGCCTTAGTTTTTATGCATTGTATAGATGATGTATGTTTTTTACCAGTAAGTTCATTGATTAATTTCCAAGTCTCCAAGGCATTCTTTCCCTGGAAGTCCTTCTGTCTCTCAAGAAAATAATTCCTCTCTAATCGCCTAACCAAAGTTTTACACCTATTTCTAGCTTGTTTATATTAAATTAATGTAGTTTGACTAGGAGTCTTCCTATAGGCCTTCCAAAGTCTGTCACAAGCTCTGATTTGATCCAGTAGTTCAGGGGTAACCCATTCTTGTTGATTACCTCTGATCCTGAGCTTCTTCAAGGAACACATTTATCACAAACAGAATTAAGTAATATAGTGAAAATATTTAGGGCATTGTCCACTTGACACTACACCACTATGGACCAATCTAGATTAGCTACCGCCAGCCTAAAACCACCTATATCCAGTCTTTTCAAGTTGCGAGAAAGGGCAAAGACAGGAGGAACAGAATTTTTCTTTGCTGACCAACAGCAATAGACAGGGATATGGTTGCTGATGCCATCTGGGTGCACCTCCTGTTGTACAGTTTTGTTGGTATTAGACACCATAACCCAGTCAGTCATTGATGAGTAGTTTATCCGTGTAGGGGCATCAATTATCTTTGTTAATCTTTGATTAGTAACTGTCTCCCTAAACTCCATTTTATTCTTTCCCAACCAGTTAATATTCATATCTCCCATGATAATAAGCTCTGTTACTGGGCAGTGTTGGGAGAGTGTTCTTAAATATTTCCTAAAGGTTCTGATTTGAATCAGAACCAGTCAGAATTAATCAAGACTGCAACCTGGATCCTGGTTCGGATAATATGGGACGGGACCTTTTTGGGTCTGTCCAACCCTAATAGAGAAAATAGTATGGAGTGAGTGGGTGTATGTAAGTGTGCAGAAAATGGAGATGCAGGAGTGAGGAAATGATGTGTGTGAATATCTCAGTATTAAGGGAACGGGGTGCAGGAATATGGAAGTATTGTGACAACAGGATGTATAAGGATATGTAAGCAAAGAGAGAAAATAAGGGTACAGGAATATGCAAGTATGGAAAGTAGTAGTTTGGCTTTAGAGGTGGCTAGTCTCTACCCATGATTTGTGATGGAATACTGTTGTGGTATGGATCATTTTCCAGCAGTTTTCAAGTATGAGCTACAGTAGGCACAATGCAGATATTCCTGGGATAGTCTGTTGTTACTTGTATCTAGCTCTGATTATAAATAGCATTTACATTGTCCAGCTTCTGCTCTTTTTGTTGTGCAGGATACAACATCCCAAAGGAGCATCTATTATTGCTGCTTGATGGAGATCGGAAATTCCTGTGTTGTGAAATGCAGAGGGAAGAGACTGTACAGCAGAAGGATCATCCTGAAGACTATCTTAGCAGTAAGTACATGCAACAGAGGTTCCATTGTGAGGACAGATGCTTAGGGAGAGAGCAGGCAGCCTTGCTGCACCCCCCTCCCCAGGAAAAAGGGGGTGCAAGGTTAATGAATCGGTGAGTACTGAGGCCAACACTCCTTTGTAGAGGGTACAAATGTGATTTATGAAAGACTTCCTGAAGCCAAACACCTTTAGGACATGAAATAAGCATAGCCACTCCACCCTGTTGAACACCTTTTCAGCATCAAGGGAGACTAGTGCTGCTGAAGGGTGGAGTCGAGTCACCTGCCACATAAGATTTATTAGGTACTGGGTGTTATCCGTTCTACTCCTGAGCGGAATTAAGCCTACTTGGTCTTTATTTACTAAACTTGGGATTACCATCTGTACCCTCTGTAGCCTGGTGGCTGTCATCTTGTCATATGTCTTGCCATCCACTGTGATCTGTGATACAAACCGGTAGCTACTACACTGAAGGGGATCTTTCCCAAGCTTTGGAATGAGGATATTATCGCTGTTCTCATAGAGGTGGAGAGTGTCCCACTTTGGGTGGTCTCTTTAGGGTATCTGCTAAGCGGTTCCAGTAGAGCGTGCTTGAAGTGACTAAGGAACTCAGCTGGAAGGCCATTGCTCCCAGGGGCTTTACCAGCAGGCACTGTGCAGAGCACCACATTCAACTCTTGGATCATGAAGGACATACATAGCATGTCAACCCCTCTCAAAGTTCAGGGGTTATAATGGGTAAATCGAGCAGGGAGGTGAAGGAGGTCAGGTCCTCTTAGGAGGGCATCCTTTCTTGCATATAGAGGGCCCTATGGAACCTGAGGAAGGTGGCACTAATATCTTTCATTCCTCTTCGGACAACCCCCATTTGTGTCTTTAATCCCGGGTATTTTAGACCTCTCCTGCCTTTTCTGTAGTTGGTAAGTCAGTAGTTTTTAAGGATACTCTCAGGACTCCCTGAATGATTTGTGGAGTCTGAAAAGGACAAACTCTGCACATTGGTGCAGGTGTAGATTAATTTTGTATTGGGTGACAATTATCTCTGCCAAAAGCATGGGGACTGGTGGTGGGGTGGGGGTGGGGGTGGCTGTCCGATACTTCTCCAACTTTTGCAGGGCTTTAAGCTGCTCTTCCAGATCTTTAGCTCATTGCTGCTTAATGTGTTAGGCATAACTTATACACCTTCATCTAATAAAAGCCTTCTTAAGTGTGTCCCACCTATTAGCTGCAGAGATATCCCCGGGGTGACTGAGTTCCAGGAAGGTAATAATGTCTTCTCACAACACTGCACAGAAAGTGAGGTCTTGCAGCAATGCAGTGTTAAACCTTCCTTGTTTCAAGAGGGAGATGGGTCTGAGGCTATGGAAAGCCATGTAAAAGAAATTGGGGCATGGCTGATATCATGAGCACATCTACAATGGCCTGTAGCCCTTCAGGCACCCAGTGGTGCAGTATCATCCACAGGTCTATACAGGAGTTGGTATGCTGTGAATTGAAGAAGATGGTGTAGTCCCTCCCTCAAGGGTGCACTAAATGCCAAATGTTTGTGAGGCTCAGTTTGTCAACCAGGTCTCCAAGGGCTTGTGAAGCTGGTGACCTCAGTCCTGCCAGTGCTGTATTCCTATCCAGAAAGTCATCCAGTGTGACATTTGTGTCACCTCCCAGGATGAAGAGGCCTGTGCAGCATACCAATAGTTTTTGAGCCAGAATGGTGAAAAACACGGCTTCAGTTGAGTTTGACCCATATATGTTACACATAGTAACTTCTTGATTGCCAAGGGTACCCTAGACTATGATGTTTCGCTCCTCTGGGTCACTGATAGTCGAGGTGACCTGGAAGGCAATATTTTATGAATGAAAGTCTCAATGCCTCTGCTTTTGTTTATGCGTACTGCCAAAAACCTGTGAAACCCATCCCATTCTAAGCCTATTGGCCTCTGCCTCGGTGAGGTGTGTCTCCTGAAGGAAGGTAACCCCCAGCTTCCTCCCTGTGAAGATGATATAGGATTTTCTGTCATTTAACAGGGGAGCTAATACCATTAATGTTCCAGGACACCCGTATTTTATGGCATGTTGCCATCTTAACACAGTCAAGAAGCAAAGGGTGCATATCTTGGAATGTAGTGACTGTCCAAGTCCATTCCAATGAGGAAAGAAGGGGTGTTGCTGTATGGGCATATTATGATGAGATTCAGGAGAAAGGACCTTGGCAGAACTACCTCCCCTTCCCTGTATCCACTGCTGTGAGCCAATCTGAATGTAAAACCAGTGGCCCAACCTGTGCACCTGTACAATAAACCATTAAATACTGTAGAACTGCATGAAAAGGACAGTGTCTGAAACCAAATAGCAACAGCAGAGGAATAACAGTGAAAGGTCCTATGAACTGTGAGACTTATGTCTCATGCATTACAGGTAACTATTGTTGGGGGCGAGAACTTCACCGAGTGGGGGTGGAGACCCCATAATCAGTTGTTCCTGTCTCCCTATGCTGCCTCCCACAGGGAAGGGTAACTTGTGCACTGAGACCATGCCTGTGTTACCTAGCAAAAAAGCATCTGCAACAAAGAGAATGAGATTGTGGGGTGAGTCGATCCTATATACAAGAGTCTTGGCTTCAGAATATTAGTTTTGTTGTCTTCAATTGGTGAGATGCCATGCCCTTGCCCTGCTGCCAGCTCCTTAACAGTGGCATGATGCTGCTCACAGACTACGAAGGGGGCAGAGCTGGTAGGGCAGCCTGTAAGCTGCGCATGGGTCTGGGTAAAGGGACAGCCAAAGATAAGATGCACCTTATTGCTAAATCAAAGGAATGTTCTAATAACAGGCTTGTAGCAGCTGCAGCCAGTGCTCAAAAGCGGCAGTGAGGCTCGTCACCAGTCAGTTGACTAAAAGCAGATGGGAGAAACTACAGGGCATCTTGGCTCGCTCATGTCTAGGTGGATTTCTTTCTCCGTGATCGCTGGTGGAGAGCCTCGAGGGTTAAGACCAAGTCCATCAGGAAATGCTGCAGCTAGTATCAGCTGCCATAGGTGGGGAACATCTCATACAGGTATGGCCCCCTCTTAGTCTCCATTGCCTCCAGATGGGTAACATGTCTGAAGGCAGGAGGCACCGAGTGTTTGCATTTCAACAGAGGTTCTTCATAGTAGGGACAATTTATTGGAAGTCCCGAGGAATAAGTTGCAGGGCTATGAAAGAGTGACATGAGCCACATATTCGCGCAGCTGGCCTGCTTGAATGTTCCGTCACCCCTAGGCGAGGAGAGATGCCCCATGGTGAAGCCCAGACATGGAATACACAGACACTGGGTGGAGAGAAAGGAACCACTGCTGGAGTGAATCACATGAAAAGTAAGATGCTCTCTGGCTTCTTAGTAGCATTTCATCCTGCAACACAATCCAAGACACCCACCTAACCAAACCAACACACATTTGCCATACATTAAGCCACAATCTCCAGAAATGGTGCGGGGGCATCAGAACAAGGTGCTCCCTGGATTTGTTAGGTTGGGATTGAAAGTGAGGGGCTGAGGGTGAAAGGGTAGTAAACTACAGGTGCTGGCCGAGTCCAGTATGGAGGAAGCCATTATAAGGAGCCGATTCTCCAGTTAACCACTGGACTCTCTTCCCCAAGTAAGACTAGATATAATCAGTTCTTACCCCCGAAAAATGTTCAAGTTACTTAGTCCATTTATTGTACTGCAGGTGAAATGTTGGTGACTGAAGGCGTTTCTGCAGGCATTTTTGTAGTGAGTTGTTAACTGTTAGCCAGCAGGGGATGAGTCTCCCATCCACTCCGATCCCAATCCACCAGTGGCTGCTCGGCACCAGTGGCTGTATCTGCCCAGGGTATGTTGTCATCAGGTTGCTTATCCTTCATCGCTTTGACCTGGGATTCCAGGAACGGTGCCTTGGAAGGGGATATTACCTGAGTGCCTGCCCTCTTTGGTGCTGACTTGCTGTTAGAGTCCATGCCTTTTATCGAATGCCCTGAATCTCTGCTGTAGTCCCAGAGACCCATCATGAGGGCCTGCCTCACTGCTTTCTGCCTGTCCCTCCCTCTACGATTGGCTCTCTTAGTCTTAGCAGTTTGCTACTCCATGCCATCGGGTCCTGAGCCCATGCAAGAGCCAGAGGGGTTGTGAATGTTCCACGGCATTCTTCACGGGTTGCCTTGCAGTTGCAGACTTTTTGGCAGAGCTTAGGGTGGTGCTGAGGGTAGGGCACTGGGTCAGTGTTTTGGAGACATACCAGGTGGCTTCCTCAGGGGTATGAGAGGTGTGGGAGACCCCATTCTTAGTAGTAATGCAGAGCTTGGCTGGGGACTGCATCTTCTATGGTATACCCTGAGCCTGTAGAGCCTTTTTTACTGGTATGTACTCCATTCAACACTGGGCTAACTCTGTAGAGTAATCAGCAAAAATGTGAACCCTATGCCACTGCACATCAAGGGGCCTCTTTCTCTGGCCAGGGCAAGTATCCATTCTTTGTCTGGGTATCAGAGAAATATAACAGTGATGGATCATGGGCACTGTCTTGGCTTGGGGGCCAGACTGAGTGTTCTTTGAGCTTGCTCGATCTCTAGGGCTGGCTTCCAGTTATGGCTGAGAAGCTGGGGTATCTCACATTGAATAAAGACCACCAGATTGTGATTCTCTGCCCCTTCTGAAAAACCTACAAAGTGTAGGTTGTTGTGGTGACTGTTGTTTTTAGCGTCTTCAGCCCTGTCCCAGAAGAGTGCCACCAGCCTCTCTAACGCCTGTGTTCATGTCTCATGCCTGATATCCTTGTCATCAGTGTGTGACAGGTAGGTCTTTTCATCCCTGGACTGCTGCTGCAACTCGTATACCTCCTCTTCCAGAGCTGATACAGATGATTTGAATGAAGTGATTTTCCCTGGGTGACTATAGTCAGAGCCAGAACTGCCAAGCTGTCTACCGTTTCCTACCCACAGAGCCCAACACCACTGCCACCGATTGCAGATTAATTTTTCAGTTACTGTGTGAATTTTTGTTTTGGGGTATGGGAATCCCGTGCATGCACAACAGAAGACTTGTCAAGGATCCCGCACATGCGCAAGAGTGTATTGCTTTTACGCATGCACAGGATTTCGGCCCCGGGTTTCAAATGTTATTAGAAGAACTTACAGCGCTCGGTTTCTTTTCGGTAACCCCACCAACACTTTGGATTACTGTGGCAGACCGGCAGAGCATGTTTTTAAACCATGCTTGTGAAAAATATGCAGTTCGAAACAGCGCTCATGGCAGATGAAACCAATGGGTAGAAATAGACAGCTATCAGACCTAGGTTATTTGACTAGAGGTGTGCCCCAGGGATCAATCCTGGGGCCACTATTATTTTAAGTTTATGTAAACGAGTCACCAGAAAATATCCAAAATAAGTTTATAAGACTCTTATGTAAATGATACTGTGTTCGCCTCAGTGAAAACACAAGGTTTGATACTAAAAAATACTCCAGGACTGGCTCATAAACTTGTAATGAGTGGAAAAAAACACACAGGTAATGTATTTTCATAATAATAAAAATAAAAATTGTTCCACACAAAACCTGGGTATTATAACCAGAAGTGGACAAAAGTTAATCACTAAAAACCAGTATAAATACCTAGGAGTGATTTTAGATAGCTCACTAATGTTTGAAGATCACAGATTACATAACAAAAAAAGTAAATACAAGGATAGGCGCAGTACGAAGATCTTCATCAGTTGTGACCCACCAAATGGTAACACAATAGCAATACAGTTAATTTTGCCAGTGCTGGAGTACGGCGATCTTGTTTACGGCATTGCTGAACATAAATCTTTGGATAGGTTCAATAAATCATGTAACCGGTTGGCAGGATTTGTCCTAAGATATCCCTTTCTAACCCATCACTGTCTGGTGTTTAAAAATGTAAAATGGGACAGTCTGGCTACATGGTTAGAAAAACAATATGCCACACTAATATTTAAAGTCAAAAAATGATTGATTAAGAGAAACCTTAGCATCCAACAAGATTGTGAATGACAACTATATCAACTGAGGGAAATAGTTCATAGGGGTGGATGGGTGTAAAAATTCCCAGAATTAAAACCAGGTATGGTCAAATGACTTTCCAGTATTCTGCAGCAGTAATCTGGAATGAGATTTCTCCATCAATAAGAAATCTGTCCAAGTTATCCACTTTTAAATTAAAATTGACGGAGCATTGCTGAAGTTAGCTATCGATTGCACTAAATTTGTCGATTTGTATTATGTAATTCTGTGTTGGGACTTTTGTTTGTGCTATAATGTATTGTATTGTGGATGGCCAAGTTTCTTCTGATTGTATGTACACAATGGTTGGAACTATTGTCTGTTTTATAATGTATTGATCTATGGATATAAGTATGATCTAAGATTGTTGTTTAAATGTATGTATTTTATGTATACAGGACAACTTTGAAGATAGGTCCTCGGACCTAACGTTTTATCCTGTTTAAAAAATAAAGTTTTAACTAACAGTGCAGTAGTGATGGAAAGGACTTTGGGTCCATCTTGCCCCCCTTCCCCCGCCACATGGCAGTAACTATACATAGTAACATAGCAACACAGTGTAATAGTAATGGAAAGGACCTTGGATCCATCTTTGTCCACCTCACATACTACATGGCAGTGACTATACATAGTAACACAGCAACACAGTGTAATAGTAATGGAAAGGACCTTGGATCCATCTTTGTCCACCTCACATACTACATGGCACTGACTATACATAGTAACACAGTGTAATAGTAATGGAAAGGACCTTGGATCCATCTTTGTCCACCTCACATACTACATGGCAGTGACTATACATAGTAACACAGCAACACAGTGTAATAGTAATGGAAAGACCTTGGATCCATCTTTGTCCACCTCACATACTACATGGCAGTGACTATACATAGTAACACAGCAACACAGTGTAATAGTAATGGAAAGGACCTTGGATCCATCTTTGTCCACCTCACATACTACATGGCAGTGACTATACATAGTAACATAGCAACACAGTGTAATAGTAATGGAAAGACCTTGGATCCATCTTTGTCCACCTCACATACTACATGGCAGTGACTATACATAGTAACATAGCAACACAGTGTAGTAGTAATGGAAAGGACCTTGGATCCATCTTTGTCCACCTCATACTACATGGCAATGACTATACATAGTAGCATAGCAACACAGTGTAATAGTGAGGGAAAGGACTTCAGGTCCATCTTGTTTCCCTTCCCCCACCACATGGTAGTGACTATACATAGTAACATATCTTCATATAATAATGATGGAAAGAACTTCAGCTCTTGTCTGTCTCCTCTACCACATGGCAGTGACTGTACGTAGTAACATATTATAATAATGAACAAAAGGACCTTGGATTCATCTTGTTACCCCCCCGTCACATGTCTATGGCTATACATAGTAAGAACATCATAGAATAATGATGACACAAAATACTTTGGGTCCATATTGTCACCCTTCCCCTGCCACAAGGTATTGGCTATACATAGTAACATAGCACCGTAGTACAATACTGATGGAAAGGACTTCAGGTCCATCTTGATTCTCTTCTCATGACACATGTCGGTGACTGTATCTTATCTGGTTATGGGCACACCTCCACGTAAGTTAAATGTGTTGCAGCAAAAGTTTCAGGTTAAGGTAAAAAGTTGTAAGGGCCCTTTTAACCTCCACCCCACCTTCAGGGCAGTTAGAGGTGTGGGACATTTAACTTGCATCTCAGTAACCAGCAGAGATAATTAAAGAGGCCTCAGGTTCATACTACGACTCTTACTGCAGCTGGTTTGGAACCAGAGGCATGATGTCCATTTCAGTTCCCATCACAAAATACCCTTAACACTGAGGAAACCGCCAATTTAAAATCAACCTGTCCAATCAATTCTTAAATGTTGATTTGTTTTCACTAACAATTAACTCCAGGGAAAAGTTGTTCCATGGTTGGGACGTTCTGCAAATGAGTTTTTATAGTCATGGAACCTATCCTGTAACTCTCTAACTTTTAAATTAAAAAAATGTACTTGGCACTTTCTGAGAATAAAATAACTTTCTATTATTAGTTCTATACTTAAAACTGTGTAATTACAGCTGGTGTCCTCTGGTTTTCTTTGCATCCTGCTTGAAAGCAAACCCCATTTCTGTAAACAGAAATAGGTCATTTATAACATCCCATAAGAATAACAGATCCCCTTGTACCTTTGTGTTTCTAAAGACATAATGTAAGCCCCCACCCGCTGTGTGACTTTAAGAGAAATGATCCGGCTAAAAAGACCCCCCCCCGGCCCTTTTAATTCTGGTGTCGGGGTCCGGGGGAGAGCATAAAGATGGACATCGCTGCTGCAGTAGGAAGGAAGAAGAGAATAAACAGGGGCAAGACTGTTTTTTGCCCAGGAAGAGCTGAGCCAATCAACAGAGAGCCTGGGGAAGGCTATAAATAACCCCAGTAGCCCACCAAAAATACAGTCTCCCCAAGGAGAAGAGAGACTAGGATAGACTGCACCAAGGGTTGGAGCCCCAAGCTGTGATGGCTGGTCTAGACTCCTGCAGATGCTAAGCTACATTGCTGGAACTGAAGAATCAAAAGAAAAACTGGAACTGTTTGCAAAAGAGCCCAAATAGATTGCTGCTAATTTGGGCTGTGTTTTCCAAACTGTTTGCTACAAAAGCTGCTTAAGTCCACTGGAGAGTGGTGAAGATTGCGGATAAGACATTTGAGAATCTGGAGCTTGCCTTTAGCTCAGAGGATTTCACTTTGGGATTTACAAAAGACTTTTGCCTCATTGCTGTTCAAGAACATTGCACCCCAGGGTGTTCTGCCTGCGACCCCAACCGAGAAGCTCCTGCCCGCCAGGTGTTCCAGAGGATTTCACCAGAGTGATCAGAAGCCAAGGATATCCTTCACATCTGCGCCATGTCAGCTAAGTACAATTTTGCCACTAGGGGGATAACAGATGGTTGTTGTTCCAAGTTGCTTTGCCTTGTGTTATTTCTTCATCCATGGCCTCAACGCTGGCCAACCCACAGCATCGCAGGCCTGCCACCGTAATGGGGTACCCCAAAAGACATTGGGACAGGTCTAGTACCAGATGGGTGTGAGCTTTGTAGAAGTTGCATTGGGTGTTATTGATAGCATTACTGGTATAGTTATTGGTGAAGGAAAGTGCTGTATAAGTGCCTAGCCTAACCATATTTTCTTGCAGCCAAAGTTGCCAGTCCCACGCCCTACAGTAATAAATACTTGTTTTAATTATGGTAAGTGCTGTCTCCACGACTCTTTTGGGGTATTGTGTATTAGGGGAGTGTCTGGAAGGGTCCAGGAGGTGAAAGAGTTGTTCCTGGAGAACGGGGAAAGGTCACTGGTTAATCTGTCCAAGTCCTCAGGTGGAGGCACCACACCACCCAAGGTTGAGTGTTCACGGTCCTGTTTCACAAGGACCCTGGCCGGTCCCCTCTAGCTGTTGCGAGGGCCCCAGAGTCGGTACTTAGGACCACCTTACAGTAAGGTTTAGTGATCTTAACTGCTCTTACAATCCCTGTCTTCTAAACCTCTTATTTGTTTAGTGAACCTTCTTTGGATTCTCTATAACTTTGAGATGTCATTTTTGGTATGGGGATCATAACTGGGAACAGCAGTCTATGTGAGGTCTAAATAAGCTCTATATGGCGGAGTAGAACCCTGTGTCTCCTGACTTGATGTTGTTTCTAATGGCCCACAGAACTGGGTTTGCCTTACTTATGATTTAGTTGGTCTGTTTAGAGAATTTTAATATCTTACTTCGAGACACAACTCTTGCAGCAGGTTACACCATTAGGACTGAAGCCAGCAGGCATCGGGACCCCACGGAAAAATTCTAACTAGCTATCTTCAGCGGGGACCGCCCCCGATGTCGGTCCCGCCTCCGACGTCAGGCCTAGTATATAAGGGGGTGGTTCCGCCAGATTCCTCAGTTCTTTCCCGCCGTCGACTTGCATGTCTCGACCCTTCGGTTCAGTTTCTAGCGTGTGACACGTGGTAAAGTGTTTTCCTACGGGAAATTCGTTCTCTACAATCAAGTTTCTTCTCTGATGTCCTCTCCGACCTCCGGTCACTCCTCGAAGTGTGCCTGTAGGAAGCAGATCCCGTTCAAGGATCCGCACTCGGCCTGTGTCCAGTGCCTAGGCCCAGACCACGACACCCGGTCCTGCACCTTTTGCCAGGGTTTCAACAGCAGAACCCGGATCTGTCGCCAGAAGGCCCTTCAGGCATTCCTGCTAGAGGAGCAACTCAAGTCCATGGCTTCCAAGGGGGATTCTTCGCAGAAGGCCCACAAGCATGCTGAGAAGCATAGGGAGAAGGCCCCTTCCAGGTCCCTGTCTAGGGCCTCCAACTCACGCAGCTCTGGCTCCAGGTCTGACCGCCTCCTTCCCGGCCAGCTCTCAGCCTCCCCGCTGTGGTGAGAGTCTCTCTCTTCCCAGGCCAAGACCCAGGCCTTCCTCGTCCTCCAAGGCCTTGGCTAAGTTGGGGGATCGCCACCATCACCACAAGTCAGGTTCCCGCCATTCTGAACCCGACGTCAGGTCTGCTTCCTTGCCTCCACGCAAAACCAAGGAGCTCACCTCACTTAAGAGGCCACAGGACCCGACGCCGGTTCGCCCGACGTCGGCCTCTCGCCACAAGTCCCCAGAGCTGTCGTCTGCCAGAAGACCGTCGCCGGCCAGGCCTACTCATCACCGAACGCTGGTAGGAGGACCTGCGTCCGCTCCGATTGAGAAGAGGACCCCGACGCCTCCGACCGAGGAGTTAACCCAGCCCGAGGACCAGACGGGTGACCCCGGTCCTGTTGAGACTCCCAGGGAACCCTCGCTGCAACCCGAGCCCCCTGTGGAGCCGACGCCGGATCCCGACGAGCGTCCACCGGCGCCCGGACCATCGTCGGGCCTTTCCTTTTCAGAGGTGAAGGAGCTTTTTACTTATTGGTGGGATACCGTCAAAAAGGACATGGTCCCCACTCCACCTCTGCTTCCTCCTCCTTCACCGGTTGCTCCTCTGGTTCCTGCGCCCCTGTCTCCGTCTGGGTCTGCTGTCCAGTTACCTCCTCCCTGGGAGCCCAGGACCCCTCCAAGGGGGAGACTCGATAAAAGGAGACCTCCGTCCAGATCCTCTTCTAGGTCACCCAGTCCCAAGAGACCCAGAAGATGCCGCCGTTCGCCGTCGACGGAGGACACGGGATCAGAGTTTTCTACATCCAGATCCCCATCTCCCCTCTCCATTCCTTCTCCAGACCCACCTGAGATGCCAAAGTCTCCTCCGGATGACCCATCGTTCTTGGATATCATGAGACACATCCAGGAGAACATGGGATGGGATGCAGAGAAGTTAGACCCCGAAAGGCTGCGCCTTGCGAAGTATCTTTGGCAGAAGGACCCCAAGCCTGTGGTGGTGCCACCCTTGGTAGACACCTTCGTGGACGTCACCAAGGTAGCATGGAAGCGTCCACATTCGCTCCCAGCGATGCCTAAGAAAGCTGACCGCTTGTACAAGGCTCCAAGAGAAGACCAGTACTTGACCCCGCATCCTCAGGTCGACTCGCTGGTCATAACAGCCTCTCATGACCGGTCCCAGAGACTGCAACATCTGAGCACCCTCCCACCAGACCCAGAGTCCAAGCAGCTGGACTCCATGGGTAGGCGCACATATGCTTCCGCTACCTGCGCCATCAGATCCCTGAATTATTTGACCCACATGGTGCAGTTCCAAAATGCCCTGTGGGAGCAGGGTCTGGATGCGGCTGAGAAATTGCCGGATAGTGAGCAGAAGGAGGAGATGTTGCAGCTCCTCCGTACGGGTTCGGACATGGGAACCCAAGTGTTACGAGCCGCGTATGACTCCGCGGACTCCTCAGCCTGAGCAGCAGCTTCAGGCGTATGCCTCTGGAGGCACTCTTGGCTCCATGTCTCCGGTTTTACCCCAGACATCCAGAAAAACATCATGGATTCCCCATTCAAGGGAGAAGTTTTGTTTGGTAAACCCTCAGAGAAGATAATTACCAAACTCCAAGAGGCCGGGAAGGCGGTGAGGTCGGTTCAGGCCATGTACCGACCCAAGCTTAGTTCCTTTCGTAGGAACCAAAGCCGATTTCGTGGATGGACGCAGAGACAACAGTCCCGCCTCGTTCCACAACAGAGGGGCTCCGGTTTTCACAGAGCCCAGGAAGAACAACCCGCAGGTCGGAGCCAGCGCACTTCTAAGCCGGTCCAGCCAGCGGGACCCTCAGCCACCACAGCCTGACTCTTTCCCGGCCCCCGCCCCTCAGGATCAACGGGACGACATGGTTGGGGGTCGTATTGCAAATTTCCTGCCGGGATGGCAGACCATAACCACCGACAGGTGGGTTCTACAGTTGGTTGGAAAAGGCCACTTTATCGAATTCACAGAAAAGCCACCCTCGAGGCCTCCGCTGCTCTCCCGGTACCCGGATCAGCACAGGTCATTGATCAGACAAGAAGTGCTCGTGCTCCTGCAGAAGGGAGCGATAGAGTACGTTTCAGAGAACCAGAGAGGACACTGATACTATTCCCACTTCTTCCTGGTTCCAAAAAAGACAGGGAACCTCAGCGACCTCAATCAATGGTGACTCTTCCGGGTCTTATTCCCATGCTGAAACAGGACGCCTTTTTAGCGTCTCTAGATATGCAGGACGCTTACCTGCACATCCCTATAACTCAAGCGCACAAGAGGTTCCTGCGCTTCGAGTTTCTCGGCCATCATCTTCAGTTCTGAGCCCTTCCATTCGGACTGTCATCGGCACCCAGGGTCTTTACCAAATGCATGGCAGTCGTGGCAGCGTCTCTAAGGAGACAGGGCCATTATGTGTTACCGTACCTGGACGATTGGCTTCTCATGGCCGCCTCCAGAGAGGCGTTGTTACGGGTGATCCAGTGCACCCAGGACCTGTTCTGATCTCTGGGTATCCTAATCAACCACGAGAAGTCCCTCCTGGTACCGTCACAGAAACTGCAGTTCATAGGCGCAGTACTGGACACCGTTCAGGGAAGAGCATTTCTTCCAGACGACAGAGCGGAGCGCATCAGATCCCTCATCAGGGAGCTTTCATCGAACAAGACCGCCCCAGCAAGGTCGGTCCTTCGCTTGCTCGGACACACGGCTGCGGCCATTCCTACTGTCCCTTTCGCAAGGCTCCACATGCGAGTAACTCAGTAGATGCTCAAAGTACAATGGGACCAAAGGCAAGACCACATGCAGCATCCGGTCAGAATCACGAACACCGCGATTCGAGACTGGCAGTGGTGGCTAGACCCAGGGACACACTCTATGGGCGTCCCGTTTATTGTGCAGTCCCCGGAGGTAATCCTCACCACAGACGCCTCAGGTCTAGGGTGGGGAGCACACCTGGATGAGGTGAAGTCCCAGGGAACCTGGACCCCTCTTGCGGCCCACCTCCATATCAACGTCCTAGAGATGAGGGCTGTCCTTTATGCCCTGCAGGCATTTTAGTCAGAGATCCCACAAAGTACTCTCCTGCTTCAGACAGACAACACGGTGGTGATGTATTACCTCAACAAACAAGGAGGCGCACACTCTTACCCCCTTTGCAGGGAGGCCATGAGGGTGTGGGATTGGGTAATCCGACACGGCGCAAACCTGATCACAGTACATGTTCCTGGGATGGACAACACTATTAAAGATGGCCTGAGTCGCTCCCAGGCAAGAGTCCACGAGTGGGAACTTCTTCAGGAGGTGGCAGAGGATCTGTTTCTTCGAGAGGGAACTCCAGAGTTGGACTTGTTCGCGTCCCCATCAAACGCAAAACTGCCCAATTTTTGCTCGCTAGATCCAGGGCCTGGTGTTTTCTGGCGAGATGCGTTGTCCCTCTCCTGGGCGGACAGATTCCTCTACGCTTTCCCTCCATTCCCGTTGATCCAGAGAGTTCTTCTCAAACTGTGCAGGGAGCATGCAACAATGATCCTGGTGGCCCCTTTCTGGCCTAGACAGATTTGGTTCCCTTTGCTAATACAGCTATCTGAGGAATCTCCGCTCCCGTTGCCTTTCAGCTCCCATCTCTTGTCTCAGGAGGAGGGTTCACTGGTCCACCCGGACTTACATTCACTGAACCTGCATGCATGGCTCCTAGAGACATAGTCATTTTGCGACACGGGGTCTTGCAAGAGGTAGCGGAAGTTCTTTCTGCAGCCAGAAAGCCAGCAACGCATGCGACATATGCCATGAAATGGTGCCGTTTTTGTCTATGGTTGCAAACAAGCGGCTTTTCCCCTTTAGGTTGTCCAGTGAAAGCGATGTTAGAGTACCTGCTCTCCCTTTTCCGTTCGGGTCTCGCCTACTCCTCTATTAAGGTGCACCTCTGTGCCATTTCAGCTTATCACCTCCCGGTAGGACTGCACACAGTGGCGCAACTAGATGCCTGTCGGGAATTCGTGAGTGGGGTGTTACATCTTAGGCCGCCCATTAAGGGCCCAGTGCCTCCATGGGACTTGCTCTTTGTCCTGGAGCAACTCACGCTCCCCCCCTTTGAGCCTGCCGCGGATTGCAAGCTGCGTTTTCTGTCGTGGAAAACGTTGTTTTTGGTTGCCGTTACGTCAGCAACAAGAGTTCATGCTCTCATGTGCAAAGAGCCTTATTTAATTTTCCACCGGGACAGAGTATCCCTGAGGACGAATCCTAAATTCTTGCCTAAGGTGGTTTCCACACTCATTCTCAATCAGGATATTGACCTGCCGGTCTACTTCCCTAACTATTCTAATAGAGGAGAGGTGCTGCTCCACACCCTGGATGTTCACCGCAGCTTGAGATACTACCTGAACAGAACTAAGCAGCTTCGTAAGACGGAGCAACTTTTCGTTTCCTTTACTGAAAGGATGATAGGCCAACCAGTATCAAACAGTCTCTGTCTCACTGGCTTGTCCAGTGCATCTTATCTGTTATGATATCAAAGCGAAAGCCACTCCGGGATCAGTCCGGGGCCATTCCACTAGGGGCGTGGCCACTTCCTTTGCAGCATTTCGAAATGTCTCCACTTCTGCTATTTGTGCTGCAGCCACTTGGAGCTCTGTACATACCTTTATCAGGCATTACAGCCTGGACATCGCATCATGGCGAAGAGCAGGCTTCAGCCTGGCTGTGCTACAGGGTCTCCTGTCCTAGATTCAGGACCTGGAATGTTCTTTCTACTTTCCTCCTCCCAGAGTGTTTGCAAGCGCTACTGCTTGGGAATCAGTCCTAATGGTGTAACCTGCTGCAAGAGCCGTGTCTCGAAGTAAGATAGTACAGTTACGTAAGAACTTACCGTAACAAAAGATCTTCGAGAACAGCTTTATGCAGCAGGTACCTTTCCCCTTGGAGGAGGCATGGCTTAAGCCTTTGTTAACAGGGATTTTTTTTCCCGTTTGTCTTCTGACGGTGGATCCTCGGTCTCCCATTTTCGATGTCAGCCTGCGGCCGGAAGTCTCCAGCGGGAGAACTGGGGAATCTGGCGGGACCGCCCCCTTATATACTATGCCTGACGTCGGAGGTGGGACCGACGTCGGGGACGGTCCCCGCTGAAGATAGCTAGCTAGAATTTTTCCATGGGGTCCTGATGCCTGCCGGCTTCAGTCCTAATGGTATAACCTGCTGCAAGAGCTGTTCTCAAAGATCTACTGCTACGGTAAGTTCTTACGTAACTATACTTTCTAGGAACGTGGATATGTTGTTCCTCCACACTGTTTGGCATGTCCCTTTCCCCTTTAAATCTTGCTGGAAGTCTTCAAGCTGGCTCCTCCCACCCACCTGGGTGGTTTATGCCTCGGCTCCACCCCATGATGCCAGATCTTCCTTTCCACTGGAAGATACAGGTTCCTTCATGCTCTCAAAGCATTTTTTAGGCCCTGGATTCTAATTATCGTTTTTGGCCGAAAATTGTTTTAAAACTCGTTCGAGTTAGCGAGTGCGATTTTACTGGATCTGCCACGGAGGAAAAAATCTTCCCCTGGATTTCGCCCGGTGCCCCTGCGGCCAGAAGATGTCACGCACCGATCCCCCACCTAATGTGTGTCTACTGTCTAGGTGTCGGACATGACACCTCGTTGTGGGGTTTTTGCCTAGCTTTCCATCCCAACATCCTGGATGACCGCAAGGCGCGTTTAAAGATTGGGAGACCGGAGAAAAGGAACCCACTGGTGAAATCGAAGGAGGTGAAGTGGATGGTTTCCACGGCCGTGGGATCCGCCCAAATAGCTGGAACAAATGAAGGCAATTGAGGAGAAAGCAGCTCGAGCTTCAGCCAATCGAAGCTTCTTCATTCTGCTTAAACTTGGCTCCACCTTTACAGGCTTCTTCAAGGAGTTGTGCCAGTCTCTCCCCACCAGGGTGAGATGCCCTTGGGCACGCACTCCTCCTGCCCTCAGAAGAGGGATAAGGACCCCGGATCTTCATCCAAGCGAAGATGCTCTTGGGACCAAGAAAGGTCCGAGTCCCAGTAGCACGCGGTCTCGACTTCGGTCGAGATCGCCTCCTCGGCCACTGGCTTCTTGGATATTCTGTCTGGCCAGGAGACCGAGGAAGTGGCCGAGGAGGTCGAGATTGTTCTTGACCCAATCGACCCCTTGTCACTGGTTCTGCCCGATGACTCCTTGGGAAGGACTCCAGTCCTTGCCTTCCCTGATGAGGAGACCCAGCCTGCTGACGTCCCCATTAAGGACCCAGTTCAGGACCCTCGGTTTTCACTGACCCTGGTTTGTCCCGATCGACCAAGTCGGCCTCCCCGATCTTGAGCGCGGTCTAGAACCCCAAAGAAGAGTCATAAGCACTTTAAGAAGAGGCGACGCCACAGGTCTTCATCCTCCTCAGACGAGGAGAGGCTTCGGTGAAAACTCCGTTGATGCTATGAAGACCTCGTGGCAGCAGCTGATTCTGTCCGGGCAAAAGCTGGCTCCGCTGCCTGCCCTGTCCATTACATGGCTTTCACCTCCCAGGCTGAAACAGACTCCCTCCGGAACCGAAGCCTTTGGTTCCTCCGCCTGTGGGGCCGGGCCGTATCCTGGCTTGGCCTATCTCGGTCTCTCCACAGATTAGGGTAGAACCACCACCTAAGCAGTCTGAGGGAGGGGTGCCTTAAAAAGAGGACCGACAAGACACCGGGCTTCCCCGGCATCTGTCGATTACCATCACCCCGGATCGCCCTCGGCGTATCGAGGGAGACTTAGGCAGCAGACTGCTATACCACGATTCTTCAGACTTGGACATCCCTGGATTACACTCACATCCCGGGGATGATTAGTCATCCATGACTGGTTTGGAGGAAGGTCCTTCCTCCTTTCAGGGCATCCTCCGCCTCGTCTCTGAATCTACAGGAATGCCAATGGAGTCCATCCAAAAGAAGGCGGAGTACCCTCTCACTGATATCCTCAAGCGAGGGGATACACTGATGGAGGCCTTTCCGGTGGCTGAGGCCATAGTTTTCCCAGCCCTTGAAATCTGGCAGCGTCCTGCTTCCTGCCCAGTACCATCTGCCTGCATGTACGCGGTGCCCATGGGGTCCCTTGTGGGGTTCACAGAACACCCTTTGTCCGGAAGCCTGGTGACCTCCTCTGTATTCAGGCATACTGGGAGTTTGGCCGACACTGACTGATCCCCGGGCAAAGATCGAAAAATATGGACTACTCTGCCTGTAAGGTCTGTGCGGCCTCTTCTCTGGGTGTTCGTCAGGCCAGCTCGGCTGTCATTATGGCACACTTCTCTCATGCCCTTCCTGGGTCATTAGACGAGGTCCTCCCTCATCTCCCAGTGGACATGCAGACTACGGTCAAGCAAGTCTGGGACCAGGATCATGCTGTTGCAAAACAGCAGCTCCAGATGACCCTGGATATAGGGAATTCTTGTGCCCGTTCTTTTGCAGCCGCAGTGGCCACTCACTGCAGGGCTTGGCTGAGGCTTTCCTCCTTCCCAGCGAATACTCAGCATAAGCTGGCTGATGTGCCCTTCCTAGGCACCGACTTGTTCAGTCCCGGAGTGGCCGGTCACCTTCAGCATATAGAGCAGTCCAATGCCATCTTGGATGCTACTTCTGCTAAGGGTTCTTTGGGCAAGAACCAGCAGAGGAGAAAGAAGAAGCCATTTTGGCATTCTTCCCATGCGGTCAGGCAGCCCTCCTACCAAGGAGGTCAGCAGCAACAGCAGCAGCAGGCTCAAGCTTGGCACCCACATCTCAAGCAGGGTCCTCAGCAGCCCCATAAAGGAGGCTGAGGCGCAGGTCCAGGAGCCTTCTCCTCCTCCTTCTCCTCCTCTAAGCCTGCTCAGTGATGGGTTGGGGGTTGCCACCCCTACACCTGTCACGCCAGCTCTGGGTCCTCGCTTGGGGGGTTGGCTTTGCCACTTTCTTTCCACCTGGTCCGATATCACTTCAGACAGGTGGGTTCTCAAAGTAGTCGGTCAGGGACTACCTCTAGAGTTCGAGCAGTACCCTCCCAGCCGAGTCCGCGACCCTCGGGAGGAAAGGATCTCAGCTTGCACTCAGTCTGCTCTTCAAGATGACATAGCTCAGCTCCTCCACAAGGAGGCAGTAGCTGCAGTGCCAGATCCTCCTACAGACCCAGGCTTCATGTCCAGGTACTTCCTGGTGCCCAAGCGGATGGGGGGGTTGGCGCCCCATCCAAGATCTCCATGACCTGAATCAATATATCAGGTCCTGCACCTTCGGCATGGTAACTCTGAACCAGATCATACCATCCCTGGAGTGAAACATGTGGTTCTGTTCACTGGATCTACAGGACACATTCTTTCACATCCCAATCCATCCATCCCATCAGCGGTTCCTCCGCTTCAGGGTCGAAGGGTCGCTGTATGAGTTCTGAGCCATGCTGTTCGGCTTGTTATTGGCCCCACAGGTCTTCGCCAAGAGCATTGCAGTGGTGGCAGCCCATCTTCAGTGTCGAGGAGTCCGAATATACCCGTATCTCAACAACTGGCCCTTGGCAGTTTCCTCCCTTCAGGAGGTGGAGAGGTGTCGGGGATCTGGCACTCCGAACCTGCTCCCAACTCGGCCTCCTGATCAACAAGACCAAGTCAGAACTCATGCCCTCTCAGTTGATGGACTTCATCGGAACAGAGCTCGACTCCTGTCAAGCCAGAGCTTGGATCCCTGTGGACAGGGTGGAGGTTCTCTCCTCCTTTGCCTGATCATTTCTGGTTGGGCACTTGCACCCTGCCTGGGACTTTCTGCACCTTCTGGATTACATGGCGGTGTGCACCTCAGTGATCCGTTGAGCCAAGTGGCACATGCGCTCCCTCCAATGGGAGCTGGCCACCCAGTGGACTCAGCGCCAAGGTAATTTCGACCAGCTGATCACTGTAACCCAGAAGATCTGAGACACTCATCAATGGTGGACCACCCCAGACCGGATACAGGAAGGGATCCCATTTGTCCGCCTCGAGCCGATGGTCATCCTTATGACTGATGCCTCTCTCATGGGCTAGGGAGCCCATATGGGGGACAGCAGGGCCCACGGGTTCTGGACCCCCGAGGAGTCCTGATGCCACATCAACCTGTTGGAGCTCAGAGCAGTCAGACTGGCACTGTCAGCTTTTGCTCCTCAGCTCCAGGGTCAAGTGGTTCAAGTACCACGACCATGTACTACCTCAACAAACAGGGCGGCACGCAGTCCCGTCTGCTGTGCAAGGAGGCGCTATGCATCTGGACCCTCATAGGCTGGTTGGAGGCTGATCTCCTAGCCATCCATGTGGCAGGAACCTCGAACCAACTTGCGGATGCTCTCAGCTGCATAGGCCAGACATCCCCCGAGTGGTCTCTCCATCCAGAGGTAGCTTACAGTCTGTTCTCCCGTTGGGGCAAACCATTGGTGGACCTGTTTGCCTCCAGGGAAAACATCAAGCTGAGGCTGTATCATGCCTGCCCCCAAAGCAGGGCTCGCTGCAGGTGGATGCCTTCTGGAGGCCGTGGACCCCAGGCCTCCTCTACACCTTCCCTCCATTTCCCTTGATCCACGAGGTGTTACTCAAGGTGAAGAGGGACAGAGCGAAGGTGATCCTGGTAGCCCCAGATTGGCTGTGCCAGTACTGGTATCCAGATCTCCTCAGCCTCAGCTGCAGGCCCCCGGAGCGGCTTTGTACAAGCCCGGACCTGATATCACTGAACCAGGGGAAGGTACTCCATCTGGACCTTCAATCCCTGCCTCACAGCCTGGTACCTGGCTGGGAGTTCCAGGCTTTCGTTCTTTCCAATGATGTCTACACCATGGTGGAGGCATTGAGAAAGGAATTAACCAGGAAATGTTACACCTTCAAATGGAAAAGATTTTCCATTTGGTGTCAGGGTAAGAGTCTGGACCCCTTATCCTGTTCTGTGGCTAACATTCTCGACTACCTTTGGTCTCTCTCCAAAGGGGGTCTATGGTCATCGACCCTTAGGGTGCACCTGGCAGCCATTTCTGCTTACCAGGCGCGGGCAAGTCAGCCAACTTTGGTGCAGGTGACAGTGATCGGGCACTTCTTCAAAGGCCTGGATCACATGTCCCCTCCAGTGCGTGAACCTTCACCTCTGTGGGATCTACTGCTAGTTTTGGTAAAGCTCATGGGCAAGCCATTTGAACCAATGCACAAGTGTGAGTTGTCACACTTGTGGAAAACGGCCTTCCTGGTGGCTGTCATGTCTGCCAGAAGGACAGGGGAGCTCCAGGCATTTTCGGTGGACTCCCCTTATCTGGTCTTTCACAGGGACAAAGTTGTCCTATGCCCCCACCTGAAATTCCTTCTGAAGGTGGTGTCAGAGTTTCACCTTAACCAGGTGTTGAGTGTGCTGGTTTACTACCCTAACTATACCTCGGACGCTGAGTACAGCTCCATACTCTAGACCTGAGACATGCTCTCTCCTATTATAAGGAAAGAATGGCAGAAATTCATGGAGAGGTTCACCAGCTGTTTGTCACTTACGCTGAAGCCACTTCTGGCAGACCTGCAGCCAAATGGATTGTAGCAAAATGGATTACATCATGCATAGATCTGCTGTGAGTTGGCAGTCAAGGAGCCTCCCAGAGGGATAAGAGCTTATTCTAACCGCCATACTGCTGCTTCGGTGGCTGCTTCCAGGGACATCCCTATCCAGGAAATCTGTCGGGCTGCTATCTGGAAGTCAGCAAACACCTTCATTACCGACTACCACATCGACCTTGAGTCACGCTGGGATGCTGGTTTTGGGGCCTTGGTTCTCCAATCTTTATTTCCTAAGTAGGGGAGTGTGCACCTTGCCTCCCTTCTCCCAGAGAACTGCTTGGAGTCTGCCAAACAGTGTGGATGAACCACCTATCCACGCTCCTAGAAGAACAGGTTACTCACCTGTAACAGCAGTTCTAGGAGTGGTATATGTTGTTCATCTACACGCACCCACCCAACCTCTCCGGCTTCGGGCACACAGCCTTGCTTCCAGCAGGCTAAGATCTGGCATCATGGGGCAGAGCCGAGGTATATACCACCCGGGTGGGTGGAAGGAGCCAGCTTGAAGACTTCCGGCAAGATTTAAAGGGGAAAGGGACATGCCAACCAGTGTGGATGAACAACATATACCACTCCTAGAACTACTGTTACGGGTGAGTAACCTGTTCTTATCAGTTATGTGTACCCCTAGATATTTTTCCAGTGTTGTCACAGGTAGTTTATTGTTCCCTAGGTGATATGAATATTTTCTATATTATTTTGTCCTAGGTGCATGACCTTGCATTTCTCAATACTGTGTCTCATGCCCCATGTTTTAGCCCATTCCTTAATGTGGTCCAGGTCTTTCTGTATTACCATGAAATACAGAAAGACCTGTATTTCATAGCAATACAGAAAGACCTGTATTGCCATGAAGTCTTCTGTTGTGCTACATTCTCCTCACTTTAAGGTCATCTGCAAACTTTATGGTCTCATTAACTATTTTGTCAGATATATCCACCAGAAGTACTTCAAAAACATAGTGGCTCAAAACTGAGTCCTGTGGCACCCCACTAGTCACGTTCACCTCACCAGATGAGTACCCATTCACAAACACTCTGTGTTCTCCTGTCCAACTAATTTGTAATCCAATTTATAGAGGATTGTGTATGCGCAAGCATACACAACAAGGCAGTTGCGATCGAGAGGTTTCTGTGGTAACCTGAGACCTCGAGAGTGTAGCTCGAGAGGTCCGTTACCACGGAAACCTCAAGATCGCACAACTGCCTTGTTCGAGTATGGTTGCTCATGCTCAATCTTTTATAGTGTATGGGCAACCATAAATAGCACTCGTGAACACTCGGGAAGCTTACTTCTGTGTCTGCCGCCAAAGGCTTCCTTCCGTGTTGCCGTGCGCGCCGCGGTATTGCGCATGCGCGAATGTGTTCGATCTTGTTGTGCTGCACCGGTGACGCACTGGATGCAGCACAACAAGATCGTGACGCACCGAGTGAAGGACAACAGCGCTGTTCCAGGCATGGATTTTCATGCGGAACAGCGTTCCACCATACACTATATGAACTTTGTATGTACTTTTTCTTTGCATTAGTCTGATGGTAATGTAATTATGGGGGACCATATCAAACACTCTGCTAAAATCAATGAAAATAATGTCATAGGTGATTTTGTTATTGAGCTCTTACTCACTTTTTCGTGGAAACATAATAGGTTGGTCAGGCATGACCTTTTTTTTAATGAATCTATGTTGTGTGTTGTCAATGTTTCCTATATGTTGATCTAATCTCTCCTTTATAATACTGTCCCAAGATTTTACCTGTTAGAGATGTCAAACCGATTGGCCTGTAATTTTCTACTGTTGTTTTATCTCCCTTTTTAGGACTGCAGTGGCCGTAGCCCTGCAGACCACTTGCTATGAAAAAAAGCAGTCAGCACATTCCTTTTGAGTGAGTAACATGTTGGAGTTTCAACACAGTCGCCTGTGCACCCATCAAACACTCCACTCGTTGTGTGGTGGTTGGAGATCACACTGCATTGTTTTGTTTTCTGCATTGGCAGTCACGGCGAAGATGACACTCTCAGCTGTGTCCAAGATAGCCACCAAACTGTACTGCACATGTGCAACCACTAGCACATGTGCAGTGAGTGCAGCACATATTGGTCATGGTGGAGTGTGCTGTATTCTGCCGTGTGCTGTATTCTGCCGTGACTGCCAATTTTTTAAATTATACACAGTCCACCCACCTGACTCTCCCTATCAGCACCCCTGTCCCGAAACATACCGGGGACACTGGGGGTGCCCAATCTCCATAGCGTCGCAATAGCAATTCCTCTGTGCTTTTTCCTTTTTTTTTTACTCTGTAAAAAGAAAATGGTTCATTAGAAACATAGAAACATACACTATGATGGCAGATAAGGACCGCTTGGCCCAGCCAGTCTGCCCATTTCCCTGCCTACTGGATAAGCTGCAGATCCTATTCAACCAACAGCCTACTTCCTCCTACCTCCCACTAGAACTCATTTATGTCTGTTCCATGCATTCTTGAACTCCCCCACTGTTTTTGACCCCATACCTCCTCAGGAAGGCCGTTCCATGCATCCACCACACTCTCCATGAAAAATCACTTCCTCACATTGCCCCTGAGCCGTCCCCCCTCTGTCTTCAAATTGTGCCCCCTTGTTCTTGCACATCTTTTTTTCTGAAAGATGCTACCCTCTTGAACTTTGTTGATTCCCTTGAGGTACTTAAATGATTCTATTATGTCCCCCCTCTCCTTCCCTTCCTCGAGGGTATACATGTTAAGCTCCTTTAGTCTCTCTTCCCTACCACTGAGGTCAAACTAACAGGTCTGCAGTTTCCTGCCTCGGTCTTACTCCCACTTTTGTGGAGGAATCATATCCACCCTCCTTTAGTCCTCAGGTACCACCATCCTTCCATGATTTGTTAAAAGGTAGTCAATGGTGTCCCTAGTTCTTCCCTTAGTTCTTTTAGAATTCTTGGGTGAATCCTGCCAGGTCCCATTGCTTTGTCCACCTTCAGTTTAGGAGTTCTTTCAGGACCCTTCCTCTGTGAATGAACTGGCATTGACCCCCCCCCGGGTGCTTCTATTGTTTTGTTTAGCTACCTCCCTCTCTTCTTCTTTTGTGAATACTGAGCAGAAGTATTCATTCAGTATCCCTGCGTTTTCACTGTCACCCTCTGCCCACCCCCTCCCATTTATTAAGCCTCATTATCCCTCCCTTGGTCTTTCTTTTCTCCCTAATGTACCTATAAAAGGTTTTATCCCCTTTCTTAACTGAGTTGGCTATCTTTTCCTCAGTTTGGGCATTTGCTATTCTGACTCCCTTCCCCTCTTCCTTCTGCTTTAACTAGTACAGTTCTCTGTCCTGCTCTTTCTGTTTCTTTATACTTCCTGAATGCTGCCATTTTCTCCATAACCTTCCCCGCCGCCTCTTTTGAGAATCATAGTGTCTTGTTCATTTGCTTCACACAAAGGCACGTTGCTTCTGGGATGCCTGTTTTGATTTTTCCCCATTTTTCCTCCACCCCTCCTTCTTTCCTGTTTGCTAGTGCTTTTCTGACATACTTTCCCATTTTCCCAAAGTCAGCCCTCCTGAAGTCCGGTGCCCTTGCTTTTGTATGGCTTGACTCTATGGCTGTGTTTATCGTGAACCGCACTGTTTCATTGTTGCTTGTTCCCAGATGGCTACCCACTTCTAAATCCGAGATCCTCTCTCTGTCCCCATTTGAGAGTACCAGATATAAGAGTGCTCCCTCTCGAGTGGATTCCAACACTAGCTGTCTGAGGCATGTCCCTGTAGGGCATCGAGAATTACCCTGCTCTTGGATGTGGCTATAGCAAAGGTGCTCCAGTTAGTATCTGGAATACTCAGGTCTCCCATCAACAGTATCTCCCCTTTTTCTGCCATTCTAAGGATGCTTTCTATCATTTTCTTGTCCATTGCCTCCCCGAAATGGGGGTCTGTATACAACCCCTGTGCAGATTGTGGTGCCCTTTCCTGTCTCCAAAGTGACCCACAGTGCCTCCACTCCTCCCTGTTTACCCTTTAGTTCTGTTGCTTTGATACCTTCCCTTACGTAGAGAGCTATTCCTCCTTCTCCTCTTTTACCCTCCTGTAGATTGTGTACCCTGGTATGTTAACATCCCAGTCATGGTTCTCTGCGTACCATGTTTCTGTGACTGCCACAATATCCAGGTGTCCCTCTTTTATCAAGGCCACTAGTTCAGAGAGCTTGTTACCCAGACTACGGATATTGATACTCATCACCTTCCATTTTTTGATATCCTCACCCCTTTTAGCCCTATCCGTGTCCTTACTGCCTTTGCCTTATTTTCCATCTACCCTGTCCTGCTCCCTACTGACTTCTCTACCTTGGTGTTTATCTCACTAACTACCCTGTTTTGTGGGGGGAGGCTGGGATTTCCCTGCTTCTTTTCAGTGCCTCCCCCTTGTCTCGTTTAAATGCTTGTCAATGAAGCATTTAAACCTATCACCTAGGATTCTGGTTTCTGTCCTGGACAGATGCAGACCATCGTGCCAATATAGGCCTGTATCCCTCCAGGTGGACCTCCACTGAAGCCATTGATGTGTTTTGTGCAGTTACCGTCCCCCCATCCAACCCTCCCACTCAGCACCCTGCACCCCCCCAAGCCCTTACTTACCAGTTGAGGTTCCAGTGCCGTAATCTTCTCTAGACCACAGACATATCTTCACTCTTCAAAACCAGATTGTGAACTAAAGAAACAGATATGAAAAGGTAATGGAGACCATACTTAAGGAAAGGTTGGTTGACTATCTAGAGGAGCATGATCTCCAGGATGCGAGGCAGCATGGGTTCATGGGTAGATTGTGTCAGATGAATCTGATTGACTTTTTTGACTGGGTCACTAGTACGGTAGATGGGGGCCAAGCAGTAGGAATCCTCTATCTGGATTTCAGCAAGGCCTTTGACTCTGTGTCCCACAAAAGGCTGATTAGGAAATTGGAGGATCTCAGAGTTGGGGTTAAGATGTCCAGATGGGTGGAAAGCTGGCTGAGGGACAGAGCCCAGCGGATGATTGTGGGGGGCAGAGTCACCTGGCACCAGAGAGGTCACCAGTGGGGTCCCACAGGGCTCGGTGCTGGGGCCGGTGTTGTTCAGTGTCTTCATCAATGACATTGGGGATGGCATTAAGAGAAAATGTGCCTATTCATGGATGACACTGAGCTCTGCAGGAGAGTGGACACAGCTGAAGGGATACAGAACCTACAGGATGATCTGGAAAAACTGAGGAGGTGGTTCGGGATCTGGCAGTTAAGCTTCAATGCCAAGAAATGCAACATTATGCACATTGGAGCCGAAAATCCCAGGACAGAGTACTACCTGGGTGGAGTCCAGGTATCTGCATCAGAGGAGAGAAGGACCTGGAAGTGATGACCACTAGTGACCTGGAACACTCCACGCAGTACAATAAAGCATCAGCAAGGGCAAACAAGATGCTGGGATGCAAGCTAAGGGGATCAGTAGTAGGAAAGAGGGTGTTATACTACCCTTGTACAGGTCACTGGTGAGGACACATCTAGTGCATGGAGTTTAGTACTGGTGCCCACACCTCAAAAAATACATTAACCTGTTGGAGAAGGTCCAGAGGAGGGCTACAAAGATGATAGAGGAATAGCAGGGTAAGGCATATGCACTGCATTGCTTCAGGACGCTAAGTTACTATGGCAACAAAACTCGATTTCGCCACTTTCTCCAGGAGGTCTGCCTCCCCTTCCCCGGATTTAGGATCAGTAGTTGGGGGGCACAGCCAAACACAAAAAGAATGGATGGGGACATTACCGTTTGGCACCGTAGTAACTCGGCACCCTAACGCTGGGGCATTCTGAGAGTGGAACCAGGTCTATGAAGAGGTTGAGGGCACTGAACATGTACTTCCTGGAGGAAAGTAGAGAGGGGACATGATTGGGACCTTCAAGTACTTGAAGGGATAAATAAGTTGGATAAGGAGGGTCTCTTTAAGCTGAGTGGTAACCATGACACAAGAAGGCACAGTCTTAAGCTGGAGGGGAGGTTTAAGAGAGGTCAGGAAGCACTTCTTCACAGAGAGGATGGTGGAATCTTGGAATGCGCTGCCAGAAGAGGTGGTCTTGTTGAAGACAGTGGTCAGTTTCAAGAGAGGCTGGGATAGGTACAGGGGGAAGGTAAGGATCATGGGTAGGGAGGATGGGAGGAGTGGGGGGCAGGACAGTAGTTCAAGCTGTGGACCCTGTAATATGAGCAGATTAGATGGATCGAATGGTCTACTTCTGCTGGCTTCTTTGTATGTTCACAGTCCAATGTATTTTATTGGGGTTTTGAACTTAATGGCATAACTTGGACAGTTTTGCATATTTTTTGCCCAAATTTTCAACATGCCTTTTTTTGAACCCTGTCTCAGGAACAGTTGCACTGTCATTAGGCAAATCTCTTCCGAAAGGTAATTTCATGGTCCCTGCATGAAGTCATCTTTTGGGCAAGAGATGAAAAATTTCTCTGCTCTTGTTCATGAGGTGGGATCATAAGAAGGCCATGTTGAAAATTTGGTGCAAAAATTTTAAAAAAACTATAAAGTTATGAGCCTGTGTTGAATTTTGCGACTACAGCCTTGTAACTTCAGTGATTTGTAATATTTTCCCCCCAGATTTTCAATATAGCCATATCTTTACAGCACCTCATAAATGTGACAGCTGTCATTTTTTTCGAATCCTGGCCAAAATGTTTTTTATTTACATCCCGAAAGGTTGTTTCATGGTCCCCTGTGTGAAATCACATTTCGGCCAGGAGTTGAAAATTTTTCTCTGCCTTTGTTCATGAGTTGGTGTCATAAGAAGGCTATGTTCAAAATTTGGTGTAAAAAATATTGAAAAACCAAAAACAAAGTGATAAGCCTACGTTGAATTTTATGAATGCAGGCTTGTAACTTTAGTCATTTTTAATATTTTTATCACAAATTTACAACATAGCCATTTCTTTACTGTACCTCATGAATGTGATAGCTGTCATTTTTTAGCTTCTGTCCAAAACATGTTTCTGCAGCCTGAAAGTTGATTTTGCAGTCCCTGCACAAAATCACCTTTAGGCCAGGAGTTGAACATTTTCACTGCCCTTCTTCATGAGGCAGGGTCTTCACAAGGCTATGTTGAAAATGTGGTGTAATAATATTTAAAAAACAAATTTTCAATATTTTACCTCAGATTCCTTGGCTGCAGCCCTGTCGGCTCTGGCCAGAGTTTGTTAAAAACTGGAGTTATATTGGCTTGGTTATGATCTGTTTTGAAGGATTTTGCTTTCAGCTGGACAGCTCCCTTCAGTACTACCCTGCTGAATCAGCAATGGGTATGAGCAAAAGTAACTGCTGGAGGAGTTGATCCCAACCTCCAGTATGGCAGCAGCCTCTCTCTAGAACTGCCCTGTAGTGCCAGGAATAGAAGAAACAAAGTATTTTCTGTGGAACATAAACCCAGCCTCCAGTAGGGAAGTATCCGCTCTCCCATTACTGCCCTACACAGTGTTAGCAGTGACATTGCTGTGGGACTTGAATCCAGCCCCCAGTACAGCCCAGAGTGTCAGCAAAGGAAGAGACTAAGTCTCTGCTGTGGGACTTGAAACCAGCTTCCAATAGGGCCCCAACCCCTCCCCCAGTGCTGCCCTGCAAAGTCAGTAATGGATTAGCCAATGTGTCTGCTTTCGGACTGGAAACCAGCCTTCAGTAGGACAGCACCCTTCCCCCAGACTGCCGTGCAGTGTCAGTAATGGATTCGCTAACCTGTCTGCTTTAGGACTGGAAACCAGCCTCCAGTTGGGAAGCACCCTTCCCCCAGTACTGCCATGCAGTTTCAGTGATAGATGATACAAATTCTCTACTCTAGGATTTGAACTCAGCCTTCAATAGGGCAGCAACCCCTCCTCCAGTACAACCCTACAGTGTTAGTGATATAAAAATTAGTGCCTCTGCTGTGGGACTTTAACAGGGCAGTATCCACACTCCCAGCACTGCCCTGCATCATCAGTGATGAATGAGCAAAAGACTCTGCTGTGGGACTTAAATTCTGCCTCTAATCTGGTATCAACCCCTCCCCTACTACTGCCCTGCAGTGTTAGCAATGTTAAGAATCAAAATATCTGCTGTGGGACTTGAACCCATCCTCCAATTGAGCAGTAATCCCTCCCACAGTACTTCCCTGCAGTGTCAGTGATGGATGAGCCAAAATGTCTGCTGTGGGACTTGAACCCACCCTCTAATCAAGCAGCAGGCCTGTCTCCTTTACTACTCCTTGGTGTCAGTGAAGAAACAGCTAAAGTGTCTGCTGTGGGACTTGAATCCTGCCTCCAAAAGGTCAGCAACCCCCCTCTCCAGGCACTGCCATACAGTGTCTATGATGGATGAGACACAATTTCTGACATAAGACTTTTGAACCAAACCTCCAATAGTGCAGCAGCTTTTTTGCCAGTACTGACTTACAGTGTCAGTGATGGAAGAGCCAGAGCTTCTGTTGTGGGACCTGAACCCAGCCTAAAATAGGACAGCAGCTTCTTCCCCAGTACTAACCTGCAGTGTCAGCAATGCAAGAACCAGCATCTCTGCTGTGTGACATCCAGACAGCGAATTATTTTGCACTCCTAGAGGAGGATCAGGCTCTTGACTCCTCCAGATGGGACTCTGGGACAGTTGAGGGGAAAGGGCAGGACACCATGTTGGCACCCAAGGGGAGCAAGGCTTACAGAAAGGTTCTATTGGTGGGGGAACTCAGTGATCAGAAGGATAGATAGGATGATAGGAGAGGGGGTTGGCCTGATGACTACCTGGAGTGTCAGTCAACTGGGATTTAGACAGAATAGGGAGGATGGTGGAGAAGGACGGGGGAAGCTGGGGGTACTGGTGCACTTTGGTACCAATGATCTGGTCAGCCAGTTGATAGAGACAGTGAAGTGGAACCTCCATAGACAGGGGCACAGATTGGCAGCCCAGTCACCCTCCCTGGCCTTTTCTGAGGTCCTCTCTGTGTGGGGCAAAGAGGGGAGGCAGGACAGAATTAGGAGTAATAAAAAAGAGGAGTTTAACAGTTGGCTTGAGGGGTGGTGTTAAAAACATGGGGTACCATTTTGTTGGGGATTTCTGGGACAGGAGACTCTTCAAGGGTGATGGACTTCTCCTGATGAGAGGGCTAGTGCACTAGGCAGGGATTTATTTAACTCTAAAAATTGATTAGTGTTTTGCTCATAAAAGTGCTAAATGTTTGTGAAAATGCATAGCTCTTGCCTCACTGTGTTTAACAAACACAGCACTTCTAGAAAATCTATATAAATACGTTCTATACAGTTAGTATAGTTCCAAGAAAAAAACTGCTAATCAATTATTTAAAACCCTGCTAGGGCAGAAGTTGGATGTCTGCATGAAATGTTTAAACTGACTATGGGGGAGTTTGGGTCTTTGGGATCCATGGTGGATGGTGAGCTGAAGGGAAATCCTAGATAGAACTCCCCCACATCCAGGGGACAGTAACTGCAAAGAGGGGACAGGGAACGCAGTAGGGTTTACAGTACAAGGGGAAGGAATACCAGTGAGGAGGAAAGTAAAAGGTATAAGCACAAGCAAGGAGGGAAGACAACACAAAAAGCAAAAGGACAGCAGAGTTAGAGAAGGAATAAGGGATGTGCAAAGGGACCTACAAAAACTAGAGGGGTGGTCAAAGGTCTGGCAGTTAAAATTCAACGCCAAAAAGTGCAAGGTAATGCACCTAGGGAAAAGAAACCCTAATACGGAGTACTGGATGGCTTATGTGAGACTGTACTACAGAAGAGGAACATGATCTAGGACTTATCATCAGTAACTCTCTTAAAAAAAGTGAGCCAGTGCAACACGATCAATAGCATGGTTAACAGAATCCCGAGATGTATTGGGAGGGGTATTGATAGCAGAAAAAATGAGGTAATACTTACCCTGTACCGATCCTTGGTGAGGACTCACTTGGAGTACTGCATCCACTTCTTGAGCCCTCACCTCTGAAAAGAGACAGATAGGTTGGAAACAATGTAGTGTAAAGTAACAAAAATGATTCAGGGACAGCAGGGCAGAACCTGTGAGGAGCACCTCAAGGCACTAAATAAGTATTCACTGGAAACCAGAAGGGAGAGGGGAGATATGCTAGAGACCTTCAAGCTCCGTAAAGAAATTACCAAGGTAAACTGAGGGGAATTATTTACCCTGAATACCAACTCAAGGTCATGTGCTCAGGAGTGGAAATTAACCAGAAGGAGGTGCAGGAGGGAACTGAGTAAGTACTTCTTTATGGAAAGAGTGGCGGAACCTTGCAGGGGTCTGTCAGCCGAGGTGGTGGTTGTAAACACAGTCAGGGGATTCAAGCAGGCATAGGAAAGAATGAAGGGGATAGTGATTGCACAGGGCAACAAGACAAAGGTGGAGGATGTGGACAGGACAAGGAGGGTTAGTACTCTGGAGGAACTGTGGGTTCCAGGGAAGATTCCAGGGATTATAGGGAGTGTGGGCAGACTGGTTGGACTGCTGGTCTTTTTCTGTCATCATGGTCTACGTTTCTGTGCTGTGTGACATAAACCTAACCACCAGTGGAGCAGCAACCTCTTCCCCAGTACTGCCCTGCACTGCCTGCAATAGAAGAACCTGTCTCTATTTTGACACTTGAACCCAGCCTCCAATAGGGCAACACCCTTCCCCTATATGTTTAGTCCTATATGAATTTGGTTCTGTGAGCAAGATATGAACCCCCTTTCATGCTACCTGAATCAGGGTACTAGTCATTAACTTTATATGTTGTACAGTTTTTGGTATGCATGTACTACTGTATATGCCATTTAATGTTTTATCATTACAATGCCAGCATTTATTTGTAGAGATTAAGTGTATTGAACAAGTGTATGTAACCCCCTGTCACCAGGGGTTACAAGAATCCCAGTTAGATCTAGTGGCGGGCAGGGAAAGACAGCTTGTGAAATTCAGCTGAGCTGGTGGGATGACATCATATAGAATTTTAGCAGCAGCATAAGCCACTTTGGAATGTTGCAGCAGGGAGTTAGTTAGAATGCTGGGAGGTTTGAATTCAGTCAGTAGCAGTCTAGTAGAAGACTCAGTGGAGGGGGGAGGTGCACTGCAGTGTGCAGTCCCTCAGAGCCCTCAGCTCTGATCAGAGCTACCAGTTGTAGTGGGTGTGTGTTCTCGCCCCAGAGAAGGACACAGAAGAACACTTGTGAAGTGGTTGAGACCATCTCCCAGTTGTTCCAAGGCCCCATTCCTGAGAGGGATGGGGGGGGGAACTAGACCAGCTCTTCAGGGGCAGTCCCCTGGCCCTGCTGGAAAAAGAGAAACTGCCTAAGAAGATTTGTGCTGAGGCACCAAGAAGTATGTTTGTGTTTCCTGTGAGAAGCCTGTGGGCACCTGTGAACCAGAGTGAGTCAGCTCTGCCAGAGAGCCTATGTTTCACCAAGACTGTTGTGTTACGTATCTGCTCCTGTGGGTCAGGAAAGGACAGCAAAGTACAGTACTTAAGTTGTGTATGGCTTGAAATGCCTCTAATCAGTGGGGGTCTACAAGGATGGACATTGCCACTTAAAGAACATTACAAGTCAGGACACTATTTCTCAAGAGACTAGATTAAGTGTGATATACATTTCGAGATAGCAATCTACAACCAGAGGGGTTCAAATGGAAAGGTGTTGATTCCAAATGAATGTCTGGGTATAGATTTGAGAGCAAGAGGTGGGAGACCCCCCCCCCATCTGGAGTAACCAGATTTACCTCTACGGGTTCAGTTTGGGCACCTATAGCTTTCTTCCGGGCACTTGGCCAGTGTTAGCAGAAAGTACCCAGACGTGGGATTAGATGGAAGATGTACCCTTTATGGAGCCAGTATCTGCTTATGGGTGGTAGAGGGAGCCACCAATAAATATCCGTGCCATATGGAAAGTAGTCCAAGTGCTGGCCGGATGTGCCACGCCAGGGAAATCCAGAGAAGAGTACAAGTTTGGGCTGAGAGCCCAGTGTGTTTCAGAACCTGAGGGTTACAGTGTGCAAGAAGATGTGTTCTGGTCTCCGTTTGTCTGCATTACTAGGGAGTGTAGCCCCGTGGGGGGCCATCTGTGCTTTATTATTCTGCTGTTGTTGTGAATAAAAGCCACACTCTAGAATCCCACTCCTGGTTTGGACATTACAGTTATTGCTTCCTATGTCCAGAGTTACTTGGGTGCCCTTGACTAGAAGTCAAACCTAGCCAAAATGCTGAGCAACAGTTTTCTCCCCGAACCCAAGCAGTCAGATAGTGAGTTACATAATGGAGACACTGTACAGCGCTAATAAAACAAAACCAAAAAAATAACATCAACCTGACACCTGGCTGGTTACATGTAATTTATGAAACTATTAAAAATGAGCTGTGACTCAATGGGATAGTTCCTCGTTATGTTTCATGAATAAATTTACTACGAGCAGGGCATCACCCTCTTCCCATTGCCCAGTACTTCCCTGCAGTGTGAGCCATGGGTATGAGCCAAACAATCTGCTCTGTGACTTGAACTCCAGCCTCCAGTACAGCACCCCAGTACTGCACTGCAGTGTCAGAGAATGGTATGTGCTCAAATTTCTGGTGTGGTACTTGACCCCAACCTCCAAAAAGGCAGCAACCCCTGCCCCCCCACCTCATAGTTTCCTATAGTGTCAGCAATGAATCTAAAAGCCAACATCTCTAGTGAGGGACTTGACCCCAACCTCCAGTAGGGCAGCAGACCCCTCCCAAGTGCTGCCCTTCAGTGTTAGCCATGGATATGAGCTCAAGTCTCTGCTGTAGTACTTGAACACAACCTCCAATAGGGCAGCAACCCCACCCAGTACTGTCATCGTGCAGTGGTAGTCATAGGTATAAGCCAAGGTCTCAGCCATTTTATTTGAACTTGTGACCTTTTGGATTGGATGAAGAGTGGACCTTGAGCCATAGACTACATCTGATGCACAAGTCTTAGTTACCAGTATTGGCCCCATTCCTGCTGTTAACCCACCAAATGAAAGATCTGTTGTATTTACACAGACACAAATTGTTGAGGTGATGCTATTTTGTACTGGTCCAAAGCTTAAGCTGCACCTTTTTCTACTGTACTCCCATTTTGGAGTTCCTGTTTACATGGGCAAACAAAGGCTGTAACCTGTGAGTAAATAAGTCTCTAAATATTCTGTGCCAAGTGTGATAATCTTCTCTGAACAGGAGCAGGATTTTCAGTCCCAGAACACTTCATGACATTGATTGTGAAAGATGAAGCACCCTCCGTACTGGAGTCAGCAAACAGAAGTGAGACCGCGTGCCATCTGCCTCCTGACAAAAGCACCATCATCAGTAAGTACGTGGTTGGGTAAAAGTTAGATGTAGGATAGATGCTAAGATGCCCTGGCCCTTGCCTCTGATTTACCTTTCTTCTCAGAAGCAGAATTTCCAGTCCCAGAAAACTATGCGACATTGATTGCGAAAGACGAAGAACCCTCAGTATATGAGTCAATGAACAGGAATGAGACTGTACACCAGCAACGTCCTGAAGAAAGCACCATGAAAAGTAAGTAGATAGCCTGGTAAATATTACATGTCGTATAGGTTCGGGGAGCCCCTGACAGTCCCAGAGTTGAAAACCTGAGTCCATTCTCAAACCTGGTACTTGTAGGTGGCAGTACAGGGGGTTAGGTCGGTAATATTGGGAAAATGCCACTGGTAGTAGCACTTGTAACCCTGAGTTGAGGTGTGATGATTAGGTTTTCCTATCATTGACACTGCACTGCTACTGAAGGGACTGGGGGTGTTGTAGCTGGGCTTTGCCATCATTTGCTGCACTGCTGTACCACTATAGGGTTGGGTTTTCCCATCACTGATTGCACTGCTCTGCTGCAATATGGTCGTGGTATATTACGTTACTCATCACTGATTGTACTGCCCTGCTGTTGTAGGCTTGGGGAGGAATGGTTGGCTTTTCCCATCACTGACTGCACTGTAAGATTGGGATGGGAGGAGGGGTGGGTTTACTCATTAGTGACTGCAGTGCCCTGCTACTGTAGGGTTGGGGTGGGTGGGTTGGATTACCTATCACTGACACTGCACTGGCCTGCTACTGTAGGGTTGGGGTCAGGTGGGTTTACCCATCACTGACTGCTCTGTTACCATAAGGTTGGGGTGGGGGGTTTACCCATCACTGACTGCAGTGCCCTGTTACTGTAGGTCTGGGGTGAGTTGTGTTTCCCATCACTGCCACTGTTCTGCCCTGCTACTGTAGAGTCGGGTGGGTTTAAACATCACTAACTGCACTGCCCTGCTACTGTAGGGTTTGAGTGGTTGGGTTGCTTTTACCTATCACTGACTGCACTGCCCTGCTACTGTAGGGTTTGAATGGGTGGAGTGGGTTTACTCATCACTGACCACACTGCTCTGTCACCATAGAGTTCAGGTGGTTGGGTTGGTTGTACCCATCACTGACTGCACTGTTACTGTAGAGTTTGGGTGGTTGAGTTTACCTATCACTGATTGCACTATCCAGCTACTGTAGGGTTCGGGTTGATTGGGTGGCTGTTCCCTTCACTGACTGCACTATCCAGCTACTGTAGGGTTCGGATGGGTCAGGTGGCTGTGGCCATCCCTGACTGCACTATCCAGCTACTGCAGGGTTCAGATGGGTCAGGTGGCTGTAGCCATCCCTGACTGCACTGTCCAGCTGCTGTAGGGTTCGGATGGGTCAGGTGGCTGTACCTTTCACTGACTGCACTGTCCAGCTACTGTAGGGTTCGAATGGGTCAGGTGGCTGTATGCATCACTGACTGCTCTGTCCAGATACTGTAGGTTTGGATGGGTCGGGTGGCTGTACCCTTCACTGACTGCACTGCCCTGCTACTATAAGACTGGGGTGCAGCGTGTTTACTCATCACTGACAGTGCACTGCATTGCCGCAGTAGGGTTGTGGTGGCCAGCCAGGCCATAGCTAAAGGTACAAATGGACAAAAATCATAGAGAAGAGGATTTCTCAGTTAGAAAAAAGGAAATATTGCCCCAGAATGCTACAAAAGTACTCTTTGTTTAACCATACAAAGCAAGGGCAACTGCAAGCTGGAGGAACAACACAGACTCCAGGGATTTGCACAAACATGTAGCACTTCATTAAGGGTGTTGTCTGCATACTGCCTGCATTTTAAAATTGTATTTTTTTAATGAAAGGAGAGGGTAGCTGTAGTTGTATTCTCTATCAGCCTGCTGCCTGGATTTTAAAACTGTAAACTTGTTTTGTTTTTTACTTGGGGGATAGCTGCAGTTGTATTTTCCTCTGTGTTTGCCTATGGGGGAGAAGAGGGAGGTTAGGTGCAGGTTAGGTGCGTTTCCCTGTGCGACAGCCCAAATGGATGGGAAGCAGATCCTGAGGATCACTAGGGCAGCAAAACAGGAGGGAGTGCTGGGTGTCATTGTCCATCTAGGGACTAATAAGCTGGCTAGGGGTAGGGCTAGGATAGTGCGGGAGGGTTATGGTGCTGGGGAGGGGTCTTAAACAGGTAGCTCACTCAGTGGCTTTCACTGAAGTCCTGCCTCTCTATGATGGGAGAGGAGCAGGATCTCTGCACCAGTAGCTTAAACTCATGGCTGAAGAAATGGTGTAGAGAGAAAGTGTTTGCTACATTGGGGACTGGGGATCCTCCTGGGAGGATAAGGGCCTATACACAGTTGATGGCCTGCATCCATCTAGGAGGGAAACTGTAGTCCTCAGTGGACCATTTAAACGTTATTTTGATGAACATTTAAACTAGCCAAAGAAGGTGGTGGAAGGAACTGGGGAGTCAGAAACTGCCCCCTCCCCCACAGGCTGAAGTAAAGAGTAAGGAGAACCCGAGGGGAGAGGACTTCCCCAGGGTGTTAATAAAGGAACCATACACTGCTCGAGGAAGCAGCAGGTGCAGATTGGGAGCAAGCTATGGAACAACACACAATAAGCTACACTCTTTTTGATTTAACTAAAAGAGCTGGTGACACGTTCAGAACAACTTTAACAAAACACAATATTTAGGCACTGTCCATTTTGTATTTCCCATTAGTTCTGTATTCCTCCTCCCCATTATTTAGTAGTGAGGTCTTTTGCATGAAAGCAGGATCTTTGCTCCTGGAGAGTTCATCTATTCCTGTTACTGTCTTCCTAACTGAGATCATAATGCACTGCTTGTGACATCACAGTTACTCCCATGGCAATAGATTGTGATGTCACAACAGGGAATTATGACTTGGAGTAGGGCGTAAGCTATAGAAGCAGATGGACTCAAAATTAACTGTAAGGGACAATAATCATATATTCACACACATTAGTAATAAATTATGGGGAGGAGAAATATATAAAATATTTATTTTTTATTTATTTATTTATTAGATCATCGGTTTACAGACCTTTGAGTCATAGACTCATTTACAAAGGCACCTCGTCAAGAGAGCAATACGTCACAACAAACAAAACAGTACAGTACATAACACTTAGATTAAAAATGCAACCAGTGTTACAGGCATTCATTGGTGGTACACGCTTGGTAATAGGTAGATCACAGTAGTCATAATATAGGTACACGAGTACCACGTCAGGTGGAGTGCAAATAAATGGAGTGCAGCAGAATTGCTCCTAATTATTGTGTTTTTTAAAGTTTTTTTTGAGGCATCAGTGGCTCTTTAAAAAAGACACTTAATGCAAAAGTAAATCAAGCCATTCAGCATTTATTAAAGAAAGCCACAGCGAGCACACAACCCTCTTTTTCATGTTAAGCCAAAAGAGTGCAGCTTATTGTGTGTTGTTAATAATGGAAGCAGAGTAGTAGAGATAAAGGGGGTAAGGAACAAGAGCATTAAAAAGAGATGTGGGAAGGCGGGAGGGCAAAAAGGAAAAAAAGGGTGCAACAAGTAGAGTGGAAACAAAATCTGGAAGGCCATGTGTGTGAATGCTAGAAGTCTTGGAAATAAGATTCTGGACCTAGAAGCCATCATGGCATAGGCCAACCTAGAAATTGTGGCCATTACCGAGTCATGTTGCACCAAAAACTGTGACTGTGACATGGCCATACCAGGCTATATTCTGTTTAGTAAGGAAAGGAAAGGAAAGGAAAGGGTGTGGTGCGTTACTGAAGGAAAGCATGAAAGCAATGGAGATACAAAGGAGGCAGAGGTACTCTGGGTCTCCCTGGAGACAGGGAATGGAGCCACTGTTTGCCCTGAAGTTGACTACAGACCTCCAGCACAGGGGGATGAATTAGATAAGGTACTGGTGGAAGCCATTGGCAAGATGGCAGAAAAGTGGGAGGCGAGCTGGTGGGGGCCTTCAACCTGCCAGATGTAGATCGGAGCTGCCTTGCAGTGGCTTCACCTAGAAGTAAGGACATTCTGGACTCTCTCTGCAAGGAGCATTCCTCAGGCAACTGTTCCGTGAACCCACTCGTGATGGGGCAGTACTGCACCTGGTACTCACCAGCAGGGACACAGTCATAGACATCAAGGTCAGAGACCACTTGGGGACCAGTGTTCACCATACAGTGTTGTTCAATATAAGGATGGCTGTGGAATTAAACCACACAAAGGCAAGGGTCCTGGACTTCAGGAGGGCAGATTTCATAAAGATGGGCAAATGCCTCAGGAGGACCTGGTGGGAGGGAGGAACAGTGGGCGAACATAAAAGGATACATAGTAAAAAGCAACAAACCTTGGTATCAAGTGAGGAAAAGCAAGAAGAAAAAGAGACCTCTATTGTTCTTGAAACAGGTGACTGAAAAGGTAAAGGCTAAAATGGTGGCATTCAGAAGGTATAAGGAGACACACAGGGAGGAGGATAGGGAGATGTTCGGGGAAACAGAGGGAGGAAATGCAGTAAGAGTGCAAAGGCACTAACTGAGAGACTAGCCTAAGAGGTAACAAAGGGGACAATACATTAAGGGAAAGCAAGAGAAAAAGAAACTGCTATGGTTCTTGATAGAGGTGATTGAAAGCAGGGGCAAGACATTTTATAGTTATATAAGCGAAAAGAGGAAGACCAGGGTGAGATTGTAAGGTTAAAATGGGAAGGGGGGACTGTGCAGAGGGGGACCAGGAAAAGGCAGACATCCCGAACAAATACTTTTGTTTACTGTTCACAGAAGGAGGAGAAGGGAAAGGGCCACAAAGCAACAGAAGCTTTAGAGAGAGGGAGTGAGTACACTGCTCCTTTTTGGAGGTGAGAGTCCGGAAGTGACTTGCTAATCTGAAGGTGGACAAAGCAACGGGGCCAGATGGGGTGCATCCAAGTGTACGGAGGGAGCTCAGGAAAAACTGGCTGCACCTCTGATAGTTCTGTTTAACAGCTCACTGGAAACAGGAGCGGCTCTGGAGAACTGGATTCCTGCTACGCAAAAGTGGTAGCAGGGAGGAGGTTGACAATTATAGGCCAGTCAGCCTGACATCAGTGTTGAGAAAGTTAATGCAGTCACTGCTGAAGGGAAATATTATGGAATATCTTTAATCCAGTGGGTTACAAGACCCAAGGGAGCATGGTTTCACAGAGGGGAAGTCATCACAAATGAATCGGATAGATTTCTTTGACTGGGTGACCAAGGAACTAGATCTGGGTGGAGCAGTGGGCGTGGCCTACCTACATTTTAATAAGGCTTTCAACACTGTTCCACATAGGAAACTAGTAAGTAAGCTGGGTAGTTAAGGAGTGGGTCCAAAGTGTGTAAACAGGATAAGAAATTGGTTAGGGGATAGGTGAAAGAGGGTGGTGGTGGCAAACGGAGTTCAATCCGAGGAACGGAGGGTGACCAGCAGGGTGCCTCAGGGATAAGTGCTGGAACTGGTCCTCTTCAATGTCTTTATAAGTGACCTTGCAGAGGGGCTGGAAGGGAAGGTCTGCCTCTTTGTGGATGACACCAAAATCTACAATAGGGTAGATACTCTGGGGAGAAGAAAGAATGAGCTGAGACCTGAGAAAACTCAAGGAGTAGTCCAGGATATGGCAGCTGAGTTTCAGTGAAAAATAATGTACTTAGGGCACAGGAACCCAGGGGTGGAGTGGTATAGACCCCCCACCAAACAGGAAAGAGACCTGGGAGTAATTATATTGGATGACCTAAAGGTGGCCAGACAGTGAGACAAGACAGTAGCGAGGGCCAGTGGGATGCTTGGGTGCATAGAGAAGGGTATCACCAGTAGAAAGAGGGAGGTGGTGTTGCCTCTGAATAGGTCACAGGTAAGACCCCACCTAGAGTACAGTGTCCAGTTCTGAATACTGCATCTCTGGAAGGACATAGAGTGAAGGTGGTCCAGAAGAGGACAACTGAAATGGTGCAGGGTCTGTATCGAAAGCCCTACAAGTAGAGACTAAAGGGCCTCAATATGTACACTCTGGAACAGAGGAGGGAGGGGGGATATAAGAGACCTTTAAATACCTCACGGGGGATAAATAGGGTACAGGACAGAAATATTTTGCAGAAGAAAAGGTGCTCAAGAACAAGGGGACATGCTGTGAAGCTTGAGGGGGTAGATTCAAGAGAGATGTGACAGAGTACTTTTTTCACAGAAGGAGTGTTGGGTTCCTGGAATAGCATTCCAGTGGAGGTGGTGGGGGTTAAACCAGTGGCGGAGTTCAAAAATGCATGGGATAAATACTAGGGAATCATAGAGGAAAGAGAGGAAGGGAGAAAGCTGTAGATCAACCACAGTCTGCAGTAATAGTGTAGGTAGGGAGAAATGGGCAGACTGAATGGGCCAAGCAGTCCTTATCTGCCATCAAATTCTGTGTTTCCATGTTACTGCCTTCATTTTAGAATTGTAAACGTAATTTTTTTTATTTATTTATTTTTTAATCCAGGGGAGCTGCCGTTGTGTTTTCCCCTATCTGCCTAAAATCTTTACTATAAAAACGTAACCTTGTTTTTTTCACTAAGGGTGGGAGATTGCTGCAGTAGCATTTTCCTCTATGTGAGCCCAGTGTCTGCATTTTAAAAGTGTAAACTTGTTTTTCACTTTGGGAGGGAATAGCTGCAGCTATTTTTTCCTTCATGTCTGCCTACTTCCTGCATTTTAAAAATGTAAATTTGTTTTTGCTATAAGAGGGTAGAGCTGCAGTTGTATTCTCCTCGCTGTTTGCCTGCTGCCTGCATTTTAAAAATGTAAACTTGTTTTTATAATAGGAGTGAACAGCTGAAACAGAATTTTCTCAATGTCAGCCTTTCTGTAGCGCTCCACGTTGTCAGTCGTAATCATAACAATTGGGTATAGTGCGCTCCTACCAGGGGAATGGCACAGCCCAAGCTTTGGAATGTTGGGCACATGAGGATTCCGAGGAGCAGCAACTCCCCAGTTTAGCTGTGCCATTTGAAGGGGACAGAGACACTTCTCTGTGCATGCCCATTTTAGTGTTTTTTCGGTTCGCCAATACAGTTTTACATCTTCTCTGCTGAATTTTAGCCCAGTAACTATAGGGTTAATAGTTATTGTTTTTATATAGCTTAACCTGTTTTTTTTTTCTCTGTGTGGATTTTGGTTATTGGCACCGTGGCTTCAGCTTAATACTTTAAGCTGTCCTGGGTTTGACTCCCACAACCTCCACTTGTCTGATGTGTAGCTGTGAGCAAGTTATTTAAGACAACTCTTACCTCACACATGTTATTTGGCACAATTATATTTCTCTTTAGCACCATGACTTATCGGAGACCATTAATCAAGAAATGATACAAGACCTGCAAAAAAGGGTGATGAGGCCCTCCCCTGTGGGTTCCTTTTGCTCTGAGTGTGTTGCTCAGTACCCCCAGTCAGTTTTCTGGCCTGGGGAGTGGGAGCACATAGTTCTTTAATTGGCAGTGGCAGTAGAATTGCAAAGAAATTACCTTTTTGGCTCCTAAGTGAGCTTGAGTCCCAATGTCCCGCAGGGACATCTCATAGAATGCACGCACTCCCAGTCAGGCCACTCAGGTCAGGAGGTCCTCATCCAGGCACATCAAGTGTGGTGCAGTGAGCCTAGGCTGCGATAACAGATGTGCAGGCAGACCCTGACCCTGCCTTTTTGAAGGCCAGGATGATGATTACGAGGATTTTGGGGACGTTCCTGACCTTAATTAAAAAAAAAAAAAAAAACGAGTCCAAGTCAGGGATGTTTTTCTTCCTGCTTCATAATAAGCCCTTGTATGACTGAGGCACGTAGTTCCACACAGCTCAGGAGGTACAGTTTGTGGAGGTGGTGGATGTCTGTCCGACTCTGTCTGCATCTTTCTTCAGCTACTATGAGACAAAAATTATTGAGCAACTTTGAGCAGGTGTGGATCAGAAAAGTGTCTTCCCAATCATGTCATGGATCTTCCTTTTTTAAGGAGAAGGTCTCACAGGTGGGAAGCTCCTCCACTTAAAGACAAGGCCATTTGTATTTCTGAAAAGACATCACCCTGCTTATAGAAGGCTCTGGCCCTAACTGTCTTTCATGTTAAGTGGGTGTAGGAGGGGTTTGGCCTCAATCGGCACACAACAGTTGTATGTCTTATGCTTCTTTTATTGGCCAGAGCCTTCAACATTTGGGTCACTACCCTGGCCAGCTTCGTTACACCTTTCTGAAGGGGGGGGGTTATGATTCATGGCCATGGATCCACCTTTCCAGGTGGTTATTCACTGGAGAATTTCATGTCAGATCGCGTGGACTACTTCATTGTTTTTGGCCATGAGGGCCATGTGGCTTAGTCATTGGGTCTGGTCAAGCTTCATAAGCTAAGCTGTTTAACCTCCCCTTGAGGGAGGCCTATGGTTTGATTCCACCCTGGATACTATTGAAAAAAAAAAAGATATATTATGAAAAGAGCTTTCTCCACAGTGCAAGTCTATCATAACCCAAAGAGGTCAAGGTAATGGCTGGTGCAGACTGTTCCAGGGGGTTCCATTCCTTCGGAAATTGGCTCCTGAGAATGGAGGAGCCTACTCAGATAACAAGGTTACAGTATCAGAGAAACACTGGCCAGGCACCATGCAGGAAGCCCAGCACCACAAGCCTGGTGCCTCACAAGAAAGCATACAGGCCCATCCCTGACTCTTTTTCTTGGTGATAGATTAGAGGAGTTTACCTCAAGATGGGCCAGAAAAATGTCAGACACCTTATTAGGGGTCACTTCCCCACCCCAGTTCTCAAGGGCGGCAAAAAGGCCAGATGTCGTCACAGCTTTTGGCCCGCCTCATTCTTTCTGGGCCATAGTACAGGTCCCACTAATCAAACAAGCTCAGGGGTCCTATTGGTATGATGTTATGGTCCCCAGGAAGTTAGGGAGTTGACAGGCCCATTCTAGATTCAAGTGCCTGAACAAGTTTGTGCTCTACAAAGTTTCAGGATGGAGCCCTAGAGGTCAGTCACCGGGCTGCTCAGTCAAGGGGTTTTCATAAGCCCCAATACATCTGATGGATGCCTGCACCACAGTCCATCCATCAGTCTTCTCAGATATCTCAAGTTTTTGATACTGGACCAACCCTCCAACATAGGGCACTTCTTTTGTCTGAGCATCAGCCCCACTGAGTTCCTTGAAGGTGTTGATAGTCCTGGTGGCTTAATGTCTATCCTGATTAAATGACCTGCTTATTCATGTACCTGACGTTGTCCTTGGCAAGAGGTCTGCACTCAGGACTCTAGATATGCCAGAGTTGCATAGCTAAAGGTGAACCAGGAGAAAAGCTCTCCCAAGCTGTCTCAGACCTTGCAATGTCTGTTTTTTTCAGCACACGATCAGGAAATGTTTTGCCGGATTCCCGGAAGGTGACTTTTTGTCAGAAGTCTGCTGGCTCACTGCAGTTTGGGCCTCAGAATAGGCAGTGATAGTTTAATCCTACAGGCTCACTTCCCGATGTGGCCTATTCAAGTGGGTTTACTGTAGGCTTTGGTTCCTTTGTTGGAGGATTATCAGCCAGTTTTCCTTTTACTCCTTAGCCTCGTCACTCCCTGAGTTGGTGAGTGGATGTGCAAGATCTGAGCAAAGTTCCACTAGAACATCCAGAGTCAGCCTACATGGATGGAGGGCAGTTTGGAGCCAGCTTCCAACTCAGGGAATTTGGTCAGTCTAGGAACAGCATCTCCAAATCAATGTTCGGGAGATGGAATAGGTCTACCTAGCTTCCCTTAGTTTTCAACCATGATGCTAAACATGGTGTACATTTGTACATAACCGTTAAGGCATGGGAGATGTTTCGAGAGGTCGCCAACCTGTCGACAGGTTACCTGGCAGAGGAGTTGAATCTTCAGGTGGACTGTTTAAGTTGTAAAATGTTCTTCCCATGGAGTGGAGTTTGAACCCGGAGGTTTTTGAACTCCTGTGCAGCCGGTTTGGCTGACCTCACATCTGTTCACATCCAGCTGAAATGTTCGGATCTGAGAAGGTTCTTCAGTCTTTTCCGGTGTCCATACTCGGGGGGACAGGGGTCACTCTGCCTCAAGAGTGGACCTTCAGCAGAGCGTATGCTTCCTCTACTAATGTTCTGTTTTCAAAGTCTAAAAAAAATAAATAATAATAAATGAAAAATAAAAGATGCTGTGGAGGGAGCTGCCTCTTATTAGCTGCAGAGTGGCCGAGATGACTGTAGTTCTTGGACTTAGTAAAGTATGATACAGCTCATGCCTATATATATGTATATGTGTGTGTGTGTGTATATATATATATATATATATATAATATAGAGTTTTCCCCCAAGAAACTACTTGACACCCTATACTCCGGTAGGGGAGGTTGACATTGAGTTTGCTGAGAGGCCAGGTTCTGCTTTTACAGCCCCCTGGGATTTTTGGCCTAGGAAACAATAGGTGTGTGTTTGGTAGGACATGTCTGCTGTCCTGATCTCTGGTTTTCTGTGGGATTGGAATTGGGTTCTGAATGATCTTAGCAAGGGTTTTTTTTCTAACCACTCCCATCCGTATCGCTGGATGTGTTCTTTTAAAGTCTTCCTCTTAAGGAGCCATACCTTAATAGGCATAAGGACAGGTGGTAAAGCGGTGTTTCATTCCTCAGGTGCTCATTGCCTTCCATGAGTTCCAGGACATAGGCTTGTGTCTGCCTGTCTGAAGCTCCTCAATCCAAAGGAAGGAACTGCACAAGTTGGATTTATTACGCACCATTAGGATCTGTCCTAAACGAATTGCTGTGTTCCATGAGTCTGATAGTCTTGTTTGTTCTTGTAGAACAGACATACAGGGTCAAGAGGCCCTTTTTTAGGCCACCCTCGCTTAAAACGTGCGAGCCTGTACTGTTCAGGCCAACGTTGTTGTAAGAGAAGGTCCCTGGCTCTTCTCAAGACTCACCATTCCAGGGCTAAGATGATGCCCTGGGCAGACAGGGGAAGTATTGGTTTTAAGGTTATGCAAGACAGTTACATGGTCTCATGTCCACACATGCACAAAACATCCATCTCGATGTTCAGAGTTCAGCCGACAGTTTGGCACAGAGTGCTACAGACAGCAGTTCGCAAGTATTTCTCAGTGCTTGCCTCTGGTGTATGGGATAATCTTCTCTCCCCTCACATTTTTTTCTGGGTACTGCTTCTTAGAACCTGGTTGTTATGATTACCCATTGACAATGCGGAGTGCTACAGAAATAAATTACTTGCATACTTCCTGTAATTTCCTTTTCTGTTAGCTCCAACATTGTCAATGAGGCCCTCCTAGGAGCCTGGCTCCTGCAGTAGAATGTTATCCTGTATGCTAGGAGTGATGTTCTGTTTGTCAAAATCCTCTATTTTTTCACACAGCCCTCTTTCTTGCTGTACTGTACTCGTAAAATATGTATATAACACAAAAAAAAGGATTATTCTTCCGATCAGTCTGCGACCACAGGTTAACAGCTTTACTGATGACTCTTGAGTGGTTTTCCTTGTCACAGGTAGCCTCATTGCATCCAGTTGTTGTCTGGAAGTTATACCTTAGCTGGTGATCAGCTTCAGTTTTCCAGATGTGCAAATGATTTGGAACCTGCTTTTTAACCGGATGGTCCTTCCTCCAGGGAGGATTGAATTGTCTAAACCTCGAGTCCAATGGAGAGCCTTTTCCTCCTCGGATGTCGGCCTGGAAGGTAAGACAGTTTTTATTTACATGTTGCAGTATGTTTTATGTTGGTAACCTGATTATAATGTATGAAAATTTGTAGCTATCATGGTACTGCGAGGTTGGTAGTGACTGGGGAGTTGCTGCTGCATGGAATCCTCATGTTCCCAACATTCTGAAGCTTTGGCTGTGCCATTCCCCGGGTAGGAGTGCACTGCACCCAGTTGTTATGATTATCCATTGACAATGTTGGAGCGAACAGAAAAGGAAATTACGGTAAGTATGAAGTTAATGTCTACTGCCTGCATTTTTAAAATGTAAACTTGTTTTTTTACCGGTGGGATGCTCTTATATTTTACATCTTCTGGCTCTGATAACATGCTGCATAATAAAAATGTGATTTTGTTTTTCTTACTGGTCTTCGGGGTAGGCAACTACAGATTTATATTTTGCTCATTCTAGCTCTGGCTACTGCCTGCGTTTTAAAAATATGATTTTATTTTTTTTCTCTGAGCCCATTTGTCATGTGGTTCTGCTTCATTTACATAATTTTTGCCTGGTCTTGTTACGGTTTTTGATTACCATACCCCTACTATTACAATATGTTTGATTAACTATTAGAATACTCCCATATGACTAGGCTTTAACTCCCATATGACCTGCTTTTTACCAGTGAGGAGCCAGAAGTGGTCAGACCCATTCTATAAATACTATCAATAAAAACAAGAAATTGAATGTCACAGAACAGATCATTTAATCCAAAACATTTTAAAAAGGTAATATCCAAAAAAAACTTCCTGAGGTTAAATCTTTGCAATGTTCATGTAGCCTTTAGAAAAATTAAGGAAAAACATCTGAGTCTTTTGTTTTGTGGTTATAAAAAAAAAAATACTAATTGAATATCTGTTTTTTAGTCAGCAGGACATTTCACTGCAGTGAGAGTTGGAGCCAACAATCATCACTTGAGAAATGCCTGCTGAGTCATATAACAGAGAAACCACATCAGTATCCTCAGTGTGAGAAGAATTTCCATGACCTTCATCTCATCTCTGTACAACAGCACATTCACAAAGAACAGAGGCAGTACCAATGTACCGAATATCAGATGAGTTTTAGCAGGCTAAATGTAGTTAAATATACAGATAAGAGTTTTACAGTGCAACATAACATTATAACACAGCAGATTCACTGGGGGGAGAAACCATATAAATGTCCTGACTGTGACAAGAGTTTTAAATCACAGAGTAGCCTTGTAAAACATAAACGACTTCACACAGGTGAGAAGCCATATAGATGTACTGAATGTAACAAGACTTTTACAGTACAGAGTAGCCTCGTAACTCATCAGCGAATTCACACGGGGGAGAAACCATATAAATGTCCTGACTGTGACAAGAGTTTTAAATCACAGAGTAGCCTTGTAACACATAAACGACTTCACACAGGTGAGAAGCCATATAGATGTACTGAATGTAACAAGACTTTTACAGTACAGAGTAGCCTCGTAACTCATCAGCGAATTCACACGGGGGAGAGACCATATAAATGTGCTGAATGTAACAAGAGTTTTGTCCAAAAGAGTCACCTGATAAAACATCAGCGACATCACATGGGGGAGATATCATATAAAAGTGACGAATGTGACAAGAGTATTATATCGCAAGGTAGTCTCAGAAAACATCAGCAAATTCACACTGCAGAGAAACGATATAAATGTTCTGAATGCAACAAGAGTTTTGTCCACAAATGTGACATGATAACTCATCAGAGATTTCACACAGGTGAAAGACCATATAAATGTGATGAGTGTAATAAGAGTTTTATCCATAAAAGTGACTCAATTAAACATCAACGGGTTCACACAGGGGATTTTCAGGCACATTTAAATATGCTACCAATATTTGTGACACCTTATGAACTTCAAAAGGAAGCTATTTTGGGGACGTTGCGTGTGCTGAGAAGAGCGCTCTCAGCAAACATCAAAGATTAATACAGTACTAATTTCTTGAGTTTTGAATATGCCCTGGCTAAAGAATGGGGTCCATTCTTGCCACGGTATTAGAAATCCCTAAACATTTGGAGACACTAACCCCGGGAGAGATACAGCTTGAACCCCAGAAACAAAAACAATCAACAGCTAACATCTCACCTTCTATTTGTAGATGACCTAAAACTTTACAGTTCATCTGACAAACATTTGAAAAGAACAACTACAAATTGTTAAGACCTTTTCTGATGACATCGGATGATGTTTGGCCTGAACAAATGTGCAAAAGCAACATTGTAGCAGGAAAGATTAACTCGTGAAAAAACATGAATCTGGCGGAGGTCTGTGACATAAAGAACTTGAGCAAGAGGGAGTGTATAAATACCTGGGAATAGATGAAGGAGCAACAACACAACATGAACAAATGAGAGTAAAAGTAAGCAAGGAATATTTTAGAAGGTTAAAGCTAATTTTGAAAACTGCTTTGACAACACGAAATAAAGTGCAAGCTATAAATCAACTCGCCCTTCCAGTGATATCATACAGCTTTGGTGTGATAGACTGGCCACAGAAAGTGTTGAACCAGCTAGATATAAAAACAAGAAAAATGTTTCATGCTCACCAATTAATATACAAAAATCAGTGTATGCCAAGATTATACATCCCAAAGGGCAGAGGGGCATGGGCCTCATTGAGATTGATTACACATATAGATCCACAATAGTGGGGCTACATACATACTTACTGACATCCTTGGACCCAAATATAGTCAAGGTCTTGCATCATGAAGAAAATAAGCCTAAAATGACTTCACTCATCAAATTAGGAGAAGCCTTCAGAAGGGTAGCAGAGATTGATGTCAATCCAAAGGTAGATAAGGAATTGTCAGCAACAGAAAATGCAAAGAATCAGAAAAAGGAGTATAAAGATAAAGACCAACAGAAAAGAAAAAACAATTGGAAAGTCCATAATTATAGTGGAAAATACAGGGAGCTACTGGAGCAACCACAGGTCGATCAAGCCCTGACCCATGATTGGTTAAAAAGAGGTGAATTTAGGCCACGAGATGAGAGACTAATAATGGCAGCCCAAGATAGTGGGCTACGCACAAGATGGTTCACAAAATCCATAGAAAAAACAGGAGAAACAGACAAGTGCAGGTTCTGTAGTACAGAATTAGAAACAGTTGCGCATCTTGTGGCTGGATGTGAACTACTTATGGCAGAAGGCCTGTATACTGAAAGACACAACAATGTAGCAAGATTGATCCACTGGAAACTGTGCAAACACTATAACATACAGGTATCAGAGAGACACTGGAAACATGAACCACAAAGAATCACAGAGAATGAAGAAGTAATGATCATGGGATCACCCCATACCAACAACCAAGAAATGGAAGCAAGAAAGCCTGATATTGTAATACAAGAAAAGAGGACAAAGGTAGCATTACTGATTGAAATAGCCACCCCTAGTGACTACAGTGTGCTGCGTACAGAGAGACACAAAATCATGAAATACCAAGATATGCAGTCAGAAACCAAACTGATGTGGAATAAGGACACACAGATTGTTCCAGTAGTGCTTGGAGCAATGGGACTAATCAAAAAGAATTTTCAGGCACATTTAAATATGCTACCAATATTTGTGACACCTTATGAACTTCAAAAGGAAGCTATTTTGGGGACATTGCGTGTGCTGAGAAGAGCGCTCTCAGCAAACATCAAAGATTAATACAGTACTAATTTCTTGAGTTTTGAATATGCCCTGGCTAAAGAATGGGGTCCATTCTTGCCACGGTATTAGAAATCCCTAAACATTTGGAGACACTAACCCCGGGAAAGACCACATAAATGCACTGAATGTGGCAAGAGTTTTGCTCAGAAGAAGGACCTAAAAAAACATCAGCCCTTTCACATGGGGGAGAGACCATATAAATGTGCAGAATGTGACACAGGTTTTGTCCAGAAGAGTGACATGATTTTACATCAGCGAATTCATACAGGAGAGAGGCCATATAAATGTGCTGAATGTGGCAAGAGTTTTGGTCGGAAAACTAACCTGACACAACATCAGCAAACTCACAAAGGGCAGAAACCATACAAATGTGCTGAATGCAACAAGAGTTTTGCTAGGAAGAGTCACCTTATAAGACATCAGCGAACTCACATGGGCTGAGTTCCAGATTTTGGAACATGCCTTGGTGTCCAGTCTGTTCATGGTATAACAAAAAAATAAATAAATTGGAGACTATGTAAATGTGCTGATGTGACAAGAGTTTTGCCATGAAGAGTCGCCTAATAAAACCGCAGATGTGGGGAGAGTGTTTATTTTTATTTTATTTATTTATTTCAAATTTGTTAACTGGGAAAGGCACACTGAGCCAAAGCTTATTTCAAAGGTGTGACCCAGGGAGACAGGAAGAACAATAAAATATATGCAGATATACAATATACAGAGCAGTACAACATTAGCAAATTTTAACAAATAACATAAAGAATGAGGTGTGGACTATCTGGAATCACATTATAATAAGTCTATACAAACAAGTGTTGAGAACGCAGATCAGTGTCGATATATGGCAGTGTAATGGGAGGGAGGAGCAGGGGACATCAGTATAAATTGTTGAGGACTTAGGGCTGCAGGAAGTAACTGGGGATGGCCTGAGCAGATGCTTTAATGCCAGGAATAAGGGACTAAGATGAATGGAGGTGGAAAGCTTGTTCCAAAGGGAGGGGAGATGAAAGGAGAAAGTGTGTTGGTCAACGATAGTGCTGGCTCGTAATGCAGGAAGGACAGGAGTGCAGGGAATGGGTGGGGGAAGAGGCTGGGGCGAGAAGAGAGGAAAGATAAGATGGGAGGGCATCCAACCAGTATTTAGAAATGAAAGTAAGGCAGTGGGCTAAACTAATCTGCTGAAGGGAGGAGAGAGAGAGAGAGGTAGAATATAGGTTGCAGTGGAGAGTCAAGAAAGGGGAGTTTGAAGCAAAGCAATAGAAGGCATTGAAAAGAACATCAGGCCTGGCAAGGGAAGTGGCAGTCGCTGACCCATAGACTATATCAACATAGTCGATAACTGGGAGGATCCATTTAGTAATTAGGTTACGACGGACTGGGAGGGAGAGACAATCCTTGTGCCTGTAGAGCATACCTAATTTGGGACAAAGTCTTGAGTGGAGGACGTTGAGGTGGAATGAGTAGCAAGAGATGGGTTAAGCCAAGCTCCCAAGTATTTATAGCAGTTGACTCATCAATAAGGGTGCCAGACATAGTGGTGATCAGGGGAGGGGACGGTAGCCTAAAAGGTTTTTGCTTTGAACCAAAGATCATGGTGACAGTTTTTTTGGATTTCATTTTGAGGCAGTGATCCTGAAACCATTTTGTAACTGCATGAAACTCACGTTGAAAAGGGATTTGGACATCAGCTGCAGATGGATCAGACAGATAGATGACAGTGTCATCTGCGTACATATGTATATGGGCAGTGGAGCAGGCAGAGCGGAGATCATTAATAAAGAAAGAAATGAGGATAGGACCAAGTATGGAACCCTTGGGATACTGGACAGAACAGGGAGAGGAGGGGAAAGGGTGGTGCCAATCTGCATGGCCTGGCATGTGCCAGTAAGTTACGAGTTAAACCAATTAACCACAGTGGTAGATAGTCAGTTGTATAAAGTTTGTTAATGAAGAGGGGGTGAAAGATAGAATAAAAGGCTTTAGCAAGATCAATAAATATTGCAGAGGTAATGTGACCTTTATTCATAGTTGAGAGTATGGAATCAGAAAAGCAGAGAAGGGAGGAAGTTGTGGAATGACCTTTCCTGAACCCTTACTGAACAGGGGAGATGATATTTGTGGAAGTAAGGAAGTCATTTAGTTGTGTGAGAACAATGGATTTCTGGATCTTGGCTAGTGAAGGGAGGAGAGAGAGATGTGCCAGTAATTACCAGGGGAGATAAGGTCGCCACCCTTGTGGAGGGGAAGGACCTTAGCCAGACAATAAATTGGGTAATTACAACCTTTCAAGTTCCAGGTTTATTGCAGGAAAACTCCATTGAGCAAGCTTATTGATGAGGTCCTGGTGGACATATACAGAAGTAATACATACAGCAACGTATACAAACACAAATTACAAGGCAAAAACATACATCACATTATAATGGTGAATACAGTCAAAAGGATGTGATTGGTATAATGTAAGCCGAAGTGCGACATACACAAGGGGGTCCTGAAAGTCTTATACAAATAGATTTACAGGCAGAAACAAACGTCACATTATAATGGTAAATACAATCGATACTGTCATTGGTACAAGGCAAGCCAAAGTGCAAACAGTATATGTAACAGTGATACAAAGCGAAGATATACATCGCAGTGTAATGGTAGCTATAAGCAGGAACATAAACATTGATACAGAGAATCCGTATACAGTACTATAGAGACGGAACTATTAGGCAATGTAGGACATAAGGGAGGAAGGGGGTTCGGGGAGAGGAGGGGAACTAGAGTGCTTAGTGGACAGTACAGTTGAAACAGAAGTGTTAGGCAAAAGTAGCTAGAACAGTTGGGATGATGTCATTAGGTAACATGGAACAAAGGGAGGCAGGAGGTACAGGGGTGAGAAGGGGAACTAAGGTGCTTGTCTGGGTTGCAATGGGGAGAGGGCTGACCATTGCAGAATGTCAGGGAACTGTATGCCAGGGGTTTCAGGGGGACAGACTGAAGAGTAGATTGCTTGCGACTAATCAGCCATCAGGCAGGGGTGAAGATGAGGGGGAGGGTGTTCAGGATAACTGAGAAACAAGTTACAACTAATCAGCCATTAGGCAGGGTAAAGATGAGGAGAGGGGAGGCGGGTTCAGGATAGCCAGATGCATATCTGGGTGTACAGGAAGGTACTTGCTGTTGTGACAATGGCATGTTGAATTAATGGTTTTCCTAGCCAGGGCCATAAAAGATTCACAGAGATGAGGTCAGTACATCTGAGTGTAGATTGGATTTTATTCCAGACTGACAAGATTATGTAGCTAATAGCACCTCTGCCATGAGTAGTGCATACTCTGGGCACATCTAAAAAGACAAAAGCAGATTTCTGTAGTGAGTAAATACTATGTGTTCTGTACAGGAGTGAGCAGATATACTGAGGCAGTTTGTTCCACAGGATTTTCAGCATCCAGGAACCAATGTGGAGCATGCGTCTTGTGGTGAGGGGTGTCCAGCCTACTGCCTGGCAGAGGTCACAGTGTTGTGTCCTGTAAGGTGCATTTGTAATAAAGTGCAGGGCATGGTGAAAAAGTGTCTAATTTATGTAAGTTAGTCGCTGGACTGCAGTTATAAATAATATCCCTTTAGTTTTAACAGTGGGAGGAAGGTGGCTTGCACCAGTCTCCATATAATGTCTGCTGTGAAAAGGGATTTGTTCCTGAAGAAGAACCCTAGCCTCACTTTCAGTTTCTTTGTAAGGCAGCCAATGTGAGCACAGAAGATCAATTTACAGTCAAGCCAGACTCCCAAATATTTAAAGTGATCCACAACTTCCAAGGTGTTCCCAAAGATGGTTGTGATGGGTACTGGTGTATACTGTTTGCTTAAGTTCAAGTTCAGGTGTATTGCAGGAAGACTCCATTGCGCAAGCTCATTCACAAGGAGGTCCTAAGGCATGTACACAGTCACGGAGATGTTACATAATAAGGCATCATTGATTATAAGTAAACAAAGTGCAAACATAGTTCATGTAAGGCATTTCATAGAAAGAAACATTATAATGTACAGTTAAGGAACATTTGATTTATAGTGTTCAAGCAATGGTTTATAAACATAACACTGGTATAAATCAATAAATATGGTTAGTGTAGAGTGACAGGAGAGAGAGGATAATTAGGAGGACTGGGTTGAGGACTAATAGAAAGCAGGGATGGATGAGGGTTAGAATGAGTAAGGGGGAGTAAGATATAGATAGGAAGTCAAGGTGGAGGAAGGTAGTAGGAGCAGGTAGAGAAATCATATAGTTTAGTCGCAGTATGCATTTTGCAGGCTAGGAAGTTTCAGTCCTGACTTGGACTAGAAACAGAGGAGTCAAAGAGCATGGACCAAACATAGGGGTATGGGAGAGGCTTAATAACAGCTACAAGTATCTTTTATATTTGATGCTGCTAATGGTTTATAGAGATTAACTGAGATGATGCTAGTTAATTTCAGTACAGATTGGAGTTGGTTCCATATAGAAGGAAGAGCATGCGAAATAGCTCGTTTGTAAAGGTAGTATGAGTCCTAGGTACGGTATAACAAGCAGGATGAAGTCTGATTTCCTAAGAGAATATGCACTGCGGGAAATGTAGATAAGAGACATTCGATAGCTTATGAGTCTGTGCAGGAGTATCTTCAGGGTCCAGATACCAGCATGGATCAGGCGTCTAGTGGTGAGTGATATCCACCCAACAGCTTCACATAGATCACAGTGGTGAGTTCAGAATGGGGAGCTGATGATGAACCGTAGAGCACGGTGATAGAAGACGTCCAGATTGCCAAGGCTTGAGATTGCAGAGGAGGTGTAGATTAAATCTCCATAGTCAAGTAAGGGAAGGAATGTTGCCTGGACCAGCCTGGTTTGAGTCTCAAGAGGGAAGAACGACCTATTTCTAAAAAAAGAATCCTAACCTGGCTTTGATCATCCTGGAGAAGTCCTCAATATGGTCATTAAAAGAGAGCTTATTATCTATCCAAATACCAAGATACTTAAAGACGCTGACGGAAGAGTGGGGGCGAAACACATTTCCATAATTTTTTATTTTTGCATTCAGTAACAGTTTGGAGTTAGCAAGGCTGAGTTGCAGTTGATTGAAATCAGACTGCAGCTCAGTGCATGCTTCAAGCAGCAAAGTTTTAGAAGTGTACAGCACCGTATCATCTGCAAAGAAGTGACATTTGGACTTGTGAATGTTATTGCCCATGGAGTTAATATAGATAGAAAACAATAGCGGTCCTAGTACGGACCCTTGCGGAACTCCTCTTGTAATTAGCAGAATATCTGAAGGAGCCCGTCAGCTTTGTTCCATTGTAGCCTGCCCATGAGATAACTGGAAAACCAGTTTATAGAGGGGGGGGCGTTCATACCCAAAGACCTAAGACATTGAAGAAGAAGGTTGTGGTCCACCGTATCGAATGCTTTACTTAGTTCAAGTTTATTGCAGGAAATCCTCCATTGAGCAGGCTCATTCACAAGGAGGTCCCAGTACATAAAGGGGACAATATACAATTATCTTACAGCATTTGGACAAGCATATGTACAAGGGATGTGTACAGTGTAATGCCTGAGACAGTTACTTACAATAAATAAGGTGCAAGAATACAGTGAGGTAATTCTTGACAGGCAGTTTGGCAAGTACTGTCCCGAAGGGAACCCAATCCATGATGGAAGCAAGACACAGATAGGAGCAGAGGCAGTAAAAATGTTATATGAAATTAGGTAAAATCCAGAATTGCACTGAGAGAACAGACACAGCAGAGGTAAGGTGGGATACGAGAATAGATTCAGGTGAGGAAGTAGCCCGACTGAGGGGCTAAGACTAGAAAAAAGGAGCGGGTGGGGATGAGAGTAAAAGAGGCCGAAGGATACTACCATTAAATGGCAGTGCCAAGAGGCAGAGAGGGTACTAGTTCCTATGACATTGGCAGACTACTGGGAAGAGTTTGTAGGTCAGGGATTTGAAGATGTTTATTGAGACATTACTGATGAGCCTGAGTGTCTTCTGGATGAGAGTCCACACCGATGGGATGGCATAGCTAATGGCACCCATGCTGAGGGTGGTACACATCCAGGATACATCATGAAGGATGTAGTCAGAGTTTCTAAGGGAACTGGGGCAGTGTGAGGTATTGATGAGTGCGGAGAGATGGGCGGTAGTTTGTTTAGCAGACTTTTGAGGTCAGATACCTAAGTGAAGTAATCACCTGGTAGCGAGGGGTTGCCAGCCAACTTCTTTATACAAGTCGCAATGGTACATCCGGAGAGGTGCTTTAATAATAAATCTCAGTGCCCGGTGGAACAGTATCTCAAGCTTGCAGAGGTTGGAAGCGGCAGAACAATTATAAATGATGTCGCCGTAGTCTATGAGTGGGAGGAATGTGGACTGTACAAGCCTGCATTGAATGTCTGGGAGAAAGAGTGCTCTATTCCTGAAATAAAAAGCCTAGCCTTGCTTTCAACTTGCTAGAAAGGCAGTCAATGTGTAGGCTAAAGGAAAGCTTACTGCCTAGCCATATGGCCAAGTATTTAAAATTTATCAACCACGTCTAATGGTTCACCTAGGGTAGTCACAATAGGTACAGGTGTTGCATTGTACTGAGAGGTGAGTCTGTTGCTACTAGGATTGAAGTAAAATACCTTTGTTTTTTTTTGCATTAAGTAACAGCTTGTGGCTGCTGAAGTTGCACTCTAGCTGTGTGAAATCATCTTGTAGTACATCACGTACTTCAGCTAGTGTTGGTTTGGAAACATATAAAAAGTGTATAATTCACAAAAAGGTGTATTTTGGACTTGATGATATTGGAGTCCAGGGAACTGATGTAGATGGAGAACAATATGCGGCTCAAAATGGAGCCTTATGGAACACCTCGTTTGATGGGAAAGAAATCAGAAACCTGACCACTCGCTTTGATGTTTTGAAGTCTACCTGTAAGGTAATTGGAGAACCAATGTAGTGTGGTGTCATCTGCACCAATTTTACTGAGACCACTAAGGATGAGGTTGTGGTCGATGGTGTTGAATGCCTTACTGAGGTCTAGGAATATGGCACCTGTTGCTTGCCTGAAGGGTCGTACGCGGTGAGCCAGTTGTTGGTGACTTGCTAGGACAAAAGTGGTACTGTGTTTTTTTATGAACCCAGACTGGGCAGGGTTGAGGAGTGAAGATTTATCTATGTGGTCTTTAAGCTGGTGATGGATTAGTTTTCCCATTATTTTGGAGAGTACAGGGAGGATGGAGATGGGCCTATAGTTGTTTAGGTGTTGGGGGGTCACTTGATTTGAATCGGGCAAGATGTGAGTGGATTTACAATGGGAAGGGACCATGGCAGAGGAGATGGAGAGATTGAAGATGTGGAGGATAGGTGCAGTTAGGTAATAGTAACCTAACCTGAGGAAAATGGGGTCAATGCCATCAGCTCCACCCCCTTTTTTGATACCGAGTTTGCCAAGGTGGTCCTCTACTTGTTTGTAGGTCACTGGTTGGAACTGGAGGGGATGAGGAGGCAAGGACTCGTGGGGGATGGGATGGCACGGGGCTGGGAATCCTTGTGTAGGGAGAGGAATTGAACTCGAGTCTAGTGGTGGCAAAATGAGTGTTCAGTTTTTCTAGGATACAGTCATGCTTATCGTGTTTGACACCTTTAATCACTATCTTGGTGGGGACGGATGGGGATGCTTTGTGTCCATCAACTGACTTGATTGTTTGCCAGATCTTGGCAGGGTTGCCTTTGGCATTTTTGATGGATTCTACATAGAAGTTAGTTTTGGCGATACATGGGAGGCAATATAGTGAAGTAGTTTAAGGCTCTGAGCTGCAAATCTGGTGACATCTAGCAGACCAGCTGGGTGTGCATACTGTGTGACCAAGTCAATTAGCTTCCCTGTGCTCCCAGGTCGCTCCTGCAAAAACTTTCAGCAGTGTGCTACTCCTGGTTAAGCTAAAAAAAAAAAAAATATTAATTTGACACATGCATTCCTAGCAATTCTGAAAGCCTGCCAATCAGTCGCACTCTTTGTGCATCTTGCACGGGTCCATAGTTTGTCACGGTTAGCGCGGCATTTAGGTCTGCTGTGAACCAGGGGTGGAATACTTGCAGACCCTAGTTCTTATAAACACAGCGGCCCAGATATTCAAACTGCGCCATTCTGAGGCGCAAGCCCCTGCACTGCTCAAAATAGTTGCGCTGGGGTGTGGCCGGGGTGATATTCAAAGGAGTTGCGCTATTGAGCAACTCCTTTGAATATCACCCCCCAGCCACAGCTGTGCAGTGGAACTTGCGCAACCGCAAGTTGCCAGAGTTGAGCATTAAACTTGCGGTGGCGCAAGTACCATTGCGCCATGCGCAAATTTCCAATACTCAAACGGTGACATGCAAATGGGGCCATAATTTATGCAAGGCGCAGGGGGGGCCATTTGCATCTGGTTATGGCCCCATTTGCATGCCATTTGCATGTAGGTGCGCCGATCCCCGAGGACTTGCAGCTGGCCGCCCTGCCAGGCAGCAGCCGTCGGGGAACGACGCACCCTGCAGCCCGATCGCGGGCAGTATCTCTGTGTCTACATTCCCCCCCCACACACAGATCCCGAAGCCCAATCGTGGGCATACAGTAACATGCCCCCTTCCCACACATCTCCCGAAGCCCGATCGCGGGCATACAGTAACATGCCCCCACACACATCTCCCACAGCCCGATCGCGGGCAATAATAACATGAACCCCCACCACATCTCCCGAAGCCCGATCATGGGCAGAGCGTGTATCAACCCCCAGTGCCTGATTGCGGGCAGAATGTAAACCCCCAACCCGAATATCTCCCTGGTGGTCAGTGGACGTAATGCCAGTCGCAGGCAGAATGTCAAGTTACAACCCCCAAACATCTCCCTGGTGTCTAGTGTCCCCCCACCCGAAGCCCCTCCACCCGCTCCCCCCGCGCGGCGGGCGGCAGCATCCACCCGCCTGCCGCCCGCCCGACTGACTGTCGGTAGGGCTGCGCCCATTGGTGCAGAGCTACAGCCAATGGGCATGCAGCTTTCATACTACATGACAGTCCAGATTTGTGAATAATTCATTCACAAATCTGGACTATCATACGGTATGGGCTGCACGCCATTGGCTGTAGCTCTGCACCAATGGGCTGCAGCCCCACCAGACAGTCAGTTGGCAGGCGGCAGGCGGTGGATGCTGCCACCCCGCCGCGGGGGAGCGGGTGGAGGGCTCGGTGGGTGGGGACACTAGACACCAGGAGATGTTTGGGGGTTGTAACTTGACATTCTGCCCGCGATCGGGCATTACGGTCCACTGGACCACCGGGAGATATTTGGGTTGGGGGCTTTTTACATTCTGCCCACGATCGGGCATTGGGGAGGTTGATGTATGTTCTGCCCGCGATCGGGCTTCGGAGATGTGTGGGCGGGGTGTTCATGTTACTTTATTGCCCGCAATCGGGCTCTCGGAGGTGTGGGCGGGGGTTCATGTTACTTTATGCCCGCGATCGGCGTTTTGGGAGATGTGTGGGGGTCATGTTACTTATGCCCACAATTGGGCTAGTGGGGGGGCACAGGGACCGAGTTGGGGGCCAGCCAGGGGTGACAGCTGCTGTGTTGCACCCTGCAATACAGCAGCTCACCTGTGGGTGGCCCTCAACTTGATCCTTTTTTTTGGGGCTCAAAGTTGTGCAGGCGCAGGTTGGGGGTTGCGCCTGCACAACTCTGCACAGCCCGACTGAATATCAGGTTGTGCAGTTTATGCATGGTTCCTCCCCCTCATGTTGAGCATGCATTCATTTGCATTGCGCTGTTGCTCAGCCTGTTTTCAGTGGTGCAACTGCCTCCTGCTGAATATCGCAGAATGGCGCAATGTAGGACTTACGCATGCGCAACCCTGTTGCGCATGGAGCAACCCTTTTGAATATCTGGGCCAGAATGTTTATTGGCTAGCTGTAGTAATGTATTATTGATGTAGGTGATGGCCTCATCCACTGATTTGGCGAACTAGAGATCTTGCCAGTGTACACCTTTGAAATCCGAGATGTAGCTGTCAGTGTTGAATTTGCAGAAGATACGTTTGGTGACAAATCTGGAGGAAGAGGGGCACTTATCTTGGTTTTAGGTACAAACTACAACGTTGTGATCACTCAAGTCATTGTGGAATACAGCTGAGTGTGAGATTTTGAGCGGGTGGTTTGAGATAATAGCATCCAGAATGAAGCTCTTTGCAGGGTTCTTGGTGTTTAACCGTGTTGGCTGTGTAATGAGTTGAGACGGCCCAAGATCATCACAGAATTCTTTTAGTGGACATGCCATAGGCAAAATCCAGTCGAGGTTGAGATCACCAAGAATGATGACCCTTCTTGTTGATTTGGTCGATGAAGCTTTTGAGGGTTGTGATTAGCTCAAGGCCCCCGGGTGGGGGGGGGTCTTTAGCAACCTATGACGTTGATAACTTCTGCTGGGGAAATTTGAATTTTAATGGCTAGGTACTCAAATTCTTTGGGCTTGGACATGGTGTTGATGACTGATGTTTAAGGTGTCTTTCATATAGATGACCCCCCCCACTCGAGGGACTATCAGCTCTGAACAGGTTGTAGGGAGGAAGTGAAATCTGCTGTTCAGAGATTGTGCTCTTCAGCCAAGATTCAATGACTATCAGATCTGGGTAAGTGTGTGCCGCCCAGACTCTTAATTGGTCCATTTGCTGAGTAGGCTCCTGCATTGATCAGGATCATCTTTAAGCCTGAGGCAGCAGCAAAGTCAGAGAGGGATGATAGGGGGTTTGGAGGACCAGGGTTCACTTCTACATTACCAGAACATATAACTAGTAACAGGATAAGTTTTTTAAAGTATGCCTTGCAGCAGCAGTCTCTTTCTTACTGTGATTCCTGCCATGAGAGTAGGCAGGTGAGGGGTTATCAGGAGGTGGTATGAGTCACAGGGGACAGACCATTGCTATGAGTGAAAACATCCTAGTTGAAAGGGGAGCCAATATCAGATCCAGAGCCCAGAGAGGATGCTTTGTAATTTGGCCGCATGTGAGGGCTGCTGTAACCCACTGCACCGGGGTGGGGGGGGTTATGGGCAGGGGTCAGTTGTAGCTAAGGGCTCGTGCTGTGGAGTAGCGCAGTGGGTAGGATCCTTAGCTGTGCCTGGGAGTAAGATCAAAGCTAGTGCTAGGAGAAAAAGCATGGTTGAAATTGAACAGAAGGGATGATAAGGGGGCAGTAGAGAGAACAACTGAACTGCTGTTACAAAATGATTATTACAGCAGGATTGATCTGCGAAGATGTGGTAGTGTTGTGAGTAAGGGGTAGGAGCCAGTGATTGGGAACAGGAAAAGGAAGTAAGATGTGTGTGAGGGCAGGGAAGATGAGCAAAAAAAAAATAGGGTTTAATAAAGGTGGCAGGCCCTTTAAGAAGGGCAGGCTGTCCGATATCACACTAGCTAGATGGGTCACTTTATTATAGTATAAATTATATTTCTTTGCTGTCCTGTAAAGTAACCTGTGTTTAACCCTTTAATTAAGGTTTGCAGTTTTTCCGTGACTGGCTGGAGAGCTCAGGTGGGGAGGAGCCAGCCAGCAGAAAGTGCATTTAATAGAGTGCCGGGGAGAAACTCAGGAGAAAGCTGAGCTGGGACCTGGCAGGCGTACTTTCTGAGGAACATGGGCGGGTGGCTGCTGAGCCGCCAGGCAGGAGGCCCAGACCCTGTATTTTGTAGCTTTTTCTTGTTTGGGCCACATGAGTCATTCCCCAAGAAAGTTGTCACAACTCATGAGCTTCCTGTTCCTTCCCTTTCCAATTAATGTGGAGAAGCTCCAAAGTAAAGCAGCTTGTGTACTGAAGTGAAATTTCAGTTGGGGTGTAAAGCAGCTCTGGACTAGGAAGCTGCATTGGCTAAAGATTTAGCCCTGATTAAGCTCTAACATGTAGCGCTCACTGAGGAGTTAGTATTTTAACGGCAGCTAATTTCTAAGCTCAGCAGCTAAATACTCACAGCATTAGCTATTTGAATTAGTTTAATTTTGTTGCTATTAGTCCCTGTAGAATAACAGTTTCGACAAGCAGCTAAATTCACAACTTAATCAAGTAGCTATTTTCTCACAGCTTAATACTAGTCCTTGTGGCTGTTTTAACCTTGTTGGTACAGTTATTTCGTTTTTGACTCTATTTATGCACCTACCCTGACTTATTCTCTCAGGTCTAGATACTTGGCTTGAGCTCTGCTGCCCGCCTGAAGCTCTTCGACGTGCTCTCCAGTCTGTGCCCGCCCTCTGTCCAAATCCAGCCACTTGATACCTCAGCTCTGAGCCCCCGGGGGTGGGGCTGCCAACTCCTCTGGCACTCTATGTAGAATCCAGTGGGGGTGACCGGACAGGAGGAGGCAGAACAGAAACGCACTCTGGCAGAGCCCAGCAATGGGCGTGGGGCCCAGCCACTGATCCCACTGTTGCCTACTGCCATGGTAGGGCATTTTTCTTTGTTGGTGCCCCCTAGGGTCTTGGCGTGCAGTGGCCCCTGCAGTGCAGTTCCTTACGCCTTGCCCCACTGGAGCCTGCTGTCTACCCTCCCCCTAACTATGTCCTGATGTCTAGTGCTGCCACTGGTCTCCACCAGAGGCTGCTACTGCATTGGGAGCTACCTGCAACCCACCCGGGAGAGGAGAGGAGAGCAGTCCTCCAGATGCTCAGTCCTCTCCCTCCTCTGCTGACCCCCGACAACCCGAGTCCATTCCTGGTCACTGATGTGGCATCAGGCACCTCAATCCTCAGCGCCACCAGGCCGGTCTACAATTAATTACTAAGTCCCAAGCACGGTGGGGTAAAATGGAGCTGGGGGGTCCAGGAGTAAAAGGCACCAAAATTCAAACAAAGAAACTGAGGCACTGGCAGGTGCAGTGTCTCATTGCCGATTTCAGAGGGTGTACCTTGGCTTTGTCTGCTCGACAGGCGGGGGGCAGCTTCTGCAGCCACGGCTATGGGAGGGGAGTGCCTGAGGGGTCTAAGCACAGTCCTGGCTTCGTCTGCTCGGCAGGCTGGGGGCAGCTTCTGTAGCTACAGCCACAGGAGGGGAGTGCCCAAGAGGCCTAGGCACAGCCTTGAGTTTGTCTGCTCGGCAGACGGGGGAGCAGCTTCTGCATTCAAACAGATCCATATAACATCACTGAGGTCAACAGAATACAGTGCTGTACAATCACACTAATAGCAGAGTAAAACCATGACAGGTAATCACGCAGCTTTAGGGCCCTTAAAAACACTTCAGATGAGTGTAACTGCAAGGCTATTTTTTCAGAAATAGTACCAGTACCCAGAGCCAGTGTAGGAAGAAACAAAAACATAATAAGAATAAATAACTGGTTAAGGAAGTGGTGCCGAGAAAAAGAAATAAAATGCATCAAAATGTGGGACATTTTTAATGGAAGAAATGAATCTGTTGTGTCATAATGGCTTACACCTAAGTGGAAATGACAGTAAAATCTTAGATAATATTTTCTATGAAAGCATCAATATTTCACCTTTAAACTGGACAGGGAGGGAAGAAGGGTGAAAAATAAGAATATAGCTAGAAAAAAGCTGTATGCCAGTCATACAACAGAAAACATGGGTTAAGCATCCTGCGGTACATGCTAATGTAAGAAGTCTTAACATCACTAACAAAACAGAGCTAGAAATACTTCTTACAGGCAAGAACATTGACATAGCCACTATTATGGAAACATTGTGGAATGATTTTTCAGGTTGGAAAAGAGAGATCGGGTTATAAACTCTCTTTATAAAGACAGAAATGAAAGAAGGGGTGGAGGAGTTGCACTCTGCGTTAGAGGGAGTATTGTATGTAACAACTTAATAATATTCTGAACGAAAATAATCTAGAAATACTATGGATTAAGATCACCAGAAAGAAAGGTAAAAAACTAACTGTTGGAGTTTGCTATAGACCCCCAGATATTAGTGGACAGGAGCATTTGGAACTGGTGAATAATATCTGTAGAAGTACCAAACAAAGAGAGATTTTACTGTTGGGGGATTTTGATCTTGACCTAACTGTAACAAACCGAAATGAACAATTTTTTGTAAATAAAATGATAATGGATTACAACAGATAGTTAACAAACCCACTAGAATGAGTAGCACACTTTCTCTAGTTATTGCTGATAAAACATAATATGAATAATGTTCATGTATTAGAACCGTTTGGTAATACCGACCATAACATGATACTATTCAGTGTAGCAATACAAACATGATGCAAGGAAGCACCGTTGCCAAAAATTATTCAAAGTCTAATTCTGGGGCAATTATTAAGTCATTAAAGGAGTGGGATTGGAAGAAAACATACAATACCCAGAATGTCAGTTTATTTTGATCTGACATTAAGAACAACATATTAGAACCGGAGCAACTCCATATACCTGCCAAACCTATGTACAACAGAAAGGGTAAAATACCTCAGTAGTTTTCATGTAAAATTAAGAAACAGCTAAGAAAAAAAAGATCCTATCAAGCAAATGAAAAAAGAAAATAGTAACTTCACTAGGGAGGCATTTAAAAGAGAGGTAAAAAGTAGCAAAACCTTAATTAGAAGTGAAAAAAAGAAACTTGAATTTCGGATTGCCCATACAAAGAATAATGTCAAATAATTCTATGCATGCATCCACAACAGTGCAACAGACAGATCTATGGGGTTACTAGTTGAGGGACTGAAGGAAGTGTCTGAACCAAAATTAATGGCTGAAGATTTTAACAATTACTTCTACACTGTTTACAATAAATCTGACAGCATATTGGTATGTAATATTGGAACAGTAAAAGATGCATTATGGATCACGTCTGGCACTGTTGACTATGCCATTACTAAAGAAGAGATAAAACAAGCATTTGTCAATGCCAATTGTTGCTGCACTAGCATTGGCAGTGGGAGTGGTGGCGCTAGAGACGCATAGTGCTGTGATTTTGTGAATGTGTCTCAAAAGGTTATTTTGCACAGCGAGCACGCCATTGTGCACCACAGCTGTGGAAACACGTTTTGGGCAGCCTGTGAAAAATGGCAGCTGGACTGTTGATAAGGAGATGTGCACAAATGCCAGTGGTGAAAATGTGGCATGAAAATATCGCAGATTGACGAAGTTACAAGGGTGCGTGGAAACTGCACAATGCACGCTTGCAACACAGTCATTGTATGGCGGTTCAGCACCAAATTTTCAACATAGGCATTTTAGGACCTCTGCTCATGAACAGTGTCACCGTCATTTCCTCAAACTGTCCCGAAAACTGATTTTGCACAGCGGCCATGCAATTCTGTGCCGGATGTGCAAAAACACATTCCAGGCAGCCTGTAGTGTTCATAAGGAGGTATGGAAAATGCCAATGATGAACAGCTGGAGTGAAACTACTACAAATTCACAAAGTCATGAGCGTGTGTGCAAACTGTGCAATGCACGCTCATAAAACACTCATTTTATTGACTTTTGTTCCCAAATTTTCAACATAGGCATTTTAGGGCATCTGCTAATGAACAGTGTCACTGTCATTTTCATCATGTGTCTTGAACATGGGCTTTCCACAGCGACCCCTCTATTCTGCGCTGGAACTGCGAAAACACATTTCGGCAAGGATGTGAAAAATGACAGCTGTACGGTTCACAAGAAGGTGTATTAAAATGCCAATGTTGAGAATCTGGCTTGAAAATATTGCGAATGTGCTAACTTACGAGCGTGCGTTGCGCAGTTGCTACGCATGCTCATAAAACAGTCATTTTATGGAGTATTGTCACCAAATTTTCAACACAGGCATTTTAGGACCTCTGCTCATGAACAGTGTCACTGTCATTTTCATAATGTGTCCCGAACACTGATTTTGCACCACAACCATGCTATTCTGTGCCGGAAGTGCGAAAACACATTTCGGCCAGGATGTGAAAAATGACAGTTGTATGGTTCACAAGAAGGTGTGATAAAATGCTATTATTGAGAATCTGGCTTGAAAATATTGTGAATTTGCTAACTTACGAGCGTGCGTTGCGCAGTTGTTATGCATGCTCGTAAAACAGTCATGTTTTAGATTTTTGCCACCAAATTTGCAACATAGGGTTTTTGATAGCCCACCTCATGAACAGTGGCACTGTCATTTAAAGGGGTCCCAAAAACAACATGTTGAAAATTTGGGGTCAAAATTCACAAAAATGCCTGAGATATGCAGCAAAGTTGAAAAAAATCTATTTATTCCATTATATAGCTTACTGGCAATTCCTCAGTTCGCGGTCAGCTTTGAAGAGTGCAGACGTGTTCCCAGTCCACCGAAGATCGTCGCATCAGACTCCTGAGGTAAGTATGGGGTGAGGAGGGGGTGTGGGGAGGCAAGGTGCGCAGTGGGTGGGTGCAGGTGGGGGAGGGGCACGGAGACTACGAGGACCGTTTTCCTTTTACAGGTTCAAAAGATAAAAAATTGCAGGACAAGTTTTTTTTTTGTAGGACGGCATGCTGGGGTGGGCTCCCAGCATGCCACTTAACTGTTTGGGGGGTGTCTGTAGCCGACAGGGGATTGGGCACCCTCGTTGGCAAACAACACGGGGGGTTATTTCTGCCAATGGTGAGTGGGATCCCCCGTCGGTACACAAGGAAAGGGGGGTTAAGAGCCAAGGGGGATTGGGCACCCCCCCTCGGCATATCACAAATGGCAGGGGCAGCCAACAGGGGGATTGGGCACCCCCAAAGTCGACAGTTCGGCGGCCAGTGTGCCGCCATGTACATAATGGCAGCGAGCACGGCAAGAAAAGGACCCCTGCATCTGATGAGCTTTACTTGGATTGCAGCAGACCTTTTCTTAGATGTGCTCGTCACATCATGTATGCATGGTGTGGTGTCGGCATGCAGGCTGATTGGGGAATGCGGGACGCACCTACTGGTGCATGCCCTGCATTCGCCCAACAGCGTCCACGACTCCAAAGCTGCACTGTCCCAAGATGTTGGTTGCGCAAGTGCGTCAACATAAAAACATTTAAATAAAATCAAAACTACAAAGTCATCAAGCCTGGATAACCTGCATCCTGGATTATTAAAGGAAATTAGAGAGTGGATAACAGAATTATTATTGACTGTTCAACAGGTCGCTGGAGATGGGTGATATTCCAGAGGACTGGAGAAGGGCAGTAGTTGTTCCAGTCTTTAAAAAGAGATACAGGGCTAATCCAACAAATTATAGGCCTATAAGCCTGACCTCAACCTTAGGAAAGATCATGGAAACCATAATTAAGGAAAAGCTTGAAACTGACATGATTACAAAGAATTAACTAGACGATAGCCAGCACGGATGAAAAAACAAAAAAAAGATCCTGTGCAACACGTTTTTTTTTTACAAAAGTTAAGCCTGTCCTTAAATAAAAAGTTACCTGTTGACATGATATACTTAGACGTTCGGAAAGCATTTGACAAGGTACCACACAATACACTAATAAATAAACTCTGAATTATGGTAGTAGGTAAAAGCTGTTAGTTTGGATTTCTGGCTGGTTAGATAATAGAACCCAAATAGTCCATTTTACAGGTAACTTATCAGAGCCAGGAGGGGTGACTAGTGGGGTTCCGAAGGGGTCTTGGTTGGGTCCAGTGGTGTTTGGCCTGTTTATCTCCGTCATGAATAGACAAGTTAATAACTGTCTAATGAAATTTGCAGATGACACTAAGAAGAAGAATCAGCATTTATAAAGCGCTTTTTCATACACAGTATCCCAAAGCGCTTTACAAGCAATGCTAGACTGGTAGTGAAGTGACTGAATGTGTAGTGGCGGCCATATCGCACATCATCACCCACACACACCCTGGATAATTGCATGAACCGGTTTTATGGGTAAGTTAATGTTGGCCAGGGCACCGGGAATGTTCCCTGCTCTTTGCAAAGAGTGCCTTAGGTTCTTTTATTTACACCTGGACAACACCAGGATGGGCAGAAGGGACCTCAGTTTAACATCTCATCTGAAGGATGGCACACCCCAGCAGTACAGCGCCCCCAATACTGCACTTGGATGCCAGCGATTTTTAGGTGCAAGTCGAATCCCGGTGTGGGACGAGAACCCATGACCTTCTGGTCCAGAGGCAGATGTGCTACCAACTGAGCCATGCTGACACCTAAGCTAGGGGCATTGTTAGTACAGACAAACAAATATATAATCTAGTAAAATATCTTGAAGCCTCAGAAATGTGGGCACAAACAAAAGGTACAAGCCTCAATCTAGATAAATTAACAACAAAAATAATTGATATAACCTAAACAGTAAAATATTAAGGGAAGTTGAAACTGAAACTGACCTGGGAATACTGATCAGTAAAGACCTTAGCTTTGGCAAACACGGCAGTAAGGTATTAGAGTCCTGGGATGTATCAAAAGGACATTTGTCTCCAGAGATAAAAAAAAATGCATACTTTCATTGTATAAAACATACATTAGGCCGCACCTAGACTATTGTTCCACGCTGTGGAGTCCACACCTGAGGAGAGACATAAACAATATTGAGCGAGTGCAAAACAAAGCCACTAAAATGGTTACCATATTAAAGGATACACCATGTGAACAGAGATTGCAGGAGCTGGGACTGGACACGTTCAAGAGGTGAAGGGAAAGGAGTGAGATGATGCAGAGCTAGAAGATCATCAGGGAAAACAGATTAAAATCGAATTCTCAAAGAAGAATAGCAGCAGGGGATAGTTTTCACATAGAGCAGCAAGAGTTTGGAACACATTGCCTAATGAAACTGTGTCTGCTGACTCAATAGGCATGTTTAAAAGTAAATTAAACAAATGCAGTATATTTTAAACAAAGTTGCCACAAAGTGGCCCCACTGAGGCGGAGACAGGCTTGATGGGCTAATGCCTTTTTCTGTCTACTGACCAGTATAGAACCAAGTAAGATCCAAAACAAGAGGAGTGACTGCAACACGTTGCTATGGAAACACCACTTAGAGTGGACAATAAAGGGGTTAAGATCAGGAGTATTCCTGTTGGAGGATTTTGAAAAGGAAACAAGTTCACGAATATTCTCAGGAAAGTGGAGGAAATAAACTTAACTATTGAATGCCACACAACAGGACCTGAACTTTATAACTACTAATAACAAACTGAAGATTTTTTTTTTTTAATTAAGTGCTTTATCCCCTGGCTGCCTCAGTGTGCCCCTATCTGCCTTCTCTCAGCCCCATCACCCAGCCATCTCTGGGACTTACCAGATTGACCCTGCAATGCCTAACAGTTTTACTCCAGTGGCGGAGACCCCCACTGGCCTGGAAGGTGTTTCGTTCAGATGTGGGTCAGAGAACCCAGTGGGTGGCTACAGGGCCTGCGAGGAGAAGATGCATTGTCCTGCAGGCTGATGATCGTTTTCCTCATTTTTCTGGTCCCCAATCCCCAGACACTCCAAGGGAGTGGCGGCTTGATGTGCAGACGCTGACAGATGTGTGCTGACATCATCCACCGGGAGCATCCCCCTCATGCAATTATGCGGCGTAGCAAGCAACCTTCCCCCCCCCAGAGGAGGAGAACTTCCAGCGGGGATGCTCAACCCTTCTCTCCCACCTGACCCCTGAGCAGCCCCGGCTGATTCCCAAACCAGGTGACCAGCATGGCAGCAGGGCATGCACATGTGCCTCTGCCCCTGTGCCACGGCTGGCCAAACACAAGACTGCTGCAGGAACTGAGAAGCTCAGGAGGTGCGAGAAAAGCAAAAAAGAGCACCATGGGATCCTCGCTCCAATGTGCGCAACTTCACATTTCTTGGCATCAAACCTAAGTTGCCAGATCCCTGACCATCTCTCAACTTTTCTAAGGTCTTCCCGCAGGTCTTGTGTCCCTTTCGCTGTGTCCACACTTCCACAGAATTTGGTGTCATCTGCAAATAGGCATATTTTGCCCTTAATCGCATGCTGGGGTGCATTGGGTGAGGCTTCACTATCTGAAATGAGGAGGTGACCCTGGCGCTGTACAGATCGCATATTGGGCCACACTTGGAGGCGGACTATGTGCAGTTTGGAATCCTCATCTTAATAAGAAAAAGGAAAGACTGGAAAATATTCTATGGAAGGCTACAAATATGATTTATGCAATAGGGGTGAGCTGATGTGGTATCAGATAAAATACCATATCAAAAGCTATAGGTAGAGAAAAGGCACTGTCACACTGCAACCTGAGCTAGGATGCGATAATTGTAGCTATGAATGAATAAAGGGCATTTATCTTCACTGTAGCTACATTTATCTATATTGTAGTTGCGTCACAGACACCAGCAAGTCAGCCCACTGGTGACAAGAAGCCTGAGATACCTTTGCTAAATTTACTGGAAAACACCTGTGTAAAACACCACCAAAAAGCATGTAGACACATCAATGAAACAGAGACTAGGACTGAAGCAGAATCCAATCTGAAAGAACAATAGGAAAACTTAGCTGCACAACTGAATAAGTCCCTGAAATAATGTCATTTATAAAGCAGCCCAAACGAAAAACTTTTCAAATTTTGAAAACAAAGTACTTGACTAAAAAAACTCACCCACTGACCCATGCCCAAACACCCAAAATACACACCATGAAATAATAAAAATATCCACGTAATCAGTAATGCTGTCATGCGAGAACACGCAAAGTCCCGCCAAAAGTCCCACCCACTAACACATAACAACCAATCAAATAACATAACCAAATATCAACATGAGAAGCAACCATTCAAAATACTGCAATGCCACACTACAGAACACAGATAAAAAGCAACACAAAGCACAAGAAAAGCAGTAAAAACAGGGAAAAAAACAACATAAAATAAGCAAAAACCACCACAGCCCTATTGTGTAAAGGAAATATGTGTTGGGCTGCGGTGGAATACGGGATTTATCTGCACTCATACACACTGGCCTTTCGTGGCTCCATTACGCTCCGTCTCTCGTGAAGTTACCCAAGGTCAGTGTACACTCATGCAGACAAATGCCATATTCCACCATAGCTCAACACATATTTCATATTTACAGGCAGCAAGAAAGGACCTATCAGGAGAGGCTGGAAAGCCTAAACCTGTACTTATTGGAGGATAGGATAGAGGAATGATATTATAGAAACTTTACAAGTATTAACAAGGACTTAACAGGGACGACACACAGCAAATCACGGATTTGTTTAAGATAAAAGGTTACACGACCACGGGATACAATCTTAAACTATCCAGGGCAAATGTCAAGAAAGACTAAAGGAAGTTTCTCTTTTTATAGAAAGGGCTTAAGGCCATGAAAAGGTACAACAGAATGGACACAGTGGGCCTGATCCTCAAAGTTTCCCCAAATGATGCAAGGGGTTTACGTCACGGGGAATGGCGCATGGTGCTGCTTGGACCAAAAGGTGCACCGAGAGCAATTCTCAAATGCAGCCTGCATCAAACACAGACTGTGTGCACTGAAGAGGGCTTGCACCATCCTTGTGACACAAAATGATGTGTAGCATCCTGCAAGGAGCCTTGCGTCAGGGTAATGCCGCAACATCTCTTTTTTGGAATTCTGTAAAGTGGGCAATGCAGACAAAAACACCCATTACACCAGCCAGGGCTAGTCTAGTGGTCCTTGTGCCACCCCAGAGCCCTCCTTGGGCTGGTGCTGATAGTATCTGTGTACTGTCACACTGTACTGTTTGTTATTAGGATAGCCAGGCACTGACACAGTATCTCATTTACAGTGAGGTCCATTTCTAAGCGTCTCATAACCATGCTTCCTGACGGTATGTATACATGATTCGGATATTGCCGAAGTGTAATGTACTAATATTGGATATCTATAATATTATATTACACTTTGGCATTGTTCAAATCATCTGTACGTAATGTCAGTCTGTCTTCGTGATGCATGGTTATAATATACATGTGCTGTAGCATATATATTGTAGCACGTATGTCCAGCTTGTTTGCAGTAGCCTACTAGTTATTGCTAACCTTCCAGGAATGCCATCCATCCACCCCGCAGCTTGCAGAAAACCCCTCAGGTATGTCATCTGTTTGGGGAAGGCCATAGTTGCTGCAGGCTGTGGGACTTAAGCACCAGGACCCTACCCGATAGAGAATTGGGTGCAGGGTCCCTGGCGCAACAGCAGTCAGCACAAGTCATAGGTGTGGCTTGCAATGAGTTTTGAGAATTGAGCCCAGCAAGACTGTTCAGATTGAGAAACACTGAGTTCACCCGAGTGGGGGGGGGGCACTCAGGCTGGAGAGGAGAAGGTTCAAAAATAGCATTAGGAAGTATTGCTTCACGGATGGGTGAGTGGTACAAACTTCCTGACAAGGCTGTGGAGGAAAAGACAATAGCAGGATTCAAAAGCAAGTGGGACATATATAAAATATGTAACTGGGATGCTGTGTACCAGTGAACTTAGAAACACAGAATTTGACGGCAGATAAAGAACGCTTGGCCCACCTAGTCTGCCCATTTTCCTACCAAACAGATAAGCTGCAGATCCTAATTAACCAACAGCTTATTTCCTCCTACCCCCCACTAGGACTGCCTTATGTCTGTCCCATGCATTCTTGAATTCCCCCACTGTTCTTGACTCCACAACCTCCTCAGTGGGCTACTGTCCCTGCCTTGTGGACCAATAACATAGAAACATAGAATTTGATGGCAGATAAGGACTGCTTGACCCACCTAGTCTGCCCATTTTTCCTACCTGTTTCATATATCACAGATCCTATATGATCTGCAGCCTCACTCTCTCTTTCCTATTGCTAGAGTTCCATTATGTCTGTCCCATGCATTTTTGAATTCCCCTACTGTTTTTGCCCCTACAACCTCTCACAGGAGGCTGTTCCATGGATCCACCACCCTTTCTGTGAAAACATACTTTCCAATGTTACCTCTAAGTCTACCCCTCCTCTATTTTCATATCATGGCCCCTTGTTCTTGAACATCTTTTTTTTTGAAAGATGCTACTCTCTTGTACCTTATTTACACCCTTGGGGTATTTGAAAGTCTCTATCACCCTTCCTTCTCTCTCCTCCAGGGAATACATATTGAGATAAATCAATCCATCAAAGTCTTTATTTATCCAGGCGAACACCATTGAGAAAGCTCATTTACAAGGTGGACCTGTGTCACACAAGATCTAAGAACAATACATTTATGTACAAGCAATAAATAGGCATAGTTGTACATAAACAGAAAAAGAAAGGTACATACAGTGCAAGAGCAAATAGGTCCAGGTAATGGGTTAACAATGTTTGGAGAGAAATAAAATGAATGGTATGATCAGCGGAATTTAAAACAGTCTCACTATCAGCAAGCATAGGTCAAGACATAGGATACGGGCTTAAAGGGGTTGGAGGCAGGAAGCTAACATGGGGTAGGTGAGATACGGGGTAGCAGTTGCTCTAAGAGGAGTGCTAAGATAACGGGGCTGGGGACACATATGGTATGAGGTCAGGGGGTAAGAAGGGTGACAGAATAACAGCAGTGCATTTGAGGAATTTTGGTTGAGACAAACCAGGGGCCAGGTTTATGTGGTGATGCAGGGGGTGGGTAAGCAGTAGACAACAAAGCATACTAAGAGCAGGGGAAATGGTTGCATAGCTCCTTAACAGTCTTGGCACCTCCAGTCTCCCCTCATATGATTTCTGTTGCATCCCCTGCATCATTTTTGTTGCCCTTCTCTGAACTGCTTCCAATCTATGTTCTTCTGGAGATACGGCTTCCAGAATTGGGCACAGTACTCTAGATGAGGTCTCATAGAAACATAGAAACAGAAGTTGATGGCAGAAGGAGACCACTAGGTCCATCTAGTCTGCCCATTTTTTTAGACCTATTTGACACTGTAGTTGCCTTTGTAGTCTGGGCTTCCTTGTGTCTATCCCATGCATTCTTGAATCTCCCACAGTATTGACCCCACAACATGTTGGGGCAGGCAGTTCAGGCGTCCACCACTCTTTCTGTGAAGAAAAACTTCCTGGTGTTGGTAGAGAACCTCCTCCTTGCAGCTTGAGGTCATGTCCCTGGTCCTGGACCCCTTCTTGAAGTGAAAATGTTCCTGTGCCTGTACCTTGGTAATGCTTTTTATGTACTTGAATGTTTCAGTCATGTCACCTCTCTCGCTTCTCTGCTCCAGGGAGTACATATTCAGTTCCTGAAGTCTTTCCTCATGGGACATGTACTGCAGACCCTGAATCATTTTTGTCATCTTTCTCTGTACTGTTTCCACCCAGCCAATGTCCTTCCTGAAAGGTGAGGCCTCCAGAATTGGACTCCGTATTCCAGGTGAGGCCTGACCAGCAATCTCTACAGTTGTAGTACCACCTCTCTTCTCCTGCTCATAATTACCCTCCCAATGCAGTCAAGCATTCTGTTGGCCTTCAATGTTGCCTTCTCACACTGCTTACTAACCTTCAAGTCATCTGAGATTATGATTCCCAGATCTTGTTCCTGGTTTGAGGCCATCAGTCTTTCACCTCCTAGGTAATATTCCTTTCCTGGAATTTTCTTTCCTATTTGCATGACCTTGCACTTTTTGACGTTAAATCTCAGCTGCCACACTCCAGACCATTCTTCTAGTTTCTTTTGGTCAGCTTCCATCTTGTTCACTCCTTCTGAGGCATCCACCCTGTTACATATCTTGGTGTCATCTGCAAACAGACACACCTTCCCTTCCAGTCTGTCAGTGATGTCTGCTATAAAAACATTGAAGAGCAGAGGCCCCAGCACTGAGCTCTGGGGACTCCGCTGGTCACCCTGCCTTCTTTTGATTGCGTTCCATTAACCTGTACCCTCTGGGTTCTGCCTTGAAACTAGTTTTGTACCCATCTGACTACTTCTGGACCAACCAGTGTGGTCAAGCTTCTTTACCAGCTTTCTGTATGGAACCGAGTCAAAGGCCTTACTAAAGTCTAGGTAGACCACATGTACTGCCCCACCATCATCCACTATTTTTGTAGCGTAGTCAAAAACTCAAGCGACATAAGACAATACTAGTGGGGGTAAGAGGAAGTAGACTGTTGGTTAACTGGGATCTGCAGTTTATCCTGTAGGTAAGAAATGGGCAGACTAGGTGGGCCAAGCAGTCCCTTATCTGCTGAGAAAGTCTATATTTCTATGTCTGTGGTTTCTATGGAGTCAGATCCTTCCTGGTAATCTTATTCATATTTAGCTCCATAGAGGCCACACTGACATTGTGGGTTTACTGTCCTCCTCTTACACACACACCACCCATGATGGAATCTCCAGCACATCACACAGCACTGTACCAGCAGAGAGATCTCTGTCCTTGCTATCTGTGCACTTACAACTATGCAGACTGCACAGTACATCTTACAGTGCAGTACCTGAAGGAGACATTTTTAGTTATTTTACAATCTTTGGCCAGGAAAGAGGAACTGGGCTGAAGCTCATTTCCAGGTGCATTATGGAAGTACATCGAGGTTACGTGACTTGCTTAAGGTCACAAAGATTGCAAGTGGTCATTGTCGGAATCAAACTCCGTCTGCTGGGTGTGACTACTTTAACACAGAAATATAGACTTTGACAGCAGATAATGACCACTTGGCCCACCTAGTCTGCCCATTTCCTAGCTACTGAATAAGCTGCCGATCCCAGTTAACCAGCCGCCTACTTCTTCCTACCCACCACCAGAATTGCCTTATATCTGTTCCATGCATTCTTGAATTCCCCACTGTTTTTGACCCCACAACCTTCTCAGAAGGCTATTCCATATGTCCACCACCCTCTCTGTGAAAAACACTTCTTCACATTGCCCTGAGCCGTACCCTCTATCTTCATATTGTGCCCCTTGTTCTTGCACATCTCTTTTATGTTTAATAGGTGCCTGGCTGGTGCTGCTGATGTGTTTAATAGATGCCTGGCTGCGTGCTGCTATGTTTAATAGGTGCCTGGCTGAGTGCTGCTGCTGGTATGTTTAATGGGTGCCTGGCTGGGTGCTGCTGATATGTTTAATGGGTGCCTGGCTGGGTGCTGCTGATGTGTTTAATAGATGCCTGGCTGGGTGCTGCTGATGTGTTTAATAGATGCCTGGCTGCGTGTTGCTGATGTGTTTAAAAGGTGTCTGGCTGCGTGCTGCTAATGTGTTTATTAGGTGTCTGGCTGCGTGCTGCTGATGTGTTTAATAGGTGTCTGGCTGCGTGCTGATGATGTGTTTATAGGTGCCTGGCTGAGTGCTGCTGATGTGTTTAATAGGTGCTTGACTGCGTGCTGCCGATATGTTTAATGGGTGCCTGGCTGGGTGCTGCCAATGTGTTTAATAGATGCCTGGCTGGGTGCTGCTGATGTGTTTAATAGGTGCCTGGTTGGGTGCTGCTGATGTGTTTGGTAGGTGCCTGGCTGGGTGCTGCTGATGTGTTTAATAGGTGCCTGGCTGTGTGCTGCTGATATGTTTAATAGGTGCCTGGCTGGGTGCTGCTGATGTGTTTAATAGGTTCCTGGCTGAGTGCTGTTGATCTGTTTAGTAGGTGCCTGGCTGAGTGCTTCTGATATGTTTAACAGGTGCCTGGCCGAGTGCTTCTGATATATTTAATAGGTGACTGGCTGAGTGCTGCTGATATGTTTAAAGGTGCCTGGCTGGGTGCTCCTGATGTGTTTAGTGGGTGCCTGGCTGGGTGCTCCTGATGTGTTTAATAGGTGCCTGGCTGGGTGCTCCTGATGTGTTTAGTGGGTGCCTGGCTGGGTGCTCCTGATGTGTTTAGTGGGTGCCTGGCTGAGATGGAGAACTGATAGCATCAAGCTGGTTCATGGTTCTCAACCCGAGAAAACTGAGGTCTTGGTGATTGAGTTGGGCATAGTGGGGATTGGTGGTTGGCAGGAGAGTCTGGGCTTTGGCTTGGTGACTCTATGCTGTTAGCTGCCTGTAGGGTGAAGAATCTGGGAGTCATACCGACAAGAGTTTGACAGTGGAGGCTTGGGTGTCTGCTGTAGTCCGGAATGGCTTTTTCCATCTTTGGCATATCCGCCCACTCAGATTCCTTATCTGTCCCCAGACCTGGACACGCTGATTCATGCATTTGTGACTCCAGGTTAGACTATTCTAATACTCTGTACCTTGGGGTTAGTGAGGGTATGCTATGATGCCTGCAGCTGCTGTGAACGCAGCTGCCTGGGTACTCATGGCCTTTCTAGATCGTGCCATATTTCTCTGGCACAGTGAGACCTGTACTGGCTGTAGGTGAAGTGGAGTATGTCACGAAGATAGTTTTATTAACCTATGAAGCTGGGTCCAGTTGAGCTGGCTAAGCTCCTGCACCCATGCACCCCTATTAATCCACTTCAATTGGCTGAGGAGGGCCTCCTGGTGGTTTCTAGGGCTGGTCTGAAGACCTTGAGGGATCAGACCTTTGAGGTCATGGACCTGACCCTCTGGAGTTCTTTGTCCAGGACCTTGAGGGAGGCCCTTCAGTTGAGGCTTTTAAGAGGGACCTTAAGTCGTGTTTATTCCAACAAACACTTCATGACACCTTGTAACACCTTTTTCAGCACTTTAAAACAACATAAAATTCAGAAATATTTTACAGACTAAATCAAGATAGTTATTTATTGTTATTTATTTTGGGTTGGAATGGTTAATTTGTGTTTTTTGTCTTGTTATAATGGTTCCCTGGGCCTCTGGGGACGAGTGCCATAACAAGAGCAGGCAAGGAATATGGAGCAGGTCTTCTGAGAGGTACATTGTAACCAAAGGTACACTCAAAGATGTTACACATGTTGTGTGCCACATTGTAGCTGTCCTCTGCCACAGATGAAGGGTGCAGGACAGACGTGAGGAGCCAGAGATGCATGAAATACTAACATACAAAACATACTAAGAAGCCAGCAGAATAGGCCTAATGGTCTGTGGTGTCTGCTTGGTAGCCAGCCTCCTAGTGGATAGGCAGTGTCACTATAAGGAAACATACGATGTTAGCATCTGTTGACAATCGAGGTCCCAGCAGTGGCCTGTCCAGTGCAGCTGTCCACCCTCCCTCCTCACAGCATGGCATGTTTATGGTTTGCACAGCTGTACACCTCTTATGGGGGTTGGTGGGGGCCTGCTGTGTGTACTCACTGACAAGGTGTCCACTGGGTATGTTCCTGATCAAATCTGTGGCACAGGGTGGAATTATGCTATATGAAGGTGTTGTGAGCACTGTCCAGGTACCAAGCCAGGGCTTTGTAACGCATCCTGCTGCAGTGCACATGAGGCTGGTATCGTGGGCACTGTCGGGGTACCAAGCCAGGACTTTGGTTATACATCCTGCTGCACTGCACATGAGCTGACAATTAATGGAGTGGTATCCTTCCTACTGAGGTAGGCATCTACCCCATCACCAGTGGGTGCATGGGCAGCAACATGGGTGCAGTCAGTGTCTCTGAGTACAGCCAGTAGGTATGCTACCTGATGGAACTGCTGCACTGTTGCTGTATGCTGCATTACTCTGCTGGGGATTATAATGACCTCACCAGCATATAGCGGCAGTGTGTCTAGGAATTGGGCCAGCAGGCATTAGGTGGCAGACTGTGAGACCCTGGTGTTATCCCACACCAGGGTCTGGAATTACCTTGTGGTGAGAAAGAGCATGGCAGCCATCACCTTTAGCTCAGCTGATGTGGCGCAGCTAAGCTGGATGTCACTGTGCAGCTCCTGAGCACAGCCCTGTTCAGTGGTACCAACCAATTAGATAGTCATCTGAGAGGCTTTCTGAGGTCACCTGCCAGTACTGTTTGTGTGCAGCACAGCACCTCCACAGCCTTCAGATGGGCACAGGGTAGGCATCTGCCCAATCCTCTTCCAGCTTGGCCTCATGCAGCGTATAAAGCAGGTGTGCTGTCATGACTACCATCTTGATTGCTGGCTGCAGTGTCTCCACCCACCCCTAGGATTTGTCCAGAGTAGTTGGGCTTTTCATAGGCAGTATCTGCACTGTGAAAAGTGGTCTGTACTAGTCCTGTAATGCAGTGCTAGCATGCTATGGTGCTGCACCTGCATTCAAGTCCCTCCTCACCCTTAGCGCATATGAAGAAAGATAATGTAGTCAGTGTGCAAACATGTTTAGTGCACTCCAGCACAATACTTGGTTAATGGTTCACAAACACTTTGCACACTTGTGCAAACGTTTGAATATTGTGTCTCTGTGGCTTGATTCACAAAATTTTGCCCGGTGTAAACCTGAGTTGGTGCAGTGCAAACCGGGTTTGCACTGAGATGATATTCACAAAGTCTGTTTTGCACGCATAAACTGTGTTTGAGCTGGGCCAAAGTGTGAATAGGGCTGCAATATAAATGAGTGGGAGGGATGAGAATATCGGTGCTTGAGTGGTCCCTTTGCACGGATCAAGTACTGCCGTGATCTGACAGTATCTCGCAAACCCTAGTGGTTGGTGGAGCTACTGCAGCGCACCCTCTGTGACGGTTGATCGCTGGTCCAAAACCCCAACCTCTGCCCACCCAATCCCTTGCTTGATATAATAAAATAAAGTGTCCATGGTGGCTAGAGGTTCCTCCACTTTCTGATCACCATCCCGTTTAGAAAGACAAATGTGTCACTGGTGGTTAGTGGTCCTTCCGTCATGTTGATGAATACAAATCATTTATCTGGTGACTAGTGGTCCCTCCCCTCTGATCATCATCATTCCATATAGAGGAAGACATATCTCCCTGGGAGGCAGCGGTCACCCCCACCTGATCACTTACCCAGTAGATATAAAAGAATTGTCTGTGGTGTCCAGTCATGTAACCCTCCCACATCTTGACCCCTCATATAATAATGTGACATATTTTCTGGTGGTCTAGAGGATCCTCACCCTATCCCTGATCCCCTGTATAGTGACTGTAAACAGTACCTGGTGGTAGTAACCCTCCACCCTGGCAGGGAGTAACCCACCACCCTGCTCCCTTCAAACTGACCCCAGCCAGTGACCAACACAGCCCTCCTCTTTCCACTATGGCTGGCTGGGCTGTTACTGAGTGCCTGTCTGTATACAGTGTGTGCTCAGTGTCATTGACTGACTGAGCTGTCATTCAGTTTCACGGAGTGCCTGCCTGTATACAGTATGCACTCAGTGTCATTGATTGACTGAGCTGTCACTGACTGCCTACTGTATAAGTGTGTGCTCAGTGTCATTGACTGATCAAGTTGTCAGTCAGTGTCACTGAGTGCCTGTCGTATACAGTATGTGCTCAGTGTCACTGATTGACTGAGCTGTCACTGACCGCCTACTGTATATAGTATGCATTCAGTGTCATTGACTGACTGAGCTGTCACTGACTGCCTTTGTATACAGAGTGTGCTCAGTGTCATTGACTGATCAGGTTGTCAGTCAGTGTCACTGAGTGCCTGTCGGTATACAGTATGTGCTCAGTGTCACTGATTGACTGAGCTGTCACTGACTGCCTACTGTATATAGTATGCATTCAGTGTCATTGACTGACTGAGCTGTCAGTCAGTGTCACTGAGTGCCTGCCTGTATACAGTGTGCGCCAGTGTCATTGACTGACCAAGCTGTGTACAGTGTGCGCCAGTATCATTGATTAACTGAGCTGTCAGTCAGGGTCACTGAGTGCCTGCCTGTGTACAGTGTGCGCTCAGTGTCATTGATTAATTGAGCTGTCAGTCAGTGTCACTGAGTGCCTGCCTGTATACAGTGTGCACTCAGTGATAGCTCAGTTGCTGGCAAGTCATGGTGGTTGGAGGGGAATTTGCTGGGGTTGCTTGGGGGGTGAGAGGGTGGTGGTCACTTCCTGCCAAGTTGAGGTGGTTCAATTGACCTCCTGGGTATGGTTTACAGTCCCTGTACAGGGGTCAGGGAGATGGTGCAGGGTCCACTAGAACACCAGGGAAAAGTGTCAGGATTGGGGGTTACACTGCACACCATGGACAAGTTAGTATATGTACTGGGTGGGTGACTGGGTGGGGGAGGGACTGCTAGCCACCTGGTAGATATGTGTTCCTTTATATGGGTAGATCCAGAACAAATGGTTTGATACCTTTATTGATGTTACAAAAGAAAACAATGTGTAAGCTTTTGGACCAACCAAGTCCTACTATAGGGGAGGTGATCGATGGGGATGGACCACTAGCCAACAGGGAAATGTTAATTTTAAGTTTGCTTGCACGCATGTGCAAGAAACATAGTGTCTTGATCGGAGATTTCGGAGGTGTGTCACCTCCTCCAATTCAGGCAGTGAGCTGGCAGCGCGCTCTCGGCTAATGCATTTTGGAGCTGCTCCATGACACTCCAAAATGCAGTGGCATACAGTTGAAAGGGGAGCTACGCTTGAGTGAGCAGCGAAAGATATCGGCTGCCTGCGCGCAGCTCCTCCCACGCACAGACAGACGTGTGCACCCCCGCATTGAATAGCCGATGGGTGCCCAATCCCAACGCCCCACCCCCAGCCTCTTTGTGCCACACTGGGAGCCTCACCCCAGCGTGGCAAATGGTGCCGCTGCTTTTTGTTTTTCTTTGCCGATGGGGTGCCCAATCCCTGTCGGCTGAACGCCCCACGCCAGTCTTTGTGCCACGCTTGGGAGCCTACCCCAGCGTGGCAAACGTCCCACGATGTCTTTTTTGCTGATGGGGTGCCTAACTCTGGCTGGAACGCCTCTGCCCAGGCCATGCTGGGAGCCCACCCCAGCATGGCAAATGTCCCATTTCATGCCTTTTTTATTTTAAAACCTGTAAAATAAAACGGTCCAGCGGCGTGTCTCCCAAGCTCCTTCCACAACCGCACCCACCCACTGCGCACTCCAGCTCTCCCCACACCCTCACCCCATACTTACCTCCGGACTCTGGCGCCGACGATCTTTGGTGGACCGGGAACACGCCTGCACTCTTCAAAGCCGACCGCGAACTGAGGAAATGCCGTAAGCTGTATAACGGGTTACATAGGGGTTTCAACTTTATTGCATATCTCGGTATTTTTGGATTTTTTGACTAAATTTTCAACATGGTAGACTTCTTCTCATGATTAACATTGTCATGGTAGATTGTTCCGAGGGTGATTTCGCGCAGTGACTGCGAAATCACCCTTCGGCCTGAATACCACCATGACAGTGAAATCATTCATGAGAAGGGTCCCAAAACACCATGTTGAAAATTTGTGCCAAAATTCCAAAAATGACTGTTTTACTGAGGGTGTGTTGCAGTTCCTACGCAGGCTCGTAAGTTCGCTTAAATTTCAATATTTTCTACCAGATTTTCAACATTGCCATTTTACCACACCCTCTTATGAGTAGTATAGCTGTCATTTTTCACATCTTACCCAAAATGTGTTTCCACCCATGTAGCGCAGAATGGCGAGTCGGTGTGTGAAATCAATGTATGGGACAAATTAAGAAAATCACAGTGACACTGTTCATGAGCAGAGGTCTTAAAATGGCTATGTTGAAAATTTGGTGAAAAATTCCTAAAATGACTGTTTTATTAGGGTGCATTGCGCAGTTCCTACGCACACCTCTAAAGCTTGCAAATTTTTAATAGTTTCACTTCAGATTTCAACATTGCCATTTTATCACACCTTCTTATGAGCAGTACAGCTGTCATTTTCACGTCACCCAAAACGTGTTTCTGCCCATGTAGCACCAATGGCGCAGTCGGTGTGTGAGATCAATGTACAGGACAAATTAAGAAAATCACAGTGACACTGTTCATGAGCTCAGGTGTTAAAATGGCTTTGTTGAAAATTTGGTGAAAAATTCCTAAAATGACTGTTTTATGAGCGCATGCTGACAGTCCTATGCACCCGTAAGTTCACAAATTTTCAATATTTCACTTCAGATTTCAACATTGTTATTTTATCACACCTTCTTATGAGTAGTATAGCTGTCATTTTCACTCTCACCCAAAACGTGTTTCTGCCCATGTAGCATAATGGCACAGTCGGTGTGTGAATCAATGTACGGGACAAATTAAGAAAGTCACAGTGACACTATTCATAAGCAAAGGTCTTAAAATGGCTATGTTGAAAATTTGGTGACAAAATTACTAAAATGACTGTTTTACGAGGGTGCATTACAGTTCCTAACCACACTGTAAGTTCGCGAATTTCAATATTTTCACTCAGATTTTCAACATTGCCATTTTACCACACCTCCTTATGAGCAGTATAGCTGTCATTTTTCACATCTTGCTAAATGTGTTCCCACCCATGTAGTGCACAATGGCGCAGTATGTGCAAAATCAATGTATGGGACACATTAAGACAATCACAGTGACACTGTTCATGAGCAGAGGTCTTAAAATGGCTATGTTGAAAATTTGGTGAAAATTCCTAAAATGACTGTTTTACGAGCGCAGTGGCGTAGTTCCTATGCATGCTCTAGAAGTTTGCAAATTTAATATTTTCAATCAATCAATCAAAATCTTTATTTATTCAGGCGAACATCATTGAGCGTAGTTCATTTACAAGATGGACCTGAGTGGTCATAACAAAAAGGTTACAAATTATACAAAAACATGATACTGAATAAGCACAAATACAATCATTTATGAGAGAGACAGATATACAAATATTTATATATATAAGGCAAATGACAATGAACCTAAAACCTACTAAAGGAGAGAAACAAACAGTTTAGTCGGGATAAGGCTTGGGTAATGGGACTTGGGTGTGCATATATGTATGAAGTTTGGTGGAACGAGCTAGAGGAATGATAGAAAAAATGGGGAGCTTAAAAAGGGTGGTGAAGGAGAGAGGGTGTGGGAGGAGAGGTCGGTGTGGGAGGACTAGGCCTTGTAGAAGCAGTTGCATGAATTGGGGAATAGACTGTGTACAGCTCTTTGAAGGATGTTAAAGGAATCAGGGTATCCAGTTTCAATGTCTTTGAAGAGAATTCCAGATAAGTGCCAGGAATAGCTGATTGCAGCTCTTCCATATCGGGTGCAGGTGATAGGAATCTTCAGCATGATCAGTTTATTGATCCTCAGGTGTAAGGCCTGCATGTGATCCGTTGAAACAGTCTGAAATGTAGGAAGGGAGTTTGTTTGTCAGAGCTTTGTAGATCCAGATAGCAGCATTTTTATTTCTTCTTTGTTGCAGTGATGTCCAACTGACTGCATTGTAGAGAGAGCAATGATGGGTGCTGGAGGGAAGGTCTGTAATGAATCTAATTGCTCTATGATACAAGGTGTCTAATTTGTTTAAATGGGAGAGGGAGCAGTGGCCATAGAGGAAGTCAGCGAATCAATGAGGGACAGGAATGATGCTAGGATTAATCTTTGTTTGGAATCTCTGGTCAGGTAGTGTTTGATCCTATAGAATAGACCAAGTCTTTGCCTTAACTTTTTCAGGAGTTTTCAATGTGGGTAGTATAGTCAAGTTTATTGTCTATCCATACTCCAAGATATTTGAATTTGTCTACATATTTCTACATATATTTTGATCCAGATTTTCAACATTGCCATTTTATTACACTTCCTTATGAACAGTGCAGCTGCCATTTTTCATATGTCGCCTAAAATGTGTTTTCAGACATGTAGCACAATGGTGCTGTTGAAAGAAAGCAATGTTTAGGACAGATTAAGAAAATCACAGTTACACTGTTCATGAGCAGAGGTCTTAAAATGGCTATGTTGAAAATTTTGTGACAAAAGTTCATAAAATGACTGTGTTACTAGTGAGCAATGCGCAGTTTCCACGCACCGAGTTCATGACTTTGTAATATTTTCAGTCCAGATTTTCACCAGTGGCATTTTTTCACACTTCCTTATGAACAGTACAGCTATCATTTTTCACAACATGGCTGAAGTGTGTTTTCACACTTTCAGCGCTGAGATGCATGGTCGCTGTGGGGAATCATTGTTCGGCACAGATAAAGAAAATCACAGTGACACTGTTCATGATCGGAGGCACCAAATGCCTGAGTTGACAATCTGCTGTAAAATATCCCCAACCTAATTATATTACGATGTGCGTTGCACAGTTTCTATGTACGCCATGACTTCACCATTTTTAAATATTTGTACTGCAGATTTGCAACATTGCCATTTTTACACCTCCCATGAACAGTACAGCTGTCATTTTTTACATCCTGTTCGAATGTTTTTGCACTGTGGTGCTAAATGCCGTACTCAGCTGTCATAAGCAGCTTCGCTAACAAACTGATATTCTCCTGTTCATGAGGTGGGGTCAGAAAAACATGTTGAAAATTTGGAGTGCAAATACCAACGAATGCATGAGGTATTAGGTTTCCAACCATAACGCCCAACCCTGTAGAGAATGACAGGCATCAGGGGTGTGACTTGGGATTCTTGCCTGTAATGCTCATACCATTCCACACCCTACAGCCAGTGAGAGGTATCGAGGTATGCCTTGGACTCTTCAGCCCCAAAGTTCACCCCATTCTCCTATATATATCGCACCCATCTCACCGCATTTCTAATGAAATGGGTGCGATAAGGCCAAACACCCTAAGGAACACCGTGACACTTGTCAGCCTGCAGGGTGGGTGTGGTGAAATGGCAAGGCCATTATGCCTGATGACCCAAATGCACACCCCAATGCCTGTCACTTCTGCAGGGTGGTGGTGGCATTGGCTTCAGTTCAGTACTTCACTGCCATTCCTATTACGCAGCTCTGTAACTTCTACATTACCACTGCCAATGCCAGCAAGCAAACATTTGGCATTGACAAATGCTTGTTTTTATGTTCCTCCTCAGTGTTACCCCATCCACCCACTCCTTCAGAGCTCAAGGCACCCTCCGCCAGCTATTGACCTCCATAGCAGCCTTATCTGGGTAGCCTGTTGTATCTCTATGCTGGTGGTTCTCTCCTTCAAGGGGATGTGCATTACGGCAGATGGTGCATGCCAGGGCTTGCGAGGACTGCCCAGGCTGTCTCTGGGGCATCGTGGCAGCAGGAAGCCGGAGCTCATCATCCAGCAAGATGGGGAAGCCATTTTGTCATGTTCTGCCTCTGCCCAACGCTGTTCTCAGCCTCGTGTGAGCTTGGTTAGTCCTGGGATGTGCACTGTGTGTGTTAAGGCTCATGTCCCCACTAGCAAGTCTCCCTTCCTGGGAGGGAAGTGTCCAGTGGATGCTTTGAACCCTCCCTGCTGGTCTCCACCCCCTGGTACCCGGGCTTGTGGTGCAACCTGGGTCGCCAGCATGCCAGCGAACCCCTTTGTTCAGTGCCATGGAGCTGGCAGGAGATGTTTTATTTATCAGTGGATGGTGATTGGCAGTTGGCAAATGGGGAGGGCCACTGGACCACCAGGGAGATATGTGTATTTCTAAACAGGATAGTGATCAGTGAAGGGAGGGACCACTAGCTACCAGGGAGATATTTGTTTATCTCAATGGGATGGTGATCAATGATTGAGGAGGGAGGGACCACTGGACCACCAGGGAGATTTTTTTTATCATGGGGCTGGCAATCGGTGATGGAGGGGAACATTAGCTGCAATGGACTATTCATGTATTTCTAGGGATGGTGATTGGCATTGTGCTACACTTGCTGCAGCAGATGCAAACGGGCATGCAAATGGCTACCTAGTGCCTTGCATGCCCAAAGGTGTCATTTACATGACTTCCTTTAGAACAGCAAATAGCAACCCTGTGCTATTTCTTGTGGGGCCATGCTGCTGGCTGCATGTCAGGGTGACGGTACTGTGGCTTGCGTTGTCACTACTGGGGTACCACTACCTTGGACTACCAAACTCGCAGCTCACCTTCCAGCTTCCCCATGGCTATACCACCCATGGTGGGGCAGTGGGATCCCTCGACCCGCTTGAATGCACGAATTCGGTGCTGGAGGGTTGTTGCCATTCATGGGTACATGCGGGACCGACTTCATTCTGCTGTGCCAGGCCACATTTCTCCTTTTTCATCCCCTGAGATGAGGCTTGCAATGATGCCACAGGAGCCAGTGCACATACATCCGCATGCGCTGGTCCACGCGCCTGCCTTATCTCTCGCCCACTGGAAGCGTCGGTGTGCCAGTCCCTAGCTTCCACTAGGGGCTAGTCGTGCACTGACTGCTAGAGTCCCCTCCCTGGAGAAGGAGAGCAGTCCATCGGATGCTTGATCCTTCTCCTCCCTGCCAACCCATGCTCATTCCCGAACACTGGTTGCCAGCAGAGCACGAGGTAGGCAACCAGCACCTCAGCACTCAATGCCACTGGTCTGGCTGCAACCTCAAAAATTGATTTTTGAATGAGAAAGACACGGAGTCAAAACTTGTTTTCAGGTGCTTATGAACATGTTTTGACTTTTCTGGCTTTAGAATAAGTAGTAGTTGTGGGATTCGAACTCTGGTTTGATAGAGCTCCACATTTATAAGATCAGACCCCTTAACTTCTAGGTTATTAAGTGATTCAAACCCCTGTGAGAGGAAAATAATCCTCTAATGTCCCTAGTTGCTCCTTTGGATTCTAAATTGATGAACCAGGCTGAAGCTCGACTCGGCTGGATACCTGTTAATTGAAGCAGCATTCCTATTTGCTGGGAAGCATGCAGACTCTGGGTGTCATGTGATCGAAGGGTGGAGCTTGGGGCTATAAAGCAGAGGACTGAACAGACAGAGTCACATACTTTGCAGGGATAGAAACTGGCTAGAAGCTCTGCTTTGAAAACCTGTTGCTGCTTATTATTTGCATGTACTGAGATTTCTCTCCTTGTTGGATTAGGACTGTGAGCAGCCTCAACCTCCCTCTCTGCTTCTGGTAAGGTAGGATATTTAAAGGTTTGCTTCTGATTTGTTGTGAAGGTCTGTTGGCGTTTACTTATTGTATTTCTTTTCTCTTTCAGCCCTTTTACTTAGAAGTTAGTTGAGAAGGTCTGTGAGCACATTGAATTGTAGATAAGGTAGGCATTGTAACCTTACTTTCTGTGAATTTTTGTATTGACTTGTATTACATATTTATTTTGTTTCCTTTTCCTCATCAGTGAAGATGGATGGATTGTGGCTGTGAGCAGACTGCATCAGTACTTTTTTCTGTGGTAAGGTAGAATTTTAAACATTGTCTGGATTACTTAAGAGTGTTTCTTGAGGTTTTTGTCTTGTGCTTTTCATCTTATAGAGTACTGTTTTGTTTCAGGTGTCTGACTACAGCTGTATCTCCAGAGTAGACATTCACCGCTTCTACCTTGCATTGTAAGTTTGTCTTTATAAAATGTTTAGATGTTAAATGGTGTATTTTAATGTGTTACTCCAGGTTGCATTGATCAAATCCCAAGATGTATGGAGTTGTGCCCTCCTTTCTTGGAAAGGAATGTTTCCATTGTTACTGGCATAACTAAAACTTTTTCTAGAAAAGGTAAAACAATATATTTTAATACAAATATTTGTCGTGTGGCTGTGCTTGGGTGCATTGAAACCTCCATGACTGAAGCTGAAGCCTATCTCTGTCTTTTCTTCTCCTCTCTCTCTTCTCTTCCCCGGTGTGTGGTATCTTGAACAAAGTGGGTTCTGTAAATCCGATGTTTGATATGTTCCTGAATATTTTATTTCGTCACTTGTCCCTCTGTTTGCACTACAGGAGTTCTTGTAAATACTCCTTAAAAGAGTAGCACATCCTCAAGTCTTGTAAATGTTTGCAGCTTTCTGTGTAGCTTTTTGGGGTGGGGTGAGAGATGTTTGCTTCATTTTATTTTCAGTTTGTCCTAGCCCTGTTAGACACCCTAAGCTATCATTCAATTACTTTTAAATTGAGCTGTAGTTGCATATGAACATGTCTCAACACATATTTATACTATGTATTCCCGTGCTGTGTATAACCTGGAAAACTGTGTGTGTGTGTGTGTGTGTGTGTGTGTGTGTGTGTGTGTGTGTGTGTGTGTGTGTGTGTGTGTGTGTGTGTGTGTGTGTGTGTCCTGTCTTCAATGTAAACTAATTGAAGGAAAATGTGCTATTTTACACCTTTCTGTAACTTGTTTAAATTGTAATTAAGAGTAGCATGTTAGTAAAGGACGATGTTCTCAAATGTTAATGCAGCTCTCTGGCAGTATGAGATTGCTCAAACCAGAAAATGGACACTTAAGAATAGTGTCAACAGCTGCATCAAGTTTTCTAATATGGAAAAGACAATTACAAAATAAGGGTGCACTAATCTTTAACTGCAATGTGATTATTCTCTGAATTTACTAAATGTCTAGTAAAAATGGAACAGTACTAGCTGAAAGTGAGTCTAGTTTTGGGATATCGGTTTAGAAAAATTCTTTTGTAAAATGTCAGTAATTTGTCTCCACCTTCCTGAACTTGACTGGATTTGTGCTGTAATAGCTGGAGGGAGAAACCTTTGGGCAAGAATTGTGAAACCTCTCGATCTGCCTTTTAAACCTTGTTACCATTGATCAATGAAGATGGAATGGTCCGAGCTAGACCTTCAGCAGGATGGAGGGGCCCTGAACAAATTCTCTGCACTCCTTGCAATTGGAGTGGATGGGAGCTAATTGCCTTACATTTATGGACCAATTGGCTACCTGTTCTGTAAGTGTAATTTACACAACGTGCTTACCAAAACTTAATGGAGGGTATAAGGGATCAGTATGGTCAGCTGCACAAAAGGGGTATTTTTGTATTGCATCTTCTGTTTTTAGAATTAAAAACCTGAAACTACGAGTTATCTAGGAGAACTCAACTTATAGCCATTCTCTTCTCCCCCCAAAACTATACACTTTTGTTTCCATGTATTTGATCCTTTTTTTTTTTTTTTTGTGCTGTATAGTCTACATTCTCCTTGATGCCCGTGACGAATGTACCATAGTGACTTAGTGTGCTGTATTTGAGGCTGTAGGACAAGGTCAGACTTGGGTTTAAATTATGGTGGTTTTCCTAATTATACTCCAGCTGTATTTTAACTGAAGCTGACAAACATCTGCTCGGTGAATAAAATATAGTATTCCAAATTATAATCTGGGGGTAGGGAGGTCTTTGGTCTCTAAGGGTCAGTATTGAATTCCATGCCAGTAGGCTTACAGGATTAACTCTACCATTAGACTGAACTATCAAACAGTAAGTTGTACCCATCAGTTGAGATGGGAGAAAAGAAGCATTTTATGCAGTGATCTGATTTGCAACTGCAAAGGATGTTACTAGAAATAAGTCGTCCCTATTGTTCCATCTTACTGGCATTTTATTAAATGTAGTGGATGTTTACACTTGGCTGGTAAGTGCCATTTAGAACTGTATGATGTAGCTTAAGCACCCTTTGGGCTACTGAGTTCGAGTGAAACAGGAATGTGGTGCATCATAAATTAACATGGTAGAGTAGATTGATCTAGCTAAAACAGCCTGTACATATCAGAAACGCAGCTTCTACAGATAACACAGGCTTGCAGAGTCCAGGCTTTTTTTTTTATTGCTTTGGCTGGGGGTGTCTTGGTCTTCTTCCTCTTCAGCCAGCCTGCATGGCTGCCAGAACTCGGACCTCCCAGGTCAGTATCAGTGGGCACATACCCCAGTACTGCAGAGAACAGGAGGGCATGCCCTAAGGGAGTTAACTTGGGTGTCTGGTGGCGCCATTGGGACAGCTGTTATGGTGCTGCATTTGTTTGTGGTTTTGTCCCTTGCAGGGAGGGTGGGCAATAATGCCAATGGAGGGAGCACACATGTGCTCTATCCCTCATCTTTCAGTGTTGGTGCAGTGCCTCCCAGCCTCCACTGGTGGCAAGTCTAGCACTAACCACTGATTGGGGGCCAAGAGAGGGAGAGCAGTCCATGGACTATCATGCTTGCCAACCCACAGTGACCCATGTTTGTTCCCAACATGTTACTAATGTAGGGTGAGGTAATGTCCATCACCCCAGCCCTCTGTTCCACCAGGCTGGCAGGCTGTAAATAGTGAATGGTTCAAGCTGATTGTAAGGAAGTGACTTGAACTACAAGAACTTTTCCTCTATCCTTGGGGAGAGTAACAGAAGCTTAAGGTCATTCTGCTATGCCTTTCTCCCTGAACTGACAAGTCCACTTTGTTGAAAATGCCTCCCATTTCTATTGGGAGGCAGTATAGTACAGTTGTGTAAGGTTCTGAGCTGTAAGTCTGAGACCTGGGTTTAAATCCCACAGCTCCTACTTGCAATCTGTGACCCTGAGCAGATCACTCTACCTCCTGTTCTCCCAGGTTGCAACTGTAAACATACTTTAGCTTAGTGTGCCACTCCTGGCTGTGCAAGAACAAGATTTTGTGCACTATGCTCTTTGGGATACCTGTTGGGAATGGGGATATTCTGTAACTGCTTATCACTTGGGTGTGTAACAAATGTTAACATGTCCAGGCTTTTCATGTTGCCCCATTACTATAGTAGGAGTCTCTATTCTGTGTGATCCTTTAAAATTAGCCAGCCTGTGCATTGCACAGAGCTTTAGCTCAACCCTCTTAAGCTCACTGTCTTGTCTTCAGTGGCTTATAGAAACATGGACTTTGACAGACTGGTGGGCCAAGCAGTCCTCATGTGCCATCAGTTTCCCTGGTGGGCCAAGTGGTCCTGCACATGCCGGGTAATTGTGTCCTGATGGGGCCAATTTGTACAGAATACAAAACCTGCAACATGGCATTCCTGGCTCTGCTCCCTGCCATCCTGGGTAATGCACATGGTTGTGTCAGATGGCTTACTTTGGCCCCTCTGTATTCTGGCACTGACTTATGATCCTGGCTTGTCTTGGGATCTGTGCTGGTTGTTTCCAGTGGTGGCTTAACTGAGTGGATGTAGTTGATTTTAAAACATTTGTGGATTTACCTTCAGTTCTGAGGACTAATGTGTGGACAGAACTGGATGTGGAAGCTGACATGCACTTCTAGTCCCTTCACATCTGTCGTGACCTATGTTTGAACTGTCGGTGCTAATGAGACAAAGGAATAGTGGTAGCTAGATATGTCTCTCTCAATCTTCTTCTGAGCACCTCTAACACTTACTGACAATTTTTTTTTTTTTTTTATTTCAGGATTTCAGAGCTGAACCAGTGGATCCAAGGAGCCTGTACACCTAACCTTAGTGAAGCTGCTCTTTTGGGAACGGAACAGGCACAACTTCAGATGTGCTTTCCCCACAAAGCTGTCTTATGGTTCCTATGTAACTGAAGGAACTCTAACTAGAGTTGACAAAGTAAAACTCTGGGTCTATTGGCACTTTGGGATTGTGCCAGTGTGTTCTGTGAAGCTACTCTGCACATGAACATGTTCTCCAGCTTTGGGGACTTTGTCTTGTGCATTGCTTCATGTCTTTCTCCCTCAAGTTCAAACACCTCTATTTACTCGAATTTTTTTTTTTTACTAAACGAGCAGAAGTAGTAGTTCAGGATCTCTCCTTTTCATTGTCGCCCTCTGCCCTCTGGTTTCCATTTCCATGTGTCTCTCTCTCTGCTAATGTACCTATAAAAGGTTTCATCACCTTTAACTGAGTTGCCTATCTTTTCCTCAGTTTAGACCTTTGCTATTCTGACTGTTCCCCACTTCCTTCTGTTTAACTGGTACAGTCCTCTGTCCTGCTTCCATTTCCTTATTTCTGAATGCTTCATTTTCTTCAACTGTCTCTGCTACCATGAGAACCAGTGAGTTTTTCACTGCACACACATGGTGGTTGCTTCTAGTTTTGAGGTTCCTATTGTTCCTCCATCTCTCCTTGTCTGTCTGTCTGTCTGGGAAGAAATGAGAGCGCCTCAAAGTAATAGCAAAGTCAGCCTCCTAACTTAAGACACTTTTTGCTTTTGTATGGCTTGACTGTTTGTGAATCTTATTTTGGTGACTGCTTGTTTCCAGATGGCTACCCACTTCTAAATCCCTAAATATGACATTCTCTGTCCTTGTTTGAAAGTACAAGGTTTACAATTGCTTCCTTTGTTCTAACAGTAGCTGTCTGAGGCATGTCCCATGTAGGGCATTGAGAATGAGCCCGTTTGATGCGGTTGCAGCAAAGGTGCTGCAGTTAACATCTAGCATTTGGGTCTGCCATCAACTTTCTTCTGCCATTCTAAGGATGCCTTCTAGGGTTTACTTGTTCATTGCTGACTTTTGAGATGGGGGTCTGTATACAATCCCGTACAGATTTGTGGTACCATTCCCTGTCTCCAGGGTGAACCTCAGTGAATTTGTCTTTAGTTCTGTTGCTTTGATTCTTTCCTTCATGTACAGGTACTTCTCTTCCTTTTCTGCCTCCCACAGATTGTGTGCCCTGGTATGTTAACATCCCAGTCATGGTTCAGTGTTCCATGTTTGTGATGGTCATCAGAGCTAGGTGTCCCTCTTATCAATGCCACTGGTCCATGGAACTTGTTGCCCAGACTTCAGGCATTGGTACTTTTTTTTTTTTTTTTTTTTAAAAGGTCTAGCCCCATCCTGGTCCTTACTGCTTTTCTTTGACCCCTGTCCTCCTTACTGATGTCTCTACCTTGGTGTTTACACCTCACTAACTGCTCTGGGGAGGGAGGCTGGGATGTCCCTGCTCTTTCCAGTGCCTTCCCTTGGCTAGTTTAAACACTTGCCAATGAAGCATTAAACTTCCCTCCTGGACAGATGCAGACCAGTATGGGCCTGTGGACCCCAGTCTCCAATGAAACCAAATCCCTGAGCTCTGCACTGGTTTTTAAACCATTCATTGAATGTTATGGTGCAGAGTACCCTTGCCAGACAGGCAACACCTCTGAGAAGGCTACTGTACATGCTACTTGTCAAGCCCTCCATGAACTTGTCTTGCAATGCTCTCATCCTATTCCCAGCCACGTAATTTGTTCCTAGATGAACAGTGATCTCCAGCTCCCTCTTGTGATTCTGAGAACTTGCTCCTGTACCTCCAAACTGTGGTTGCAGGCACATTACCCCTAATTAAATTCCACACAAGCTTTCTTATCCTGTGGTGCTATTTTGTGGAGATTCCTAGCATTCCCCTTGCTATGTAATGCCTTCATAGTAGAACCACACTCTGCCAGAATGAGAGGCAATTTTGGAGAGGCACAATTGGATGTCTCTGTTCCACCACCCTCCGAGTCCATCTTGGTCCAACTGCTCTTTTGGCAACCTCTGAGGCAGTGGTTCTGGTGGTCCCAGGAATGCTGGCTTGGGATGGGCAACAGTCACCCTCGGATAGGTGGTGTTTGCAAAGGCATTGTGCCTCTTGCATGTCTTGTGGCTCCTCATGTTGCTTTGTATGCTTACACTCTCCCCTAATTGTGTTTTCCATCTACTTTTCTGCTGGCTTTGTGCCCTTACAGCTCTTGTCCTTTCTGTTATGGTACAGGAATGTCCTGTATTAGTCTGTAGTCTCCTGTTTCCAGTCTGAGAGTTAGACCTCTAGCGGGAGAGCTGTTTTCCTTCAGACAACTAAACTTGTGTCTCTGATCTTTCCTACTGACACAGTTCATGTCGGCCAGTTCTACTTTGATACTCAATTTGACTAAGTGTATGAGGGAAGATGGGTAATTGGGGAAATGTTCTAGCTCTTTAATTGGATGCTTCTTGTTGTGAAAGTAAGATTGCAGTTTGTCAAAGCTAGCAGCAGGGAACAGTAATTGGCTTTCTGCTGTCTAAGCAGCACCCAGTTAACTGCTCTCCTGACTTTGCAAGTTGAAGTTTGTCATCTTCCTGCAACACAAACACTTAATTGTTATTTAATGCTTTTCAACCCCATTCATTTTATTCTCTCTAATATATTGTCACTCGATCCCAACAGGCTCTGACTCCTGTCTAGTTGGAAGTGTTCTATTACCTGGAAACAAATCTGGCCTGTGACGTTACTAGTGGAATAGTTTATGTACTTTACTGGCTTCTGTGGAGTCGTGTACTTGATCTGTCCAGTAACCTCACTCTGTGGTTCTCTCTGTCTTGATCACATGCTGGAACAGTACACTTATTGTAAGTGCTCATTGACTGTTCAATAACCTCGTGTCCTTGCCTGACTAAGCTATTGAGAAATGGTACCTTTGGTATCTATCAATGCCTCCTTGTTTCTATCTTTTGCTTTTTCCATCCGTGTTCAACCTAGTGCTCTTGTTACTGGGTTCACTGCCCTGAGATAAAGTCCCTTTGTCATGTATCTGATTCTGCTTTTCTTTCCTTGTGAATTCTTGCTACAGTATTGGACAAGTATTACAAATCTTTCTTGACATTTATCTACTATCACCCTCCCCACACAGTTTAGCCTCAAATATTTTGAACTGCAATGCCTCTTGTCTTCCTTTTGCTTGTTTCCACTAGCCTCTTGAACTGTCATGAGTGCTTCACCTGCAAGTTGAGTGTCTTGCACTTTGAGTGCTTCTGTGATATGTCCTATAATGGCTTCTGTTCTAACACTGCAAGAAATGCTGCTTTGTCTACCTGCAGCAGGAGCTGTGCCAATTTCCAGTGCTTGCTTGGTGCTCTACTCCATTCTTTGGTGTTTCTTGTGTAAGGGATTCTTTAAATGGAAGTATTGCAGTTGAATCTGAGTGTTTTCAGAGTCTTCTCTTGTCTTTGTACACATCCCATGTAGTGTACATCATTCAGTCTTTGGTTTATTTTGGGGAAATGTCCATTGCTAACTTTCGTTTGAGTGGTGGGTCATTGGTGTCCTTATACAATTCCTTAACGTTGTCTAATTTTATGGAAACATAATTTGGCAGATGAGGACCACTTGGCCCCACCTACTTTGCCCATTTCCCCTACCTAATGAGCTGCATATCCTAGTTGATCAACAGCCCACTTCCTCCTTAACCCCCATTTCCTCTAGAACATCCTTCCTGAGGTTGTCCCATGCATCCCCAACACACTCAACAACTACTGCCTCACATTATCTGAGTCGTCCCTTGTTGCCTAACTTTCTGAAACTGCTACCTTCTTGGACTTAGAAACTTTTCAAATACCTCAAGGAATCGTGTCCCTTTTCCTTGAGGCTATACATGTTAAGCTCATTTAGTCTTGCATCTTCTGGAGCAGCCCTGCACTACTTTTGTAGCACTCTCTTTACATTCTCCACACTGTCTTTGTGGAGATGGGGTCTCTGGAATTGTACGTAGTACAATAGATTGCAATGTCACTGGGAAGGAATAGTAAATGAGTAGCTTGACTATTGGTGTGACTGCCCTTGCTGGCAGTATATTGTTGTGGTATAGGGCAGTGAGCTGCAAATGTGGAGTCCTGTATTTGAATCTCACAGCCCCCACTTCCAGCCTGTGACACTGAGCAGAGTTACATGCCTACCTTGTGCTCCTAGGCTGTACCCATGTGTAATGGGCTATGTAGAATCATCTTGGCCCAGGTTCCATAGAGGTCCTTTCCCACCCCAGCTCCTATGCAGTGGCTTCAGTGGTATGTTGTTGTACTTGCTAAGCTTCATGGCATAGTGTTTGCTCTTGCTACAACAGCAGCTTTCTCAGCACTGTCTGAGCCAAGACTCGTGAAGCATGTCAGTCATCAAAACACTGAAGAAATTGCAGTGGACTGGCACTGCATTATTTTCCACACTGTCCCTAGTGCGGATATTATCGGTTTGATTTGTTCTTGTATGTCTTGATTGATTAGATTCATGGCCTCCGGGCCTAAAAGAGGACGTTTGGTCCTCACCTCAGCCTCAACCCGCCATTCCTGGAAGGGGGTCCCTTTGTCCCCGGAAGGGAATGGCGGTGGTTGACGCTGAGGTCCAAGAATGAGGGTGTGTGGAGTGGATCTCATATCTTGAGATAGTTTTTTTCCAGTACCATACTGGAAAGGAGGAGGGGCTGCCATGCAAATCCCTTTCAGCACCATACTGGAAAGGAGGAGGGGCTGCCATGCAAATCCCTTTCAGCACCATACTGGAAAGGAGGAGGGGCTGCCATGCAAATCCCTTTCAGCACCATACTGGAAAGGAGGAGGGGCTGCCATGCAAATCCCCTTTCAGCACCATACTGGAAAGGAGGGGGGCTGCCATGCAAAATCCTTCGGCACCATACTGGAAAGGAGGAGGGCTGCCATGCAAATCCTTTCAGCACCATACTGGAAAGGAGGAGGGCTGCCTTGCAAATCCCTTCAGCACCATACTGGAAAGGAGGAGGGGCTGCCTTGCAAATCCCTTTCGCACCATACTGGAAAGGAGGAGGGGCTGCCTTGCAAATCCTCTTTCGCACCATACTGGAAAGGAGGAGGGGCTGCCTTGCAAATCCCTTCGGCACCATACTGGAAAGGAGGAGGGGCTGCCTTGCAAATCCCTTTCGGCACCATACTGGAAAGGAGGAGGGGGCTGCCTTGCAAATCCTCTTTCAGCACCATACTGGAAAGGAGGAGGGGCTGCCTTGCAAATCCCCTTTCAGCACCATACTGGAAAGGAGGAGGGGCTGCTCTTGCAAATCCTCTTCAGCACCATACTGGAAAGGAGGAGGGGCTGCCTTGCAAATCCCCTTTCAGCACCATACTGGAAAGGAGGAGGGGTGCCTTGCAAACCCCTTTTCCAGCACCATTCTGGAAATGAGGGAATTTCCATGAACCACCCTAGTGGTTGCATAATTGAATGTGAAATGTAGTTCATTGGCGATACATCTGTGTCTTTCTTTCAGGTTTGAGTCCTATGGATGAATCTGCTCAAGGAGTTGTGCAGGTTGGTGTTGGTGGATATTGACTTCAGTCTTTACCAGCCATATAAAATTTATGTGATAGCACAACTGCCTGAGTTTTAACTTCTGTAAATTACTGAAGTGTTAACTATGAGTGGGATCCTTGTGACTTCAGTATCTACTTGACTGCATGTTATGACATCCTGCACTGAAGTCTTGGTTATTATGCTTGTATTTGCAGAGGCATTCTTAACAGATTTTCTTTTCTATGCAGCAATGAAATCAGTTGGATAAAGGAAGTCTTGAGAGAGACGGACAATGGAAGTCACCAGAACAGAATTCTAAAGAGCTATTTAATGTTGTTGGATGTTCACATGTACACTGTCTTTAATAAATCTTCAATATACACTGCAGTTGAAGTGTTGTCACATTCTTTCTCATTCAGCCTTGGTACTCCATACCTGACTAGACTGGTATGAGCCCACAGTGCTCCTGTCTATGATGGGGCAAGACGAGTACAGATGGGGTGATGGTGGAAGGGGTGCTGGAGGGCTTTGTCTCTGAGGGTAGACTAGGCACATTGCAGGTTGTTGAGGGAGCCGCACATGGTACTGCTCCACAAAACTGGACAACTACAGATGGACGAGCCTCCTTATAGATACCACTGGTTTAGCTCAACTTGCACAGTCATAAAAGGAATATATTGAGGATGGTATTTGCAAAGTATGGAGACTGAGGGGAGAAAGAGCAATGTTACAGGGCTGTAGATGAAGGATATGTAGGAGCTGAAAAGATTTGAGTGTTGGAGCAAGAAGGACTTGCCTGCTAGCCTACAGTAATATAAAACTGTAACCTGTTTGACAGAGGGATGGCAGAAACATAATCTGGATATGTAGGGCTGTGTAGATGAGGGTCATGTGTGATGCCCAAGTACTGATGGGGGATTCCTGTCATCTTAGGTGGAGAACAGCACCATCTGCATAGACTAGAATATTCAGAATGAGACTGAAGCAGTATGGCATCCTCTGAGGAACCACGTTTTGGAGTGAGAATTTACTTGTTTGCACAACTTCCACAGATTCTGTCTTCAGGTAAGATGTGGGTAGTGACTTGTGCCATACATATCTGAAGTAATGGACTCTATCAGATAGCAGGCTAACATACACCACTAGCCTGCTACCAGATAGAATCCCAACCACTGGTGACCAAGCTAGCCTGCTTCACAGAAGGCTCCTACACATTACTGCTCTGGCTACAAGATGGGGACATACCTAGCCTACTTTGACAAGTCAACTAGTGTCTAGGACTGTAGCCATAACTAGGCTAGTGCCTTGGCTACCCAATAGGGGGCCTACCCTATAGGGACTTAGCTAGGCTACTGGCGAGGTGGCCTGATAGGATCATACCCAGTGGGGATGCCATTGGGCTACTTGCACACTGCCCAAAGGATTGAATCATCTAGGGACACTGCTAGGCTACTAGCAAACTGCCTGATGGGTCCTCCCTCCAGGGACTTAGCTTGGTTACTGGCAAGGTGCCCAATGGGATCCTACGCACTAGGGACTCAGCTAAGCTACTAGCACACTGCCTGATAGGATCCTATCCTCTAGGAATAGAACCAGGCTACTAGCGCATAACCCAATACGGTCTTGCCCTCTAGGGATGCTGCTGTGCTACTAGCACACACTGCCGAGGCAGATGCCCACAGGGTCATACCCTCTAGGGACTTGGCAAAGCTAGTAGCACACTGCCAGATAGGATCCTACACTGCAGGGCCTATCACTCTCTACCTCCCTCTACATTATCCCTGTCACCTCTATCTCACTCTCTCTAAATCTATCACGCTCCCCCTCCCTCATCTCTTTCGCTCCCCCATTTGTCACCCACCTCCTCCCTATCACACTCCCTCTATCACTTTTCTCCCTATATATATTAGTCTATCACCTCATTATCAATCTCACTATACTGTACAATACTTTCAGTCAGTATGCCAGCAGCATCACCATGTCCCTACATGGTATAATCCTATTGTGCAAGTAGCCTAGCAGCATCCCTACTCAATATAATCCCATCGTGCTGTGTGCAGCTTGCCAAGAGTGAGCTAGCAGTGTCACTAAGTCCCTAGAGGATAGGACCCCATTGGGCACCTCGCCAGTAGCATCCCTATGGGGTACGATCCTATCAGGCAGGTTGCAAGTAGCCCAACTGCATCCTTAGAAGGCAGGTCCCTATCAGGCACCTTGCCAGTAGCTGCCCTGCAGTGTAGGATCCTATCTGGCAGTGTGCTACTAGCTTTGCCAAGTCCCTAGAGGGTATGACCCTGTCGGGCACCTCGGCAGTGTGTGCTAGTAGCACAGCAGCATCTCTACAGGGTAGGGCCCCACTGTACAGTGTGCAAGTAGCCCAGCAGCATCCCTAGAGGGCAAGACCGTATTGGGTTGTGCGCTAGTAGCCTGGTTCTATTCCTAGAGGATAGGATCCTATCGGGCAGTGTGCTAGTAGCTTAGCTGAGTCCCTAGTGCGTAGGATCCCATTGGGCACCTTGCCAGTAACCAAGCTAAGTCCCTGGAGGGGAGGACCCATCAGGCAGTTTGCTAGTAGCCTAGCAGTGTCCCTAGATGATTCAATCCTTTTGGGCAGTGTGCAAGTAGCCCAATGGCATCCCTACTGGGTATGATCCTATCAGGCACCTCGCCAGTAGCCTAGCTAAGTCCCTATAGGGTAGGCCCCCTATTGGGTAGCCAAGGCACTAGCCTAGTTATGGCTACAGTCCTAGACACTAGTTGACTTGTCAAAGTAGGCTAGGTATGTCCCCCATCTTGTAGCCAGAGCAGTAATGTGTAGGAGCCTTCTGTGAAGCAGGCTAGCTTGGTCACCAGTGGTTAGGATTCTATCTGGTAGCAGGCTAGTGGTGTATGTTAGCCTGCTATCTGATAGAGTCCATTACTTCAGATATGTATGGCACAAGTCACTACCCACATCTTACCTGAAGACAGAATCTGTGGAAGTTGTGCAAACAAGTAAATTCTCACTCCAAAACGTGGTTCCTCAGAGGATGCCATACTGCTTCAGTCTCATTCTGAATATTCTAGTCTATGCAGATGGTGCTGTTCTCCACCTAAGATGACAGGAATCCCCCATCAGTACTTGGGCATCACACATGACCCTCATCTACACAGCCCTACATATCCAGATTATGTTTCTGCCATCCCTCTGTCAAACAGGTTACAGTTTTATATTACTGTAGGCTAGCAGGCAAGTCCTTCTTGCTCCAACACTCAAATCTTTTCAGCTCCTACATATCCTTCATCTACAGCCCTGTAACATTGCTCTTTCTCCCCCTCAGTCTCCATACTTTGCAAATACCATCCTCAATATATTCCTTTTATGACTGTGCAAGTTGAGCTAAACCAGTGGTATCTATAAGGGAGGCTCGTCCATCTGTAGTTGTCCAGTTTTGTGGAGCAGTACCATGCGGCTCCCTCAACAACCTGCAATGTGCCTAGTCTCCCTCAGAGACAAAGCCCTCCAGCACCCCTTCCACCATCACCCCATCTGTACTTCGTCTTGCCCCATCATAGACAGGAGCACTGTGGGCTCATACCAGTCTAGTCAGGTATGGAGTACCAAGGCTGAATGAGAAAGAATGTGACAACACTTCAACTGCAGTGTATATTGAAGATTTATTAAAGACAGTGTACATGTGAACATCCAACAACATTAAATAGCTCTTTAGAATTCTGTTCTGGTGACTTCCATTGTCCGTCTCTCTCAAGACTTCCTTTATCCAACTGATTTCATTGCTGCATAGAAAAAGAAAATCTGTTAAGAATGCCTCTGCAAATACAAGCATAATAACCAAGACTTCAGTACGGGATGTCATAACATGCAGTCAAGTAGATACTGAAGTCACAAGGGATCCCACTCATAGTTAACACTTCAGTAATTTACAGAAGTTAAAACTCAGGCAGTTGTGCTATCACATAAATTTTATATGGCTGGTAAAGACTGGAGTCAATATCACACCAACACCAACCTGCACAACTCCTTGAGCAGATTCATCCATAGGACTCAAACCTGAAAGAAAGACACAGATGTATACGCCAATGAACTACACATTTCACATTCAATTATGCAACCACTAGGGTGGTTCATGGAAATTCCTCATTTCCAGAATGGTGCTGGAAAAGGTGCAAGGCACCTCTCCTCCTTTCCAGTATGGTGCTGAAAGGGATTTGCAAGGCAGCCCTCCTCCTTTCCAGTATGGTGCTGAAAGGGATTTGCAAGGCAGCCCTCCTCCTTTCCAGTATGGTGCTGAAAGGGATTTGCAAGGCAGCCCTCCTCCTTTCCAGTATGGTGCTGAAAGGATTCAGGCAGCCCCTCCTCCTTTCCAGTATGGTGCTGAAAGGGATTTGCAAGGCAGCCCCCTCCTCCTTTCCAGTATGGTGCCGAAAGGGGATTTGCAAGGCAGCCCCCTCCTCCTTTCCAGTATGGTGCTGAAAGGGGATTTGCAAGGCAGCCCCCTCCTCCTTTCCAGTATGGTGCTGAAAGGGGATTTGCAAGGCAGCCCCCTCCTCCTTTCCAGTATGGTGCTGAAAGGGGATTTGCATGGCAGCCCCCTCCTCCTTTCCAGTATGGTGCTGAAAGGGGATTTGCATGGCAGCCCTCCTCCTTTCCAGTATGGTGCTGAAAGGGATTTGCATGCAGCCCCTCCTCCTTTCCAGTATGGTGCTGAAAGGGGATTTGCATGGCAGCCCCCTCCTCCTTTCCAGTATGGTGCTGAAAGGGGATTTGCATGGCAGCCCCCTCCTCCTTTCCAGTATGGTACTGAAAAAACTATCTCCAAGATATGAGATCCACCGAACACCCCTTATTCTTGGACCTCAGCGTCAACCACCGCCATTCCCTTCCGGGACAAAAGGACCCCTTCCAGGAATGGCAGGGTTGAGGCTGAGGTGAGGACCAAACGTCCTCTTTAGGCCCGGAGGCCATGAATCTAATCAATCAAGACATACAAGACATAAATCAAACCGATAATATCCGCACCAGGGACAGTGTGGAAAATAATGCAGTGCCAGTCCACTGCAATTTCTTCAGTGTTTTGATGACTGACATGCTTCACGAGTCTTGGCTCAGACAGTGCTGAGAAAGCTGCTGTTGTAGCAAGAGCAAACACTATGCCATGAAGCTTAGCAAGTACAACAACATACCACTGAAGCCACTGCATAGGAGCTGGGGTGGAAAAGGACCTCTATGGAACCTGGGCCAAGATGATTCTAATAGCCCATTACACATGGGTACAGCCTAGGAGCACAAGGTAGGCATGTAACTCTGCTCAGTGTCACAGGCTGGAAGTGGGGGCTGTGAGATTCAAATACAGGACTCCACATTTGCAGCTCACTGCCCTATACCACAACAATATACTGCCAGCAAGGGCAGTCACACCAATAGTCAAGCTACTCATTTACTATTCCTTCCCAGTGACATTGCAATCTGGTGTACTGCGTACAATTCCAGAGACCCCATCTCCACAAAGACAGTGTGGAGAATGTAAAGAGGAGTGCTACCAAAGTAGTGCAGGGGCTGCTCCAGAAGATGCAAGACTAAATGAGCTTAACATGTATAGCCTCAAGGAAAAGGGACACGATTCCCTTGAGGTATTTGAAAGTTTCTAAGTCCAAGAAGGTAGCAGTTTCCAGAAAGTTAGGCAACAAGGGGACGACTCAGATAATGTGAGGCAGTAGTTGTTGAGTGTGTTGGGGATGCATGGGACAACCTCAGTAAGGATGTTCTAGAGGAAATGGGGGGTTAAGGAGGAAGTGGGCTGTTGATCAACTAGGATATGCAGCTCATTAGGTAGGGGAAATGGGCAAAGTAGGTGGGGCCAAGTGGTCCTCATCTGCCAAATTATGTTTCCATAAAATTAGACAACGTTAAGGAATTGTATAAGGACACCAATGACCCACCACTCAAACGAAAGTTAGCAATGGACATTTCCCCAAAATAAACCAAAGACTGAATGATGTACACTACATGGGATGTGTACAAAGACAAGAGAAGACTCTGAAAACACTCAGATTCAACTGCAATACTTCCATTTAAAGAATCCCGTTACACAAGAAACACCAAAGAATGGAGTAGAGCCACCAAGCAAGCACTGGAAATTGGCACAGCTCCTGCTGCAGGTAGACAAAGCAGCATTTCTTGCAGTGTTAGAACAGAAGCCATTATAGGACATATCACAGAAGCACTCAAAGTGCAAGACACTCAACTTGCAGTGAAGCACTCATGACAGTTCAAGAGGCTAGTGGAAACAAGCAAAAGGAAGACAAGAGGCATTGCAGTTCAAAAATATTTGAGGCTAAACTGTGTGGGGAGGGTGATAGTAGATAAATGTCAAGAAAGATTTGTAATACTTGTCCAATACTGTAGCAAGAATTCACAAGGAAAGAAAAGCAGAATCAGATACATGACAAAAGGGGACTTTATCTCAGGGCAGTGAACCCAGTAACAAGAGCACTAGGTTGAACACGGATGGAAAAAGCAAAAGATAGAAACAAGGAGGCATTGATAGATACCAAAGGTACCATTTCTCAATAGCTTAGTCAGGCAAGGACACGAGAGTTATTGAACAGTCAATGAGCACTTACAATAAGTGTACTGTTCCAGCATGTGATCAAGACAGAGAGAACCAGAGTGAGGTTACTGGACAGATCAAGTACACGACTCCACGAAGCCAGTAAAGTACATAAACTATTCCACTAGTAACGTCACAGGCCAGATTTGTTTCCAGGTAATAGAACACTTCCAACTAGACAGGAGTCAGAGCCTGTTGGGATCGAGTGACAATATATTAGAGAGAATAAAATGAATGGGTTGAAAAGCATTAAATAACAATTAAGTGTTTGTGTTGCAGGAAGATGACAAACTTCAACTTGCAAAGTCAGGAGACAGTTAACTGGGGTGCTGCTTAGACAGCAGAAAGCCATTACTGTTCCCTGCTGCTAGCTTTGACAAACTGCAATCTTACTTTCACAACAAGAAGCATCCAATTAAAGAGCTAGAACATTTCCCCCCCCAATTACCCATCTTCCCTCATACACTTAGTCAAATTGAGTATCAAAGTAGAACTGGCCGACATGAACTGTGTCAGTAGGAAAGATCAGAGACACAAGTTTAGTTGTCTGAAGGAAAACAGCTCTCCCCCGCTAGAGGTCTAACTCTCAGACTGGAAACAGGAGACTACAGACTAATACAGGACATTCCTGTACCATAACAGAAAGGACAAGAGCTGTAAGGGCACAAAGCCAGCAGAAAAGTAGATGGAAAACACAATTAGGGGAGGAGAGTGTAAGCATACAAAGCAACATGAGGAGCCACAAGACATGCAAGAGGCACAATGCCCTTTGCAAACACCACCTATCCGAGGGTGACTGTTGCCCATCCCCAAGCCAGCATTCCTGGGACCACCAGAACCACTGCCTCAGAGGTTGCCAAAAAGAGCAGTTGGACCAAGATGGACTCGGAGGGTGGTGGAACAGAGACATCCAATTGTGCCTCTCCAAAATTCGTCTCATTCTGGCAGAGTGTGGTTCTACTATGAAGGCATTACATAGCAAGGGGAATGCTAGGAATCTCCACAAAATAGCACCACAGGATAAGAAAGCTTGTGTGGAATTTAATTAGGGGTAATGTGCCTGCAACCACAGTTTGGAGGTACAGGAGCAAGTTCTCAGAATCACAAGAGGGAGCTGGAGATCACTGTTCATCTAGGAACAAATTACGTGGCTGGGAATAGGATGAGAGCATTGCAAGACAAGTTCATGGAGGGCTTGACAAGTAGCACGTACAGTAGCCTTCTCAGAGGTGTTGCCTGTCTGGCAAGGGTACTCTGCACCATAACATTCAATGAATGGTTTAAAACCAGTGCAGAGCTCAGGGTTTGGTTTCATTGGAGACTGGGGTCCACAGGCCCATACTGGTCTGCATCTGTCCAGGAGGGGAAGTTTAATGCTTCATTGGAAGTGTTTAAACTAGCCAAGGAAGGCACTGGAAAGAGCAGGACATCCCAGCCTCCCTCCCCAGAGCAGTTAGTGAGGTGTAAACACCAAGGTAGAGACATCAGTAAGGAGGACAGGGTCAAAGAAAAGCAGTAAGGACCAGGATGGGGCTAGACCTTTTAAAAAAAAAAAAAAAAAAAGTACCAATGCCTGAAGTCTGGGCAACAAGTTCCATGGACCAGTGGCATTGATAAGAGGGACACCTAGCTCTGATGACCATCACAAACATGGAACACTGAACCATGACTGGGATGTTAACATACCAGGGCACACAATCTGTGGGAGGGCAGAAAAGGAAGAGAAGTACCTGTACATGAAGGAAAGAATCAAAGCAACAGAACTAAAGACAGAATTCACTGAGGTTCACCCTGGAGACAGGGAATGGTACCACAAATCTGTACAGGGATTGTATACAGACCCCCATCTCAAAAGTCAGCAATGAACAAGTAAACCCTAGAAGGCATCCTTAGAATGGCAGAAGAAAGTTGATGGCAGACCCAAATGCACTAGATGTTAACTGCAGCACCTTTGCTGCAACCGCATCCAAGAACGGGCTCATTCTCAATGCCCTACATGGGACATGCCTCAGACAGCTACTGTTAGAACAAAGGAAGCAATTGTAAACCTTGTACTTTCAAACAAGGACAGAGAATGTCATATTTAGGGATTTAGAAGTGGGTAGCCATCTGGAAACAAGCAGTCACCAAAATAAGATTCACAAACAGTCAAGCCATACAAAAGCAAAAAGTGTCTTAAGTTAGGAGGGCTGACTTTGCTATTACTTTGAGACGCTCTCATTTCTTCCCAGACAGACAGACAGACAAGGAGAGATGGAGGAACAATAGGGAACCTCAAAACTAGAAGCAACCACCATGTGTGTGCAGTGAAAAACTCACTGGTTCTCATGGTAGCAGAGACAGTTGAAGAAAATGAAAGCAGGACAGAGGACTGTACCAGTTAAACAGAAGGAAGTGGGGAACAGTCAGAATAGCAAAGGTCTAAACTGAGGAAAAGATAGGCAACTCAGTTAAAGGTGATGAAACCTTTTATAGGTACATTAGCAGAGAGAGAGAGAGAGACACATGGAAATGGAAAACCAGAGGGCAGAGGGTGACAATGAAAAAGGAGAGATCCTGAACTACTACTTCTGCTCGTTTAGTAAAAAAAAAAAAATTCCGTAAATAGAGGTGTTTGAACTTGAGGGAGAAAGACATGAAGCAATGCACAAGACAAAGTCCCCCAAGCTGGAGAACATGTTCATGTGCAGAGTAGCTTCACAGAACACACTGGCACAATCCCAAAGTGCCAATAGACCCAGAGTTTTACTTTGTCAACTCTAGTTAGAGTTCCTTCAGTTACATAGGAACCATAAGACAGCTTTGTGGGGAAAGCACATCTGAAGTTGTGCCTGTTCCGTTCCCAAAAAAGGAACGGCTTCACTAAGGTTAGGTGTACAGGCTCCTTGGATCCACTGGTTCAGCTCTGAAATCCTGGAAATAAAAAAAAAAAAAAAATTGTCAGTAAGTGTTAGAGGTGCTCAGAAGATTGAGAGAGACATATCTAGCTACCACTATTCCCTTTGTCTCATTAGCACCGACAGTTCAAACATAGGTCACGACAGATGTGAAGGGACTAGAAGTGCATGTCAGCTTCCACATCCAGTTCTGTCCACACATTAGTCCTCAGAACTGAAGGTAAATCCACAAATGTTTTAAAATCAACTACATCCACTCAGTTAAGCCACCACTGAAACAACCAGCACAGATCCCAAGACAAGCCAGGATCATAAGTCAGTGCCAGAATACAGAGGGGCCAAAGTAAGCCATCTGACACAACCATGTGCATTACCCAGGATGGCAGGGAGCAGAGCCAGGAATGCCATGTTGCAGGTTTTTGTATTCTGTACAAATTGGCCCCATCAGGACACAATTACCCGGCATGTGCAGGACCACTTGGCCCACCCAGTAGGGAAACTGATGGCACATGAGGACTGCTTGGCCCACCCAGTCTGTCAAAGTCCATGTTTCTATAAGCCACTGAAGACAAGACAGTGAGCTTAAGAGGGTTGAGCCAAAGCTCTGTGCAATGCACAGGCTGGCTAATTTTAAAGGGATCACACAGAATAGAGACTCCTACTATAGTAATGGGGCAACATGAAAAGCCTGGACATGTTAACATTTGTTACACACCCAAGTGATAAGCAGTTACAGAATATCCCCATTCCCAACAGGTATCCCAAAGAGCATAGTGCACAAAATCTTGTTCTTGCACAGCCAGGAGTGGCACACTAAGCTAAAGTATGTTTACAGTTGCAACCTGGGAGAACAGGGAGGTAGAGTGATCTGCTCAGGGTCACAGATTGCAAGTAGGAGCTGTGGGATTTAAACCCAGGTCTCAGACTTACAGCTCAGAACCTTACACAACTCAGTATATACTGCCTCCCAATAGAAATGGGAGGCATTTTCAACAAAGTGGACTTGTCAGTTCAGGGAGAGAAGGCATAGCAGAATGACCTTAAGCTTCTGTTACTCTCCCCAAGGATAAGAGGGAAAGTTCTTGTAGTTCAGAGTCACTTCCTTACAATCAGCTTGAACCATTCACTATTTACAGCCTGCCAGCCTGGTGGAACAGAGGGCTGGGGTGATGGACATTACCTCACCCTACATTAGTAACATGTTGGGAACGAACATGGGTCACTGTGGGTTGGCAAGCATGATAGTCCATAGGACTGCTCTCCCTCTCTTGGCCCCCCCAATCAGTGGTTAGTGCTAGACTTGCCACCAGTGGAGGCTGGGAGGCACTGCACCAACACTGAAAGATGAGGGATAGAGCACATGTGTGCTCCCTCCATTGGCATTATTGCCCACCCCTCCCTGCAAGGGACAAAACCACAAACAAATGCAGCACCATAACAGCTGTCCCAATGACGCCACCAGACACCCAAGTTAACTCCCTTAGGGGCATGCCCTCCTGTTCTCTGCAGTACTGGGGTATGTACCCACTGATGCGGCCTGGGAGGTCCGAGTTCTGGCAGCCATGCAGGCTGGCTGAAGAGGAAGAGGGAACCAAAGACACCCCCCCCCAGCCAAAGCAATAAAAAAAAAAAAAGCCTGGACTCTGCAAGCCTGTGTTATCTGTAGAAGCTGCGTTTCTGATATGTACAGGCTGTTTTAGCTTAGATCAATCTACTCTACCATGTTAATTTATGATGCACCACATTCCTGTTTCACTCGAACTCAGTAGCCCAAAGGGTGCTTAAGCTACATCATACAGTTCTAAAATGGCACTTACCAGCCAAGTGTAAACATCCACTACATTTAATAAAATGCCAGTAAGATGGAACAATAGGGACGACTTATTTCTAGTAACATCCCTTTGCAGTTGCAAATCAGATCACTGCATAAAAATGCTTCTTTTCTCCCATCTCAACTGATGGGTACAATTGCCTTACTGTTTGATAGTTCAGTCTAATGGTAGAGTTAATCCCCTGTAAGCCTACTGGCATGGAATTCAATACTGACCCTTAGAGAACCAAAGACCTCCCTACCCCCAGATTATAATTTGGAATACTATATTTTATTCACCGAGCAGATGTTTGTCAGCTTCAGTTAAAATACAGCTGGAGTATAATTAGGAAAACCACCATAATTTAAACCCAAGTCTGACCTTGTCCTACAGCCTCAAATACAGCACACTAAGTCACTATGGTACATTCGACACGGGGCATCAAGGAGAATGTAGACTATACAGCACAAAAAAAAAAAAGGATCAAATACATGGAAACGAAAAGTGTATAGTTTTGGGGGAGAAGAGAAGAGAGAATGGCTATAAGTTGAGTTCTCCTAGATAACTCGTAGTTTCAGGTTTTTAATTCTAAAAAAACAGAAGATGCAATACAAAAATACCCCCTTTTGTGCAGCTGACCATACTGATCCCTTATACCCTCCATTAAGTTTTGGCAAGCACGTTGTGTAAATTACACTTACAGAACAGGTAGCCAATTGGTCCTTAAATGTAAGGCAATTAGCTCCCATCCCACTCCAATTGCAAAGGAGTGCAGAGAATTTGTTCAGGGCCCCCTCCATCCTGCTGAAGGTCTAGCTCGGACCATTCCATCTTCATTGATCAATGGTAACAAGGTTTAAAAGGCAGATCGAGAGAGTTTCACAATTCTTGCCCAAAGGTTTCTCCCTCCAGCTATTACAGCACAAATCCAGTCAAGTTCAGGGAAGGTGGAGACAAATTACTGACATTTTACAAAAAGTATTTTCTAAACCGATATCCCCAAAACTAGACTCACTTTCAGCTAGTACTGTTCCATTTTTACTAGACATTTTAGTAAATTCAGAGAATAATCACATTGCAGTTAAAGATTAGTGCACCCTTATTTTGTAATTGTCTTTTCCATATTAGAAAACTTGATGCAGCTGTTGACACTATTCTTAAGTGTCCATTTTCTGGTTTGAGCAATCTCATACTGCCAGAGAGCTGCATTAACATTTGAGAACATGCGTCAGCACACTAACATGCCTGCTTAATTACAATTTAAACAAGTTACAGAAAGGTGTAAAATAGCACATTTTCCTTCAATTAGTTTTACATTGAAGACAGGACACACACACACACACACACAGTTTTCCAGGGTTATGCACAGCACGGGAATACATAGTATAAATATGTGTTGAGACATGTTCATATGCAACTACAGCTCAATTTAAAAGTAATTGAATGATAGCTTGGGGTGTCTAACAGGGGCTAGGACAAACTGAAAATAAAATGAAGCAAACATCTCTCACCCCCCACCCCCCAAAAAAGCTACACAGAAAGCTGCAAACATTTACAAGACTTGAGGATGTGCTACTCTTTTAAGGAGTATTTACAAGAACTCCTGTAGTGCAAACAGAGGGACAAGTGACAGAAATAAAATATTCAGGAACATATCAAACATCGGATTTACCAGAACCCACTTTGTTCAAGATACCAACACCGGGGAGAAAGAGAGAGGAGGAGAAGAGAAAGACAGAGATAGGCTTCAGCTTCAGTCATGGAGGTTTCAATGCACCCAAGCACAGCCACACGACAAATATTTGTGTAACCCCTAGATGGCGCTATCCCAGGGGCTACTACCCCTGCCTGATTTGCCACTAACAGGTTGAGGGGCCTGGATCCAATGGCGGGTGCCTCCACCCAGAGGTCAGGGTTTGCAATAGTTAAACTTACTTGGTCACAGCCCTCTGGGACACTGCAACCCCCCTTTCTTCCCACTAGTGGCCCACACAATATAGCAATTACCTTCACAGTATACACTTACCCCCAAGGCTGGTTCAGGCACCGGGACATCCTGTAAAATAAGATACAGTGCAACAATCACAGTACAGTACTTTAACATAGACAAATACCTCAGGCAGTATAACTTTGTTGAAACAAACAGCTCTGATTTATTTAGGGGGTTATAACAAGGACAGGGGGAAATCAGGTTAATTAGCTTATCACTTTACTATCTACCTATGGCTCTGTGCACGGGCCTATCCCTACCAGTTACTGTCCCTGGGTACCCAGGCCCTAGTGGCTAGTCCAAACCGTGGCAGCTGGTAGGGGCCCTTCTCACACAGAGAAAAGGAAAATTAAACAGTCAGCAGTACAGTAATTCCATTTGGATTTAATGTGGCAATTCAACAGGGAGCGACCCGAATTAGTACTCACGACCTCCAAAGAAGATATGGTCCTTCAATGTCAGCAGGGCTACTTTTGATCTCCAAGAGACTCCTCACACATTTATATGGTAAAAGAAAGCACGATACCAGGCAGGCTGCATCTGTATCCCAATCGTAATTACTGCACAATAACCAGGAGAACACACAGCAGATTCAGTTCCTGACAGACCGAGTGTAATTCAACAACTTCAGTCTTCTACAGGGTGAGCCTGGTTTCTACTCTTCAGAGATCCTTTGATTCTTTTCACAGGACGGATTCAGTCCTAACAAGCAGTTACACAAGTTGTAGACCGGAACTCTGGGCCTTGCACACGTTTTTGACTGAAACTGTGCACTGAAGGAGCACAGGTTTCTTCCCTTCACTTTCAGATCTCAACCTGAAACTCCCAACAGACAAAAACCGGGCACTTCCTTTGAGTTCCTCCCAGTTCTTGACTGGATTGGCTGTCACTCACAATAGACTGCTGCTGTTGGTCCAAAAGGCAATCAAGTCTAAACTACATCTCCCAGAGTCACTGCCCATACAATCCTCTTGTGGCTGGCTCAGATTATGAGTCCCAAGTTCTGATTCGTCCAAGGCACCATTTTAGAGCTAGCTTACCCCAACTGATTGGTCCAGTTCAGCAGTTCAAACCAGAATGGGGAACTAGGCAGACAGTTCTGACTGCAAAGAAAGCAGGTTAGACAAACTGTAATTTTATTATTACTGTAAATGATTTCTGGCAATCAGTTACATCTTTCAGACAGGTTCCCTTTGCACTCCTAGTGACTGCAAAATGGGGTGAATTGTGCAGCTTGAGTGGTACTCAATCAAAAAAAACACAGTCCCCCATACAAACTAATTATGTCTGCAAGCAGACAGCTCTTAAAGAGACAGTACCAGAGGTTCTAAAAACACTCACTGATAAATGGCTTAAACGCCAAACACCATTCAGGCTTGGAGCATTCAAGCAAGCTCCTGGAAGTCTTTTGGGAACCCCCATTTGCAGGGGGGTTACATTTGTATTAAAATATATTGTTTTACCTTTTCTAGAAAAAAGTTTTAGTTATGCCAGTAACAATGGAAACATTCCTTTCCAAGAAAGGAGGGCACAACTCCATACATCTTGGGATTTGATCAATGCAACCTGGAGTAACACATTAAAATACACCATTTAACATCTAAACATTTTTATAAAGACAAACTTACAATGCAAGGTAGCAAGCGGTGAATGTCTACTCTGGAGATACAGCTGTAGTCAGACACCTGAAACAAAACAGTACTCTATAAGATGAAAAAGCACAAGACAAAAACCTCAAGAAACACTCTTAAGTAATCCAGACAATGTTTAAAATTCTACCTTACCAGAAAAAAAGTACTGATGCAGTCTGCTCACAGCCACAATCCATCCATCTTCACTGATGAGGAAAAGGAAACAAAATAAATATGTAATACAAGTCAATACAAAAAATTCACAGAAAGTAAGGTTACAATGCCTACCTTATCTACAATTCAATGTGCTCACAGACCTTCTCCAACTAACTTCTAAGTAAAAGGGCTGAAAGAGAAAAGAAATACAATAAGTAAACGCCAACAGACCTTCACAACAAAATCAGAAGCAAACCTTTAAATATCCTACCTTACCAGAAGCAGAGAGAGGAGGTTGAGGCTGCTCACAGTCCTAATCCAACAAGGAGAGAAATCTCAGTACATGCAAATAATAAGCAGCAACAGGTTTTCAAAGCAGAACTTCTAGCCGGTTTCTATCCCTGCAAAGTATGTGACTCTGTCTGTTCAGTCCTCTGCTTTATAGCCCCAAGCTCCACCCCTTCCGATCACATGACACCCAGAGTCTGCATGCTTCCCAGCAAATAGGAATGCTGCTTCAATTAACAGGTATCCAGCCGAGTCGAGCTTCAGCCTGGTTCATCAATTTAGAATCCAAAGGAGCAACTAGGGACATTAGAGGATTATTTTCCTCTCACAGGGGTTTGAATCACTTAATAACCTAGAAGTTAAGGGGTCTGATCTTATAAATGTGGAGCTCTATCAAACCAGAGTTCGAATCCCACAACTACTACTTATTCTAAAGCCAGAGAAAGTCAAAACATGTTCATAAGCACCTGAAAACAAGTTTTGACTCCGTGTGCCTTTCTCATTCAAAAATCAATTTTTGAGGTTGCAGCCAGCCCAGTGGCATTGAGTGCTGAGGTGCTGGTTGCCTTACCTCGTGCTCTGCTGGCAACCAGTGTTCGGGAATGAGCATGGGTTGGCAGGGGAGGAGAAGGATCAAGCATCCGATGGACTGCTCTCCTTCTCCAGGGAGGGGGGGACTCTAGCAGTCAGTGCACGACTAGCCCCTAGCGGAAGCTAGGGACTGGCACACCGACGCTTCCAGTGGGCGAGAGATAAGGCAGGCGCGTGGACCAGCGCATGCGGATGTATGTGCACTGGCTCCTGTGGCATCATTGCAAGCCTCATCTCAGGGGATGAAAAAGGAGAAATGTGGCCTGGCACAGCAGAATGAAGTCGGTCCCCGCATGTACCACCCCCATGAATGGCAACAACCCTCCAGCACCGAATTCATGCATTCAGCGGGTCGAGGGATCCCACTGCCCCACCATGGGTGGTATAGCCATGGGGAAGCTGGTAAGGTGAGCTGCGAGTTTGGTAGTCCAAGGTAGTGGTACCCCAGTAGTGACAACGCAAGCCACAGTACCGTCACCCTGACATGCAGCCAGCAGCATGGCCCCACAAGAAATAGCACAGGGTTGCTATTTGCTGTTCACAAAGGAAGTCATGTAAATGACACCTTTGGGCATGCAAGGCACTAGGTAGCCATTTGCATGCCCGTTTGCATACGCTGCAGCAAGTGTAGCACAATGCCAATCACCATCCCTAGAAATACATGAATAGTCCATTGCAGCTAATGTTCCCCTTCCATCACCGATTGCCAGCCCCATGATAAAAAAAAATCTCCCTGGTGGTCCAGTGGTCCCTTCCCTCCTCCAATCATTGATCACCATCCCATTGAGATAAACAAATATCTCCCTGGTAGCTAGTGGTCCCTCCCCTTCACTGATCACTATCCTGTTTAGAAATACACATATCTCCCTGGTGGTCCAGTGGCCCTCCCCATTTGCCAACTGCCAATCACCATCCCACTGATAAATAAAAACATCTCCCTGCCAGCTCCATGGCACTGAACAAAGGGGTTCGCTTGGCATGCTGGCGACCCAGGTTTGCACCACAAGCCCGGGTACCAGGGGTGGAGACCAGCAGGGAGGGGGTTCAAAAGCATCCACTGGACACTTCCCTCCCAGGGAAGGGAGACTTGCTAGTGGGGACATGAGCCTTAACACACACAGTGCACATCCCAGGACTAACCAAGCTCACACGAGGCTGAGAACAGCGTTGGGCAGAGGCAGAACATGACAAAATGGCTTCCCCATCTTGCTGGATGATGAGCTCCAGCTTCCTGCTGCCACGATGCCCCAGAGACAGCCTGGGCAGTCCTCGCAGCCCTGGCATGCACCATCTGCCGTAATGCACATCCCCCTTGAAGGAGAGGAACCCACCCAGCATAGAGATACAACAGGCTACCCAGATAAGGCTGCTATGGAGGTCAATAGCTGGCGGAAGGGTGCCTTGAGCTCTGAAGGAGTGGGTGGATGGGGTAACACTGAGGAGGAACATAAAAAACAAGCATTTGTCAATGCCAAATGTTTGCTTGCTGGCATTGGCAGTGGTAATGTAGAAGTTACAGAGCTGCGTAATAGGAATGGCAGTGAAGTACTGAACTGAAGCCAATGCTACCACCACCCTGCAGAGAGTGACAGGCATTGGGGTGTGCATTTGGGTCATCAGGCATAATGGCCTTGCCATTTCACCACACCCCACCCTGCAGACGCTGACAAGTGTCACGGTGTTCCTTGGGGTGTTTGGCCCTTATGCGCACCCCATTTCATTAGGAAATGCGGTGAGATGGGTGCGATATAGGAGAATGGGGTGAACTTTGGGGCTGAAGAGTCCAAGGCATACCTCGATACCTCTCACTGGCTGTAGGGTGTGGAATGGTATGAGCATTACAGGCAAGAATCCTAGTCACACCCTGATGCCTGTCATTCTCTACAGGGTTGGGGTTATGGTTGGAAACCCTAATACCTCATGCATTCGTTGGTATTTGCACCCAAATTTTCAACATGTTTTTCTGTGACCCCACCTCATGAACAGGGAGAATATCAGTTTGTTAGCCGAAAGCTGCTTATGCACAGCGAGTACGGCATTTAGCACCACAGGTGCAAAAACATTCCGAACAGGATGTAAAAAATGACAGCTGTACTGTTCATGGGGAGGTGTAAAAAATGGCAATGTTGCAAATCTGCAGTACAAATATTTAAAAAAATGGTGAAGTCATGAGCGTACATAGAAACTGTGCAACGCACATGCGTAATATAATTAGGTTGGGGATATTTTACAGCAGATTGTCAACTCAGGCATTTTGGTGCCTCCGATCATGAACAGTGTCACTGTGATTTTCTTTATCTGTGCTGAACAATGATTCCCCACAGCGACCATGCATCTCAGCGCTGAAAGTGTGGAAACACACTTCAGCCATGTTGTGAAAATGATAGCTGTACTGTTCATAAGGAAGTGTGAAAAATGCCACTGGTGAAAATCTGGACTGAAAATATTACAAAGTCATGAACTTACAGGGTGTGGAAACTGCGCATTGCTCACTCTCATAACAGATCATTTTATGAACTTTTTGTCACAAATTTTCAACATAGCCATTTTAAGACCTCTGCTCATGAACAGTGTAACTGTGATTTTCTTAATCTGTCTAAACATTGCTTCACCACCAATAGCACCATTGTGCGCTATGATGTTGAAAACACATTTTGGGCGATATATGAAAAATGGCAGCTGCACTGTTCATAAGGAAGTGTAATAAAATGGCAATGTTGAAAATCTGGAGTCAAAATATATGTAGAAATATGTAGACAAATTCAAATATCTTGGAGTATGGATAGACAATAAACTTGACTATACTACCCACATTGAAGAGCTCCTGAAAAAGTTAAGGCAAAGACTTGGTCTATTCTATAGGATCAAACACTACTTGACCAGAGATTCCAAACAAAGATTAATCCTAGCATCATTCCTGTCCCTCATTGATTACGCTGACTTCCTCTATGGCCACTGCTCCCTCTCCCATTTAAACAAATTAGACACCTTGTATCATAGAGCAATTAGATTCATTACAGACCTTCCCTCCAGCACCCATCATTGCTCTTTCTACAATGCAGTCAGTTGGACATCACTGCAACAAAGAAGAAATAAAAATGCTGCTATCTGGATCTACAAAGCTCTGACAAACAAACTCCCTTCCTACATTTCAGACTGTTTCAACCGGATCACATGCAGGCCTTACACCCTGAGGATCAATAAACTGATCATGCTGAAGATTCCTATCACCTGCACCCGATATGGAAGAGCTGCAATCAGCTATTCCCTGGCACTTATCTGGAATTCTCTTCAAAAGACATTGAAACTGGATACCCTGATTCCTTTAACATCCTTCAAAGAGCTGTACACCAGTCTATTCCCCAATTCATGCAACTGCTTCTACAAGGCCTAGTCCTCCCACACCGACCTCTCCTCCCACACCCCCTCTCTCCTTCACCACCCTTTTTTTAAAGCTCCCCCCTATTTTTCTATCATTCCTCTAGCTCGTTCCCCACCAAACTTCATACATATATGCACACCCAAGTCCCATTACCCAAGCCTTATCCCGACTAAACTGTTTGTTTCTCTCCTTTAGTAGGTTTTAGGTTCATTGTCATTTTGCCTTGTATATATGTAAATATTTGTATATCTGTCTCTCTCATAAATGATTGTATTTGTGCTTATTCAGTATCATGTTTTTGTGTATAATTTGTAACCTTTTTTTGTTATGACCACTCAGGTCCATCTTGTAAATGAACTACGCTCAATGATGTTCGCCTGAATAAATAAAGATTTTGATTGATTGATTGAAAATATTAAATTTGCAAACTTACGAGCATGCATAGGAACTGCGCAACACACGCTCGAAAAACAGTCATTTTTAGGAATTTTTTCACCAAATTTTCAACATAGCCATTTTAAGACCTCTGCTCATGAACAGTGTCACTGTGATTGTCTTAATGTGTCCCATACATTGATTTTGCACATACTGCGCCATTGTGCACTACATGGGTGGGAACACATTTTGGGCAAGATGTGAAAATGACAGCTATACTGCTCATAAGGAGGTGTGGTAAAATGGCAATGTTGAAAATCTGGAGTGAAAATATTGAAAATTCGCGAACTTACGAGTGTGGTTAGGAACTGCGCAATGCACCCTCGTAAAACAGTCATTTTTAGTAATTTTGTCACCAAATTTTCAACATAGCCATTTTAAGACCTTTGCTTATGAATAGTGTCACTGTGACTTTCTTAATTTGTCCCGTACATTGATTTCGCACACCGACTGTGCCATTGTGCGCTACATGGGCAGAAACACGTTTTGGGTGAGATGTGAAAAATGACAGCTATACTACTCATAAGAAGGTGTGGTAAAATGACAATGTTGGAAATCTGGAGTGAAAATATTGAAAATTTGTGAACTTACGAGCGTGCATAGGAGCTGTGCAACGCACGCTCATAAAACAGTCATTTTTAGGAATTTTTTCACCAAATTTTCAACAAAGCAATTTTAACACCTGAGCTCATGAACAGTGTCACTGTGATTTTCTTAATTTGTCCTGTACATTGATCTCACACACCGACTGCGCCATTGTGTGCTACATGGGCAGAAACACGTTTTGGGTGACGTGAAAAATGACAGCTGTACTGCTCATAAGAAGGTGTGATAAAATGGCAATGTTGGAAATCTGAAGTGAAACTATTAAAAATTTGCAAGCTTACGGGTGTGCGTAGGAACTGCGCAATGCACCCTCGTAAAACAGTCATTTTTAAGAATTTTTTCACCAAATTTTCAACATAGCCATTTTAAGACCTCTGCTCATGAACAGTGTCACTGTGATTTTCTTAATTTGTCCCATACATTGATTTCACACACCGACTGCGCCATTCTGCGCTACATGGGTGGAAACACATTTTGGGTAAGATGTGAAAAATGACAGCTATACTACTCACAAGAGGGTGTGGTAAAATGGCAATGTTGAAAATCTGGAGTGAAAATATTGAAATTTAGCTAACTTACGAGCCTCATGTAGGAACCGCGCAACACACCCTAGAACATTATGATTTTTACGATTATTAACATGAAGTGATTCTTCCTCATGACGATTATCACTGTGGTGGATTAGGCCCGGCGGGCGATTTCGCAGTCACTGCGCGAAATCACCCTTCGGGCATGAATACCACCATGACAGTGACATAATTCATGAGAAGGGGTCCCAAAACCCCCATGTTGAAAATTTGGTGCAAAAATTCCCAAAAATGCCCGAGATATGCAATAAAGTTGAAACCCCCCTATGTAACCCGTTATACAGCTTACCGGCATTTCCTCAGTTCGCGGTCGGCTTTGAAGAGTGCAGACGTGTTCCCGGTCCACCAAAGATCGTCGCGCCAGAGTCCGGAGGTAAGTATGGGGTGAGGGGGGTGTGGGGAGGCTGGGTGCGCAGTGGGTGGGTGCCGGTTGTGGAAGGAGGCTTCGGGAGACACGCCGCTGGACCGTTTTTATTTTACAGGTTTTAAAATAAAAAAAGACGTCGTGGGACATTTGCCATGCTGGGGTGGGCTCCCAGCATGGCACAAAGACTTGGGGGGGCGTTCAGCCAACGGGGATTGGGCACCCCATCAGCAAAAAGACATCGGATGCTTGCCACGCTGGGGTGGGCTCCCAGCGTGGCACAAAGACTTGGGCGTGGGGGCGTTCAGCCGACAGGGGATTGGGCACCCCCATCGGCAAAAGAAAAACAAAAAACGCGGCACCATTTGCCACGCTGGGGTGGGCTCCCAGTGTGGCACAAAGACTTGGGGGTGGGGGCGTTCGGGGATTGGGCACCCCATCGGCTATTCAGTACGGGGGTGCACACGTCTGTCTGTGCGTGGGAGGGAGCTGCGCATGAGCAGCCGATATCTTATCGCTGCTCACTCAAGCGTAGCTCCCCCTTTCAACTGTATGCCACTGCATTTTGGAGCGTGTCATAGACAGCTCCAAAATGCATTGGCTTACAGGGGCCGCGCCTGCCAGCTCACTGCCTGAATTGGAGGAGGAGGTGACACACCTCCGAAATCTCCGATCAAGACACTATGTTTCTTGCACATGCGTGCAAGCAAACTTAAAAATTAACATTTCCCTGTTGGCTAGTGGTCCATCCCCCCATCGATCACCTCCCCCTATAGTAGGACTTGGTTGGTCCAAAAGCTTACACATTGTTTTCTTTTTGTAACATCCAATAAAAGGTATCAAACCATTTGTTCTGGATCTACCCATATAAAGGAACACATATCTACCAGGTGGCTAGCAGTCCTCCCCCACCCAGTCACCCACCCAGTACATATACTAACTTGTCCATGGTGTGCAGTGTAACCCCCAATCCTGACATTTTTCCTGGTGTTCTAGTGGACCCTGCACCATCTCCTGACCCCTGTACAGGGACTGTAAACCATACCCAGGAGGTCAATTGAACCACCTCAACTTGGCAGGAAGTGACCACCACCCTCTCACCCCCCAAGCAACCCCCAGCAAATTCCCTCCAACCACCATGACTTGCCAGCAACTGAGCTATCACCGAGTGCACACTGTATACAGGCAGGCACTCAGTGACACTGACTGACAGCTCAATTAATCAGTGACACTGAACGCACACTGTACACAGGCAGGCACTCAGTGACCCTGACTGACAGCTCAGTTAATCAATGATACTGAGCGCACACTGTACACAGCTTGGTCAGTCAATGACACTGAGCGCACACTGTATACAGGCAGGCACTCAGTGACACTGACTGACAGCTCAGTCAGTCAATGACACTGAATGCATACTATATACAGTAGGCAGTCAGTGACAGCTCAGTCAATCAGTGACACTGAGCACATACTGTATACCGACAGGCACTCAGTGACACTGACTGACAACTTGATCAGTCAATGACACTGAGCACACTCTGTATACAAAAGGCAGTCAGTGACAGCTCAGTCAGTCAATGACACTGAATGCATACTATATACAGTAGGCAGTCAGTGACAGCTCAGTCAATCAGTGACACTGAGCACATACTGTATACCGACAGGCACTCAGTGACACTGACTGACAACTTGATCAGTCAATGACACTGAGCACACACTGTATACAGTAGGCAGTCAGTGACAGCTCAGTCAATCAATGACACTGAGTGCATACTGTATACAGGCAGGCACTCCGTGAAACTGAATGACAGCTCAGTCAGTCAATGACACTGAGCACACACTGTATACAGACAGGCACTCAGTAACAGCCCAGCCAGCCATAGTGGAAAGAGGAGGGCTGTGTTGGTCACTGGCTGGGGGTCAGTTTGAAGGGGAGCAGGGTGGTGGGTTACTCCCTGCCAGGGTGGAGGGGGTTACTACACCACCAAGGTACTGTTTACAGTCACTATACAGGGGATCAGGGATAGGGTGAGGGATCCTCTAGACCACCAGAGAAATATGTCACATTATTATATGAGGGGTCAAGATGTGGGAGGGGTTACATGACTGGACACCACAGACAATTCTTTTATATCTACTGGGTAAGTGATCAGGTGGGGGTGACCGCTGCCTCCCAGGGAGATATGTCTTCCTCTATATGGAATGATGATGATCAGAGGGGGGAGGGACCACTAGTCACCAGATAAATGATTTGTATTCATCAACATGACGGGAAGGGACCACTAACCACCAGTGACACATTTGTCTTTCTAAACGGGATGGTGATCAGAAAGTGGAGGAACCTCTAGCCACCATGGACACTTTATTTTATTATATCAAGCAAGGGATTGGGTGGGCAGAGGTTAGGGTTTTGGACCAGCGATCAACCGTCACAGAGGGTGCGCTGCAGTAGCTCCACCAACCACTAGGGTTTTGCGAGATACTGTCAGATCACGGCAGTACTTGATCCGTGCAAAGGGACCACTCAAGCACCGATATTCTCATCCCCTCCCACTCATTTATATTGCAGCCCTATTCACACTTTGGCCCAGCTCAAACACAGTTTATGCGTGCAAAACAGACTTTTGTGAATATCATCTCAGTGCAAATCCCGGTTTGCACTGCACCAACCAGGTTTACACCCGGGCAAAATTTTGTGAATCAAGCCACAGAGACACAATATTCAAACGTTTGCACAAGTGTGCAAAGTGTTTGTGAACCATTAACCCAAGTATTGTGCTGGAGTGCACTAAACATGTTTGCACACTGACTACATTATCTTTCTTCATGTGCGCTAAGGGTGAGGAGGGGACTTGAATGCAGGTGCAGCACCATAGCATGCTAGCACTGCATTACAGGACTAGTACAGACCACTTTTCACAGTGCAGATACTGCCTATGAAAAGCCCAACTTACTCTGGACAAATCCTAGGGGTGGGTGGAGACACTGCAGCCAGCAATCAAGATGGTAGTCATGACAGCACACCTGCTTTATACGCTGCATGAGGCCAAGCTGGAAGAGGATTGGGCAGATGCCTACCCTGTGCCCATCTGAAGGCTGTGGAGGTGCTGTGCTGCACACAAACAGTACTGGCAAAGAGTGACCTCAGAAAGCCTCTCAGATGACCATCTAATTGGTTGGTACCACTGAACAGGGCTGTGCTCAGGAGCTGCACAGTGACATCCAGCTTAGCTGCGCCACATCAGCTGAGCTAAAGGTGATGGCTGCCATGCTCTTTCTCACCACAAGGTAATTCCAGACCCTGGTGTGGGATAACACCAGGGTCTCACAGTCTGCCACCTAATGCCTGCTGGCCCAATTCCTAGACACACTGCCGCTATATGCTGGTGAGGTCATTATAATCCCCAGCAGAGTAATGCAGCATACAGCAACAGTGCAGCAGTTCCATCAGGTAGCATACCTACTGGCTGTACTCAGAGACACTGACTGCACCCATGTTGCTGCCCATGCACCCACTGGTGATGGGGTGATGCTCTACCTCAGTAGGAAGGGATACCACTCCATTAATTGTCAGCTCATGTGCAGTGCAGCAGGATGTATAACCAAAGTCCTGGCTTGGTACCCCGACAGTGCCCACGATACCAGCTCATGTGCACTGCAGCAGGATGCATTACCAAAGCCCTGGCTTGGTACCTGGACAGTGCTCACAACACCTTCATATAGCATAATTCCACCCTGTGCCACAGATTTGATCACTGGAACATACCCAGTGGACACCTTGTCAGTGAGTACACACAGCAGGCCCCCCACACCAACCCCCCCATAAGAGGTGTACAGCTGTAGCAAACCATAAACATGCCATGCTGTGAGGAGGGGAGGGTGGACAGCTGCACTGGACAGGCCACTGCTGGGACCTCGATTGTCAACAGATGCTAACATACGTATGTTTCCTTATAGTGACACTGCCTATCCACTAGGAGGCTGGCTACCAAGCAGACACCACAGACCATTAGGCCTATTCTGCTGGCTTCTTAGTATGTTTTTGTATGTTAGTATTTCATGCATCTCTGGCTCCTCACGTCTGTCCTGCACCCTTCATCTGTGGCAGAGGACAGCTACAATGTGGCACACAACATGTGTAACATCTTTAGTGTACCTTTGGTTACAATGTACCTCTCAGAAGACCTGCTCCATATTCCTTGCCTGCTCTTGTTATGGCACTCGTCCCCAGAGGCCCAGGGAACCATTATAACAAGACAAAAAAAACACAAATTAACCATTCCAACCCAAAATAAATAACAATAAATAACTATCTTGATTTAGTCTGTAAAATATTTCTGAATTTTTATGTTGTTTTAAAGTGCTGAAAAAGGTGTTACAAGGTGTCGCCAAGTGTTTGTTGGAATAAACACGACTTAAGGTCCCTCTTAAAGCCTCAACTGAAGGGCCTCCTCAAGGTCCTGGACAAAGAACTCCAGAGGGTCAGGTCCATGACCTCAAAGGTCTGATCCTCAAGGTCTTCAGACCAGCCCTAGAAACCACCAGGAGGCCCTCCCAGCCAATTGAAGTGGATTAATAGGGTGCATGGGTGCAGGAGCTTAGCCAGCTCAACTGGACCCAGCTTCATAGGTTAATAAAACTATCTTACGTGACATACTCCACTTCACCTACAGCCAGTACAGGTCTCACTGTGCCAGAGAAATATGGCACGATCTAGAAAGGCCCATGAGTACCCAGGCAGCTGCGTTCCACAGCAGCTGCAGGCATCATAGCATACCCTCACTAACCCCAAGGTACAGAGTATTAGAATAGTCTAACCTGGAGGTCACAAATGCATGAATCAGCGTGTCCAGGTCTCGGGGACAGATAAGGAATCTGAGTGGGCGGATATGCCAAAGATGGAAAAAGCCATTCCGGACTACAGCAGACACCCAAGCCTCCACTGTCAAACTCTTGTCCGGTATGACTCCCAGATTCTTCACCCTACAGGCAGCTAACAGCATAGAGTCACCAAGCCAAAGCCCAGACTCTCCTGCACCAACCACCAATCCCCACTATAGCCCAACTCAATCACCAAGACCTCAGTTTTCTCGGGGTTGAGAACCATGAACCAGCTTGATGCTATCCAGTTCTCCATCTCAGCCAGGCACCCACTAAACACATCAGGAGCACCCAGCCAGGCACCCACTAAACACATCAGGAGCACCCAGCCAGGCACCTATTAAACACATCAGGAGCACCCAGCCAGGCACCCACTAAACACATCAGGAGCACCCAGCCAGGCACCTATTAAACATATCAGCAGCACTCAGCCAGTCACCTATTAAATATATCAGAAGCACTCGGCCAGGCACCTGTTAAACATATCAGAAGCACTCAGCCAGGCACCTACTAAACAGATCAACAGCACTCAGCCAGGAACCTATTAAACACATCAGCAGCACCCAGCCAGGCACCTATTAAACATATCAGCAGCACACAGCCAGGCACCTATTAAACACATCAGCAGCACCCAGCCAGGCACCTACCAAACACATCAGCAGCACCCAACCAGGCACCTATTAAACACATCAGCAGCACCCAGCCAGGCATCTATTAAACACATTGGCAGCACCCAGCCAGGCACCCATTAAACATATCGGCAGCACGCAGTCAAGCACCTATTAAACACATCAGCAGCACTCAGCCAGGCACCTATTAAACACATCAGCAGCACGCAGCCAGACACCTATTAAACACATTAGCAGCACGCAGCCAGACACCTTTTAAACACATCAGCAACACGCAGCCAGGCATCTATTAAACACATCAGCAGCACGCAGCCAGGCATCTATTAAACACATCAGCAGCACCCAGCCAGGCACCCATTAAACATATCAGCAGCACCCAGCCAGGCACCCATTAAACATACCAGCAGCAGCACTCAGCCAGGCACCTATTAAACATAGCAGCACGCAGCCAGGCATCTATTAAACACATCAGCAGCACCCAGCCAGGCACCTATTAAACATAAAAAGAGATGTGCAAGAACAAGGGGGCACAATATGAAGATAGAGGGGGTACGGCTCAGGGGCAATGTGAAGAAGTGTTTTTTCACAGAGAGGGTGGTGGACATATGGAATGGCCTTCTTGAGAAGGTTGTGGGGTCAAAAACAGTGGGTGAATTCAAGAATGCATGGAACAGATATAAGGCAATTCTGGTGGTGGGTAGGAAGAAGTAGGCGCTGGTTAACTGGGATCGGCAGCTTATTCAGTAGCTAGGGAAATGGGCAGACTAGGTGGGCCAAGTGGTCATTATCTGCTGTCAAAGTCTATATTTCTGTGTTAAAGTAGTCACACCCAGCAGACCGGAGTTTGATTCGACAATGACCACTTGCAATCTTTGTGACCTTAAGCAAGTCACGTAACCTCGATGTACTTCCATAATGCACCTGGAAATGAGCTTCAGCCCAGTTCCTCTTTCCTGGCCAAAGATTGTAAAATAACTAAAAATGTCTCCCTTCAGGTACTGCACTGTAAGATGTACTGTGCAGTCTGCACTTAGTTGTAAGTGCACAGATAGCAGGGACAGAGATCTCTCTGCTGGTACAGTGCTGTGTGATGTGCTGGAGATTCCATCATGGGTGGGTGTGTGTGTAAGAGGAGGGACAGTAAACCCACAATGTCAGTGTGGCCCTCTATGGAGCTAAAATATGAATAAGATTACCAGGAAGGATCTGACTCCATAGAAACCACAGACATAGAAATATAGACTTTCTCAGCAGATAAGGACTGCTTGGCCCACCTAGTCTGCCCATTTCCTTACCTACAGGATAAACTGCAGATCCCAGTTAACCAACAGTCTACTTCCTCTTACCCCCCACTAGTATTGTCTTATGTCTGTCCCATGCATTTTTGAATTCCCTCACTGTTTTTGACCCCATGATCTCCACAGGAAGGCCGCTCCATGCGTCCACCGCCCTCTATGTGAAAGACAGAGCCATGACCTCAACTGGAGACCAAACGGCCCACTCACTGGTTGAATAATTAAGTATTCTTAACAGCTCACAGAGAAATCATTCCCTATGAATCGATCAACGTTTTATAGTGCACGCACTACTTCATCAGGGTCTGTAAATATTTACACGTGTAATTGTTCCAACAATTCTGTGTTGGTATCCTTCATAACATCCACTGTCACCAAATATGCATTATTTAATACTTCCTTTCATTTCAAATTTAAATACATAACTGATATGTGATTCCCATCACGTCCATGTGCAGGCAAAAATATGGTGCTGCCCCTTTAAATACATTTTAGGTTCATTTCACAACAAATATTACACCCATATTTCATTTTCCAAGCCTACTTTTTAGTGCATGCTTGAGTATCCTGATCAGTGCTAGAATGGATCTCCGTGCCTGTTATATCATGTTAGTTTATAGGGGTGCTAGGACTGTCACCTCATGTATTCTTAGGGCCAGAGAACTGCGAACTGAAGGCCCTCCTAGCACCCATGTAAATTCATTTTTTATTTTTTCATTAAATTTTCATGTTGTTAACTGGCTAAGGACACTGGAACAAGTCAATGTTCAGGTCCAACCTGAAAATAAATGAAAATACACAAGAAAACATCTGAACAATTGAAAGAGTACAATACAAACATCAAGTTCCTGTAAAAATCTGCTAGGTTAGACTAAAAAATGTTGAAGAGAGGAGGCGGATCTCCCATTCTCAGGTAACAAATTCCAAAAAGGATGGGCAACATAAGCTACAGAATGAGACCCAGCTTTAGTTTTTAAAGGAGGTGCATAAAGAAGGGTCCCTTTAAAGGACCTCAGATTTAAGGCAGTTTCACGAAAGGTGACCAGACTGCATAGAAACATAGAAACTGTTGGTAGATAAGGATCGCTAGGCCCATCCAGTCTGCCCATAGACCCTATACATTGTATGTGACCACTGACCCTATGCGATCAATGGCTTTTCTTCACTGGCTTCCCTTGTGCCTGTCCCAAGCATGCTTAACCCCCTTCACTGTGCTTGCCCCACTACCTCCTATGGCAGACTATTTCATGTGTTGACTACCCTTTCTGTGTAGAAAAACATCCTCACATTACCTCTTAATCTACTCTCTTCCAATTCCATATTGTGCCCCCTTGTCCTAGTACTTTATCTACATTGGAAAAGCTCCCCCACCTGTACCTTGTTTATGCCCTTGAGGTACTTGAAAGTTTCAGTTGTGTCCCCCCGCTGTCTCCTCTCCTCTGGTGAGTACATATTGAGGTTCCTTAGTCTCTTCTCATATGTTTTGTGGTGCAATCCCTGCACCATCTTTGTTGCCCTTCTCTGGATAGTCTCTACCTTATCTATGCCCTTGCACAGGTGTGGTCTCTGGAACTGCACGCAGTACTCCAGGTGAGGCCTTACTGATGTTTTATACGATTGCATCACCACCTCTTACCTCCTGCTAGTGATACCCCTGCCTATGCACCCCAGCATACCACTGGCCCTCTCTGCTGCCTTTGTACAATGCTTTGATGCCTTAAGGTAATCAGAGATGATAATCCCTAGGTCTCTTTCCTCTTTGGTGACAGTCAGCTCCTACCCCCAACCAGGAGGTTGGCAGGTGGTTAGGAGGAGCAAATTAGGTGCCCCATCACTCTCTGCTCTCCAACACATTACCTCCAAAAACCATATAAACACTACAAACAGGTATCTGCCTCTATCTCTGAAATCAAATAAAGAGGCAGAAGACACTGAAGAGCAGGACACTGCGGCACAGGAGCTAGCACAACAATACTCACCCAAATCAGGAACCAAAACTAAACAAGCACAAAGAAAATCCAAAAATACTTCTGATCATAGGAGACTCCATGATTCGGGGAGTTGATACCCATCTCCAGCCAGGGGTGATGGTCAGATGTCTCCCAGGTACATCAGCATGGAGAGACACTGACCGCATTGTTAAAATTGTTCACAATGCAGGAGAAAACATTGATGTCCTAGTCCACATAGGGACTAATGATCTCGCCAGCCGGTCAGTTGTGGAGACCAAGGAACACCTGACTAGGCGGGGTGACAAACTATCATCTGTTTCATCCGGCATCTCCTTCTCTGAGATCCTGCCAGTCTGGGAGAAGGGAGCAGATGGACGGAAGGTCAGAGAAGGGGAGATAAGGGAGCTAAACACGTGTCTCAAGGGCTGGTGCCAGGAAAAAGGACACAGATTTGTAGGGAACTGGCAACAGTTCAGGGAGCGAAAGTTCTTTAAATTTGATGGACTGCATCTGACTAAAGAGGGAGTCAGTGCATTGGGGCAGAAGTTTGACGTCTTTGCAGAATATTTAAACTAGCAAATGGGGAGAGGGGTGCAGCACCCCATACGTTGAATGGGAAGAACACCCCTCCCCCCTCAGCTAGTGGTCAAACAGGAATTCAGTGTGTTTGCCGTTCATTTGCATCACCAGGTAAGAAAAAAAGTTTGTCACCCCATACGATGCACAGGGGCAATGCCAAACTTCACCCAACAACTAACACACCAAAAGCTGGCCAATGGAAAATCATGTACACAAATGCTCACAGCCTGGGAAATAAGATCCCAGACCTGCAGGCAATAATGTCAGAGGCTAAACTGGACATAGTAGCAATTAGTGAGATGTGGTTTACCAGTAACCACACTTGGGAGACTTCAGTACCTGGCTATGTATTGTTCAGAAGAGACCGAGGTGCAAAAGGGGAGGAGTGGCCCTGTATGTTAATGAAAATATCAAAGCTACAGAAATTCAGAATACACATAAGGAGCCAGAAGAACTGTGGGTCACCCTGGAAACAGGAAATGGGACAGCCATAAGAACTGGGGTTGTCTACAGGCCCCCAGACCAGGGGGAGGACATAGACACACTACTGTTACAAGATATACAAAACATGACAGCTAAAGGGGAGGTTCTGATAATGGGAGACTTCAACATGCCAGATACAGATTGGTCAATACCAGCAGGAACATCTGCCAGAACTAGACTCATAATGGATTCCCTGCAGGGGGAGGGCCTCAAACAACTGGTACAGCAACCGACAAGAGACAGGGCTATCCTAGATCTAGTACTAACAAAGAAGGGATCACAGATCTCCAGGTAGAAGGTCACCTGGGGGCCAGTGACCATCACATGGTATGGTTCAATTTGGCTACTACATCTAAATCATCCCATTCCAAGGCAAAAATATGGGACTTCAGAGAAGCTGACTTTGATAAGATGGCCAACAGAGTTAAGCTAGCCCTGGCAAAAAGAAACACAGGTGAGGGGTACAGGCAAAGTGGGCAAGCATTAAGGATGCAATACTTGAAGCAACATCCCATTGTGTTAGACAGAAAAGGAAGTGCAAAAGAAGAAGGAAACCACTTTGGTTCTCAAATACAGTAGCAGAAAAGGTCAGAGCCAAAAGGCTGGCCTTCAGGAAATATATAGGGAACACAGCGGGATGAAGATAGGGAGGCATACCAAACTGCCCTAAGGGAACCAGGGAAGGCAGTAAGGCAGGTAAAGTCCCAAACTGAGGAAACACTAGTACGAACAGTAAAAGAAGGTGACAAGACTTTCTATAGATACATTAGTGAAAGGAGAAAGTCCAGAGGGGGTATTGCTAAGCTTAATGGAGAAAAGGGAGCATGTGAGGAGGAGGACCCTGTAAAGGCATCTATCCTAAACAGATACTTTTGCTCAGTATTTACTGAAGAGAAGGTGGGGCAGGGCCCACAAGTCAGCATCATGGACACAGGGGGGAAGGAGGTGAGCACTACTCCCTTCACAAAAGAAAGGGTCCTACAAGAGCTTGCTAAGGTCAGGGTGGATAAGGCAATGGGACCTGATGGCATACATCCCAGGGTACTTAAGGAGCTAAAGGAGGAACTAGCAGAGCCATTAGCAGAATTGTTTAGTGAGTCTCTGAGCACAGGAGAGGTCCCAGAAGACTGGAGAAGGGCTCATGTGATCCCGCTCCACAAGAGTGGTAGCAGGGAGGAGGCGGGAACTACAGACCGGTCAGTCTTACCTCAGTAGTGGGCAAGATTATGGAGGCACTCTTAAGGAAAGGATAGTGCAACACCTGGAATCCATAGGGCACAGGATCCAAGACAGCATGGGTTTACAAAAGGAAGGTCCTGTCAAACTAATCTCATAGATTTCTTTGACTGGGTAACCAGAGTGGTGGACCAAGGGGGAGCAGTTGATGTTGCCTACCTTGACTTCAGCAAAGCTTTTGACACTGTTCCACATAGAAGATTGATAAATAAGCTAGGTAGGCTCGGGGTGGGTCAGAAGTTGGTCAACTGGGTAGCAAACTGGTTGACTGGCAGAAAACAGAGAGTGGTGGTAAATGGTATACAGTCAGAAGAGATGCAAGTCACAAGTGGGGTACCTCAGGGATCAGTCCTGGGGCCAGTCCTATTCAACATCTTCATTAGTGACCTCGCAGATGGACTAGAGGGTAAGGCTTGTCTGTTTGCAGATGACACCAAGATCTGCAACAGAGTAGATGATCCAGATGGGTGGGCAGAATGAGAAGAGATCTGGATAAACTAGCAGAATGGTCAGAAGAGTGGCAACTGGGTTTAATGCAAGAAGTGCAAAATCATGCACATAGGGAAGAGAAACCCTGAAGCCACTTATAGGCTGGGAGGAGTTGCTAGCAGTCACAAAGGAAGAAAGAGACTTGGCATCATCATCACTGATGACCTAAAATCATCCAAGCAGACCTCTAAAGCAGTAGGTAAGGCTAGGGGGGTGTTAGGGTGTATTAGTAGCAGTATCACAAGTCGTAAGAGGGGTAATAATCCCTCTGTACAAGACATTGGTTAGGCCCCATCTGGAGTACTGCGTGCAGTATTGGAGGCCACACCTTCACAAGGACATTAACCAAATTGAGGCAGTCCAAAGAAGGGCAACCAAAATGGTGCAGGGACTGCATCATAAGACATATGAGGACAGATTAACGGAGCTCAATATGTATACCCTTGAGCAAAGGAGGGAGAGAGGTGATATGATCGAGGCATTCAAACACCTTAAGGGCATAAACAAGGTGAAAGAGTCTAACATGTTTAAATATAAGAAAATAGCAGGACAAGAGGACACAGCATGAGATTAGAGGAGGCCGATTAAGGGGAATGTGAAATTCTTTTCACAGAAAGGGTGGTAGATGCATGGAATGGCTTACTACAAGAAGTGGTGGCTATGAATACAGTGCAGGGCTTCAAAAAGGCATGGGATAGGCATAAGGGAGCAATACAAATGACTATGAATAGATAGGTCACTGACAGAGCAAAGGCCAATGGCACATTTATAAGGTAGAAAAAGAAATGGGCAGACTGGATGGGCCTTGCGGTCCTTATCTGCCGTCAACTTCTATGTTTCTATGTAACCTGTAGCTCTCCCCAGGGTTCCCTCTACCCAGATAGATGCATTATTTTGCACTTCTTTAAACTGAATCTCAGTGGATACATCTCTGACCATCTTTCATGCTTCTCCAGGTCCCTCTTCATTTTCTGCACCCCTTCTGGAGTATTCACCCTGTTGCAGATCTTGGTGTTATCTGCAAGCAGGCTGACCTTTCCTCCCAGCTCCTCTACAATGTCACTAACGAAGACATTGAACAGGACTGGTCCTAGTACTGATCCTTATGGTACTCCACTGTTCACCCCCTCTTCCCAGATTGTATCCCATTTACCACCACCCTCTGTCTTCTGTCTGTTAACCAGTTCCTCACCCAGTTCACCACCTTGTCTCCCATGCCCAGACTACCCATCTTGTTAATCAGCCTTCTTTGTGGGACGGTGTTGAATGCACTGCTCAAAGAATGTAATGTTTTTGAATGTAAAGATTTAAAAGTTACCCCCAAAAAAAAAAAATAGATCTGGGAGATAACCAACCTAACTGGGAATACAGAAAACAGTGATGGGTGAGTAAAAGAAGGTCCAAAACAAAATAGATATTTTTATACAGTATAGATAGTGCTAACTTGTGATATAACCCCCAAAAATAATCAAAATGAGACACCAAAATCCCAGTTGCTATTGCTTGCCTTGTATCAAGGGAAAAGCATTTTTTAAACATATATAATAAGCCAAGTTTTTGGTTATCCGTTCTACAGATAATCTTTACCTGAGCCTGGGGAGTTAAGCAAGGGTCGAGATGGGTGCCTAAGATGAATTATTATAGATCTTGCCATGGTTTAAAAGGAAAGACCCTTTTCTGTGGTCTCTTTCTGAGGCACAAGTGGTACTAGCCAAAAACTCGTTAAGAGTAACAGCTTGTAAATTAGTGTCATGGAAATAAGAGTACTTCACACACAACCGAAGGAAGCCCTGTGATTGGGAGCGTCACGTGACACTCCTACAATCTATAATAAACTATGTTTTTGTCACCATATCCTTACTTATTTTCTATAGTAAGATCAATTATGCTTTGTACATAGATCATTTCAATCAAACATACAGGCAATTTTCCTCTCTGGTTATTCCTTAACGCTGTTAACACTAAGTTTTCTAGAAAAGGAAGCAGAATTTATGGCATGTCAGAGAAGGGACACTCTGTAGAAATGGAGGAAGTGTGCCCCATACTGCTGAGCCGTGTGATGTGCTGGGAAGTCTGCAGCTAGTTGGCATTGCACAATGAGCAGCGACAGAGGAACTCTCCCTTGGTACAGTGCTGGGTGATGGACTGGAGGATATGTCTGTGTGTGTGTGTGTGTGTGTGGTGCGGAGGGGGTACAGTGTTGGGTGATGGCTGCAGCTAGTTGGAATTGCACAATGAGCAGGGACAGAGGAACTCTCCCTTGGTACAGTGCTGGGTGATGGACTGGAGGATATGTCTGTGTGTGTGTGCGTACGGGCAGAGGGGGTACAACTAGTTGGGACTGTATAATGAGCAGGGACAGAGGAACTCTCCCTTGGTACAGTGCTGAGTGATGGACTGGAGGATATGTCTGTGTGTGTGCACGAGCAGAGGCGTTACAGTGCTGAGTGATGACTGCAGCTAGTTGGGATTGCACAATGAGCAGGGACAGAGGAACTCTCCCTTGGTACAGTGCTGGGTGATGGACTGGAGGATATGTCTGTGTGTGTGCCGCGCAGAGGGGATACAGTGCTGGGTGATGACTGCAGCTAGTTGGGATTGCACAATGAGCAGGGACAGAGCAACTCTCCCTTGGCACAGTGCTGGGTGATGGACTGGAGGATGTGTGTGTGTGTGTGCGAGCATGGAGGGGGTACAGTGCTGGGTGAAGGCTGCAGCTAGTTGGGATTGCACAATGAGCAGGGACAGAGGAACTCTCCCTTGGCACAGTGCTGGGTGATGGACTGGAGGATATGTCTGTGTGTGTGCATGTGCAGAGAGGGTACAGTGCTTGGTGATGACTGCAGCTAGTTGGGATTGCACAATGAGCAGTGACAGAGAAACTCTCCCTTGGTACAGTGCTGGGTGATCGACTGGAGGATATGTCTGTGTATGTGTGCGCATGGGCAGAGGGGGTACAACTAGTTGGGACTGCACAATGAGTAGGGACAGAGGAACTCTCCCTTGGCACAGTGCTGGGTGATGGACTGGAGGATATGTCTGTGTGTGTGTGCACGTGCAGAGGGGATACAGTGCTGGGTGAAGGCTGCAGCTAGTTGGAATTGCACAATGAGCAGGGACAGAGGAACTCTCCCTTGGCACAGTGCTGGGTGATGGACTAGAGAATATGTCTGTCTGTGTGTGTGTGTGTGTGTGTGTGTGTGTGTGTGTGTGTGAGCACAGAGGGGGTACAGTGCTAGGTGATGGCTGCAGCTAGTTGGGATTGCACAATGAGCAGGGACAGAGGAACTCTCCCTTGGCACAGTACTGGGTGATGGACTGGAGGATATGTCTGTGTGTGCACGCATGGAAGGGGTACAATGCTACCCTCTTGGACTTTGTTGATTCCCTTTAGGTACTTGAAAGTTTCTAACATATCCCCCCTCCTCTTTCCTGTCCTCAAGGGTATACATATTAAGCTCCTTTAGTCTCTCCTCGTATAGCTTCTCTTGCAGACCCTGCACCATTTTAGTTGCCCTCTTCTGGACTGCCTCCATCCTGTCTATGGCCTTGCAGAGATGGGCTCTCAAGAACTGCACACAGTACTCCAGATGCGGTCTCACCAACTGTCTGCACAGATGGAAACAACCTTCTGTTTTCTGCTGGTGATGCCTCTCTCTATACATCCCAGTATCCCCAGCCCTCCTTACTGCTTTCTCACATTGCTTGCTTACCTTTAGGTCATCTGATATGACTACCCCCAGGTCCCTTTCCATTTGTGTTGTTGTTAATACCTCCCCCCACCATTGTGTACTCTTCCCCTGGGTTTTTGTTTCCCAGGTGCATTACTTTGCACTGTTTTGCATTGAATCTAAGCTGCCATACATTTGACCATTCCTCCAACCTTGCCATGTCCCTTCTCATCCTTTCCAGACCCCCTTGTGTATCAACCCTGTTGCAGATCTTTGTGTCATCTGCAAAGCGGCATACTTTTCCTCGCAGTCCTTCTGCAATGTCACTTATAAAGACATTAAAAAGGACCAGACCCAGTACTGAACCCTGTGGTACCCCACTAGTAACCCCCCTTTCATCAGAGTGGACTCCATTTACTGTCTGTATCCTGCTGTCCACCCAATTTTCTGCCCAGGCTATCATCTTGGGACCCACTCCCAGGCTGGTTAATTTGTTTATTAATCTTTTGTGTGAGACTGTATCAAATGCCTTGCTAAAGTCTAGGTAGGCCATGTCCACAGCTCCTCCCTGGTCTACTACTTTGGTCACCCAGTCAAAGAAATCTATTAGATTCATCTGACACAGCCTTCCTGCTGTGAATCCATGTTGCCTTGGGTCCTGTGCCCCTCTGGCCTCAAGGTACTCAGCAGTTATTTCCTTCAGAAGTGATTCCATCATTTTCCCTACTACTGAGGTCAAACTGACAGGTCTGTAGTTTACTGTCTCTGCTTTGCTCCCACTTTTGTGAAGGGGAATCACATCTGCCCTCCTCCAGTCCTTAGGTACCACACCATCCTCTCATGATTTGTTAAAAAGGGTAGTCAGTGGTGTCACTACTTCTCCCCTTAGTTCTTTTAGAATTCTTGGGTGAATCCCGTCAGGTCCCATTGCTTTGTCCACCTTCAGTTTTATGAGTTCTTTCAGAACCCTTTCCTCTCTGAAAGGACTGGGATTGACCCCCTATCCAGAGTGCTTCTGTTAATTGGATTAGGCACCTCCCCTTTTGTGAATACTGATCAGAAGTATTCGTTCAGTATCCCTGCTTTTTCATGTCCACCCACCCTCCCCTTTATTCAGCCTCATGATCCCTCCCTTGGTCCTTCTAGTCTCCCTAATGTACCTATAAAAGGTTTTATCCCCCTTCTTAACCAAGTTGGCTATCTTTTCCTCAGTTTGGGCTTTTGCTATTCTGATGGCCTTCCCAATTTCCTTCTGCTTTAACTGGTACAGTTCTCTGTTCTGCTCCTTCTGTGTTTCCTTGCAGTTCCAGAATGCTATCTTTTCTCCTTAAACTTTACTGCCACCTCTTTTGAGAACTGTAGTGTTTTTTCTTTCATTTTGATTTGTATATTTGCTTCATACAAAGGCTTGTTGCCTCTGTGATGGCAGTTATGATGTTTCCTCATTGTACTTCCACCCCCTTCTTCTTGCCTGTTTACCAATGCTTTTCTGAGGCACTCTCCCATTTTGACAGAGTCAGCCCTCCTAAAGTCCAGTAACCACACATTTGTATGGCTTGACTGTGTGGCTGTGTTAATCATGAACCACACTGTTTGGTGGTCACTTGTTCCCAGATGGCTACCCACTTCTAGATCTGAAATCATCTCTCCATCCCCATTTGAGAGTACCAGGTCTAATAGTGCTCCCTCCCAAGTGGGTTCCAAAACTAGCTGTCTGAGGCATGCCCCCTGTAGGGCATCGAAAATGACCCTACTCTTGGATGTGGCTGCAGTAAAGGTGCTTCAGTTAACAGCTGGCATATTCAGGTCCCCCATCAACAATATCTCCCTTTTTATGCCATCCTAAGGATGCCTTCTATCATTACCATGTCCATTTCTTCCCCCGAGATGGGGATCTGTATACAACCCTTGTGCGGATTGTGTTGCCATTTCCAGTCTCCAGGGTACCCCACAGTGCCTCCTCTCCTCTCTGTTTACCTTTCAGTTCCATTGCCTTGATCCCTTTCCTTACATAGAGAGTTACTCCTCCTCTTCTACCATCCCTGTCCCTCCTGTATACTGTGTACCTTGGTATATTGACATCCCAGTCATGGTTCTCAGTGTACCATGTTTCTGTTGCTGCCACAATATCAAGGCATCCCTCCTCCATCAAGGCCACCAGTTCAGGGAGCCTGTTACCTAGACTACAGACATTGGTACTCATCACCCTCCATTTCATGATGGCCTTACCCCTTTTTGCCCCATCCTTGTCCTTACTGCCTTTGCCTTTTTCTCCATTTACCCCTGCCCTTCTCCCTATCAACTTCTCTAATTTGGTGTTTACCTCACTACTACCCTGAATTCTTTTTGGTGGGAGCAAGGATTTCCCTGCTCCTTTTCGGTGCCTGCTTGTTTACAACTTGTTGTTCAAACCACAAGGCTATACTTCCAGCCCAGATATCTTCCATCCCTGTACCCCCCCACACACACAAATTCTAAAGCTATATGTTCCAGTGCCTCACATCATGCAGTACAGGTGGAGAGACATCCTCTAGCCCCATGCAGTGTCTAACCCCCCCATAAATACACAATAAATGAGTAGTTTCCCATGCCTCACACTGTGTAGTACCAACAAGGAGGCATCCTCCAGGCCTGCATAGTGTCTAACCCCCCGACACACATACTGAAGGTGGTCCTTCTTTTGTAGTACTTCACTTTGTGCAGTTCCCATGGGACACATCTCTAGCCCTGCACAGTGTGTATTAAGCACACACACACACACACACATATATATATATAGGATATACAATGGTGAGCTATCAGATAAATGATTTATCTAGACAAGTGCTGTTTGACTTTGGGTAACCTCATGAGTGGTGTAAGCCACAATTGAGGTGTCCAAGGTCAAACAGCACAAGTGTAGATAAATCATTTATCTGACAGTTCACCATTGTATATTTCATTTATGCAATGGGGTTTTTCTATCATTGCAGGAACATTTGGTTTTGGCTGTTTATCTTTATTTTAAATTATAATTTCTGGGAGTTTTGGTTAACTTTTATGGAGTATATCTGCCTAGCATAGTATAGGTACATCAGGGAGCAAAGGAAGACCAAGGGAGGGCTAGTGAGACTTAATAAAGAGGAGGGAGAGTGGGCAGAGGGTGACTATGAAAAGGCAGAGATACTAAAATATTTTTGCTCAGTATTTACAAAGGAAGTGGGGGAGGTACCAAAAACAAACAGTAGAAACACTCTGGGTACAGAAGTTGATACCTGCCCATTTACAGAAGAAAGGGTTCTGAAAGAACTCTTAAAACTGAAGGTGGACAAAGCAATGGGGCCTGATGGGATTCATCCCAGAATTCTAAAACAACTAAGGGTAGAACTAGTGACACCACTGACTACCCTCTTTAACAAATCATGGGAGGATGGGGTGGTACCCGAGGACTGGAGGAGGGCAGATGTGATTCCCCCTTCACAAAAGTGGGAGCAAGGCAGAAGCAGGAAACTACAGACCTGTTAGTTAAACCTCAGTAGTAGGGAAAATGATGGAATCACTTCTGAAGGAAAGAATTGTTAAGTATCTAGAGGCCAGAGGGGCTCAGGACCCAAGGCAGCATGGATTCACAGCGGGAAGGTCATGCCAGACAAATCTGATAGATTTCTTTGACTGGGTGACCAAAGTAGTAGATCAGAGAGGGGCTGTGGACATGGCTTACCTAGACTTTAGCAAGGCATTTGACACAGTCCCACAGAAAAGATTAATATACAAGTTAGCCAGCCTGGAAGTGGGTCCCAAGATGACAGCCTGGTAAAGAATTGGCTGGAGAATAGGACACAGAGAGTATAGTAAATGGAGTCCACTCTGAAGAAAGGGGGTTACTAGTGGGGACCGTAGGGTTCAGTATTAGACGGTCCTCTTCAATGTCTTATAAGCGACATTGCAGAGGGACTGGAAGGAATGATGTCTCTTTGCAGATGACACAAGATCTGCAACAGAGCTGATGCACAAGGTGGGGTGGAAAGGATGAGAAGGGACTTGTCAAGGTTAGAGGAATGGTCAAATGTATAGCAGCTTAGATTCAATGCTAAGAAGTGCAGGTAATGCACCTGGGAAACAAAACCCAGGGAAGAGCACACAATGGGGGTGATATACTAACAACAACAAAAATGGAAAGGGACCGGGGTAGTCATATCAGATGACCTAAAGGTGGGCAAGCAATGTGAGAGGGCAGCAAGGGAGGTCTGGGGATACTGGGATGCATAGGGAGAGGCATCACCAGTAGAAAACAGGAAGTTATTATCCCTCTGTACAGACAGTTGGTGAGACCCCATCTGGAGTACTGCGTGCAGTTCTGGAGACCCAGTCTCTGCAAGGACATAGACAAGATAGAGGCTGTCCAGAGGAGGGCAACTAAAATGGTGCAGGGTCTGCATCGGAAGACATATGAAGAGAGACTTAAGGAGCTGAATATGTATAGCCTCGAGGAAAGGAGGGAGAGGGGGGACATGATAGAAACTTTCAAGTATCTCAAGGGAATCAACAAAGTCCAAGAGGGTAGCATCTTTCAAAAAAAGAGGTGTGCAAGAACAAGGGGGCACAATTTGAAGATAGAAGGGGGGCGGCCCAGAGGTAATTTAAGGAAGTATTTTTTCACAGAGAGGGTTGTGGATGCATGGAACGGCCTTCTGGTAGGAGGTTGTGGAGTGAAAAACAGTGGTGGAATTCAAGCATGCATGGGACAGTCATAAGGCAATTCTAGGGGTGGGGGTAGGAAGAAGTAGGCTGCTGGTTAACTAGGATCTGCAGCTCATCCATTAGGTAGGGAAATGGGTTGGGCCAAGCAGTCCTTATCTGCTGTCAAAATCTATGTTTCTATAGTGGTTACTATTAAATGAAACACCACTAATTTTGTTGAAAACTTCTTGCTGAACAAATGTCATGATCACAGTACTATACTACCTTTTTCATTTTAAAGTTATTCCCATTTGTTTGTCAAAACAGGGAAAAGAAAATTAAATTTTATGCTGTTTTTTGCTAATTATAAAAAAACTAAAAGGTATCTATAAATAAAACAGCACTCATTTTGTAGATATTTTTGTGCTGAACATTGTTCGTGCTCACAGTACCATGCTATCCCTTTTTGTTTTAAAGTTATTCCCATTTGAATATGGTTAGTACTGCTTCTGAGGCCGAACATTCTAAATGAATTCTAAAGAGATCTGTGACATAGTAACTGTGTGTATAAATGGTCACTGTATGTATAAATTTATTTATACATACAGTGACTCAGATACATGCATTTATCACACTGAATATATGTCCACCCCTATTGCATAAATATATATACATACACACACACACACACACACACACACACTAAAGGAGTACTTTCTAGTGCATCACACTGCGTAGTATCAGCTGGGAGACATCTTGCAGGCAGCAGTGATATAGTCTCTGTGTACAGTGTAGTGTCTAACTCCCCCACACACACGCACACACAAAAGAAGGACTTTCCAGTGTGTCACAATGTGTAGTAACAGCAGGGAGATGGCAGCAGTGATATCTTCTTTATATACAGTGCAGTGCAGTGTCTAAACCCCCCCCACACACACACACGCTAAAGGAGGACTTTCCAGTGCTTCACAGTGTTTATTACTACTTAGTTTAGTACTGTAAATAAATAAAAAGAGAACTAAGAGAGCTTCAGTAGCAGATAAGTAGTGGAATTGCAGTATAATGTGGGGAGTGGTGCAATGCAGTGGCTGTGGGGCAGCCATATTCAGGCAGACCTTCTGGACACTGAGGTGCTGCCCTATCTGCATGCATCTCTCGGGACTGCGGGATGAGGTAGCCAGACTCAGAGCGGAAGTAAACTGGGTCAGGAGTACCATCACCCCTGTCCAGGAACCACCCAGTCCAATGCAGCTGCCTCAAAGGATGCCGAGAACGAGGAGCACTTGGATGACAGTGGGCTCAGGGAGGGTTAGAGCAGTCAGGCAGAGGCACATCCCAGATCCTATTCCTCCAAGAACTCATATGCCACACTGGCAAATGAGGACAACCAAATAGAGGTACCAGGAAGTGGAAGGAAAGGATGTGGAGGTTAGGCAAGGAGGTGACCTCAGTGGGAAAGCAGTGGACCCCAGAGGAGGAGGAAGGAATCCTGGTGGGGACTCATCATAAGAGGGATCCAGCTAGGAACACAGGAGGGGAGGACAGGGAGGTGAGGTGCTCACCAGGTGCCACGGCATGGAGGGATGGAAGGAAGATACTGGGGATCACTGGGAAGGCAAGACAGGAGGGTGAGCTGGATGTCATTATCCACCTAGGTACTAATGACTTGGCAAATGGGGAGCCAAAGGAAGTTCAGGAAGGTTTAGGAACTGGGGAGGGTCTCAAGCAAGTAGCTACTTCTGTCACTTTCTCAGAAGTACTACCTGTGAGAGGCAAGGGAGAGCATAGGAGTGCATGCACCAGGAACTTTAACTCATGGTTGAAGAACTGGTGCTGTGAGGAAGGGTTTGGATTCATTGGTGACTGGGGACCCATCTGGAGGGATGGAGGTTTGTTCAAGCCTGACGGCCTGCATCCATCCTGGAGGGGAATCCAAGCACTCAATGATAAGTTTAAATGCTACATTGACAAGCATTTAAACTAGCAAAGGGGGGTGGCAGGCCAGCAAGGATGATACCTACTGCTCACCCCCACAGCTAGTAATGGAACCAGTGAACCAGAGGAGTGGCTATCTCTGCAAAGCAGTGTGCAAAGATGGAGATTAGTGTCCAAAAGGTGGATAAGCAGAAAAGGGCAAAATTCAGCAGAAGGGCAGACAGCAAGGAGAACCAGGGATAAATGACAACCAAGGAAGGGGCTGGAGTAGAACAGTGAAGCAGTCTAGGGAGGTCAAATCATGGAAGCCATGTGCAAATGCCAGGAGCCTTAGCAACAAGATGGAAGATCTGAGGCTGTCATGGTACAGTCAGACCTGGACATTGTGGCCATCACTGAAACCTGGTGTAATGATAACCATGACTGGGAGATGGCCATACCTGGCTACAACATATTCAGAAGAGACAGAGCAGGCAGGAAGGGAGGAGGTGGTACTGTATGTGAAAAATGACATAAGGCCACACAGATCCAGGAGGAACAAAATGGGGAGAGATACTGTGGTTAAGCTGGAAAGGAAAATGGGCCAGCCATCCGCACAGGTGTGGTCTATAGACCACCAGCCCAGGAGGAAGAAACAGATAGGGAGTTGATGCTAACCATCCAAAGGATGGCAGACAAGGTGAGGTAGTACTGGTTGAGACTTCAATATACCAGACGTGGACTGGAGCATCCCAGCAGCAGCATCAACTAGGAGCAGATTTATCCTGGACTCCTTCAGGTGCCTTCCTCAACAACTGGTCATGGAACCAACTCGGCAGAAGGCAATACTGGACCTTGTGCTCACAAACAGGTACAGTGTGATGGGGGTAACAGTGGGGAGCACCTGGAACAGTGACCACCAGTCATTGTGGTTTGAAATCACAGAAAGAGCAGAACCAAACCACACAAAACACGTATCCTGGATTTTAGGGGGCAGACTTTGGGAAAATGGGAGATGATTGAAAGAGGCATTAAGGGAATGGGACAGGAATCAGGGATTGAGGAACAGTGGACAGTATTTAAAATGGGGATTATAAGAACAACAGAATTATGCATTAAGCAGGTTAGCAAGAGTTGCTCAAACCAGAAAATGGACACTTAAGAATAGTGTCAACAGCTGCATCAAGTTTTCTAATATGGAAAAGACAATTACAAAATAAGGGTGCACTAATCTTTAACTGCAATGTGATTATTCTCTGAATTTACTAAAATGTCTAGTAAAAATGGAACAGTACTAGCTGAAAGTGAGTCTAGTTTGGGGATATCGGTTTAGAAATACTTTTTGTAAAATGCAGTAATTTGTCTCCACCTTCCTGAACTTGACTGGATTTGTGCTGTAATAGCTGGAGGGAGAAACCTTTGGGCAAGAATTGTGAAACTCTCTCGATCTGCCTTTTAAACCTTGTTACCATTGATCAATGAAGATGGAATGGTCCGAGCTAGACCTTCAGCAGGATGGAGGGGGCCCTGAACAAATTCTCTGCACTCCTTTGCAATTGGAGTGGGATGGGAGCTAATTGCCTTACATTTAAGGACCAATTGGCTACCTGTTCTGTAAGTGTAATTTACACAACGTGCTTGCCAAAACTTAATGGAGGGTATAAGGGATCAGTATGGTCAGCTGCACAAAAGGGGGTATTTTTGTATTGCATCTTCTGTTTTTTTAGAATTAAAAACCTGAAACTACGAGTTATCTAGGAGAACTCAACTTATAGCCATTCTCTCTTCTCTTCTCCCCAAAACTATACACTTTTCGTTTCCATGTATTTGATCCTTTTTTTTTTTTTTTTGTGCTGTATAGTCTACATTCTCCTTGATGCCCCGTGACGAATGTACCATAGTGACTTAGTGTGCTGTATTTGAGGCTGTAGGACAAGGTCAGACTTGGGTTTAAATTATGGTGGTTTTCCTAATTATACTCCAGCTGTATTTTAACTGAAGCTGACAAACATCTGCTCGGTGAATAAAATATAGTATTCCAAATTATAATCTGGGGGTAGGGAGGTCTTTGGTTCTCTAAGGGTCAGTATTGAATTCCATGCCAGTAGGCTTACAGGGGATTAACTCTACCATTAGACTGAACTATCAAACAGTAAGGCAATTGTACCCATCAGTTGAGATGGGAGAAAAGAAGCATTTTTATGCAGTGATCTGATTTGCAACTGCAAAGGGATGTTACTAGAAATAAGTCGTCCCTATTGTTCCATCTTACTGGCATTTTATTAAATGTAGTGGATGTTTACACTTGGCTGGTAAGTGCCATTTTAGAACTGTATGATGTAGCTTAAGCACCCTTTGGGCTACTGAGTTCGAGTGAAACAGGAATGTGGTGCATCATAAATTAACATGGTAGAGTAGATTGATCTAAGCTAAAACAGCCTGTACATATCAAACGCAGCTTCTACAGATAACACAGGCTTGCAGAGTCCAGGCTTTTTTTTTTTAATTGCTTTGGCTGGGGGGGTGTCTTTGGTTCCCTCTTCCTCTTCAGCCAGCCTGCATGGCTGCCAGAACTCGGACCTCCCAGGCCGCATCAGTGGGTACATACCCCAGTACTGCAGAGAACAGGAGGGCATGCCCCTAAGGGAGTTAACTTGGGTGTCTGGTGGCGTCATTGGGACAGCTGTTATGGTGCTGCATTTGTTTGTGGTTTTGTCCCTTGCAGGGAGGGGTGGGCAATAATGCCAATGGAGGGAGCACACATGTGCTCTATCCCTCATCTTTCAGTGTTGGTGCAGTGCCTCCCAGCCTCCACTGGTGTGAAGTCTAGCACTAACCACTGATTGGAGGCCAAGAGAGAGAGCAGTCCTATGGACTATCATGCTTGCCAACCCACAGTGACCCATGTTCGTTCCCAACATGTTACTAATGTAGGGTGAGGTAATGTCCATCACCCCAGCCCTCTGTTCCACCAGGCTGGCAGGCTGTAAATAGTGAATGGTTCAAGCTGATTGTAAGGAAGTGACTCTGAACTACAAGAACTTTCCCTCTATCCTTGGGGAGAGTAACAGAAGCTTAAGGTCATTCTGCTATGCCTTTCTCTCCCTGAACTGACAAGTCCACTTTGTTGAAAATGCCTCCCATTTCTATTGGGAGGCAGTATAGTACAGTTGTGTAAGGTTCTGAGCTGTAAGTCTGAGACCTGGGTTTAAATCCCACAGCTCCTACTTGCAATCTGTGACCCTGAGCAGATCACTCTACCTCCCTGTTCTCCCAGGTTGCAACTGTAAACATACTTTAGCTTAGTGTGCCACTCCTGGCTGTGCAAGAACAAGATTTTGTGCACTATGTCTTTGGGATACCTGTTGGAATGGGGATATTCTGTAACTGCTTATCACTTGGGTGTGTAACAAATGTTAACATGTCCAGGCTTTTCATGTTGCCCCATTACTATAGTAGGAGTCTCTATTCTGTGTGATCCCTTTAAAATTAGCCAGCCTGTGCATTGCACAGAGCTTTGGCTCAACCCTCTTAAGCTCACTGTCTTGTCTTCAGTGGCTTATAGAAACATGGACTTTGACAGACTGGGTGGGCCAAGCAGTCCTCATGTGCCATCAGTTTCCCTACTGGGTGGGCCAAGTGGTCCTGCACATGCCGGGTAATTGTGTCCTGATGGGGCCAATTTGTACAGAATACAAAAACCTGCAACATGGCATTCCTGGCTCTGCTCCCTGCCATCCTGGGTAATGCACATGGTTGTGTCAGATGGCTTACTTTGGCCCCTCTGTATTCTGGCACTGACTTATGATCCTGGCTTGTCTTGGGATCTGTGCTGGTTGTTTCCAGTGGTGGCTTAACTGAGTGGATGTAGTTGATTTTAAAACATTTGTGGATTTACCTTCAGTTCTGAGGACTAATGTGTGGACAGAACTGGATGTGGAAGCTGACATGCACTTCTAGTCCCTTCACATCTGTCGTGACCTATGTTTGAACTGTCGGTGCTAATGAGACAAAGGGAATAGTGGTAGCTAGATATGTCTCTCTCAATCTTCTTCTGAGCACCTCTAACACTTACTGACAATTTTTTTTTTTTTTTTTATTTCAGGATTTCAGAGCTGAACCAGTGGATCCAAGGAGCCTGTACACCTAACCTTAGTGAAGCCGTTCCTTTTTTGGGAACGGAACAGGCACAACTTCAGATGTGCTTTCCCCACAAAGCTGTCTTATGGTTCCTATGTAACTGAAGGAACTCTAACTAGAGTTGACAAAGTAAAACTCTGGGTCTATTGGCACTTTGGGATTGTGCCAGTGTGTTCTGTGAAGCTACTCTGCACATGAACATGTTCTCCAGCTTGGGGGACTTTGTCTTGTGCATTGCTTCATGTCTTTCTCCCTCAAGTTCAAACACCTCTATTTACGGAATTTTTTTTTTACTAAACGAGCAGAAGTAGTAGTTCAGGATCTCTCCTTTTTCATTGTCACCCTCTGCCCTCTGGTTTTCCATTTCCATGTGTCTCTCTCTCTCTCTGCTAATGTACCTATAAAAGGTTTCATCACCTTTAACTGAGTTGCCTATCTTTTCCTCAGTTTAGACCTTTGCTATTCTGACTGTTCCCCACTTCCTTCTGTTTAACTGGTACAGTCCTCTGTCCTGCTTCCATTTCCTTATTTCTGAATGCTACATTTTCTTCAACTGTCTCTGCTACCATGAGAACCAGTGAGTTTTTCACTGCACACACATGGTGGTTGCTTCTAGTTTTGAGGTTCCCTATTGTTCCTCCATCTCTCCTTGTCTGTCTGTCTGTCTGGGGGAAGAAATGAGAGCGTCTCAAAGTAATAGCAAAGTCAGCCCTCCTAACTTAAGACACTTTTTGCTTTTGTATGGCTTGACTGTTTGTGAATCTTATTTTGGTGACTGCTTGTTTCCAGATGGCTACCCACTTCTAAATCCCTAAATATGACATTCTCTGTCCTTGTTTGAAAGTACAAGGTTTACAATTGCTTCCTTTGTTCTAACAGTAGCTGTCTGAGGCATGTCCCATGTAGGGCATTGAGAATGAGCCCGTTCTTGGATGCGGTTGCAGCAAAGGTGCTGCAGTTAACATCTAGTGCATTTGGGTCTGCCATCAACTTTCTTCTGCCATTCTAAGGATGCCTTCTAGGGTTTACTTGTTCATTGCTGACTTTTGAGATGGGGGTCTGTATACAATCCCTGTACAGATTTGTGGTACCATTCCCTGTCTCCAGGGTGAACCTCAGTGAATTCTGTCTTTAGTTCTGTTGCTTTGATTCTTTCCTTCATGTACAGGTACTTCTCTTCCTTTTCTGCCCTCCCACAGATTGTGTGCCCTGGTATGTTAACATCCCAGTCATGGTTCAGTGTTCCATGTTTGTGATGGTCATCAGAGCTAGGTGTCCCTCTTATCAATGCCACTGGTCCATGGAACTTGTTGCCCAGACTTCAGGCATTGGTACTTTTTTTTTTTAAAAAGGTCTAGCCCCATCCTGGTCCTTACTGCTTTTCTTTGACCCTGTCCTCCTTACTGATGTCTCTACCTTGGTGTTTACACCTCACTAACTGCTCTGGGGAGGGAGGCTGGGATGTCCCTGCTCTTTCCAGTGCCTTCCCTTGGCTAGTTTAAACACTTGCCAATGAAGCATTAAACTTCCCCTCCTGGACAGATGCAGACCAGTATGGGCTGTGGACCCCAGTCTCCAATGAAACAAATCCCTGAGCTCTGCACTGGTTTTTAAACCATTCATTGAATGTTATGGTGCAGAGTACCCTTGCCAGACAGGCAACACCTCTGAGAAGGCTACTGTACATGCTACTTGTCAAGCCCTCCATGAACTTGTCTTGCAATGCTCTCATCCTATTCCCAGCCACGTAATTTGTTCCTAGATGAACAGTGATCTCCAGCTCCCTCTTGTGATTCTGAGAACTTGCTCCTGTACCTCAAACTGTGGTTGCAGGCACATTACCCCTAATTAAATTCCACACAAGCTTTCTTATCCTGTGGTGCTATTTTGTGGAGATTCCTAGCATTCCCTTGCTATGTAATGCCTTCATAGTAGAACCACACTCTGCCAGAATGAGACAGATTTTGGAGGCACAATTGGATGTCTCTGTTCCACCACCCTCCAGTCCATCTTGGTCCAACTGCTCTTTTGGCAACCTCTGAGGCAGTGGTTCTGGTGGTCCCAGGAATGCTGGCTTGGGATGGGCAACAGTCACCCTCGGATAGGTGGTGTTTGCAAAGGGCATTGTGCCTCTTGCATGTCTTGTGGCTCCTCATGTTGCTTTGTATGCTTACACTCCCCCTAATTGTGTTTTCCATCTACTTTTCTGCTGGCTTTGTGCCCTTACAGCTCTTGTCCTTTCTGTTATGGTACAGGAATGTCCTGTATTAGTCTGTAGTCTCCTGTTTCCAGTCTGAGAGTTAGACCTCTAGCGGGGGGGAGGCTGTTTTCCTTCAGACAACTAAACTTGTGTCTCTGATCTTTCCTACTGACACAGTTCATGTGGCCAGTTCTACTTTGATACTCAATTTGACTAAGTGTATGAGGGAAGATGGGTAATGGGGAATGTTCTAGCTCTTTAATTGGATGCTTCTTGTTGTGAAAGTAAGATTGCAGTTTGTCAAAAGCTAGCAGCAGGGAACAGTAATTGGCTTTCTGCTGTCTAAGCAGCACCCAGTTAACTGCTCTCCTGACTTTGCAAGTTGAGTTTGTCATCTTCCTGCAACACAAACACTTAATTGTTATTTAATGCTTTTCAACCCATTCATTTTATTCTCTCTAATATATTGTCACTCGATCCCAACAGGCTCTGACTCCTGTCTAGTTGGAAGTGTTCTATTACCTGGAAACAAATCTGGCCTGTGACGTTACTAGTGGAATAGTTTATGTACTTTACTGGCTTCGTGGAGTCGTGTACTTGATCTGTCCAGTAACCTCACTCTGTGGTTCTCTCTGTCTTGATCACATGCTGGAACAGTACACTTATTGTAAGTGCTCATTGACTGTTCAATAACTCTCGTGTCCTTGCCTGACTAAGCTATTGAGAAATGGTACCTTTGGTATCTATCAATGCCTCCTTGTTTCTATCTTTTGCTTTTTCCATCCGTGTTCAACCTAGTGCTCTTGTTACTGGGTTCACTGCCCTGAGATAAAGTCCCCTCTTTTGTCATGTATCTGATTCTGCTTTTCTTTCCTTGTGAATTCTTGCTACAGTATTGGACAAGTATTACAAATCTTTCTTGACATTTATCTACTATCACCTTCCCCACACACAGTTTAGCCTCAAATATTTTTGAACTGCAATGCCTCTTGTCTTCCTTTTGCTTGTTTCCACTAGCCTCTTGAACTGTCATGAGTGCTTCACCTGCAAGTTGAGTGTCTTGCACTTTGAGTGCTTCTGTGATATGTCCTATAATGGCTTCTGTTCTAACACTGCAAGAAATGCTGCTTTGTCTACCTGCAGCAGGAGCTGTGCCAATTTCCAGTGCTTGCTTGGTGGCTCTACTCCATTCTTTGGTGTTTCTTGCGTAACGGGATTCTTTAAATGGAAGTATTGCAGTTGAATCTGAGTGTTTTCAGAGTCTTCTCTTGTCTTTGTACACATCCCATGTAGTGTACATCATTCAGTCTTTAGGTTTATTTTGGGGAAATGTCCATTGCTAACTTTCGTTTGAGTGGTGGGTCATTGGTGTCCTTATACAATTCCTTAACGTTGTCTAATTTTATGGAAACATAATTTGGCAGATGAGGACCACTTGGCCCCACCTACTTTGCCCATTTCCCCTACCTAATGAGCTGCATATCCTAGTTGATCAACAGCCCACTTCCTCCTTAACCTCCATTTCCTCTAGAACATCCTTCCTGAGGTTGTCCATGCATCCCAACACACTCAACAACTACTGCCTCACATTATCTGAGTCGTCCCCTTGTTGCCTAACTTTCTGGAAACTGCTACCTTCTTGGACTTAGAAACTTTCAAATACCTCAAGGGAATCGTGTCCCTTTTCCTTGAGGCTATACATGTTAAGCTCATTTAGTCTTGCATCTTCTGGAGCAGCCCCTGCACTACTTTGGTAGCACTCCTCTTTACATTCTCCACACTGTCTTTGTGGAGATGGGGTCTCTGGAATTGTACGCAGTACACCAGATTGCAATGTCACTGGGAAGGAATAGTAAATGAGTAGCTTGACTATTGGTGTGACTGCCCTTGCTGGCAGTATATTGTTGTGGTATAGGGCAGTGAGCTGCAAATGTGGAGTCCTGTATTTGAATCTCACAGCCCCCACTTCCAGCCTGTGACACTGAGCAGAGTTACATGCCTACCTTGTGCTCCTAGGCTGTACCCATGTGTAATGGGCTATGTAGAATCATCTTGGCCCAGGTTCCATAGAGGTCCTTTTCCCACCCCAGCTCCTATGCAGTGGCTTCAGTGGTATGTTGTTGTACTTGCTAAGCTTCATGGCATAGTGTTTGCTCTTGCTACAACAGCAGCTTTCTCAGCACTGTCTGAGCCAAGACTCGTGAAGCATGTCAGTCATCAAAACACTGAAGAAATTGCAGTGGACTGGCACTGCATTATTTTCCACACTGTCCCTGGTGCGGATATTATCGGTTTGATTTGTCTTGTATGTCTTGATTGATTAGATTCATGGCCTCCGGGCCTAAAAGAGGACGTTTGGTCCTCACCTCAGCCTCAACCCCGCCATTCCTGGAAGGGGTCCCTTTTTTTGGTCCCCGGAAGGGAATGGCGGTGGTTGACGCTGAGGTCGAAGAATGAGGGTGTTGCGGAGTGGATCTCATATCTTGGAGATAGTTTTTTCAGCACCATACTGGAAAGGAGGGGGCTGCCATGCAAATCCCCTTTCAGCACCATACTGGAAAGGAGGAGGGGGCTGCCATGCAAATCCCCTTTCGGCACCATACTGGAAAGGAGGAGGGGGCTGCCATGCAAATCCCCTTTCCAGCACCATACTGGAAAGGAGGAGGGGGCTGCCATGCAAATCCCTTTCAGCACCATACTGGAAGGAGGAGGGGCTGCCATGCAAAATCCTTTCGGCACCATACTGGAAAGGAGGAGGGCTGCCATGCAAATCCCTTTCGGCACCATACTGGAAAGGAGGAGGGCTGCCTTGCAAATCCCTTTCAGCACCATACTGGAAAGGAGGAGGGGCTGCCTTGCAAATCCCTTTCGGCACCATACTGGAAAGGAGGAGGGGCTGCCTTGCAAATCCTTTCGCACCATACTGGAAAGGAGGAGGGGCTGCTTGCAAATCCTTTCGGCACCATACTGGAAAGGAGGAGGGGCTGCCTTGCAAATCCCTTCGGCACCATACTGGAAAGGAGGAGGGGCTGCCTTGCAAATCCCCTTTCAGCACCATACTGGAAAGGAGGAGGGGGCTGCCTTGCAAATCCCCTTTCAGCACCATACTGGAAAGGAGGAGGGGGCTGCCTTGCAAATCCCCTTTCAGCACCATACTGGAAAGGAGGAGGGGGCTGCCTTGCAAATCCCCTTTCAGCACCATACTGGAAAGGAGGAGGGGGGTGCCTTGCAAACCCCTTTTCCAGCACCATTCTGGAAATGAGGGAATTTCCATGAACCACCCTAGTGGTTGCATAATTGAATGTGAAATGTGTAGTTCATTGGCGTATACATCTGTGTCTTTCTTTCAGGTTTGAGTCCTATGGATGAATCTGCTCAAGGAGTTGTGCAGGTTGGTGTTGGTGTGATATTGACTTCAGTCTTTACCAGCCATATAAAATTTATGTGATAGCACAACTGCCTGAGTTTTAACTTCTGTAAATTACTGAAGTGTTAACTATGAGTGGGATCCCTTGTGACTTCAGTATCTACTTGACTGCATGTTATGACATCCCGTACTGAAGTCTTGGTTATTATGCTTGTATTTGCAGAGGCATTCTTAACAGATTTTCTTTTTCTATGCAGCAATGAAATCAGTTGGATAAAGGAAGTCTTGAGAGAGACGGACAATGGAAGTCACCAGAACAGAATTCTAAAGAGCTATTTAATGTTGTTGGATGTTCACATGTACACTGTCTTTAATAAATCTTCAATATACACTGCAGTTGAAGTGTTGTCACATTCTTTCTCATTCAGCCTTGGTACTCCATACCTGACTAGACTGGTATGAGCCCACAGTGCTCCTGTCTATGATGGGGCAAGACGAGTACAGATGGGGTGATGGTGGAAGGGGTGCTGGAGGGCTTTGTCTCTGAGGGTAGACTAGGCACATTGCAGGTTGTTGAGGGAGCCGCACATGGTACTGCTCCACAAAACTGGACAACTACAGATGGACGAGCCTCCCTTATAGATACCACTGGTTTAGCTCAACTTGCACAGTCATAAAAGGAATATATTGAGGATGGTATTTGCAAAGTATGGAGACTGAGGGGGAGAAAGAGCAATGTTACAGGGCTGTAGATGAAGGATATGTAGGAGCTGAAAAGATTTGAGTGTTGGAGCAAGAAGGACTTGCCTGCTAGCCTACAGTAATATAAAACTGTAACCTGTTTGACAGAGGGATGGCAGAAACATAATCTGGATATGTAGGGCTGTGTAGATGAGGGTCATGTGTGATGCCCAAGTACTGATGGGGGATTCCTGTCATCTTAGGTGGAGAACAGCACCATCTGCATAGACTAGAATATTCAGAATGAGACTGAAGCAGTATGGCATCCTCTGAGGAACCACGTTTTGGAGTGAGAATTTACTTGTTTGCACAACTTCCACAGATTCTGTCTTCAGGTAAGATGTGGTAGTGACTTGTGCCATACATATCTGAAGTAATGGACTCTATCAGATAGCAGGCTAACATACACCACTAGCCTGCTACCAGATAGAATCCTAACCACTGGTGACCAAGCTAGCCTGCTTCAAGAAGGCTCCTACACATTACTGCTCTGGCTACAAGATGGGGACATACCTAGCCTACTTTGACAAGTCAACTAGTGTCTAGGACTGTAGCCATAATTAGGCTAGTGCCTTGGCTACCCAATAGGGGGCCTACCCTATAGGGACTTAGCTAGGCTACTGGCGAGGTGCCTGATAGGATCATACCCAGTAGGGATGCCATTGGGCTACTTGCACACTGCCCAAAAGGATTGAATCATCTAGGGACACTGCTAGGCTACTAGCAAACTGCCTGATGGGTCCTCCCCTCCAGGGACTTAGCTTGGTTACTGGCAAGGTGCCCAATGGGATCCTACGCACTAGGGACTCAGCTAAGCTACTAGCACACTGCCCGATAGGATCCTATCCTCTAGGAATAGAACCAGGCTACTAGCGCACAACCCAATACGGTCTTGCCCTCTAGGGATGCTGCTGTGCTACTAGCACACACTGCCGAGGTGCCCGACAGGGTCATACCCTCTAGGGACTTGGCAAAGCTAGTAGCACACTGCCAGATAGGATCCTACACTGCAGGGCAGCTACTGGCAAGGTGCCTGATAGGGACCTGCCTTCTAAGGATGCAGTTGGGCTACTTGCAACCTGCCTGATAGGATCGTACCCCATAGGGATGCTATCTGGTGAGGTGCCCAATGGGGTCCTATCCTCTAGGGACTTAGTGACACTGCTAGCTCACTTTTGCAAGCTGCACACAGCACGATGGGATTTATATTGAGTAGGGATGCTGCTAGGCTACTTGCAGTAATAATAGGATTATACCATGTAGGGACATGGTGATGCTGCTGGCATACTGACTGAAAGTATTGTACAGTATAGTGAGATTGATAATGAGGTGATAGACTAATATATATAGGGAGAAAAGTGATAGAGGGAGTGTGATAGGGAGGAGGTGGGTGACAAATGGGGGAGCGAAAGAGATGAGGGAGGGGGAGCGTGATAGATTTAGAGAGAGTGAGATAGAGGTGACAGGGATAATGTAGAGGGAGCGAGAGAGTGACAGAGGGAGGTAGAGAGTGATAGATGTGGGAGAGAGGGAGAGATAGAGAGAGTAACAGAGGGAGTGAGAGATATAGAGGGAACGGGAGAGTGAAAGATAAGAGGGGGAAACGAGAGAGGATAGGGGGGACCGAGAGAGTGGAGGATATAGGGGGGAATGAGAGAGTGATAGTAGTAAGGAGGAACGGAGAGATAAGAAGGGGAGAGGAAATAGAGCGGAGAGTGAGAGAGATACAAGGGAACGAGAGAGAGAGAGAAATGAGAGGATAGATAAGGGGGGACAGAGAGAGTGATGGATGAGGGGACCGAGAGAGTGATAGATACAGAATGAAAGTATAGATGTAGAGGGAACGAGAGAGAGTGATGGAGATACAGGGGAATTAGAGTGATAGATGTAGGGGGGGTCTAGAGAGCGAGTAGATAAGGGGGACGAGAGAGTGAGTAGATAAGCAGAGGGAGTAAGGAGAGTGACAGATACAGAGGGAGTAAGGGAGAGTGACAGATACAGAGGGAGCAAGAGAGAGTGATAGATACAGGGGGGACGCAAGAGAGAGAGAGACACAGGGGGACCGAGAGAGAGTGAGAGTGATAGATACAGGGGGACGAGAGAGAGTGGAGATACAGAGGAAACGAGAGAGAGAGTGATGTAGGGGGAATTCGAGAGAGAGAGATAGATACAGGGGAACAGAGAGAGTGATAGACACAGGGGGACGGAGAGAGAGTGATAGACACAGAAGGAACTAGAGAGAGAGTGGATAGATAGAGGGGACTGGAGAATGTGATAGATAGCAGGGGAACGAGAGAGAGTGAGAGTGGATAGATGCAGAGGGAACTAGAGAGAGAGTGATGGTATACAGGGGGACGTAGAGTGATAGATACAGAGGGAACGAGGGAGAGAGTGATAGATTCAGAAGGAACGCAGAGAGATAGATACAGGGGGACGAGAGAGAGATAGATACAGGGGGGGATTTAGAGAGAGTGATAGAGGAAGCAGGGGGGACGTAGAGAGAGAGAGGAGTGGATAGATACAGGGGACCTAGAGAGAGAGTGTGATAGATACAGAAGGAACGAGAGAGATAGATACAGGGGGACGAGAGAGAGTGATAGATCTGGGGGGACGTAGAGAGTGATATAGGGGAATGGAAAGAGAGATAGGGGACCTAGAGAGAGAGTGATAGATACAGGGGGGACGAGAGAGTGATAGATACAGAGGGAACGGGAGAGAGTGATAGATACAGAGGGAGCAAGGGAGAGTGACAGATACAGAGGGAGCAAGAGAGAGAGTGATAGATACAGGGGGAATGAGAGAGAGTGATAGATACAGAGGGAACACGAGAGAGTGATATATACATAGGGAATGAGAGAGTGTGATAGATGTAGGTGGACCGGGAGAGAGTGACAGATACCGGGGGAAAGAAAGAGAGTGAGAGTGATAGATACAGGGGGGACGAGAGAGAGAGAGAGATGGCAGGGGGGGGACGAGAGAGAGTGAAAGATACAGGGGAAATCGAGAGAGGATAGATGTAGGGGAACGAGAGAGAGAGGGAGAGATACAGGGGACTTATAGAGTTTATAGTTACAGTGGGGAACGAGAGAGAGTGAGTAGATAATAGGGGAACGAGACTGATAGATACGGGGGAGCAAGAGTGATAGATGGATGTAGAGGGAACGGAGAGAGTGATAGATCTAGGGAGGACCGGAGAGAGTGATACATAGGGGGGAACGAGGATAGATACAGGGGGACGAGAGAGAGTGAAGATAGAAGTAGAGGAACGAGAGAGAGGATTGGATAGTAGGGGACTAGAGAGTGTGACAGATACAGGGAAATGAGAGAGAGTGAGAGCAGAGGGAAAGAGAGAGTGATAGATTTAGGGAACAGAGAGAGTGATAGAATGGGGAAATGAGGGAACCAGAGAGAGAGAGTGATAGATAAGCAGGGGAGCAAGAGTGATAGATGGATGTAGAGGGAACGGGAGAGTGAGAGATACAGGGGAACGAGAGAGAGTGATAGACAGAAGGGGGACGCAGAGAGTGAGAGAGAGAGCGATACGAGAGTGTTCTAGAGAGAGTGATAGATACAGGGGAACGAGAATGATAGATGCAGAGGAACGAGAGAGAGACAGACAGAGAGAGAGGATAGATGTAGAGGGACTAGAGAGAGTGATAGATACAGGGGAACAGAGAGAGAGTGGATAGATACAGGGGAAACGAGAGTGATAGATAAGCAGGGGGGAGCAAGAGGATAGATGGACGTAGAGGGAACGTGGAGAGAGTGGATAGATAAGAGGGGAACTTAGAGAGAGTGATAGGATACAAGGGACGAGAGAGTGAGAGAGAGAGTGATAGATGTAGAGGGAACGAGAGCTAGTGATAGATACAGGGGGAACTAGAATGATAGGATGTAGAGGGAGAGAGATAGATACAGAGAGAGAGTAGGATGTAGGGAACGAGAGAGTGTGATGACAGAGGGAGCAAGTGGAGAGTGGGACAGATACAGAGGAGCAAGAGAGATAGGATGGATGGATGTAGAGGGAATGAGAGAGTGATAGATCCAGGAGGACCGGACAGGGGAACGAGGATAGATACAGGGGGACGTAGAGAGGATGATACAGGGAAAATGAGAGAGAGTGAGATACAGAGGGAAAGAGAGAGTGATAGATGTAGGGGAACGAGAGAGTGATAGATACAGTGGGAAATGGGAGGGAACGAGAGAGAGAGTGATTGATGACAGGGGGGACGTAGAGAGAGCTTATGGCTATGGGGAATGAGAGTGATAGAGTAGGGGGAGAGAGCAGGAGCAGAGGGACGAGAGAGAGAGCACAGGGGAGAGAGAGAGTGACAGATATTCAGAGGGGACGCAGAGAGAGACAGGGGGAATGAGAGAGAGTGATTGACAGGGGGTGATGAGAGTGCAGTGATAGATACAGAGGGTGAATGAGAGAGAGAGACACAGAGGAGCAAGAGAGATGGATAGATACAGGGGAACGAGTGATAGGATGTAGGGGATTTGAGAGAGTGGATGGATACAGGGGGAGATTATGATAGAGTGGCTTATAGGGGAACGTGAGAGAGTGGAGATACAGGGGGACGAGAGAGAGAGTGATAGATACAGGGGTGAGCAAGAGTGATAGATACAGGGGAACTAGAGAGAGTGATAGATACAGAGGGAGCAAGAGAGAGGATAGATAATAGGGGCGAGAGAGAGTGAAATGACAGAAGTAGGAACGAGAGAGAGTGTGACAGATGTAGGAAATGAGAGGGAGTGAGATGGCAGAGGGAAACTTAGAGAGAGTGATAGATACAGGGGAACGTGGAGTGATAGATACAGAATGAGAGTGATAGATACAGGGGGAAACGAGAGAGAGTGGAGGATACAGGGAAACAAGAGAGAGTGAACATAGAAGTAGAGGGAATGAGAGAGTGATAGACAGAGGGAGCAAGGAGAGGAGGATGTAGAGGGAACGAGAGAGAGGATGTAGGAGTGAACTAGAGAGAGTGTGACAGACAGTAAGTATAAAGATGGATAGATGGATGATGAGGAATGGAGAGGATAGATCCAGGACTGGCTGGGAGAGAGTGATAGATACAGGGGAACGAGAGAGAGTGAGATACAGATGGGAATGAGAGAGAGAGAGAGATACAGAGGGAGCAAGAGAGATGGGTAGATACAGGAGCAAAGAGAAGTGATAGATACAGAGGAACGAGAGAGTGAGGATACAGGGGACTAGGAGAGTGAGTAGGATACAGAGGGAGCAAGGGAGTGAGGGATCTACTGTTATGGGTGAGTAACCTGTTTTCTTTGCGTCAATATTGACAATAAGCTTGGTTGGGTAGCTCACTCCAAAATGTAGTCCTGCTGCATATAGTGTGTTTGTAATTTCTTTATATAGTTACTGTTTTGCTCTTATTTGTGAGCTTAAAATCACTAAACACAAGTCATTTACGTAACCCCCAATTATGAACGGACAGTAGCTTTCTAATTTGGGTTTGAATGTGGACTTTATAGAGAAGTTGAATAACTTGAAGATGATCAAACCTCGGTCTTTCCATCTGTAGTGGTCTTGGTGCATAGTGACCCGACTGTATTATATACAGCTGGGCCACTGGGAGAAGGACCTGCTAGTTTATAGCATAAGTTCTGTACAAAGCCTATGCAGTCATCCACCTTCCTCTCTCCAGTAACTCAACAATCACAAGAGTGTTTCTTTGACTATGTCCCTCTGATCTTCTCTTCTGTCCTCAACTGTTGCACTTCTGTTTCCATATTTCTAATGTCTCTAATCTCCTTTTCCAGTGCATCTTCACCAGAGCTAGACATAACTTTCTGCATTCCTATTCTTGTTGTAAGGGCTGCCAATGCTGGCTGGAATGCTTTAAAGGCCTCTATTATGGCCAGGAGCTTTTCTCTGATAAATAAATTCCTCCATATGTTTGTCATTATTTGCAGTGACAGATCTGGAAGGTCTGATTTGCTGCATTTCTCTGGCTGAGCCATTGCTGACACTGGGTACTCTGTGTCAGCTTTGGTTCCTTCTTTCATCTTAGATTGATTTCAGACAGATCTTTATATCCTTGTGTACTGCAGTTTTATCTTCATTTGATATTTTGTATCATTTGGTTCCAGATTTTGGTTAAAAAGAGGCTTTACAGAAGTTTGGGTTGATGGCACTCTCCTTAATACTGCTCCTCAGTCAGAAGGCAGTATAGTGCAGTGCTTTAAGGCTTTGAGCTGCAAACCTGGAGATCGGGTTTGAATCCACTGCCCTGACACGCATGACTGTGACCCTGAGCAAGTCACTAACTTCCTTGTGCTCCCAAGTTGCACCTGTAAAACAAGCTTTCAGCTTAGTGTCTCTCCAGGTAAAAAAAAAAAGGCATCATGATGACCTCCAGGCGTGGATTAATTCTGTAATAGACCCACGCTCTGGGTGGGTCAATTCACTGTAGCATGAGGAAGAAAAGGTTTGGCTCCTTGTTAGAATCTTGCTTCCCATGTTACAGAGTTAAACAGTAACCTTCAGTAATATAGTGTTCATAACTCCTGTTTTAGGTTCTGTCCGAGGGACATTTGTAGAAGAATGAATCTATTGCAGAACATGATAATATCTACAATCAAGTAATATTTTTGATTTTACCTGTCGTTTTTTTATGTGGTGAATTAATCCATGCTGGTCTACTCTTGCAGGTTGATCTTTTGGGAACATTGGTCCTATTTTCATAGTTCCATTAATACCATGAACATGTTGCAGTTCAAAATGAGGTGTAAGGCTACATATAGGGAAAGATGCGGGAGGATTACATCAGCAAAGGTGATATTACTTGTGCTAATCATGTTTTTAAATCTTTAAGGAGAATAACACTGTTTTTGTTGTACAATGTTTCCAGCTTGCGTCCTTATTTAGTTATTACTGAGATATCACTGAATATGTCATTGTGGTGTCCATAGGGCATCACCTTGGTGCTAGCTCCCTGTGAGGTTCTGTGGAATAGTGAAGAGATGTGTGGGACAATAATGATAATTGCAGGAAACATGGCTTATTTCTATGGCAACGTACATATTGTCAAACATTTGCCAACACACAGGAAGATGAAACAGGGGTTACAGTGCAGAGCATTGCCTTCTACATATTTTATTTATTTAAATCTGGGATTACAAGTACCTTTGAGCCAAGCTCTTTTACAAAGTTCCATATCAGGGAAAAACATGCAATAAAGGAAACAACACTGAATTAACACTAAAGCAAATTCTTGTAGTGCAGTGCTATTGTCTGTCTGATGAGAGAGAGGGTAGATGCAGCCAGGAGCATTTGTTGAGAAAAGTAGGAGGAGAGATGGAGAGAAGGGGTAGGGTGAGGGTAGGAATAAGCATGCCAAAGGACAACAAGAGACTAAAAGAGCAGTAAAGAAGATCTGGGTTTTCTTCATTTAGTAACTATAATGTTATATAATGTTGTTTTTAAAGCAAATAGTAAACATGGTTACTGAGAATATGAGGTGAATATGAGAAATGCAAAACAACTGCATTTTTGAAACATAGTTTTATTTAGTTGGGCTTGAGTGGGTCAAGGACAAGACTGGCGAAGAGGTGAATGGTTTTGCTTGGACCCTGGAGCCTTTAGGCATACGCTGGTTGAAGAGCACCTCAGATGAACTCCATCAGGCGAGGAGTGATACATGCAATCAGCCCAATCTGCAAGATCTAAAATGGACTTGCTTAAGTTATTGGCTATATATAACTGAAACTTTAAACTCACATAACATATGTAATTTAAATGTCAACGTTTAAAGTGCTTGTATCTCTGTATGAACTCCTGTTTGAATGGAAAAATAAAGACCTCAATAAAATGAAGTTCAAAAAAAAGACCTGGGTTTTATGTCATCCCCTCAGCAGTCTGGGAGGGTCAGGGGCTGTGCAGGTCATGGGCTAGGTGAGGCAGTCACAGGAGCTTGAGGCAGTGAGATGAGCCTGGAGCCTAGTTTAAACTGACCTAGAGTAGCAGCTAGAGCGTGGTGTCCAGCCACAGAGGAGCCCTGTAGGTGAAGAGTGTTGGCCTGAGTAGTAAGACAGCGAGAGACTTGTAGATTCTGGGTTATTGAACTCCTGGTTTTCCACTGGTTGGTGTTTCGATGTAATAAGGCAGAAACACCAGGAGAGTCAGGCCAAGGTTGATTTTCTCACCTTACTTTGGGTGAGATACTTTATCGGGTTGGAGAGTTGGAGCCATCCGGTTTGTGCACAGAGGAACAGGTGTGGGAGGCAGTGGGCACCAGTTGTGAGTCAACAAGCTTTGTTTGGGGCAATTGTTGCTCACGATGGAGGTGGATGTCGAGGCAGAGCCATAGATAATGAGGCCACAATCAATAAGTGACACCACGAGCTCTGGACAGCAATCTTCAGGGCCTCTGGGGTGAGATGTTACCTGTGCTTGAAGAGCAATCCAAGGTATGTATTGGCAGCTTGGCCACACTGTCGATGTGAGCAGAGTAGGAGAGATTGGGGTCAAGCAAAATATCTAGATAATCGAGAAGGATACTTGATGAGACAGATCCTGTTTGGTGGAGATGGCGAGGGTGATGCCTGTGGCGGTTATAGAACTACAGAATAGCATGGACTTGGTTTTCCTGTGATTTAGGACAGTTTATGATTGCAGAACCAAGTTTCAACAGCACTGAATCCAAGCTGTAGGCTGAGTTGAGTGGTACTGGGTCCTGATGTGTGGAAGACAACAGCCTCATCCACGTACAGCATGATTTGTTCTGAGCTGGACTGAGGTAGGGAGTTTAAAACAGGCTGAAAGGTGGGCAAGTATGGACCGGGGGACTCCAGAGCGTACAGGCAAGGTATGTGAACAGCATGGCAGTGTTACTCTCTGAGTGGTTTTCAAGGTAGCTTCTAAACAGAGGGCGAGTCAGGTGCAAGGCCAGTAATAAGTAGCTGGTCAAACAGTAGCTGATGATGGACCGTGTCAGAATACCTAAAATAGGTGATGAGACAGCCCCAGTGAGAAGACCTTTATCAAGGGCTGTGCACTTTGCCAGTAATTTCAAGTAGGGCAGTGGTGGTACTATGCCATTTCTAAAATCACACTGCTGAGAGAACAGAATGTTGTATCTGTCAAGCTAAAACCATGCTTTGGAAGTTTTAATAAGATACAGAGAAGCAGAAACATGGGAGACTTGCAGAACATTGCCTTTATCTGGATAAGGGACTAAGACATTTCTAAAGCCTGGATATAACTAGTATCGCCCAGGCAGTAGATCAAGAAGTAAGTAATCATTAAACTGCATATAACTATTATCAGCTTAAACTGCCTATAACTACTATCAGCTAGGTTCTGTGTTGCTAACAAATCTTTTCTTTCATCCTGCCAGCACATCATACATTGGAGTTACTTTTACCATGGACGTCCGTCCACAAGTTCACTTTCTTTGAAGCAGCAATAGATTCTTCACAGAACTGTGTCTCCAGCCATCTTTTTATAGACACACCTCCCATAATATTAAAAGGAAGTTCCATTTTTGGCACTGATTTTCTACAATGCACATCTACTGCAGTTCAATGACTGATGCAGACTCTACTAGTCTCATCTGCTGCAGGACTGCATGACATATCAGGAGTCTAGAGTTCTTTTAGGAGAGTGGGTAGGAAACATTTTAGAGTGACACTGATATTGTAAGCAAGGAATCGGCACAGATGGCACAAGAATGTTACAAATCTCCAATTTCTTTAGTGCAATACTTCTTAAGTTTTCCCCCTTAAAATGAACATCACCTGCCATATCAAATATGAACACCAATACATTGTAAAATATAAAATGTACAGTACTTCTGGTGGCTACTGTCAGTACTACACCATACATTAATTGAGAATTCATGAATGGTCACCTGATGTTAATTGTCTAATAAAATGCAATCCTTTTTCTTCCCCATGTTACAAGCTGTATTTCTTTTATTTATTAGATCATCGGTTTACAGACCTTTGAGTCATTTACAAAGGCACCTCCACAAGACAGCAATACATCACAGCAAACAAAACGGTACAATGCATAACGCTTAGATTAAAAAAAGCAACCATTGTTACAGGCATTCACTGGTGGTACACGCTTGATAATCGGTAGATCACAGTATTCATAATATTGGTACATGAGTACCATGTCAGGTAGCAACCAGAGATATTTTATTACATTACTCAGCAGATTTTGCATGAGACCCCAGGTATATACAGCAAAAGCAGACAGAGCAGACCCAGCCTAGGGGTGAAGATAAGGGGCAGCTGGAGGATTATCTGCAATTGCAGCAGTGAGTGCTTGTCAGATGGCTTCTGAGGGAGACCTTGAAAGGACTAAGCTTAGTGGAGTCAGCTATATTGGCTGGGAGGGAATTGAACCAAGAGGGAGCCCGATAGCAAAAGGATCTCTGGGCCATAGAGGTCCTTACCCTGGGGACAATAAGGGAGGTTTTGTCAGTGCTGCAGGTGGAGACTGAGGGGGAGGCATATTGCAGGAAAGTGGTGACCCCTGGGTGGAGAGCCCTAGCAGGGTCATTTTTACAAGAAGGCAGGTTTGGAAGTGGAGTCTTTCTTCAGGGTTGAGCAAGTTGGTGGTGGAGTACAGCAGGCATGTATGGGTGTGCCTAGGGGCTCCCAGTATTAGCCTGCAGGCCTTGTTTATAGAGAGCTGGATTCTTGCAAGTGCAGTGTTGTTGGCTTCAGCATAGATGGGCAGCCCATAATCGATTAGTGACAGGAGAGAGGAGGTGATTGCCAATCTAAGGTCTTCTTGTGGTAGGCAGTCCCTATGGCGGTATAACAGTCCAATCCTGACATTGGTGGCAGAAAGGGCAGTGATATGGGAATGGAAGGAGTGATGAATCAAGATAATGCCCAGATACTTGTAGGGAGGAAACCTGCTCAATGGAGTTTAGTGTGCTAGGCAGTATCACAAAGGGCACCACTGGCTTTGCTTTGGTGATGCAAGAAGAGCATAGCTTTGGTCTTTTAGGTTCAGGACTAGCCTTCGTGATGTGAACCAATGATGAGCTCTAACAAAAGCTTGTTAGAGGGTGGCCTGGAGTATGTTGGGGTCAGTGGCGAAGAGCACAGAGTCATCCACATAGAGGAGGATCTTACTTGGGCAGGCCAAGGGAAGGGAGTTGAGGTAGAGGGGGCCTAACTTGCCCTTTTACTGTCGCAAATCTGCCATTTTGTTTTCAGTTGGTGATCAGAAAAATGCTTGGTATTTAAATTTGGGACCCTCTAGCAAACTAATTATTTTTGTATTCACCTAGTCGGACTCTGAGGATGCAAGGCATGTCTTTATTTTGGGGTGAAACACCTCAGAAATATGTTTTTCACATTTCTGGAAAAAGTACTTTCACAAAGTACTGTCGAATAATTCGAAGCTTTGCAAAGATTCAGCGGTACTTTTCAGGTTGTGGGAAAATGACAGCAATTCTTTGCCTCCCTGCTGCAAAAGAACAGTTTGGTCTTTTGAGCTGAAATTTGGAGGGAACGTAGCCAACATCTCACAGATATGCCTTTCAGTGAAAAAATATTACAGGGTGGCAAAGTTGACACTTTTTCCCATAGGATAACATTACGGCATCCACCGCATTACAGGAATCCTTTGCCGCTCTGCTGCAAAATAACAGTTTAGTCTTTTGGGCTGAAATTTGGAGAGAAGAAAGCCAACATCCCACATATGTGCCTTTTAGTGGTTTGGTGAAAAAATAATACAGGGAGCCAAAGTTATGGCATGCCAAACTTCTCTTTTTTTCCCATAGGATAACATTACAGTGTTCGCTGTGCCTTTCAGGGCCCGTATCTTGGAAACAGTGCGAGATACAGACTTTTTGTCAGAAAAACTAGCCAGGAAAGTCATAAATCATATGACTTAAATTTTTGTCTACGTTGTACGGTTCCTAAGATATAAGCAATTTAGTATTCCAACTCCTCATTTTCTGCTCTGAGACCAATTATTATGCATACATTCTTTGTGCTCACTGTCTTTCTCTAGGCAGCTTTTGGGAAAAACCAGCCATGCGCTTACATTACTGTTACCCTTACCGCTTCTGCTTGCGGTTCCATAACTGTTTCACTTACTGTTCCCGTCTACGGCACCATGTGCGTTACCCTTCGTGTTTTCATTTGTGTTTGCGTTATTTTAACCATTTGTGTCTACAGTACTGTTTATCTTTCTGTTTCACTTTGTGTCACCACGCACATTACCATTTGCGTTTGTGGGCACCTCCGGGCCTCATGTTTCTGCCGCCGCATTACGTTCACTATTTCTCATTATCCTTTTCAAAAATAAGGGAAATTAGTGGCAAAAAACTCTGTTTAATGCATTAGTTAAGGTTGTTCCACAGCAACAAAAGTGAGGAAATTCAGTGTTTGGGTTGAAAACCCCCCCTTGGACCCCCCACCCACATCCCCAACTGGCATCAGGGTGCGCGTTGGGGTTGTCGATCCTAACTCTCACACCATTCTCCTACACCTCTGCTTCTTCACACATCTGATGGGGTGAGAGTTAGGGTTGATGACCCCAACACGCACCCCAATGCCAGTTGGGGGTGTGGGCGAGGGGTCCAAGGGGAGCTTTCAACCTAACACTAATTTCCTCACTATCAAACAACAATACATTACAGTTTTGCCTCTAATATATAGATATATAATATTTTTTACATGACCGCCTCCCTTAAATAAGGTGGACTCTCCTCTACCTGAAACAACACTGTACCAGTGGGGAGACTACCTCCTTCTCTTCACAGTGCAGCCCACACTCACTGAACTAATGGCAGGCTCACCAGGATAAGTAATAGGACTAGAAGCAGTGTGGAGATCTGTTCCACCTCTTCACAATGCAGCTCAGCTTCCCTGATCTAATGGTGCACTCACCAGTACATGTAGCAGTACAGTACCAATGGGAAGAAGACCTATATCCCTGTACATTACAGCCCACCCTCCCTGATTGAAAGGAAGGCTCTCCTGTACCTGATACAGCACAGTACCAGTGGGGACATTGCCTCAATCTCTGTGCAATGCAGCCCACTTTGCCTGTATTGTAGTGGACTCTGCAGTACAGGTATAAGCACAGCACCAGTGGTTAGAACACCTCCATCCCTGTATGGTGCAGCCTACCTTCCCCTAACAAAAGGAGGGATCTCCTGTACCTGATACAGCACAGTACCAGTGGGAGAACACCTCCATCCCTGTACAGTACAGCATGCCCTCCCCTAACAAAAGGAGGGCTCTCCAATACCTGATGCAGCACAGTACCAGTGGGGAGAACACCTCCATCTCTGCACAGTACAGACCACCCTATTTGAATGAAAGGTGGACTCACTAGTAACTGAAAGAAGCACAGTACCAGTGGGGAGCCTACCTCCATCTCTGCACAGTACAGGCCACCCTATTTGAATGAAAGATGGACTCACCAGTAATGGAAAGAAGCACAGTACCAGTGGGGAGTCTACCTCCATCTGTGGACAATGCAGCCTATCCACCCAAAAATAAGGGTGGACTCCCCATTACCTGAAACAGAACCACTGGGGGAAACTGCCTCCATCTCTGTACATCGCAGCCTATGTCACCCTCCCTGAACTAAACATGGACTCTCCAGTACCTAAAACAGCACAGTACCAGTGGGGAAACTGCCTCCTTCTCTGCATAATGTACCCCAACTTTCCTGAACCAATCACAGACTCACCAATATCTGAAACAGCACAGTACCAGTTGCAAGAAGACCTCAGTCCCTGTACATTACTGCCCACCCTCCCTGAGCTAAAGTTGGACTCTCTTGTATGTGAAAACAGCACAGTACAAGTGAGGAGACTGCTTTCATCTATGTACAATGCAACCATCCCTCCCTGAATTAATGGTAGACAATCAAGTATTTTCTGCATCTCCCATTCTTGTTGTAAAGGCCACCAATGCTGGCTGGATAGTTTTAAAGTAATCCATTATGGCCAGGAGCTTATTTCTGATAAATGCAAATTCCTCCATGTATTTGTCACTGTTTGGCTGCATTGTTTGCGGTGATAGATCTGATGAGGAGTCTGGTTTGTTGCATTTATGTGGCTGAGCCCTCATTGACACCAGACCCCTTTGTGTCAAGCTTTGGTTTCCTTCTTTCATCTTGATTGTTTTGGGCAGATTTTTATATCCTTGTGTGCTGCAGAGTTTTATATTTGTTTTGATGTTGTTTTTGTTCTTACATTTTAAGTTTTGTTTAAACTGATGCTGTACAAATTTGGGTTGATCGGAGCTCTTCCTTCCCACTGCTCTCAGTCAGAAGGCATCACATGACCTCCAAGGTGTGGATTAATTCTGTAGTAGACCCACACTCTGGAGTGGGTTAATTCACTTGTAGCATGGGGAAGAAGAAAAAGGGTTCGACTCCTTGTTAGAATGTCCCCCCCCCATGTTTCAGATTTGAAACGGTAACTTTCCCGGTAATATCTAGCATTCATAAACTTCCTGTTTTAGTTTCTGTACAAGGGACATCTGTGAGAGGATGAGTTGATTGCAGAACATGCTAATATCTACAGATGCAATATTTTGATTTTTACCTGACATTTGTGTAATGAATTAATCCATGCTGGTCTACTTTTGCAGGTTGATCTTTTTGGGAACATTGGTCCTGTTTTCATATTTCCATTAATTTCTTGCAGAACATGTTACAGTTGCAAAATGGGGTGTGGCTACAGATGAGGAAAATATACCTGGGTGTGCATGGGAGGATTACATGAGCAAATGTGATGTTACTTGCGCAAATCTTTTTTTAAATCTTTAAGGTGACTAACACTAGTTCTGTTATGCTACATTTTCTGCTCGCTTCTGTAATTTTTTAGTTATTACTGAGCGCCACTGAATATGTCATTGTGGTGTGTAGGGTCATCACCTCGGTGCTTGCTCCCTGTGAGATTCTGAGGAATAGTGAACAGAGATGTGGCGGGACAACAATGGTAATTGCAGAAAACGTGGTTTCTTTCTACTGCAACGTACGTATTGTGGAACATTTTACCAACACACAGGGAAGATGAAATGGCTGTTGGAGGGGTTACATTGCAGAGGATTGCCTTGTACATATTTTGGAACATTTTAACAAGATACAGGGATGCAGAAACATGGGAGTTTGCAGAACATTGCCTTTACCTAGATAAAGAACTAAGACATTTCTAAAGCCTGGATATAACTAGTTTCACCAGGTAGTAGATCAAGAAGTAAGTAACCATTAACCCGCACGTAACTACTATCAGCTAGGTACTGTGTTGCTATCAAATAGACCCATTGTGACTGACTTTTCCAGCTAGTTTGAAATTTGTGACTTCAACTAAGGAAAATCCAACCAATTTTTTTCAACTTTCACCATTTTTGAATTTTATTATTTAATAGTTTGTCATATTTGAACCTTTTATCTTTAAATAAATGATTACATATATTTGGCATATGCTGCATAATAGAGAGATATTGACATAAGAGGCAGGCGTAGAGGACCTGCAATCACCTCACCAGCAAAATGTATAAAAACATAATAATAGTGAGAGGTTCCAATGACAGTGTCCTGTTAAGGATACAGTGAAGTCCCACCACATACGTATATAAACCTGCAAGAAATAAAGTCACATTTTTTAAAGATGATTTATTAAAGGTTAACTGTCAGTGATAAAAAAATAAAAATAAATGCACAGTACACAAACTGCACATGCCCACCCTCCTGCACCACATTAGTAATCCGTTGCTCTCAATTATACGCTGTATGATCTAGGTAGCTAGCTTTTAAAGAAGCCATTTGACACTGGCCAACTTCCAAGAAGGCCGCATATCTGCAGGAACCTCTCAGGTTGTAGTCTAACCAGAGTAGTAACAGGTATAGTGTTTTACTGGGGCATGTTGATCAAGTGCAAGACAAGTAGTTGAGGAGAGACTACTGGCAGCAGCCAGAATAACTTTTGTAGAGTCTTACTGGAGCAGACAGGTCACCCCCCAAAAAAAGAGTGTCTGATGGGCTTAGGTTTTTTATTTAGCAATGGTAAAAGAGTGAAGAGTTATCATGAATAAATGACGTATAGTTCAGATGGTATGGGGCAATGCTCAATCATTTACCATTCAGCAATAACCCGGTGACCAAGAACATGCATTCCACTGGTACACTGGATGCCGTAATGCCAAGGTAAACTTTTGCAAGCTGAGCCAGAGTAGGGTATCTATGTTCATTAGTCTTACAAATTTTAAGTGGGAAATCTTCTTCCTCACTTGTAGGCTTCACTATCAAATATCGGTTGATTTAGTCTTCCACAGAGGAGCTGTGTTAGCCGAGTTGCAAATTTTGTTTCAGCTTCTGAAGCATTTTGCTTTTCATACTTGTAGGAAGGCATCTGTCATCATCCTCATGAAATTTGGATCGTCTTCTGCCTCTTCATCACTGACAGATTCTTGCAACTGACGTCGTCATTGATGGTGTGCTGCTGGCTCTTGAACTTGTTATAAAAAGCAGTTGACATAGTTTCAAACTCCATCAGTTCTTGAACTGCATGTTTCAGTACTGCTACTTGTTCCTCCCTAGACAGCTGCAAAGCTTCTTTTGTGGATGGATCCAGTGAGCATGCCAGTTTGGCTGTGTCACTGTCTGGAAACACTTTTCTACATTTTCAGCACAAGCAGTTTCACCTGCTGCACAGCTGGATGATCTCTTTTACTGATCTGTGACTTTTCCATAATCTCATTTTTTATGAGTGGTATTAGTGCCAGGTGCAGTTGATTGCTGCTGACCAGTTCAGTGAGCACCTTATATGGGAGAAGAAAATGTTTGAATTCTTCAACAATATCAAACTCCTCAGTTGTGAGGCATAGCTCGTTGTGTTCTGAGTGTTTCAAAGCTTGCTCAAGCCTCCTGGTGAAGATCTATGATGCTTTCAAACATAACAAGCACTGAATTCCATCGATGTTATGACCTATTATTTTAAGTTAGGTGAGAATGCTTTTTGTGTTGCACGACTCTAGGAGATGTTGCTCCTCGACTGTTTCTTTCCTTTGTGCCTCTGATGGCATTGAGAATGGTCTCTGGTGTGATCATCATCACTGAGAAAGAGACCAAACTCTGAATGCATATCTTCCTCACCTGTTCCACTTCCACCATCTTCAATTGGGTAATCAGAATCCAGCGCCAGAATGATTTGCACATTTGCAATCTTTTCCCGTAGGCTGTCCATCTCTGTTGACAACTTCCTTTTCAATGAGGTACCCCTTTGAAATATAATGTTGCTAGTACTGATTTGCATTTCTCCATCAAATCTTGTACATCACTGACACGATTCATGGAGTCAGTCATCAGCAACAGGCGCAATGCATGCGCATCACAGTGATTACATTGTTTCACCCTTAACATGCGGATGGCCTTTTCATGTTCTCCCTCTCTCGTGGTGTCAAGAAAAGTTTTCACTGTTCTGTTGATGGCAAAATACTCAACTCTCTGTGGACATGCTGTGTCACAGCTTTACCATATTAAGTTAAGCAACTTTAAATGACAATGTAACAATGCAAAAGTCCCAACCTGCATTCATGCAGACTAGGCATATACCAAGGTAAGGACGCATTTGTATTTGTCAGTCCATCCATCAAACATAATGCAAAAAGAGTCTGTGACTCAAAGATTTGTATTCTGATTGTTTCAATAAATAAATAAAAAATGTAGCATGTGTACTGAGGTCATCACTTCACTTTGTTTTTAATAAGCTGTATACATCATGCAGACTTTCACCATGTAAACTTCCTTCCTAGGTATCTTTATGCTCTGGAAATGTTTGGAGAAGAATAGTTTGGAGCCATTTTTTTACTGACTCAAAGGCATCCTATCCAAAGAAAACAGACCAAGCCATAGTGAACAAGTTCAAAATGGATGCAGCTGTCTGAACCCTACCACTGGCACCACCAAGGCTCATGTTAATTGTATTTTACTGAAGTTTTGTACTTTTTGCCTCATGTACATCTACATTATGAACGTAGATTAAATGTTCCTTTAAGGATGCAGTAGCTGTTTGCGGGCAACATTTAACTCTGCTAATGTGTCGAAGACTGTCCTTTTTGCATACAGTGCTTGCTGTACATCTAAGCAAGGAGACAGAAATATCTACCGTCATCAGGAGAAACTGAACCTGGGTCACCTGAAGGGTACCTGGGACCAGCGTTTTAACATACAGTGAGCCAAAGTATTTCAAAACAATGGACTTAGTATTGCCATGAGACCACAATTTGGGGCAACAAACAGGTTGCATATTTCAGAGTTTTCACTTCATGACAGTAGTGATGTACTTACATACTTGTTCATTTTACAACAAGGGATCTGCACCAGCCATGCTGACAATCACAATACTACCTTTCTACAACTAAGTACTGGCTTTTCTGTATACACTGTTAAGAAATTAATATGGAAGATGCAAAGTCAAGTCAAGACTTGGATGCAATGTCCAGCACAGACAAGAAGAAAACAAATATGGATTAGTTCTGAAAAAGTCTATTTTTTAATGTTGTAGACTCCTGGCCCATCTTTGCCACTTCCTCACTACAAGTGTCTGTCCAATTCAAGAAGATGAGCCTTGCTTGCTTCCGCTCCATTAGTTCTCAGGCGATCTACCTATCCTACAATACCAAAAAGTTATTTCAAGTGCAGGTATGCTAAGCTACTGTACGTTGCTATACTACATTAGCAAATTTAATAGCTAGAAACAAATGCTGTATTTGCATTGAAATGTGACTGACAACTGCAACACACATTTAGTCAGATCACTAAGGTACAGAAACTGGTATAATCAAGCAGTGTAACTGCTTATCTCCCGTAATTTGAGGCTGTGCCCATCTATGGGAGGCTGCATGAGTAACAAGATGGCAAAGCTGGGCCGCATCATCAACATCGCTGGGCCGCATCATCATCACTGGCATTTCTAGCCCATAAGGAATAAGTAAGCAATAAGACATGACAGGGTGTGCGCAGACACTTTAACACACGGTTAGGAGGGGTAGTGAGGCACAAGGCCACCGGCTGAGTACATCCATCCTCTTAGCTGTGTGTAAAGTGTCTAACGACATCCTGGAGTGTCTTATTGTGCTATAAAATGGTTATCTAAAATACTAGATGTAGATAACTAAAATGCATAATATAACACAAAATTGACATTTGTACTAATTTTTCATAAATAGTACCTCCACCTTTTCTTTTACTTGAGGACTTTGAGCTGTTAAGGCATCCTTACTTGTATTTCTGTAGTCATGGCACCCCCCCTTAGCAGTAGTCATACTTCATTTAGTTTGGACAAGAAATTCTGTTGTCTCTTTTTATATATATTTTGTATGTTATGGTAACGGTTGGCGCTGGGAGAACAAGCTGCTTTTGTTTAGAGCACACAGGAGAAAGCCGTTACACGATGCGGAAGCCAAGTATGAAACTGGAAAAGTTCTGTAACGGATGCATTAAGCTGTCATCTTATGTACAGGTTATGTTGGTTTTATTTTTATTTTTCTGTGGTGCTAAGGGAGTGAAGTACAGAGTGCCAGCTTGCTTATTTACTTAGAGACAGAGAGCGTAGGCAGGGGAGTTGTGAGAAAGCCGTTGAGCCCTACAGTGAGAATGTACAGCGATTGTTATCCTGACACTTTTTATTTTTAAATGATGCAGGTCTTGAATTTCATTTACAGCTACGCTGACAGATTGAAAATACAGCCTGGTATTTCACGTGCAGTTGGTGAAAACAAGATGGCTGGTTTTCAATGTGCCAACATTCTAACTGGCGTCTTTACTAGGATCAGTGCCCAGAGGGCACTGCTGGTCCTTTATCCTGTGCGTAAGAAGGAATATTACACAGGTATGGACCAATCAGGATGCCCTAAATTCTGATGCCCATTTCATAAGTACCACTAAAACATAGTCTCATAAATACTGTTATCTGAAACAACAATCCACAGATGAACCATACCTCATCGCTACTGCTGATTCACTTGGAACCAAGTATACAGATCTGAGGAAGTAATGGTGAAAGCTAAGATAGTAAAACAGATCAGTATAATATTGAATGCTGGTTAATAACCACACCATAAGTAGATCGGAGAGGATGCCATGACATCACTATAACCTCAAGAACGTAGCTAAAGAGGTTTACAGTTGACATGGCAACCTCACGTGTTCTCAAAAGCAGCTATTAATGTAACCACATACATTAGACTTCATAGTGTATGGGCTAGCAATAAAAATTAATCACAGACTGATTTACTTACAGTTGCTTCTTATAGTAAAGCATTCCTAAAACAAACAGGAAGACTGATTCATAAACAATGCTTGAGTCAGTTTTCTTAGCTTCACATTCTTCAAACAGGAAGATTGATTCATCAGTGTTTATCAAGTTTGTCTACTGTAGAGCATTTATACATCAAACAGGAAGATTGATTCAACAATGTTTATTGAGTTCATCTTAAAGAGCAGGTGTGCGCTGTAATTTTCCAACCCCTCACAAACATACAGGGTAGCTGACCTGCTCTAATGTTGAGGGGTATTAAAAAATACCATGTGCTTCAGTCCAGTAAAAAAGTTACAGGACTGCTGATGTGTACCCTAGGAAAAACTGAGCTGCTTCCTGAACCGTCTGACATGCCCCAGGCAGTCACTGGAACACATACACAGCCCTCATTTTCTGACATCACAAAAGGGGGCTGTGGGTGCATCAGCAGGTTCAGGAAATGGCTCTGTATTTCCTGGGGAACACATTAGCAGTCCTGTATCTTTTACTGGACTAAGCTCATGTATTTTTAATACCTCTCAACAGTGAAGCAGGTCACCTACCTTGTATGTTTGTGGAGGAGCTGGGAAAATTATGAAAAGAGCTGGCGCTTCAGGAGAGATTTAACTAAACACAATATTTAGAAGTTCAGCATGTATTTCACATTCATTTTATGTCCCCTTCCATTATTAATTACTAAGGTCATTTGCATGAAACATGATCTTTGTTCCTGAAGAGCTCATCTATTTCTATTGCCTTCTCCCTACCAGAGACCATAATGCACTGCTTGTGATTGTGACAGTTACTCTCATAGCAACAGACTGGTGCCACAAATCTCAATCAGGGTTCATTTTTGGGGTAAGGGGCTGGAATTTTACCATATCATGTATTCATACAAATTTACTCATTATTAAATACTGGGGAATAAAAATATACATAGAATATAAGCTGAACTGTACCTAATTATGTTTTTCCAAAGTTTTCGCTGAGGTGTCAGTAGCTCTTTAGACATTATTAAACAGGAAGATTGATTCATCAGCCGTGTTTGAGTTTGTCTTCTTATATTAAGCATTCTGAAATCACACAGGAAGGTTGATTCATCAGCAGTGTTTGAGCTTGTCTTCTTATATTAAGCATTCTGAAATCACACAGGAAGATTGATTCATCAAGAGGGCAATAAGAAATGATGGGGCATGCACTAGAGAGTTCTAACACATGGCTAGGGGACATGTTGAGGAATGAGGGGGTTGAACCCTCTAGCCGTGCATTAGAACTATCCAACACATTCCCGTAGTGGCTTATTGCACTTATAAAATGGGCAGAATTGTTCAAATCAAGAAACTCGTTACTTAACCTGCCATGATTTTAGATGAAATTTCACTTGCCCCTATTCATACAATGACATTAGCTCTGTTTTGGTTCTTGGCCCAGACAGGTGGCAATGGGAATTTGCACACCACTGAAAATAGAGCTGTATTCTAAATGGGGCCTCAAGTTAACAGCCAAATCTTTAGCCCATTTTATAACAGTGTATATCAAGTTCCTTGCCACACTAGTCATACAGCTTGGTGCAAATCAATTTAATACCAACACATTAAACATGTTTCACAAAGCTGTGAGCATTCTGTTTTGTTATACCATTGATAAGACATACTAAGGGTTAACAGAGTAATGTCACATCGATTGCATAACACGGTGGGAAGGAAACTGCTGGATTTTGCTCAGTAAGGGCCACCCATACATTCTTATTCTTATTCAGCTGATGGGTTAGCTGACTTTGCATTGAAGTTGCTGCCAAAATACTATCTCCACAGTAGTGTGCATGAAATAAAATGCTTAACTGTGGGGTCTTACTTTCTAGTGTGGATGTGTTAGACGACTACCATGACTCCCCCGAGACACAGACTGAGAAAGGGATGATTAAGACATTCATTTAACCATTGATGACTCTATCGAGGTCCAGAAGGAGGCAGGTCACTGTAGTCCAGCTGCTGTCCAGTCTCTCTCTACTCCAACTCTAATAAATATGATATTGAAACTGTTATGTTGTCTTTTTTCAGATGTGTCACTTTCCATTTGATCATTTTATCATGAGTCCTAAACTCTAAAGTCACAATTAAATTGCTAACAATACACATTAAAATGGGCAAGAAAATACTGACCCCTTAGTAATGCACCTGGGTACAGGAACCCTGGGGAGAGCTAAGGTTGGGGGATGGGGAGAGGGGCTGAGTGTCACCAAGGAGGAAAGGGACTGAGGAGTTCTCTCTGATCTTATCAAAGCACTGCACAAAGTCAAAATTGAAGACAGCAATCAAGAGAAAAAAATGTAACATTGGCTTCATGGTGGGGGGGACTGTTGGTGCATTACATTTCACTTACATAGAGGAGTGACAGAGAGGCAGAGCAGCATCAAAACCTTCAGACCTGGTCAACCACAACATGCAGCAGACAAACTGGCAATATTTATTTGTATTTAAACAGTGCCCAAAGGGGAAGGCTTTGATGTAACAGCACTGCTTTTCACCAACGCTCCCCTACCCCAACGTTTACAGAGGTGGGCCTGACTCCTGAGTGAGAGTTCCTTCCTCTACTCTAGGTAGACATATTACATCTAAAGAGAGATGCTGTACTGCAGAGTTACGAACATACAAAAATTGCTGGCAGAAAAAGGCCCACAGGTCTATCAAGTCTGCCTGATTGTGCAGCTCTTACTTTCAAATCACTACTGCTGCCCCACCACCACCCAAACCTCTCTCTTCTGGAGTTATCATCAAGCTTAAGGAAAGATTGCATACACACACACTTTTTTAAGCTGGATAACTCTGCAGGTACAGCATCTTGTTTTAGATGCCATATGTGGAAATATTTACACATTGTTTAAAATATACACAGTGGCAATGCCACTATATTAAAATTGAATGGCTACATTAATTAAATTATCTCCTCCAACAGTGGTTGATCATCCTACTATGAGCAGAAAAAGTCTTTGGATTACACTGTGCAAAACCTCTCATTAAGTACAAGGAAATGTAAATCTGAGGCTTATGCCATAAACAGATGATGTGTGGCAGTGTCCTGGGGGGGGCAACAAAAACTTTCATCAGTCACATCTGCATAGAAATATACAATGGCAAAAAAATTCTAGGAAACTGTTTGACTGCTGACCCCCAGAGACAGTGATGTTATTAGACAATAACATCACTGTATCTAAGGCAGGCATGGAGATGACCACAGAACATGAATGAAATCCCTCCCTCCCTGTTAAGCCACCACTGACCCAACACAGTTTCACACACTTCCTAAACTGTCAGGGCACCCCTCCTCCCACACTCCTCCAGTGAAGCGCAACTGCATATTTAAAAACTCTAGAACACTAAATGCTAATTGAAGAAATCACCACTCTGTGCAAGTGGTTTCATTGTCCCTGCCTGCAGCTCATGCTCATACAAGCAGAACGGCAGTCCCCACTAGCCTAATAGAATTTGGAACAACACTGACTCTCACAGCTGCAGACAAAAATATGTATTTGAGGCTGTAGTTAAATGAAATGCAAAAGAAACAGAAATTAATTCTTGGCACTCCAATGAGAACTTAATTGTCATCCTGAGCTCAGTCTTGACATATACTTAAAACCGTTGCACCCCCCCCACAGTCCGCACTCTGTAGATCCAATCAAGAAATACAAATTAACATGTCACCATTCTTATTGCTTGCTTGTACTTGTACAGTGTAATGCAGCAATGATATCGGTGGAAACACAACACATGGTAAAATCTTAAGTGGGGATTAATTCCCTAGTAATGCCCACTTCAGAATGTAGTAGTGTTTGGACTCACAACGGGAGCACATTACCAAAATAATTAGATCATGGTTGGCACTGTGAGCGCACTGCAGAAACCCTGGTTGTTCTGGCCATCTGAGTATAGCAGAGACATGCACAGTGCAGTGGAGAGTGAGCTACCTCTCAGCTTTAGCTCCCACCCAGGAAATTAACCACATATGTCTGCACAGGTTTTTTTCTGTAACTGATGTTACGCAGTTCAGGGAACGAAACAGTCAGCTTACAGTGCTGTACAGAAAATGATTAGTGTAGCATAGCTGCATGTAATGGCACAGAAATATGTAAATGCACAGTTCCCTCAGAATGCACTTGAATGATGCATCAGTGGGAGTGAAGAACGAAGGGCAAAGCAACAAAACTGTCGGTAAGAAAAATAAAATCTTCAAGTGCTGTGTTTCACAACTCATGATGATGGCTTGAGTGCAAAATTTCTGGATACTAGATAAATGCATTTCAACTTTGCAACGTACACGCACACGCTGTCACATCCTGATAACATGTAAAGAGGAGGAGAGTGCAGCATGGTTTGTGAAGCAGAACTAGTGCTTCTTGGAGTTATGTAGACTTTGGTAAAACAGTATTGTCTAAATTGCACTTGCCATGTTACAGGCGCATTAATCCACTCCAAAGTCAGGTTCTACTAGGGAATTAATGCCCGGTTGGTGGTTGGAGACTCTTGGCCTGCGGCCTCGTGCCCCAAACAGGCATTAATTCCCTAGAAGAGCCCTCCTTTGTTGTGGATTAATGCTTACATCGATCTGTGGTTCCCTCTCTTCCTGCTTAAAGAACTGAGACCCTGATAATGATGACCCTGAGAAACAAATATTAAACACAGTGGTAAAGCGACTGATTAGATATGAGACACTTACACGGTCACTGCTGTACTGTGCCAGGCAAAAATATGCACTTCAGTTGATGGCCGAGGCTGTATGTAGTATGCAAATAAAGCATAGAACATCACTCCAAGAAGAAATGTTATCACCCTGACAGCATTATTTACTATGCTAGTAAATACTGCCCTTCAGTGACAATGCTATTCTGTCAGTGATTTTCGGTGCTTTATTTGGTTTGCATACTACATACAGCCTCGACCCTCAAGTGGATATTTGTGTCTGGGAGTGCATCAGTAAGAGACAGAGTCGTACTCAGAGGGGGGGTGGTTGGGGGACTAGCCTCATCCCCAAGGTGGGGTACTAGTGGAGCGCCCCAGGGGTCAGTGCTGGGGCCACTCCTGTTCAACGCCTCTGTCTCAGACGTAAGGAAGGGAGGTCAGTGCTGGGGCCACTCCTGTTCAACGCCTGTGTCTCAGACGTAAGGAAGGTGGTCAGGAGTGAAATGAGTCTCTCTGCAGATGACTCAAGGCTGGGTGCAGAGGGGGGAGGATGGCCTTGCAGGAGGATCTGGAGGTGCTGCAAAGGTGGTCAGGAAAATGGAAATTAAAATTCAATGTAGGGAAGTGCAAGGTTCTGCACCTGGGAGTCAGAAATCCAGGCCAGGGGTATACCCTGGGAGGAGACAAAAAATTCAAGTCACGGAGGGTGAAAGGGACCTGGGGGTAGAGGGCCTATGAGGAGAGGCTCAGGGAGCTTGACATGTACACCCTGAGGAGAGGAGGGACGGGAGAGACATGACAGAGGTGGAGCACCCCAGGGGTCAGTGCTGGGGCCACTCCTGTTCAGCGCCTGTGTCTCAGATGTAAGGAAGGGGGTCAGGAGTGAAATGAGTCTCTCTGCAGATGACTCAAGGCTGGGTGCAGTGGTGGATGAGGAGGAGGGGAGGATGGCCGAGGAGGAGGGGAGGATGGCCTTGCAGGAGGATCTGGAGGTGCTGCAAAGGTGGTCAGGAAAATGGAAATTAAAATTCAATGTGGGGAAGTGCAAGGTTCTGCACCTGGGAGTCAGAAATCCAGGCCAGGGGTATACCCTGGGAGGAGACAAAAAATTCAGGTCACGGAGGGTGAAAGGGTCCTGGGGGTAGAGGTAGATGTTGAAATTAACAACTCAGGGACCTGTAGGGGGGCAGCACCAAGAACAAATAGGATGCTGGGATGCATTGCCAGGGGATTTCCTCAGAAAGGCAGAAGTGATTCTACCCTGTACAACTGCTTGGTTAGGCAGCCCTCAAATATTGTGTGCAGTTTTGGATCAATAAGGGGACCCAGTCAGGGTTCTCCAAAGTAAGGAGGAGGGGACACTGAGAAGAGACGGGTGTAAGCTGGAAGGGGGCAGGCTCAGAGAGGAGAGGAGGAGGTGTTATTTCACTGAAAGGGTAGCGGAGCCATGGAATGCACTGCCCAGGGAGCTGGTAGAGGTGGAGACTGTGGACGGGTTTAAAAGAAGATGGGAGAGGGTAAATCTGACCAGGTCCAATGCAGGTGGCACATCTGGTACTGGGGACAGAGGGAGGAAAACAAAATCGGTCCTTGGTGCAGGTGCCGAAAATCTATTCTGCTGGCATTTTAGTATGTTAGTATGTTAGAGCTAATGCTGTGACTGTTCCAAATTCAGATTATTTTCTACTGCCTTGCAGAGTCTGTATATAAAAGAATTTAAAATGAACATGTGTACTTGTCAAACTGAAGCCTGAGCAGAACAATATAGGCAAGGCAATAGAAAAGAAACTGGATTTGTAACACAAGTGACTCTTACTGCTGCAGTCGAACAATGGATGGAATCTTGTGCAAAACTCACATATTCATTAAAGTATATAAGGTTCATTGTACAAGACCTTCCTTTAGTGAAGCCATGCTGCTGTTTTCTATTATACCCACATCAGTAGTTTGATGACAAATCACGTCTGAACTACACAACAAACTGTCCATTACTTTACCAAGCATACTAATTAACAATTAACATTGTTAGCATTACACAGGATGACAGGACAGACAGGACAAGGGCTGTCCATAGCTGGGCAGGTTCCTCTCTAATACACACAGTCACGCACACACACACGTCATTCTCACTCAGGCAGTCCCAGGAGTTTTAATTATATTTTACAAACTTGCAAATGCATATCACAGACTGACAGGGTGGATGTGACTGTTCACAACTGGACAGGCCCCCCCTCCCCACACTGATATATACAGACGTCTAAGCAACAGTCAAAGTAGGTTGTGCTGCTGACGGATCTTTCTCGGTGCTGGATCCGGCAGTACACAGATTGATAAAGAACAATTATACATTACCATGACAACATCTCCAAAATGAAATCCATCTAAAATAAAAACAATATTTAAAAGGAAGCTGACTGACTGAATGCACAATGATGTTAACCTAGCACAGGTTAAACACAATAAGATGCACTACAGTAAGCTGGTCTAACTATTTAGGGATGTCTCCTCTGCAGCTGAATACATTGAGAATCGAAATCATTTCAGATAAATGTAATGACTGCACCGACAACGTTTCAGAATTGTATGTAAAAAGTATATGTCATCAATTTATCAAAATAGAAACCTACATAATTAAAAAAAAATACACTCTCAATAACTGCATTATTTTCATCTTTAACACTTGATTAGGAACAGCAACCAACCTGTATTTCCAGAAATATAAATTAGATTCCAAACACATTAAATAATAACTATTATTACTCAGTCATGCACAACTTTGTGCTTTCCCTTTGTCCCAACAATATCCTGTACAGGACACGGGGTTGTCAGAACGTTGCCAGACAGTAAGAGTAGTATCAAAATTTACTGCCTCCTTGTGCGAGCCCTGTTCAGATGAATCCAGTCACCATACAAAACAGCAGCAGACTTCACTGAACATACCCCACCCTCACAGTGTCTATGTATCCCTTCCATAATGCATTTAGGACCGCTCTCACTATACCAGTAATCTTTATAAAAACAAACATTCATTTTGCAGAAATATTCTGATTGAACTACACATCTCCCTATTCTCATATTAACATCTTACTACTTTCCCCAGGGCATTATCAACTAGCCCCAGACAAACCCAATGCACATTAAAATCTCACACATTGTTTTTAATACATCAGAAAGGCAAAACAAAAATACTAAAATAACACTTGCCCCAAAAAGCAACCATTAAGTAGACACGTGGAGTCTGCCACCCATCACTCTTCTGAACTAAAGGCTAACTCTCACGCACGCTTAACAGCAGAGTGCCAGGAGGAGAACACTGCAGGAAGATTGTTCCCATGAAACTGGTCCCAAAACCAGTCATCACAGGAACAATTCTCCTCCACAGAGGGAAAACCTCTTACATCTCTGCACAGTGCCACCCTGTCTTGGCAAACTAAAGCACAAACACCAGAATGTATAATAGTGTAGTACTGGAAGGGAGACCTCCTCCATCCCTTGGACAGTGGGTGTAGCCCGCATACTAACTAATGGCATAATCACCTCTACATGCAACAGCAGAGTACCAGAGGGAAGACCCCCTGCATCTCTGCACAGTGCAGCCCACTCTTGTCAAACTAGGGCAGAAACACGAGAACCTGTGATAGCAGAATCCAACAGGGTAGGCCTCCTCCATCCCTGTATAGTGCTGCCCCAGACCCAAAGGTGGACTAACATGTACATGTCAAAGCACAATTCCAGAGAGGAGACCTCCCCCTTCCCTTTAGACTGCAGCTACTATCCAAATTAAAGGTGGACAGTACATTACCAAAGAGGTGAAACCATTGAAAATAAAAGCAGTCTCAAGTATCTATTCTAATTTTGGGACTCTGTCCCTTTCAACCCTCTGCAATGCCCCCATCCTCCCTGCCCAAGGCTGTCCAATTTTCCAACTCTGTCTCTGTCAGCCCTCCACACCTCCCCCTGTCTGCTCATCCATCCTGCCCAAGGCTGTTAAATTGTGGGACTCTGTCCGTGTCAGCCCTCCGCACATCCCCGTCTGCCCTTTTATGTACTTTTCCCAATTGCTTGTCTCTCCTGTCCTCTACTCCTCCCATCTGCCACTATATGCCTATTCTGAGAAGCCTGTCCCAGTCAGGTCTCCCTACTCCCCCATTTGCCCCCTTAGCACTATTTCTAGGTGCCTTTCCCTGTTAGTACTCCCTCTTTACACATTATTCTCTGGTGTAGGTTCCTGTCTCTGTACTCCTTCCATCTGCCCCTTTATGCACTATTCCCAATTGCCTGTAACTCTACTCCTCCTGTCTGCCACTTTATGCACTATTCCCTGGTGTAGGTCCCTGTCTCTGTACTCCCTTCCATCTGCCCCTTTACACACTATTCCCTGGTGTAGGTCCCTGTCTCTATACTCCTTCCATCTGCCCCTTTACACACTATTCCCAATTGCCTGTCCCTCTACTCCTCCTGTCTGCCACTTTATGCACTATTCCCTGGTGTAGGTCCCTGTCTCTGTACTCCTTCCATCTGCCCCTTTACACACTATTCCCTGGTGTAGGTCCCTGTCTCTGTACTCCCTTCCATCTGCCCCTTTATGCACTGTTCCTGGTGTAGGTCCCTGTGCCCCTTTACACACTGTTCCCTGGTGTGTGTCCCTGTCTCTATACTCCTTCCATCTGCCCGTCCCTCTACTCCTCCTGTCTGCCACTTTATGCACTATTCTCTGGTGTAGGTCCCTGTCTCTATACTCCTTCCATCTGCCACTTTACACCTATTCCTGGTGAGGTCCCTGTCTCTATACTCCTTCCATCTGCCCCTTTACGCACTATTCCCAATTGCCTGTCCCTCTACTCCTCCTGTCTGCCACTTTATGCACTATTCCCTGGTGTAGGTCCCTGTCTCTGTACTCCTTCCATCTGCCCCTTTACACACTATTCCCTGGTGTAGGTCCCTGTCTCTGTACTCCTTCCATCTGCCCCTTTACACACTATTCCCTGGTGTAGGTCCCTGTCTCTGTACTCCTTCCATCTGCCCCTTTATACACTGTTCCTTGGGGTAGGTCCCTGTCCCTGTACCCATTCCATCTGCCCCTTTACACACTGTTCCCTGGTGTAGGTCCCTTTCAGCTTGAGGAGCACCTTGTGGCCTTTGACCTTTATGAGCCCCTCCAGTTGGGTTTTTGGGTGAAGCATAGCACGCAAACCACATTAGTTTGTGTGCATAATGACCTCCTCAGGTCTGGAGATTGAGAAGCAAGGACAATTCTAGTTCTCCTCGACCTCTATTCAGCATTTTCCATGTTAGACCAGTGTGTGTTGCTCGACCGCCTGAGGGAATTATTTGGACTTGCTAGGACTGTCATCTGCTGGTTTGAGTCCTATCTCATGAATAGGAGGCAATGGGTAGTGAAGGGGAATTTCTCCTCCTCCCCTAGCCTCCTGTTGTGTGGAGTACCTCAGGGTTCAGTCCTGTCACCAATGTTGTTTGCTGTGTACATACTGCCCCTGGGAGAGCTCATTAGAAAATACAGTTTGGGTTCTCATTGCTATGCTAATGATACCCAACCGTATCTTTCCTTTGCCTCTGGGACATCCAATGCGGTGGAAGTGCTGAACAGTTGCCTTGTGAGATCAAGGACTGGATGGCCTCCAGCTGCTTGTGACTGAACCCTGATAAGATGGAGATACTGGTGGTGGAGTCAAACAGAGGATGTGCTAGGATGGCCTTTGGCACAGCAACAGGGTTGTTCCTGGGATCTGTGCCACTGAAGGCCTCCACTAGGGTGTGTGATCTTGGTGTGACCTTTGACAGTGGGTTGACATTTGAAGCTCAGGTGTCATCCGCTGTCCGGATCAGCTTTTACCATCTTAGAAATATTGCCAGGATCAAGCCCCTAGTTCCACCCATGGACCTCCCCACCTTGGTACATGCCTTCATAACATCTAGGCTTGATTACTTTAATGTGCTCTACCTCAGGGTTTTGGGAGGTACCCTCTGCTGGCTGCAGCTAGTGGAGAACGCAGCTGCCAGTTTGTTGATGGGGCAGTCTAAACAATGCCATATCCCCCCCCGGTGCTGCGTGAACTGCACTGGCTGCCTGTCAGGTGGAGGATCCTCTTCAAGGTGGGATTGCTCACCTTTAAGGCCCTACATGGGCTGGGCCCTGGATACTTTTCTGTCCTTTTGACACCCGCTATCTCAGTTCGCTCCTTCCATTCTTCCTCTTGGGGCCTCCTTGCGATTCCCAGGACAAGGCTAAAAACTGCCAGTGAGTGAGCATTTAGTGTTGCTGACTCCATCCTGTGGAATTCCCTTCTTCCTTCTGTAAGGGAGGCCCCTTCAGCTGAAGTGTTCAAGGCCTGCCTCGAGACCCTCCTGTTCAGTCAGGCCTTTCCCAGGCACTGCCTACTAGCATAAAGTAAAATGTCATTGTTTTGGGCCTAGGTTACAAAAGGGATGTAGTTTTAATATGAGGACTGCTTGTTGTATACTATACTTCAAAATACTGATTTAAATAGATGCGGATAACTCGATTCCATGTGATGTCCTGTTTCAGCTATGTTCATTTCATTCATTTAGCCCAAAGTGTATGTTTATTGTAATCATTATTTCATGTTGTGCATTTTAAAATACTTCACGTTTTGCACATACATCACTTGTGATACCTATACTAGAAATGCAATAACCCTTTAAGTAATTAGCTAAATGTGTTTGGCAGTGTTTGTTTGTTGAAACAATGTTTTGTATGAATGTTTGCTAAGCATTATTGCCATTTTTATGTTGTCTTGCACATGCGCAAACAGCATATTGGGGTAGCTTGGATTAGCAGGTTTTGGAGGTGCGGTCGTGTTGTGGCTAGTGGTGCCACTGCTTTTTTGGGCTGCACTCTGTCATGAATTAGATCACACATTGTCTATGACAGCAGTTGAAAAGCATGTCACCAACTTAAAACAGTTTTGCCACTGCAATGAGGGTGCGACCCATCATTGCAGGGCGTGCCTCACCTGGTGTAACATTTCAATAAAACATGGCAGCGGCTGTCGCCATCCACCTGTTACAGTCTCCAGAAAGCCGACATTGGGGGTTCCCAATCTCCCTGTCAGCATGCCCCATCCCCAATTTATTTGCTGATGGGGAGCCCCATCCCCATCTGCATAATGTCCCCCATATTCTTGTTTGTCTGCTGAGGGCATCATGTGCCCCCCTCAAACACAAACACATTTTCTGTGTCAATAGGGGATACAATACCCATTGACTTTAGTCCCCCTCCCCCAAAAATGCAGGTGGCACACTGGGAGCCCACCCCAGTGTGCAAAAACAATCCTGTAAAAAATGTCATGCAATGCTTTTTTTTAACACGTGTAAAAGAAAAACATGTCCCTCATCTCCAGTGCCCCATCCAGCACCCACCCTCTGCACACCCCACCTCCCCATACCCCCTCACCCATAGTTACTTCTGGAGTCTGGTGGGATGATCTTCGGTGGAGTGAGAACACGTCTGCACTCTTCAAAGCCGACCACGAACTGAAGAAATGTCAGTAAGCTATGTAATGGCATTCATGGGGGGGTTTCAACTTAGGTGGATATCTTGGCAATTTTTGCAACTTTTGGCACCAATTTTCCACATGGGTTCTTGGGACCCCACCACATGAATTAAGTGACTGTCATGTCATTATTCAGCTCAAAAAGGTGATTCTGTGGTCACTGTGCGGAATCACCTTTCGGGACCAAGTAACGAAACAATGGTGTCACTGTTCATGAGCTGGGCTCCTAAAAAGCCTATGTTGCAAATTTGGTAAAGAAAATTCAAAAAAATGACTGTGTTACGAACATGTGTTGCTCAGTTTCCACGCATACTCGTAAGTTCAAGAATATTTAATATTTTTCACTCCAGATTTTCATCATTGCCATTTTTTCACACTTCCTTATGAACAGTACAGCTGTCATTTTCCACATCCTGCACACAATGGTGCAGTTGCTGTGGGAAATCAATGTTCAGGACAGATTATGAAAATCACAGTGACAGTGTCCATGAGTGGAGATCCCAAAATGTCTATGCTATGAGCGTGCATTGCGCAGTTTCCATGCACACTCATAACTTCAAGAATGTTTAATATTTTCATGCCAGATTTTCAACATTGTCATTTTTTCACACCTCCTTATGAACAGTACAGCTATCATTTTTCATATCCTACCCGAAATGCGGTTTCGCACAATGGCACGTCACTATGGGACATCATTTGATACAGAGTAAGAAAATCATAGTGGCACTTTTGATTAGCAGAGGTCCCAAAATGCCTATATTGAAAATATGGAGAAAGAATTCCACAAAATGAGTGTTACAAGCGTGCATTGTGCAGTTTCCATGCGCACACACGCTCGTAACTTTGAGAATTTTTAATATTTTCACTCTAGATTTTTAACATTGCCAAATCTTCACACATGGCACAGCTGTCATTTTTCACAGATGTGGCACAGAATGGCATGGCCACTGTGGGTAATGAATATTCGGGACAGATTAACAAAATCACAGTGCCACTGTTCATGAGCAGGGGTCAGAAAAGGCTACATTGAAAATATGGAGTGCAAATACCAACAAACACCTGGGGCATTAGGGTTTCTAATCATAACGTCCCACCTTGTACAGACTGACAGGCATAAGGGGTGTGCTTTTGATTGTCGTTGTAATGCTCAAGCTATTCCACCCCACCCCATAGCCAGGCATCAAGGTGTGCCTTGACTCTTTGGCCCGAAAGTTCACCCCATTCTTCTGTACTGCACTCATATCAACATACTTCCTTATGGAATGGGGTGAGCTTAAGGCCTGATGACACCAAGGCACAATGTGACACTTGTTGGAGTCTGCAGGGTAGGGTGAGGTGAAATAACATGAGCATTGTGGCCGACCACCCAAAGGCACACCTCAATGCCTGTCAGTCTCTGCAGGGTGGGGTTGATGTCACATCCATACTTCACTGCCATTCCTATTATGCATCTCTCCAACTCCTGCACTACCAATGCCAGGAAGACAACATGGCATTGACAAATGCTTGTTTCCTTATGTAACCATCTGCTTATATAGAACAACTTTGTAAAAGAGGGCTTTGCAGTCCTAAAAGTTTATTTCCTTTTAAAAAATAAACATTGTGTTGGCCCAGTGGTGCTGTACCCCTTACTTTACGCTGTGCTGGCAACCCGTGTTCAAGAATGAGCACAGGTTGTTGGGGGTCGGCATGGGAGGAGAAGGATCAAACATCCATTGGACAGCTCTCCTTCTCCAGAGGGGGAATCCCTAAGAGTCTGCATCTGTTTGCCCCCTGGTGGAGGCTGAGGGACAAGGCACCACTCTGCAGTATGGGGTGGAGCTGGGGCCAACACCTGGAGGGAGCGTGTGCGGACGCGTACCCGCTCCCCTCCGCCTGGTGTCATTGCACACCCCTAGCATCCTGCATCAATTCCCGTATCAAAAAAACAAAAAGTCCCATCCATCACTACTATTTCTTCTACTAATTATGTGCTGAAATTCACCTGGAAGTACCCACTGTACAATAGTGCACTCATGCAGATTTAAAGAGGCAGAGATTACTAACATGATGTGGCGCTGACTTAAAGAACCACTAGTTAGTTGCGATCTAAATATTAAAAAGACAGAGCACAACCTCATGACTCCCAGGCTCCACTGCATTGGTAGCACCACAGGGGTGTGTGTACATGTGTGGCTCTCTGTAGAGTTCTGCACCAGCTACCAGGTATAAACGGAGGACTATTTCTTCTAGCGCAGCAATCAATCCAAGAACAAAACTAAAACATGAAACAAAAAACACTTTTGTCTATTTTTTTCCTCAGATAAGGAGACCCATTGTATAATAGCAATATCCCACTCAGGGGTAGGAATACTGAATGGATTACCACTTCTGATGTGGTTGAGTCACCTGGCTGTGCCTCATGACCAAACTACACCAGGCATGGTAAATCCACCAGTATCCCCTCTCCTTGGAGTGGGATATTGCTTATATATATATATATATATATATATATATATACACACACACACACACATATATGGGCTAGCCCTTGTTAATGACTGTTTTTATTTTAAATTGTGTTCGATATGGCCTGGTTAATTTATTAGTGTTTCTATTTACATATTCATTTCATTTTAATAAATAGTTTGTATGGCGCCTAGAGCTTCAGGGATTGGGTGACTTGAAAAGTAAAACTTGCTGTGTTTCATGTATGCCATTATCTTGTACTTATTGTAAATTCTTTGTTCTATTCAGTAATGTAACCATTATCCCTCCAGGACCTCCTTGCAAATGAGTTGTCACAATGGTGATATCCTGGTACAATAAAAATTGAATTGAACCTGCGGTGGGAACCCCCAAACTAAAGGCAACCCCCTAGTACATGTTAACAGCATAGTACCAGAGGGAAGACCTTCAACATCATTGTACAGTGCAGCCCCTCAGACTAAAGGTAGATTCCTCAGTACATCAAACATCAGCATACCTATGGGAAGCCCCCTCCAGAACTAAAGGTGGAATGTCCTGTACCTATAACAGCAGAGTACCAGAGGTGAGAAAACCTCCATCCCTGTACAGCAGAGCCCCCTACTGAACAACAGGTTGATCCCAGCTTCTGGATTGGGTCCCTGTGGGGGAGGTGTAGCATGCAGCCTCCTTCCTGGGCCCCATTGCAGGGGGGAATACCAGGGTCAGTGAGTGCAGGTGTGTGCAGGTACAAAGGGATTCCCTCCATCAGGAGGCCTAAAGCCGCCTGCCAGGGCTGTTGGAGGGATAAAATATGTACAGAAAAAAAATCATTAATGCTGATTTAAAGCCAGCAGGCCAATGGACTTAAACTTTTCAAATCTTGGTGCCATCCCCTGCTTCAGCCAATCAGGCTGTGGGAAAGACACACCACCCATCCTCCTCACCTGTTAGGGTTATTTAACTCCAGTGACCCCCCACAAGCAGCCCAGTGCTGAAAGGCTTGAGCTGAGAGGGGAGTCTGCCAAGTCAGGTGTGGTAGACAGTGCTGGGGCAGGACTCCCTGCCAATCAGGCCTGAGAGGGGAGTCTGCTGAGTCAGGTGAGGCAGACAGTGCTGGGGCAGGAGTCTCTGCCAGTCAGTCCTGAGAGGGGAGTCTGCAGAGTCAGGTGAGGCAGACAATGCTAGGGCAGGAGTCCCTGACAGTCAGCCCTGAGAGGGGAGTCTGCTGAGTCAGGTGTGGCAGACAGTGCTAGGGCAGGACTCCCTGCCAGTCAGCCCTGAGAGGGGAGTCTGCTGAGTCAGGTGAGGCAGTCAGTGCTAGGGCAGGACTCCCTGCCAGTCAGCCCAGAGAGGGGAGTCTGCTGAGTCAGGTGGGGCAGACAGTGCTAGGGCAGGACTCCCTGCCAGTCAGCCCTGAGAGGGGAGTCTGCTGAGTCAGGTGTGGCAGACAGTGCTAAGGCAGGACTCCCTGCCAGTCAGCCCTGAGAGGGGAGTCAGGTGAGGCTGACAGTGCTAGGGTAGGAGTCCCTGCCAGTCAGCCCTGTAGCACTTGATGACTGCAAAGGCAATCAACAGTTCTCTGCTTTCCTGACTAATCACTGCTCAGAGCCATCACCCTACACTGACACAGGTCAGGAACTGGACTGTACTCACTGCAATGTTCAGTCTCTCTGCAACATTATCTAATAGTTAAATGCTTTATCCCACATGGTCTCAGGACAGGATCTGAACCGTACACCAAGGCTGTGCTGCACTTTGTCCTGCCAGCAACCCATTCTCCCCCAGCACCCAAGTCCTTCTAAAAGAAGCAGCAGCTGAGTGCACCTAAGAAGGCAACCAACAAACCCCTTCCCCTCCTCCAGGGCTGGCCCACCTCGTACTGAATGAAAGTGTTGCCATGCTTGATTGCATATTAAAACCAGCGGCTCATGTCATCAGCTTGTTTTACTGTGCACAAGCGTGGGAGCACTTTCATTCAGTAGTAGACAGTGAGCCACGGAGGAGGGTGGCTTGTGTCAGTCACCTTCTACAATGTGCCTGGCTTCTTCTTTTAATAAGTTGTGGCAGGGTACTGCCAGGGTTGGTGGGGACAGATATATTTTACAGAATATGAATGCTAAAGATAACAGCCAGATGTGGAGGTCAGCAGGTTGTTTGCCCATCATGGGAATTATTTTTAAATACCAAATTGTAGGTGCTGGGCGAGGAGGTTGGGACTGAGATTCTAGCACAAGGTGGGTGCATGTGGGGTTGTGCATTGTAATGGACTGGACCAAGGGCTGACCCACTGGTGCCATGGTACCACTACTGCTTGTGACACCGATGTTTGGGTTCAGAAGTGAGCCTGAGGTGTCAGAGGGCTGCCCATGGGGGGGAGGATCGAGCATCCATGGGACAGCTCTCCTCCTCGAGGGTGTGGAAGAGCTTAATGTTTGAGTGGCCCCTGGCAGATGCCAGGAGAGGCAACCCTGAGCTGAAAGGGGTGGGGAGATGTGGCGGATGTCAACGTGTGCACCTTGATGTCAGTGCATGCCACGTACCCCACATGGAGAAAAAACAGAAAATGCCTGGCAGCAGGATGAAGAGGAGTGATCACAAGCCCCAGACCTGACCAGCTGAGCACAGATGCTCAAACAGGATCCCTGCTTTGGTAGGGCTTGGAGGAACCCTGCCGGGGGGCAAGCCCTTGCGGAAGATGGATGGATGGATAAGGTAATTCCTGGCAGATGTTGGGATGACTGGGCTGGTGTACATTTCTGAAGGAGGGCTGTCGGGGGGGGAGAGGGAAAAAAGGATTGGACTAGGAAAAGGGTGGTGGAGCAGTTTATTTTTTGTTTGGTTAACAATCACACGACTACTGAACATGCAAATATATTATGTAATATTCAGCCCAGTTAGTCAAAATAAGGTGTTCACCCAGCTCTAATAAGCACCATCATTTTAACAGGACGAGAAGGAGACCTGCTTTTTGCTGCCTTCCCCTGCACTTTGACACCTTTCCTTGCTGATACACGAGTTCAGCTGTAAGCCAAAGTTTGTGTTATAGCCCGTATCACACTCATACCCCAAGTTCCAGCCCAGAAGCAGGTCTTTCTTGTGACTTCCTCTGTATTTCAACCATTCCTCCTCAGCTGTAAGTGCAGTAAATGTGGCAGAGAGGAGCAAACTGACAATTTGTTCAAATCCAGCAGCAGTGTTAAACAGATAAAGCCATGTACATACAATACAGCAGTGCCTTTTATCAGCCAGAAATCCCTGACTTGGAGAAGAGAAAGGGAGGGATTAAGTGCAAATGTAAGGCAAACTCACAGCTATCTAAATACACAAAACAATGAGTTAGAGAAGAAAACAGGCTTGGTATCAAGATATATGCATGTTTAAAGGCGAATGAACTAAGGAGAAACCCCAAAGGATATTTTGAGCAGTGACAATAAAAGGAAGAAAGAACCCAAACTGGTTTCACTTACCTGATCCTAGGTAGGCCCGATGACCTGATCTGGAAACCCTCATGCTGCAGTGAGCTATAGAAGACTGGCCGGCCCTCACCTGCTGCTTTTATAGGAAATCAAGGCAGACAGGTGGGGCTGTGCTAATCTGGAGGGGGAGGAGCTGAAGGCTAAACCAAGTGAGGCTGTGGAAAATTTACATAGCTTACCAGATCAGGCACAGAAGTCTGAGACTGGGACTTCTGATTTAAGGAATGCCTTGAAATCATACCTCTCAACTGTCCCTGATTTTCAGGGATGCCCCTGATTTTGCCTCAGAAATTTCTTCTGTCCCCTCCTAAATTTCAGACTTCCATCACTGAAGAGTAGGGATTTGCATCACAAAATAATGCCAGTCATTGATGTTACAATCTAGTTCTCATTAATAAAATGTTATTCATACTAAGAAGCGTGTTGTACACAGCTTCTGGAACTAATATTAGTATTTTTTCAGATGTGTCCCTGATTTTGGTAATTTGTCCTTGATCATTTTAAGCCTTGTCCCTGATTTGTGATGAGGGAGGTTGAGAGGTATGCTTGAAATTGAGACCGGGGGGGGGGGGGTAAAGAAATTCAGGCCCTGTGAACAGGTGATCTGCCTACAAAAATAAAAGAAAAATACCAAAGTCTCTATACAAGACACAATCCAGTTTACTGCATCAGTTGTTTTGAGTTAATTTCTTTGTTTATTGGTTTAAAATACACCAATGCTGCCTAGCGCCTTGTAGCAAAATCATTTTGTTCTGCTTATTTCCTCAGATGGCCCACCGCCCTCGCACATGTATATACTGCAAACTGTACATAGTATTGCACTGTGTATTACATTACTACCGTGCAGATATTAGTTTGGTGCAAACACGTTTCTGATACTAGAAGGCATTAGAGAGATACAGGTAGAGTGTGCAGTACAGTGAGATAGTCACACACCTCAGGTATGTTCTTATGCACAGATCATATCTGTACTACCCAACAAACCTTCCATTACTTTACCAAGCATACTAATTAGCATTACACAGGATGACAGGACAAGGGCTGTCCATGTCCCTCTCTAACACACACAGTCGCACACACGTCTTTCTCAGTCAGACAGTCCTAGGAATTTTTATTATATTTTACAAACGCTTATCACAGAATGACAGGACAGGCGACAGGGGGTATGTGACTGCTTACAACTGGACAGGCCCCCTTCCCCACACTGATATATACAGACGTGCCTCTCTTGTCAAACAGTCTGATGGAATTTTAACAAACTTGTAATTTTTTATGTTTGCTTGCACGCATGTGCAAGAAACATAATGCCATCATCTGAGTTTTCGGATGTGTGGCAGCCCTCTTCCAATTCAGTCAGTGTGTTTGCAGGTGCGGCCGCAGTTCTCCAATGCCTGCTGGAGCTGTCTATGACAGCAGTCCAAAATGCAGTGGCATACAGTTGAAAGGGGAACTATGCTTCAGTGAGCAGCGATAAGATATCACCTGCTCATGCGTGCTCACCCCCCCACGCACACACTGTGTAGCCGACAGGGGTGCCCAATCCCCCATCAGCGGTGCTGCATTCCCCCCAAAACAGTGCCCCATATGCCACACTGGATGCCCATCCCAGCATGACCACACATCATATAGCCAACGGGGGTGCCGAATCCCATGTTGGCTCCACTGGTTATACCCTCCCAGAGTACAGGGTGCCACACTGGGAGACTACCCCAGCATGGCAACATATGCTATAGCCAACGGGGGTGCCCAATCTCCTGTTGGCTCCACTGGTTACACCCCCCAGAGTACAGGGTGCCACACTGGGAGACCACCCCAGCATGGCAACATATGCTATTGCCGACGGGGGTGCCCAATCCCCTGTCAGCTCCATGGCCCCCCCACCAGCCATTCTTATGCCATGATGGGAGCCCACCCCAGCATGGCAAACATCCCGCATCATCGTTTTAAAAAACAAACAAACCTGAAACTGAAAAACAGTCCCTTGCTGTCTCTGCCCCCAACCCGCACCCCACTTCCCCACCCCATACTTACCTCCAGACTCTGGTACAATGATCTTCGGTGGACTGGGAACACGTCTGCACTCTTCAAAGCCGACCTCGAACTGAGGAAATGCCGGTAAGCTGTATAATGTAAACAGGGTTTTTCAACTTTGCTGCATATCTCAGGCATTTTTTGGAATTTTTGCACCAAATTTTCAACATGGGTTTTTTGGGATCCCTTCTCATGAATGCTCTCACTGTCATGGCATCAATTGGGCCCAAAGGGTGATTTCACAGTCACTGCGCGAAATCACCTTTCGGCACCAATTAATGAAATGACACTGCCAGTGTTCATAAGGTGGGCTATCAAAAAGCATATGCTGAAAATTTGGTGGAAAAATTCCTAAAAATTACTGTTTTATGAGCGTGTGCTGTGCAGTTCCTATGCATGCTCATAAGTTCACGAATTTTCAATATTTTCAACACTGTCATTTTACCACACCTCCTTATGAGCAGTACAGCTGTCATTTTTCACATCTTGCCCAAAACATGTTTCCGCCCAGGTAGCACACATTGGTGCAGTCGGTGTACAAAATCACTGTATGGGACACATTAAGAAAATCACAGTGACACTGTTCATGAGCAGAGGTCTTAAAAATGGCTAGGTTGAAAATTTGGTGACAAACTTCCTAAAAATTACTGTTTTATGAGCGTGCATTGCGCAGCTCCTACGCACGCTCGTAAGTTTGCAAATTTTCAATATTTGCACTCCACTGACTTCCAAACACCTACACAGCACATACAAGCAAGCAACATTTGGCATTGACAAATGCTTGTTTTGCCTGAATTTTGTTGTTTCAAATATTTTATAGAAAAAGCAGTGCACATGAACAATATCAAGCAGAATACTACATAATACAAATGATATTGATTATAGAACTTAACCCGAAAAAGCATTTTATTCTAAGGTAGACCTGAGGAGCAGCAAAGTTTGAGGAATGAAAAAGAAATCATTCCACTTACAAAGGAATTAATAAATCCTAAGAACCATAATCCAGTCCATTTTAGAATAATTACATGAGTATATAACTGATATCTGCACTTAGTGTTTCCACCGGGGATGGAGACACCATGCAGGGGGTAGACAAGGTCTCCCCACTGTTTGTAATTAGTGGTTTTGCATGCCATTGTTGAATATGATACGCAGTGCATGGTGCAGTAATACAGTAGCGACACCCTATCCATGGATCCCAATGCACTAAGAGTGAGACCTGAATGTGATGCCATCATGGGGTATGCTGGACAGTGCTGCTATGTCTGATGGGTTGGGGTGCCCATCTGGGGGAGTACAGAGCCCACAGTCTCTGGTCCTCTCAGGAGTCCCGATGCCACATCAACCTGGTGGGTCTCCGAGCAGTCCGGCTAGCCTCACCGCCTTTGTTCCGTTAGTCCTGAGTCAAGTCATCCAGGTCAAGATGGACAACACCACGGTGTACTATCTCAGCCAACAGGGCAGGAAGCACTACTTGCATCTGTGCAAGGAGGCTCTTCACATATGGTCTCTTGTGCTTAGCCTAGAGGTGGATCTCCTAGCCATCCATGTGGCAGGAGCCTCGAACAGTTTGGTCAATGCCATCAGCCGGATAGGCGATGCATCTCACGAGTGGTCTCTCCTGCTGAAGGTAGTGCAAGATCTGTTCTCCCAGTGGGGCACTCCTCAGCTGGACCTGTTTGCCTCCAGGGAAAAGGTGAAGCTGAGGTTCTTCCAAGCCCACCCCCCTCAGCAGGGCTCACTACAGGGGGATGCCTTCTCTAGGCTATGGACCCAAAGCCTCTCTTATGCCTTCCCTCCATTTCCCTTGATCCACAAGGTGCTTCTCAAAGCAAGGAGGGACAAGGTTCAGGTGATCCTGGTAGCCCCAGACTGGCCTCACCAGTTCTGGTACCCAGATCTCCACAGCCTCAGCTCCAGGCACTGAGGCAGCTTCCAGCCTGCCCGGACCTGCTCTCTGTCAACAAGAGGAAGGTACTCCATCTGGACCTCCAATCCCTGTATCCGACACCCTGGTTCATGAGATGCTAGAGTTCCAGGCCTTGGGTCTTTCCGACGAGGTCCTCAACATCGTTGAGGCATCCCGTAAAGAGTCAACCAGAAACTTATGTCTTTAAATGGAAGAGATTCTCCATTTGGTGTCAGGGCAAGGGGTTGGACCCCTTGTTCTGTGAATTGACTAGCATTTTGGACTACCTGTGGTCCCTATCTCAGCAAGGGCTTCTTTGATGAAGCTGGATCCTGGTTTGTTCAACACAGACTAGTATTAAATTACTAAAAACAAAATTCATGATGTTTGCACACCCCCAAAACATGAACATAGGACAACCCCTGCTCATACCGAACTCCATAAATGATCCCCTTGAGCAGGTTACCTCATTCAAATACCTTGGTATCACCCTAGACTCTGGGTTCACCTACCAAGACCACATCCAAATGCTGAGATCTGCTGTCAATGTGCGTATAGGTCTACTATTCTGGTACAAGCACTGCCTCCCCACCAGAAGCTCTCTACCTAGCTGTCTCTGCTTTCACTAATAGACGATGGAGTCATCTTCTATGGGGCAGCCAACAACACGTACCTAAATAAAATTAGACTGGCCCTTAATAAGGCCTGTAGACTTGCTACAGGCTGTGCCAGACTCACACATACCTGCACCCTTTACGCCTCAACAAACTGGAGGCTCAAATATCAGACCTGCCTCTTTGCTAAAACAAGCATTTGTCAATGCCGAATGTTGTTACGCTGGCAGAGGCAGAGCTAGAGACGCATAGCACTGTGATTTTGTTAATGTGTCCCAAAAGGTGATTTTATACAGCGAGCACGCCATTCTGTGCCACAGCTGCAGAAACGTGTTTTGGGCAGGCTGTGAAAAATAGCAGCTGGACTGTTGATAAGTAGGTGTGCACAAATGCCAGTGGTGAAAATGTGGCATGAAAGTATTGCATATTGACGAAGTTACAAGGGTGCACAGAAACTGCGCAATGCTCGCTTGCAACAGTGTCATTTTTAGGGACTTTCAGCACCAAATTTACAACATAGGCATATTAGGACCTCTGCTCATAAATAGTGTCACCGTCATTCCTCAGACTGTCCCAAAAACTGATTTCGCTCAGCGACCATGCAATTCTGCGCCGGACATGCAAAAACCCATTTCGGCCAGCTGTACTGTTCATAAGGAGGTATGGAATAATGCCAATGATTAACAGCTGGAGTGAAACTATTACAAATTCACGAGCGTGCATGGAAACTGCATAATGCATGCTCATAAAACACTAATTTTACTGACTTTCATGCCCACATTTTCAACATAGGCATTTTAGGACATCTGCTAATGAACAGTGTCACTGTCATTTTCATAATGTGTCTCGAACTCAGTCTTTCCACAAAGACCATGCTATTCTGCGCCGGAACTGCGAAAACAGATTTTGGTCAGGGTGTGAAAAATGACAGCTGTACTGTTCATCAAGAGGTGCAGAACAATGGCACTGTTGAAAATCTGGAGTGAAAATATAAGTTTGTGAACCTAGGAGCATGCGTGCAAACTGCGCAGCACACGCTTGTAACACAGTCATTTTATGGAGTATTGTCACCAAATTTTCAACACAGGCATTTTAGGACCTCTGCTCATGAACAGTGTCACTGTCATTTCTGTAACGTGTCCTGAACACTGATTTTGCACTGCGACCATGCTATTCTGTGCCGGAAGTGGGAAAAAAGATTTTGGGCATGATGTGAAAAATAACAGCTGTACAGCTCACAAGAAAGTGTGGCAAAATAACAGCTGTACAGCTCACAAGAAAGGGTGGCAAAATGCCAGTGTTGAGAATGTAGCATGAAAATATTGTGAATTTGCTAACTTACGATTGTGCGTAGGAACTGCGCAATGCACGCTCATAAAACTGTCATTTTTTGGATTTTGCCCACCAAATTTGCAACATAGGCTTTTTGAGAGCCCCCTTCATGAACAGTGGCACTGTCAATTCGTTAGTCCCAAAAGGCGATTCCACACAGTGACTTCAAAATCACCTTTTGGGACCAAATAACAGTGACAGTGCAAGAATTCATGAGGAGGGGTACCAAAAATCCCATGTTGAAAATTTGGGGCCAATAGTCCAAAAAATGCCTGAGATATGCATCAAAGTTGAAAAAACCCTATTTATTCCATTATACAGCTTACTGGCATTTCCTCAGTTCACAGTCAGCTTTGAGGAATGCAGACGTGTTTCCAGTCCACTGAAGATCACCATGCCGGAGTCTGGAGGTAAGTATGGGGTGAGGGTGGGTGCAGGTGGGGGGACAGGGAGACTATGAGGGATCGTTTTCATTTTACAGGTGAAAAATCAAAAAACATTGCGGGACAGTTTTTTTGTTTCAGGGGATTTGGCATGCTAGGGTGGGCTCCCAGCGTGTCACCTAACTGTTTGGGGGGTCTGTAGCCGGGGTATTGGGCACCCTCTTTGGCATACAACAGAGGGAGGAATTTATACTGATGGGATTGGGCACCCTGTCAGCACACAAAAGAATGAGGACGCCAAGCCGTGGGGATTGGGACCCCTTGGCATTTAACACTCGGGAGTTCTTTATGCCAGCGGGGAGTTTGTTCTTCCGTTGGCACACAAGGAAGGGGGGGTAGAGCCGAGGGGGATTGGCCATCCCCTCGGCATATAACAAATGGGGGGAGGAGGTGATTTATGCCAACGGGGAGTGGGTTCCCCCATCAGCAGTACAGAGGAGCAGGGTTAACAGAATTAGATTGGGCACCCACAAAGTCAGCAGTTTGGCGGCCACTGTGCATCTGAGAGTTTTACTCAGATTGCAGCAGACCTTTTCTTAGATGTGCTTGCCTCATTATGTATGCATGGAGTGGCACCGGCATGCAGGCTGATTGGGGAATGAGGGACGCACCTACTGGTGTGTGCCCTGCATTCGCCCACCAGCGACCGCGCCTCCAAAGCTGCACTGCCACACGATGTTGGCTATGCAAGTGTGCCAACATAAAACTAACAGCAGGGCTCCTTTCTCCTGCTCCAGACACCACTGTCCACCAACCGCACTCAACAACTGGCAAAACCCACTTCCAGGCACCTCGCTGCAAGACCACTTCGGGTCAAAGAACCTTTAGATACCTGGCCTCTAACTGCTCAATTCACTCCCAAACTCCTTCCTCTCAGAGCCCAAACTTGGTCAGTTCAAGTCCCTACTAAGAGACCTAATCACTCATGAGTCAGTCTGTGACTGCCCTTGAATCTGACCTCCCCTCCTCCCCCCATCATGACTATGGACTTAACTCAGTCCAGCCTAAGCCTACAAATGACCACCAGGGCATGGCTTGCAAAACCACCCTGCAGTGTATGTTTTGTTACCTTCTACCATTTTTGCACTGTGTACCTATGTTTGGCAGCACTCTGTATCTTCAGTTGCTTTACTGTGTTATCTGTAACCATTTCGTATCCATTTCTGTAATTATTGTGTTAGTTGTTTCTATTGTCCCCGATGTCTGTGTGTTCAGTGATGTGGAACCTTTGTAAAGGAGTCTTTGACACAAAGGTGTTTTCAGATATACAACAATAAACAAACAATTTGCTGGGCCTTACACAGTTAGTTGCTTCTGCAACCCATGTACACGGTCAGTGGTGGCAGCCCATATGCGGCACTTAGAGGGCAGAGAGTACTCTGATCTGGGCAACTGGCTGCTAGCCAGTCTGTCCAAAGAGGCTGTGGTGAGGTCTACAGGCCTGGCTCTCCAGACCTGGGCAATGGCCTTTACTTTGGGCTAGCAGAGGTTGTGCTTTGCCGCTTGCAGCTAGTGGAGAATGCATCAGCCAGGTTATTGACTGGCCTTTCCCGGTCTTGTCACATTACACCTGTGCTCCACTCTCTGCACTGGCTGCCTGTAAAGTGGCAGATCATCTTCAAGGTCGGTTTGCTGACCTATAAGCAGAATTCCAGGGGCTTTGCCTATATGGCCCTGCAGAGACTGGGGCTCAGGTACCTGCAAGACCTTCTACAGCTTTACTCCCACTCTGCCCCTCTGGTCAGCTGATGTGGGCCTCTTGGTGATTTCAAGGATGTGTCTACAATCTTCAGGTGCCTGACCATTTTTTGCTTCTGGCACCGACCTTATGGAATTCACTTCCTCTTACTATCTGAGAGACCCCATCAGTAAATTCTTCAGCTCCCTTTTGAAGGACATTTCTTTCCAGGGAAGCTTTTCCCTCTTATTAATTAACCTGAATTGTTTTTATGATCGGATAGTGACCGTAATTAAAATTTGTTTTAATGAACTTGCTCCTGTGTACAGTGCCTTGAGTCAAACTGAAAAGGTGTGTCTTATAAGCAAGTAAATTAAATAAACATGTTAGTACATGTTTGACAGTAAATACTGTGAATGTTAGATTACAACATTTGATTCTACTTGCTGTTATTCAGACAGGGATTATGCAGCACGTTAGTAAATACAAAATCACACATGCCCCCACAATGCAGAGCACCATGGGCTGCAGATACAAGTCACCACAGATTATTATGCTGGATCAACTTTAAGCAGAAATACATGGTGTTGAAAGGCCTCTCACACATTTTGCAGTGTACCTACAGAACACAGACACATGTTTCATCCTACCAGGACTTATCAGTATGCCTTGTCTGTTTGGCACACATGATGGAATGAACAAGCTACCCTAAGATGGTCTATCTGGGTTATGTTGTAGTAGACAATTAACAAGAAACATAGAATTGATGATGGCAGATAAGTACCGCTTGGCCCACCAGTCTGCCCATTTCCCTACCTACTGGATAAGCTGCAGATCCTAGTTAATCAGCAGCCTACTTCTTCCTACCCCCACCCCCTAGAATTGCCTTATGACTGTCCCATGCATGCTTGAATTCCACCACTGATTTTGACTCCACAACCTCCTCCGAAGGCCGTTCCATGCATCCACAACCCTCTCTGGAAAAAAATACTTCCTTAAGTACCTCTGAGCCGCCCCCTCTATCTTCAAATTGTGCCCTCTTGTTCTTGCACACCTCTTTTTTTGAAAGATGCTACCCTCTTGGACTTTGTTGATTCCCTTGAGGTACTTGAATGTTTCTATCATGTCCTCCCTCTCCCTCCTTTCCTCGAGGCTATACATATTAAGCTCCTTTTGTCTCTCTTCATATGTCTTCCGGTGCAGTCCCTACACCATTTTAGTTGCCTACTCTGGACAGCTTCCATCCTGTCTATGTCTTTGTGGAGATTGGGTCTCCAGAACTGCACACAGTACTCCAGATGGGGTCTCACCAGCTGTCTGTACAGAGGGATAATAACTTCCTGTTTTCTACTGGTGATGCCTCTCCCTATGCATCCCAGTATCCCCCAACCCTCCTTGCTGCCCTCTCACATTGCTTGCCCACCTTTAGGTCATCTGATATGACTACCCCCAGGTCCCTTTCCATTTTTGTTGTTCTTAGTATCTCACCCCCATTGTGTACTCTTCCCCTGGGTTTTTGTTTCCCAGGTGCATTACCTTGCACTTCTTAGCATTGAATCTAAGCTGCCATACATTTGACCATTCCTCTAACCTTGCCAAGTCCCTTCTCATCCTTTCCACCCACCCTGTGCATCAACTCCTGTTGCAGATCTTGTGTCATCTGCAAAGAGACATACTTTTCCTTCCAGTCCTTCTGCAATGTCAACATAAAGACATTGAGAGGACCGATCTAATACTGAACCCTCACATTTGCCCCACTAGTAACCTTCCTTTCTTCTGCATGGACTCCATTTACTATTACTCTCTGTGTCCTATTCTCCAGCCAATTCTTTACCTAGGCTGTCATCTTGGGACCCACTCCCAGTCCCAGGCTGGCTTACTTGTATATTAATCTTTTGTGTGGGATTGTGTCAAATACCTTGCTAAAGTCTAGGTAGGCCATGTCCGCAGCCCCTCCCTGATCTACTACTTTGGTCACCCAGTCAAAGAAATCTATCAGATTTGTCTGGCATGACCTTCCTGCTGTGAATCCATGCTGCCTGGGTCCTGTGCCCTACTGGCCTCTAGATACTCAACAATTCTTTCCTTCAAGTGATTCCATCTTTTCCCTATCACTGAGGTTAAACTAGAGGTCTGTAGTTTCCTGCTTCTGCCTTGCTCCCACTGTTGTGAGAGGAATCACATCTGCCCTCCTCCAGTCCTCAGGTACCACCCCATCCTCCCATAATTTTAAAAGGGTAGTCAGTGGTGTCACTAGTTCTACCCTTAGTTCTTTTAAATTCTGGGATGAATCATCAGGCCCACTGCTTTGTCCACCTTCAGTTTTAGAGTTCTTTCAGAACCCTTTCTTCTGTAAATGGACTGGTATCAACTTCTGTATCCAGAGTGTTTCTACTGTTTGTTTTATACCTTTCCTCTTCCTTTGTAAATACTGAGCAAAATATTTGTTTAGTATCTCTGCCTTTCACAGTCACCCTCTGCCCACCCTCACTCCCTTTTATTAAGCCTCACTATCCCTCCCTTGGTCTTCCTTTTTGCTCCTGATGTACCTATAAAGGTTTATCCCTTCTTAACTGAGTTGGCTATCTTTACCTCGGTTTGGGCCTTTCTGTTCTGACTACCTTCCAAGCTTCCTTTTGCTTTAACTGATACAGTTCTCTGTCCTGCTTCTTCTGTGATTCCTTGTACTTCCTGAATCTTTCTTTTCTCTTGAACCTTCACTGCCACTTCCTTTGAGAACCATAGTGGTTTCTTACATCATTTTGTTTTGTTTATTTGCTCACACAAGGCTCATTACCTCTGTGATGGCATTTTATTATTCCTTTGTTCTTCCAACACTCCTTCCTGCCCATTTGCGTGCATTCCTAGACACTCACCTATTTTGGCAAAGTCAGCCTCCTAAAGTCCAGTACTTTTGCCTTTGTGTAACTGACTCTATTGCTGTGTTTATTGTGAACCATACTGTTTGATGGTTGCTAGTTCCCAGATGGCTACCTACTTCTAGATCTGAGTCCTCTCTCCATCTCCATTTGAGAGAAGCAAGTCTAATATTGCTCCCTCTCGAGTGGGCTCCAATACTAGTTGTCTAAAGGCATGCCCCTGTGGGGCATCTAGAATAACTCCACTCTTGAAGTGGCAGCTGCAGCTGCACTCCAGTTAACATCTGGCATATTCAGATCACCCATCAGCAATATCTCCCCTTTTTCTGCCATTCTAAGTATACTTTCTATCATTTCCTTGTCCATTTCCTCCCCCCTGAGAAGGGGGTCTGTATATAACCCCTGTGCGGATTGTGGTGCCATTGCCTGTCTCTAAATTTACCCACAGTGCTTCTTCTCCTCTATGTTTACCCTTTTGTTCTGTTGCTTTTATTTCTTCCCTTATGTAAAGAGCTACTCCTCCTCCTCTTTTACCCTCCAGTAGATAGTGTATCCTGGTATGTTTATGTCCCAGTCATGGTTTTAAATAAGTTAAAAGAAAAAGAACCTCTAAGGTAATACCACTTCTGTTAGTGCATCATATCAGTACCATGTAGTGTAGGTCTGTTGCCACAAGAGGGAAACCTTGAGATAGCAGCTTAAGCAACTAGCTCCAGCCTGCCATCTGGTGGCAGCAATCCTTTTCTTTTTGTGCCTGAATTTTGTTGTTTCAAATATTTTATTAAAATACAGCTTTTAGAAAACTACACATGAACAATGATATAAAGTTATATAATCAATATCCTTCATGTTATGTTTTATACAAGTTAAGCTGAAAGAGCATTTTATTCTAAGGTAAACCTGAGGAGGAGCAAAATAAAAATAGAGATGAAAATAAATCATTCCACTTACAGAGGAATTAATAAATCCTAAGAACCATAATCTAGTCCATCTTAGAATAACTGCATGAATATATAACTGATATCTTCACTTAGTGGTTCCACCAGGGATGGAGACACCGTGCGGGGTAGACAAGGTCACCACACTGTGTGTAATTAGTGCCATTGTTGAATATGATGTGCAGTGCATGGTGCAGTAATACAGTAGCGATGCCCTATCTATGGATCCCAATGTGCTAAGTGTGAGACCTGAATGTGATGCCATCATGGGGTATGCTGGACAGTGCTGCTATGTCTGATGGGTTGGGGTGCCCATCTGGTGAGCACAGCGCCCACAGTCTGGTCTCAGGAGTCCCAATTTCACATCAACCTGGTGGATCTCTGAGCGGTCCAGCTAGTCCTCACCGCCTTCGCTCTGTTTGTCCAGGGTCAAGTGGTCCAGATCCTGATGAACACAATGACCATGTACTATCTCAACAGACAGGGCGAGATGCATTCTTTGCCACTGTGTAAGGAGGCTCTTCGCATATGGTCTCTCATGCTATGCCTGGTGGTGGATCTCCTAGCAATCCATGTGGCAGGAGCCTCAAACGGTCTGGCCAATGCCCTCAGCCAGAGAGGTGATGCATCTCATGAGTGGTCTCTCCTACAGGGGCAGTACAAGATGTTCTCAAACTCACACACTCCTCAGGTGAACTTGTTTGCCTCCAGGGAGGTGGAAGCTGAGGTGTTCCACACCCACCCCTCAGCGGAGCTCGCTGCAGGGGTGCCTCTTGAACCATGGACAGAGTCCTCTTTTTATCTTCCATCCATTTGCCTTGATCCACAAGGTGGATTCTCAAGTGAAAACAACAAGGCACAGGTGAGCCTAGTAGCCCCAGACTAGTGTCACCAGTTCTGGTATCCAGATCTTCTCAGTCTCAGCACCAGGCTCCTGAGGCAGCTTCCAGCCACCGGACCTGCTCTCTGTCATCAAGTGGAAGGTACATTTAAATCCCTGCACCTGATGGCCTGGTTCATGAGCGGCTAGAGTTCCAGGCCTTGGGTCTTTCTGGCGAGTCCTCAACATCATTGAAGCATCCTGTAAGGAGTCGACCCAAAATGTTATGCCATTAAATAGAAGAAATTCACCATTTGGTGTCAGGGCAAGGGGTTGGACCCCTTGTCCTGCCCATTGGCTAGCATTTTGGACTACCTGTGGTCCCTATCTCAGCAAGGGCTTCAGTCGATGACCTTTAAGGTGCACCTAGCAGCCATCTCTGGTTACCGGGCGCAGACCAGCAAGCAGTCGGTGGCACAGGAGGTGGTTTTATGGCATTTTTCCAAAGGTTTAGATCATGTAGCCTCTCCAGTGTGTGAACCTCCACCTCCATGGGATTTACTGCTGGCATTGACCAAACTGATGGGCAAGCCATTCGAACCGATGCACAGGTGTGACATCTCCCACCTGTCATGGAAGACCACCTTCTTGGTGGCTATCACATCAACCGAAGGATTAGAAGCTCAAGGTGCTTTCCATCAACTCACTTGGTCTTCCACAGGGACAAGGTTGTCCTATGCCCCAGCAAAAATTTCATCTGAAGGTGGTGTCAGAGTTTCATCTGAATCTGGTGCTGACTCTGCTGGTGTTCTACCCCAATCACACCTTGGAGGCTGAGTACATGCTCCATACTTTGGACCTGAGAAGAGCACTAGCTTACTACAAAGAGCATACCATGGACATTCAGGGAGAGGTTTGCCAGCTGTTTGTCACCTACACTGAAGCTGCCTCTGGCAGACCTGTAGCAAAATGGACTACATCTTGCATAAGTCTGTATTATGAGTTGGTGGGCAAGGAGCCTCCCAGAAGGATAAGAGCTCATACCCGCCATACTAAAGCATTGGTGGCTGCTTCCAGGGACATCCCTATCCAGGAAATCTGCTGGCTACTACCTGAAAGTCAGGACACACCTTCATTACCCATTACCACATCGATCTTGAGTCATGCTAGGGTGCTGGTTTTGGGGCCTCAGTTCTCCAATCTCTGTTCCCTAAGTAGGGGATATGCATCTTGCCTCCCTCCTCCTGGAGAACTGTTAGGATTCTGCCAAAGAGTGCAGATGAACATATCCATGATCCTAGAAAAACTGGTTACTCACCTGTAACAGTAGTTCTAGGAGTGGTATATGTTGTCCATCCACATGGACCCACCTGACCTCCCCACTGCAGGGACCCACAACACCTAACTTCCAGTGGGCTAAGACCTGGTGTCAAGGGGCAGGTCATACCACCTGGGTGGGTGGAAGGAGCCAACTCGAAGACTTCCAGCAAGATTTAAAGTGGAAGGGGACATGCCAAAGAGTGTGGATGAACATATACCACTCCTAGAAGTACAAGTTAAAAAAGATTTTACTGTACCAGTAAGATCACTTCCTGGAATTTCTCCTCAGTAGGCCATAACTTCTAGGGAACAGCAGAGTGACCTTCTAAAGCAGCTTCTTCAGCAGTCTCCACACAGGGACCACCCACATCATCACTTCCTAGGCTGTGCCTATAAAGTGGGTTGTTCTGATAGACTCTATTCCTACCCGGTTTCAGCTTGTAATGACGAGGACCGAGGAACTGAGGCCTGTTACATCGCCCTACTTGTGTTTTGCAGTTACAGATGGCGGGGGGACAGAGGTGGAAGCTTCCTACTGCAAGAGACATTTCTAGAAAATCCACTATTCACGGTGAAATCTTACGTAGCCATACTATCTTCTATGGAATGGTCTCTTGCCGTGATCATTACTCTAGGAGATTTAAGCAGTTATATGCCAGTGGGGAGGCCAGTTATAATGTGCCTTATAGAGTGGGTGGTCAAATGACCGGTGGCAATCTAAAGGCAGTATCCCAGTTATATTACCTGGTAAAGGTTTGGACAGTGTACCAGGTAACTGCATTATAATGTTGGTGATAAAATCATTGGTGAAACAAGCCAAATTGGCTGGTAATTGTCATCTCCTGAAGAGTTAGTCTGAGCAAGACCCGTAATGTGACGGATTCATCCTTATAATGGAGTGACCGGTTGGTCCCAGTGGCTAGTAGCCCAGGATAAGAAAGTTGAAAATTCAGATCCTATTGTGAAAAAAGGTCTGAGTAAGAGGTCATAAGTAGAATATGTCCTTGAGGAATATTCTGGTTATCCAGTTTCTGATATATACATGATAGAAATGAACAATCAGCTGAGGTCTGGAGCGACTAAGCAGCTGAAATTGTTTAAGGCTTTTGCAGTCAGGTAGTAATATGAGCCCAGGGTTGAAAAGCAAGCAGATGATGTGTGTCCGTTTAGTAGTGCTACTTTATAGCATGTCAAGGAAGCATCAAGGAATGTCTGTTAAGTTGTTACAAATGATGTTACTATATCCATTTAGGAACGTGTTGCTACTTAGTAGCTATCAGGCAGACAGCAAAGATATATCTGTAACAAACTCATAAAGAGATAAGTGTATCCATTTAGGATGATTACTTGGTAGCCATTAGAGAGGCAGCAAGAAAAGTGCTGCTATGTAATCATAAATGATGCAGATGTACCCAGTTTGGGGTTAAAGTTATTAAAACAAGCATTTGTCAATGCGAATGTTTGCTTGCTAGCATTGCAGTGATAGTGATAAGTTACAGAGCTGCGTAATAGGAATGGCAGTGAAGTTCTGAACTGACTAACCCACCAACACTCTGCAGAGAGTGTCAGGCGATGGGGTGTGTCCTTAGGTCATCAGGCATAAACAGCCACGCCATTTCTTACACCCACACCATGCAGACACTGACAAGTGTCACAGTGTTCCTTAGGGTCTTTGGCTTTTATACGCACCCATTCCATTAGGAAATACAGTAGAGATGGGTGTGATATAGGAGATGGGGAGAACTTTGGGGCCGAAGAGTCCAAGGCATGCCTCGATGCCTCTCACTGGCTGCAGGGTATGGAATGGTATGAGCATCACAGGCAAGAATCCAAGTCACACCCCTGATGCCTGTCATTCTCTGGGGTTAGAGCGTTATGTTTGGAAACCCTAATACCTCAGGCATTTGTTGGTATTTTCACCCCAAATTTTCAACATTTTTTTTTTGTGACCCCACCTCATGAACAGGGAATATCAGTTTATTGTAAAAAGCTGCTTATACTGGCAACTTCTGACATTTAGCACCACAGGTGCACAAAACATTCGAACAGGATGTAAAAATGACAGCTGTACTGTTCATGGGAGAGGTGTAAAAAATGCTTAATGTTGCAAATTTGCAGTAAAATATTTAAAAATGGTGGTCATAGGCGTACAAAGAAACTATACAACGCACACCCATAATATAATTAGGTTGGGGATTTTTTACAGCAGATTGTCAACTCAGGCATTTTGGTGCCTCCGATCCTGAACAGTGTCACTGTGATTTTCTTTATCTGTCCCAAACATTGCTTTCGCACGCCAACAGCACCATTGTGCACTACATGTCTAAGCTTACATTTGGGTGACATCGAAAAATGGCAGCTATACTGTTCATGGAGAAGAGTAATAAAATGGCAATGTTGAAAATCTGGAGTGAAAATATTAATTCATAAACTTATGAGCATGCATAGGAACTGCACAACACATGCTCGTAAAACAGTCATTTTTAGGAATTTTTTCACCAAATTTTCAACATAGCCATTTGAAGACCTCTGCTCATGAACAGTGTCACTATGACTTCCTTAATGTGTCCCGTACATTGATTTCGCACACTGACTGTGCCATTGTACTAGAAGTGACTACATTTTAGTTAAGATAATGAAAATAAGCTGTACTACTCATAAGAGGTGTGGTAAAATGGCAATGTTGAAAATCTGGGTAATATTAAAAGTTGTGAACTTATGAGTGTGCATAGGAACTGCCACGATGCGCTCATAAAACAGATCATTTTAGCAATTTTCCACAGAATTTTCAAAATAGGCTTTTGAGCCCACCTTATGAACACTGGCAGTGTTGTTTCGTTAATCATTCCAGAAAGGTGATTTTGTGCAGTGACTGCGAAATCACCCTCGAACCGAGTAACATCATGACGGTGACAACATTCATGAGAAGGTTAAAAAACTCCATGTTGAAATTGGTGCAAAATTCCCAAAATGCCTGAGATATGCAGTAAGTTGAAAAAAAACCCTATCATTCATTATACAACACCAGCATTTCCTCAATTCATGATTGGCACAGAAAGTGAAATGATGTTCCCAGTCCACGAATCGTTCACAAGCTCCATAAGTAAATATAAATTAGGAGGCAAGATACACAGTGGGTGGGGGCAGGGGTTCACGAGGACCGTTTTTATTTACAGGTTTGTTTATTTAATTAAGACAACGTGGGATGTTTGGTTGGGTGGCTCCCAACATGGCAGCTGGAAGAATGTTGGTGGAGGCAGGAGCTGACAGGGGATTAGGCACCCCTGTCAGCCATCATCATTTGCCACACTGGGGTGGGCTCCCAGCATGGCACCTGGATGCTTTGGGGAGTGGCATGTGGAGTAATGGGGATTGAGCTTATGGCCATTAAACATTGCCATGCTGGGTGGGCTCCCAGCATGGCACCTGGAAAACTTTAGAGTGCAGCCGACAGGATTTAGGCACCCCATGGGTCTTTCTGATGTGGGGGTGGAAGGCGCATGAGCACGCGGTGTGCGTGCTTGTGTGTGTGTGGGGGAAGCTCTGGTCACTCAAGTGGGGCTCTCCTTTCAACTACATGCCACTGCATTTTCACTGTCATAGACAGCTGGGCAATGATGATGCACTGCGACCAGCCTGCAAACACACTGACTGAATTGGAAGAGGCTGACACCCTCTAGAAAACTCAGATGATAGCACTATGTTTCTTGCACATGTATGCAATCAAACATAAAATCTATCACCCAAAACAAAAGCACTTTCTGCACATCAAACAGAACAGTACCTGTGGAGACACTCCTCCATCCCCAATGAATTACTAAATCAACTTCTCAAGTACATGTAACAGCACAATACCAGAGAGGACCTCCATCTCTGTACAATGTAACCCACCCCAACTCCGGAAATAAATCCAGAATCAACAGTATATACCAGAGAATCTGGTTCATCCTTTAGTTCCCCCCAATTAAAGACACCGTCAGTATAACCAACCTTTATACAGTACCAGTAAGAAGACTTACTCATTTCCATAATGCAGCCCAATCTCCCTGAACTAATGCTGACTCTCAAGTACCTGAAAACACAATACCAGTACAAAGATTGCCTCCATTCCTGCACAGATAGCCCACCATCTCTGAATGAAAGATGGACTCACCAGTACCCAAATAACACAATACCAGGGTAGTTGCCTCCATCTACACATGCAGCCCCCTCCACTACCTGAAACAGCACAGTGAAAGGAGACTGCCTCCTTCTCCACACAATGCAACCCACCCACCCACCTGAACTAGTGAACTACTACAGTACACGAAACAGCACAGATTCTGTTGGACTGCATCCATCTCACACACAGTCTAAAATACCTTCCCCTGAACTAAAGAGACAGCTCTCAGTACCGGGGAGAGTGCCTCTGTAGAAACATAGAGTTGTTGATGGCAGATAAGGACATAAGGCCCATCCAATCTGCCATTTCTTTTCACCTTATAAATGTGCCATCGGCCTCTATCAGGCGCTATATTCACACTCATCTGTACTCCCTTATCCCAGTCCCATTATTTTGAAGCCCGTTCCATGCATCCACCACTCACACTGAAAATAATTTCTCATTCCCCTTATCCATCCCTCTAATCTCATGCTGTGTCCTCTTGTCCTGCTATTTTTCTTATATTTAAACACGTTATACTCTTTCACCTTGTTAATGTCCTTAAGAAATTTGATATTTGATCATATCACCTCTCCCTCCTTTGTAAGGTATACATATTGAGCTCATTGATCTGTCCTCATATATTTTCAGTACAGTCCCACACCATTTTAGTTGCCCTTCTCTGGACTGCCTCAATTTTAGTTAATGTCCTTGTGAAGGTGGCCTCAGTACACATGCAGTACTCAGATGGAACTAACCAGTGTCTTGTAAAGAGAGTTAATACCTTCCTCTACGACTTATGATACCTCTACTAAGACACTAATACTAACCTTGCCTACTGCTTTGAGATCTGCTTGGATGATTTCAGGTCATAGGTAGATGATGCCCAAGTCTTTTCTTCCCTTGTGCTGTAACTCCCCTCAGCCTATAGTGACTTCAAGGTTTCTCTTTCCTATGTATGATCTTGCACTTCTTTACAATAATCCATTTGCACTCTTCTGATCATTTGCTAGTTTATCAGTTTCCTGTTACCCACCCCATCGGATCATCTATATTGCAGATATAAGTGTCATCTAAAACAGACAAGCCTTACTCAGTCCATGCAATGTCACTAATGAAGATAAGAAGAGGACTGGCTTCAGGACTGAACCCTGAGGTACACTTGTGACTTGCGGTCTTCAGACATACCATTACCCCTCTATTTTCTGCCGTCAACCAGTTTGCCACCCAGTTGTTAACCTTCTGACCCACCCATTTATCTATATTCTATATTGGGTGGTGTCAAGAAACTGCTGCTTGAATTCAAGGTGGCCAGCATCAGTTGCTCCCTTAGTCCACCACTCTGGTTCCAGTCAAAGTCTGAGATCAGTTGACAGGACCTTCTTTGTAAACCCATCATCTTGGACCATGTATAACTATAGATTCCAGGTATTGCACTATCAGCACCTAAAGGTACCTCCATAATCTTACCCTCTGAGGAAAACGACTGGTCTGTAGTTTACCTCTCCTACACCAATCTTGTTGGGCTGGATCACATGGCTCTTCTCAGTCTTCTAGGACTCTCCTGTGCTCAGAGACTCACTAAACAGTTCACTAATGGCTCTCTAGTTCACCTTAGCTCCTTAATTACCCTGGGATGTATGTCAGGACCCATTGCCTTGTCCACTCTGAACCAGGAGCTCCTGTAGGATCCTTTTTTTTTGCGAAGTGGTGGTATCGCCTCTCCCCAGTCCATGGTGCTGGATATGGCCCTGCCTACATTCTCTTCAATACTAAGAAAATTATCTAGCTAGGATGAATGCTTTACAGGTCCTCCTCACATGTCCTTTTCTTCTTTGAACAGCAATACCCCTCTGGACTTTCTCCTTTCTGTAATGTATCTATAGAAAGTCTTATACCTTCTTACACTTTTCACGTAGTGTTTTCTCAGTTGGGACTTTGCCTTCCTGCTTCCTTAGGGCAGTTTGGTAATCTCTTCATCCCTCTGTGATCCTTAAACATCTCTTTATAATACACTCTCCTATACTAAGCAGACTCTCAGTACCTGAATGACACAGTACCAGTGGGAAGACAGCCTCTGACTCTGCACAGTGCAGCCCCTCCCTGAACTAATGGGGAACTCTCCAGTATGTAGCACCAGTAAAGAGGGACATACTCCTCCTCACCACAATGCTCAACATCCCTCTCTGAACTAACAGTGGACTCTCAGTACAGGTATCAGTGGGAAGACCTCCAATCCATATACATTACAGCCACCATCCATGAATTAAAGAAATTCCACTATACCTGGAAAAGCAGAGTACAACGTGAGACTGCCTCCACTAATACAGTGAAGCCCTTCCCTGACCTAAGACCATCTCCCAGCACCTGAAACAGCACAGAACCATTGGAAGACAGTCTCCTCCTTAGCACAATACAGTCCATACTCCACCAACTAAGTCTATCCAGTATCTAAAACACAGTACTGTGGGAAGAACACCTCATCTCTATAATGCTGCTCCACTACAAACTAAAGGTGGACTGCCCTCTACCAAACACTGTGCCAGTGGTAGACTACCTCCTCTTCACAGTACAGCCTACCTCATGGCAGACTACCCAGGTTGTAATAGAACTAAGAGCAGGGAGATCTAGTCCTTCTCTACACAATACAGCTCCCCTTCCTGATCTAATGGTGGACCAGTACATTAACAGTACAGTACCAATGGGAAGACAGTCCCTCCTTAGCACAATGACCCAGGCAGCCATGAACTAGCCAGTCTATCAATATCTAACAACACAGTACCTGTAGGAGAACACCTCTCTGTATAATGCCCACCCTCCTAAACTAAGGTGAACATATCTACCAGAAACACTGCTTGATGGTGAGACTACCTCCTTCACCCAGTGCAGCCCACACACTCACTTAGACTCCCAGTTTATGTAATAGAACTAAGAGCAACAGAGAGATCAGGACCTTTTTTTTTATTTATTTATTTGTAAAATCAGTTTACAACCTTTGAACCAGAGGCTCATTTCCAAAGGTACTTCATCACATAAAGATATACACAGTGTTTTGGTTACATAGCGTAGGTTTGCAAAACAATGACATTCAACAGAGGCACCACGTCACTGTGATCAGACAAATACATTTGGTTACAAGGTACATGTAATTAAGGAACAAGTATTAAAAGTTAGTATCAATAGTGAGCAATCTATAGGTAAACATAAAACAGCTGGCACTGGCCAATTAAACATAACCACAGTGTACAGGAAGTGGTAGTAGAGATGGCTAGGTAGAGCAGCAGAGGCATTATCAAGAAAGTAGAGTGGAGCTACTTTCAGAGACAGGAGAGTCACAGTGTTGATGTGGTTTCAAAGGTAGTTTAGAACAGGATGGTGGTGGCATTGGTGATGGGGCAGGGAGAAGTTAAACCAGTTGGGACTCTAGCAAAGGACCTCTAGCCACGGCTAGTTCTTGATCGGGACCATTAGGTGGTCTTATTGGAAGCCGTATTTTAAATGGTGGGCTCTGGTGATGGATGCGTTACCCCAGGAGAGCCCAGTCGTTCTTTTTGGGAACAGGTTTGGTGTCTGGTCATCAGGGCAAACAGTTAGCCTTGACATACAGCTGACAGGTGTATGTGACCTGAGGCACCAGTAATCAATGAGGCTTTGTTCAGGGTTAAGTAGATTTTTAAGTGCAGTGGTGTCAGCAGCACCATCGACTAGTAGACCATAGTCTACAAGGACAAACGGATGATGTAACAGTGAGCAGGAAACATTTGGGAAGGCAGGTTCTATGGGAAGAGGATGCCAAGCTATGTATTAGTAGCGGATCGCTTCGAGGCATTGATGTGGTTGTGAAATGTGAGGGCTAGGTCAGTAACCCAAAGGTATTTGTAAATACACACACACTTTTTAAGCTGGATAACTCTGTAGGTACAGCATCTTGTTTTAGATGCAATATGGAAATATTTACACATTGTTTAAAATATACACAGTGGCTATGCCACTATATTAAAATTGAATGGCTATCATTAATTAAATTATCTCCAACAGTGGTTGATCATCCTACTATGAGCAGAAAAGTCTTTGATTACACTGTGCAAACCTCTCATTAAGTATATGGAATGTAATCTGAGGCTTATGCTATAAACAGATGATGTGTGCGGTGTCCTAGGGGGGCAACAAAAACTTTCATCAGTCACATCTGCATAGAAATATACAATGGCAAAAAAATTCTAGGAAACTTTGACTGCTGACCCCCAGAGACAGTGATGTTATTAGACAATAACATCACTGTATCTAAGGCAGGCATGGAGATGACCACAGAACATGAATGAAATCCCTCCCTCCCTGTTAAGCCACCACTGACCCAACACAGTTTCACACACTTCCTAAACTGTCAGGGCACCCCTCCTCCCACAATGCTAGTCTCATCCCTCACTCCTCCAGTGAAGCGCAACTGCATATGTAAAAACTCTAGAACACTAAATGCTAATTGAAGAAATCACCACTCTGTGCAAGTGGTTTCACTGTCCCTGCCTGCAGCCCATGCCATATAAGCAGAACGGCAGTCCCCACTAGCCGCAATGGAATTTGAACAACACTGACTCTCACAGCTGCAGACAAAAATATGTGTTTGAGGCTGTAGTTAAATGAAATGCAAAAGAAACAGAAATTAATTCTTGCATTCCAATGAGAACTTAATTGTCATCCTGAGCTCAGTCTTGACATATACTTAAAACCGTTGCACTTCACACAGTCCGATACTCTGTAGATCCAATCAAGAAATACAATTAACATGTCACCATTCTTATTGCTTGCTTGTACTTGTACACTGTAATGCAGCAATATCATCGGTGGAAACACACCACTGGTAAAATCTTAAGTGGGGATTAATTCCCTAGTAATGCCCACTTCAGAATGTAGTAGTGTTTGGACTCACCACGGGAGCACATAACCAAAATAATTAGATCATGGTTGGCACTGTGAGCGCACTGCAGAAACCCTGGTTGTGCTGGCCATCTGAGTATAGCAAAGACATGCACAGTGCAGTGGAGAGTGAGCTACCTCTCAGCTTTAGCTCCCACCCAGGAAATTAACCACATATGTCTGCACAGGTTTTTTTTCTGTAACTGATGTTACACAGTTCAGGGAACGAAACAGTCAGCCTACAGTGCTGTACAGAAAATGATTAGTGTAGCATAGCTGCATGTAATGGCACAGAAATATGTAAATGCACAGTTCCCTCAGAATGCACTTGAATGATGCATCAGCGGGAGTGAAGAACGAAGAGCAAAGCAACAAAACTGTCGGTAAGAAAAACAAAATCTTCAAGTGCTGTGTTTCACAACTCGTGATGATGGCTTGAGTGCAAAATTTCTGGATACTAGATAAATGCATTTCAACTTTGCAACGTACACGCACACGCTGTCACATCCTGATAACATGTAAAAAAGGAGGAGAGTGCAGCATGGTTTGTGAAGCAGAACTAGTGCTTCTTGGAGTTATGTAGACTTCGGTAAAACAGTATTGTCTAAATTGCACTTGCCATGTTACAGGCGCATTAATCCACTCCAAAGTCAGGTTCTACTAGGGAATTAATGCCCGGTTGGTGGTTGGAGACTCTTGGCCTGCGGCCTCGTGCCCCCAAACAGGCATTCATTCCCTGGAAGAGCCCTCCTTTGTTGTGGATTAATGCTTACATCAATCTGTGGTTCCCTCTCTTCCTGCTTAAAGAATTGAGACCCTGATAATGATGACCCTGAGAAACAAATATTAAACACAGTGGTAAAGCGACTGATTAGATATGAGACACTTACACGGTCACTGCTGTACTGTGCCAGGCAAAATATGCACTTTGTTGATGGCGAGGGCTTGTAGTATGCAAATAAAGCATAGAACATCACTCCAAGAAGAAATGTTATCACCCTGACAGCATTATTTACTAATGCTAGTAAATACTGCCCGTCAGTGACAATGCTATTCTGTCAGTGATTTTCGGTGCTTTATTTGGTTTGCATACTACATACAGCCTCGACCCTCAAGTGGATATTTGTGTCTGGGAGTGCAGCAGTAAGAGACAGAGTCGTACTCAGAGGGGGGTGGTTGGGGGACTAGCCTCATCCCCAAGGTGGGGTACTAGTGGAGCGCCCCAGGGGTCAGTGCTGGGGCCACTCCTGTTCAACGCCTCTGTCTCAGATGTAAGGAAGGGAGGTCAGTGCTGGGGCCACTCCTGTTCAACGCCTGTGTCTCAGACATAAGGAAGGTGGTCAGGAGTGAAATGAGTCTCTCTGCAGATGACTCAAGGCTGGGTGCAGAGGGGGGAGGATGGCCTTGCAGGAGGATCTGGAGGTGCTGCAAAGGTGGTCAGGAAAATGGAAATTAAAATTCAATGTAGGGAAGTGCAAGGTTCTGCACCTGGGAGTCAGAAATCCAGGCCAGGGTATACCCTGGGAGGAGACAAAAAATTCAAGTCACGGAGGGTGAAAGGGACCTGGGGGTAGAGGTAGATGTTGAAATGAACAACTCAGGGACCTGTAGGGGGGCAGCACCAAGAACAAATAGGATGCTGGGATGCATTGCCAGGGGGATTACCTCCAGAAAGGCAGAAGTGATTCTACCCCTGTACAACTGCTTGGTTAGGCCATGTCTCAAATATTGTGTGCAGTTTTGGAGACCACATCTAAAGAAGGATGTTACACTCAGAGAGGGTCCAAAGGAGGGCAACCAAAATGATCCAGGACCTGGGGAAGAGGGCCTATGAGGAGAGGCTCAGGGAGCTTGACATGTACACCCTGAGGAGAGGAGGGACAGAAGAGACATGATAGAGGTCTTTAAGTACATAACGGGGATCAATAAGGGGGGTCCAGTCAGGGTTCTCCAAAGAAAGGAGGAGGGGACACTGAGAAGAAATAGATGTAAGCTGGAAGGGGCAGGCTCAGAGGGAGAGGAGAGGTGTTATTTCACTGAAAGGGTAGCGGAGCCATGGAATGCACTGCCCAGGGAGCTGGTAGAGGTGGAGACTGTAGATGGATTTAAAGGAGATGAGACAGGTACAGAGAGGTAAATCTGACCAGGTCCAATGCGGGTGGCACATCTGGGACTGGGGACAGAATAACCCAAGGGGGAGGGGACGAAACCAAAATCAGTCCTCGGTGCAGGTGCTGAAAATCTATTCTGCTGGCATTTTAGTATGTTAGAGCTAATGCTGTGACTGTTCCAAATTCAGATTATTTTCTACTGCCTTGCAGAGTCTGTATATAAAAGAATTTAAAATGAACATGTGTACTTGTCAAACTGAAGCCTGAGCAGAACAATATAGGCAAGGCAATAGAAAAGAAACTGGATTTGTAACACACAGTGACTCTCTTACTGCTGCAGTCCCGAACAATGGAATGGAATCTTGTGCAAAACTCACATATTCATTAAAGTATATAAGGTTCATTGTACAAGACCTTCCTTTAGTGAAGCCATGCTGCTGTTTTCTATTATACCCACATCAGTAGTTTGATGACAGATCACGTCTGAACTACACAACAAACTGTCCATTACTTTACCAAGCATACTAATTAACAATTAACATTGTTAGCATTACACAGGATGACAGGACAGACAGGACAAGGGCTGTCCATAGCTGGGCAGGTTCCTCTCTAATACACGCAGTCACGCACACACACACGTCATTCTCACTCAGGCAGTCCCAGGAGTTTTAATTATATTTTACAAACTTGCAAATGCATATCACAGACTGACAGGGTGGATGTGACTGTTCACAACTGGACAGGCCCCCCCTCCCCACACTGATATATACAGACGTTCTAAGCAACAGTCAAAGTAAGGTTGTGCTGCTGACGGATCTTTCTCGGTGCTGGATCCGGCAGTACACAGATTGATAAAGACAATTATACATTACCATGACAACATCTCCAAATGAAATCCATCTAAAATAAAAACAATATATAAAGGAAGCTGACTGACTGAATGCACAATGATGTTAACCTAACAGGTTAAACACAATAAGATGCACTACAGTAAGCTGGTCTAACTATTTAGGGATGTCTCCTCTGCAGCTGAATACATTGAGAATCCGAAATCATTTCAGATAAATGTAATGACTGCACCGACAACGTTTTCAGAATTGTATGTAAAAAGTATATGTCATCAATTTATCAAAATAGAAACCTACATAATTAAAAAAAATACACTCTCAATAACTGCATTATTTTCATCTTTAACACTTGATTAGGAACAGCAACCAACCTGTATTTCCAGAAATATAAATTAGATTCCAAACACATTAAATAATAACTATTATTACTCAGTCATGCACAACTTTGTGCTTTCCCTTTGTCCCAACAATATCCTGTACAGGACATGGGGTTGTCAGAACGTTGCCAGACAGTAAGAGTAGTATCAAAATTTACTGCCTCCTTGTGCGAGCCCTGTTCAGATGAATCCAGTCACCATACAAAACAGCAGCAGACTTCACTGAACGTACTCCACCCTCACAGTGTCTATGTATCCCTTCCATAATGCATTTAGGACCGCTCTCACTATACCAGTAATCTTTATAAAAACAAACATTCATTTTGCAGAAATATTCTGATTGAACTGCACATCTCCCTATTCTCATATTAACATCTTACTACCTTCCCCAGGGCATTATCAACTAGCCCCAGACAAACCCAATGCACATTAAAATCTCACACACATTGTTTTTAATACATCAGAAAGGCAAAACAAAAATACTAAAATAACCGCCCCCAAAAAAGCAACCATTAAGTAGACACGTGGAGTCTGCCACCCATCACTCTTCTGAACTAAAGGTGAACTCTCCGGCACGTTTAACAGCAGAGTGCCAGGAGGAAGACACTGCAGGAAGATTGTTCCCATGAAACTGGTCCCAAACCAGTCATCACAGGGAACAATTCTCCTCCACAGAGGGAAAACCTCTTACATCTCTGCACAGTGCCACCCTGTCTTGGCAAACTAAAGCACAAACCCCAGAATGTATAATAGTGTAGTACTGGAAGGGAGACCTCCTCCATCCCTTGGACAGTGGGTGTAGCCCACATACTAACTAATGGCATAATCACCTCTACATGCAACAGCAGAGTACCAGAGGGAAGACCCCCTGCATCTCTGCACAGTGCAGCCCACTCTTGTCAAACTAGGGCAGAAACACGAGAACCTGTGATAGCAGAATCCAACAGGGGAGGCCTCCTCCATCCCTGTATAGTGCTGCCCCAGACCCAAAGGTGGACTAACATGTACATGTCAAAGCACAATACCAGAGAGGGGAGGCCTCCTCCATCCCTGTATAGTGCTGCCCCAGACCCAAAGGTGGACCAACATGTACATGTCAAAGCACAATACCAGAGAGGGGAGGCCTCCTCCATCCCTGTATAGTGCTGCCCCAGACCCAAAGGTGGACTAACATGTACATGTCAAAGCACAATACCAGAGAGGAGACCTCCCCTTTCCCTTTAGACTGCAGCTACTATCCAAATTAAAGGTGGACAGTACATTACCAAAGAGGTGAAACCATTGAAAATAAAAGCAGTCTCAAGTATCTATTCTAATTTTGGGACTCTGTCCCTTTCAACCCTCTGCAATGCCCCCATCCTCCCTGCCCAAGGCTGTCCAATTTTCCAACTCTGTCTCTGTCAGCCCTCCACACCTCCCCCTGTCTGCTCATCCATCCTGCCCAAGGCTGTTAAATTGTGGGACTCTGTCCATGTCAGCCCTCTGCACATCCCCGTCTGCCCTTTTATGTACTTTTCCCAATTGCTTGTCTCTCTCAGTCTCCTCTACTCCTCCCATCTGCCACTATATGCCTATTTGAGAAGCCTGTCCCAGTCAGGTCTCCCTACTCCCCCATTTGCCCCCTTAGCACTATTTCTAGGTGCCTTTCCCTGTTAGTACTCCCTCTTTACACATTATTCTCTGGTGTAGGTCCCTGTCTCTGTACTCCTTCCATCTGCCCCTTTATGCACTATTCCCTGGTGTAGGTCCCTGTCTCTGTACTCCCTTCCATCTGCCCCTTTACACACTATTCCCTGGTGTAGGTCCCTGTCTCTATACTCCTTCCATCTGCCCCTTTATACACTATTCCCAATTGCCTGTCCCTCTACTCCTCCTGTCTGCCACTTTACACACTATTCCCTAGTGTAGTCCCTGTCCTCTACTCCCTCCTTCTGCCACTTTATGCACCATTCCCTGGTGTAGGTCCCTGTCTCTGTACTCCTTCCATCTGCCCCTTTACACACTATTCCCTGGTGTAGGTCCCTGTCTCTGTACTCCTTCCATCTGCCACTTTACACACTATTCCCTGGTGTAGGTCCCTGTCTCTGTACTCTCTTCCATCTGCCCCTTTATGCACTGTTTCCTGGTGTAGGTCCCTGTGCCCCTTTACACACTGTTCCCTGGTGTGTGTCCCTGTCTCTATACCTTCATCTGCCCCTTTACACACTATTCCCAATTGCCTGTCTCTCTACTCCTCCTGTCTGCCACTTTATGCACTATTCCCTGGTGTAGGTCCCTGTCTCTGTACTCCTTCCATCTGCCCCTTTACACACTATTCCCTGGTGTAGGTCCCTGTCTCTGTACTCCCTTCCATCTGCCCCTTTACACACTATTCCCTGGTGTAGGTCCCTGTCTCTGTACTCCTTCCATCTGCCCCTTTATACACTGTTCCCTGGGGTAGGTCCCTGTCCCTGTACCCATTCCATCTGCCCCTTTACACACTGTTCCCTGGTGTAGGTCCCTTTCAGCTTGAGGAGCACCTTGTGGCCTTTGACCTTTATGAGCCCCTCCAGTTGGGTTTTTGGGTGAAGCATAGCACGCAAACCACATTAGTTTGTGTGCATAATGACCTCCTCAGGTCTGGAGATTGAGAAGCAAGGACAATTCTAGTTCTCCTCGACCTCTATTCAGCATTTTCCATGTTAGACCAGTGTGTGTTGCTCGACCGCCTGAGGGGTGTTGGACTTGCTAGGACTGTCATCTGCTGGTTTGAGTCCTATCTCATGAATAGGAGGCAATGGGTAGTGAAGGGGAATTTCTCCTCCTCCCCTAGCCTCCTGTTGTGTGGAGTACCTCAGGGTTCAGTCCTGTCACCAATGTTGTTTGCTGTGTACATACTGCCCCTGGGAGAGCTCATTAGAAAATACAGTTTGGGTTCTCATTGCTATGCTAATGATACCCAACCGTATCTTTCCTTTGCCTCTGGGACATCCAATGCGGTGGAAGTGCTGAACAGTTGCCTTGTGAGATCAAGGACTGGATGGCCTCCAGCTGCTTGTGACTGAACCCTGATAAGATGGAGATACTGGTGGTGGAGTCAAACAGAGGATGTGCTAGGATGGCCTTTGGCACAGCAACAGGGTTGTTCCTGGGATCTGTGCCACTGAAGGCCTCCCCTAGGGTGTGTGATCTTGGTGTGACCTTTGACAGTGGGTTGACATTTGAAGCTCAGGTGTCATCTGCTGTCCGGATCAGCTTTTACCATCTTAGAAATATTGCCAGGATCAAGCCCCTAGTTCCACCCATGGACCTCCCCACCTTGGTACATGCCTTCATAACATCTAGGCTTGATTACTTTAATGTGCTCTACCTCAGGGTTTTGGGAGGTACCCTCTGCTGGCTGCAGCTAGTGGAGAATGCAGCTGCCAGTTTGTTGATGGGGCAGTCTAAACAATGCCATATCCCCCCGGTGTTACGTGAACTGCACTGGCTGCCTGTCAGGTGGAGGATCCTCTTCAAGGTGGGATTGCTCACCTTTAAGGCCCTACATGGGCTGGGCCCTGGATACTTTTTCTGTCCTTTTGACACCCGCTATCTCAGTTCGCTCCTTCCATTCTTCCTCTTGGGGCCTCCTTGCGATTCCCAGGACAAGGCTAAAAACTGCCAGTGAGTGAGCATTTAGTGTTGCTGACTCCATCCTGTGGAATTCCCTTCTTCCTTCTGTAAGGGAGGCCCCTTTGTTCAAGGCCTGCCTCGAGACCCTCCTGTTCAGTCAGGCCTTTCCCAGGCACTGCCTACTAGCATAAAGTAAAATGTCATTGTTTTGGGCCTAGGTTACAAAAGGGATGTAGTTTTAATATGAGGACTGCTTGTTGTATACTATACTTCAAAATACTGATTTAAATAGATGCGGATAAACTCGATTCCATGTGATGTCCTGTTTCAGCTATGTTCATTTCATTCATTTAGCCCAAAGTGTATGTTTATTGTAATCATTATTTCATGTTGTGCATTTTAAAATACTTCACGTTTTGCACATACATCACTTGTGATACCTATACTAGAAATGCAATAACCCTTTAAGTAATTAGCTAAATGTGTTTGGCAGTGTTTGTTTGTTGAAACAATGTTTTGTATGAATGTTTGCTAAGCATTATTGCCATTTTTATGTTGTCTTGCACATGCGCAAACAGCATATTGGGGTAGCTTGGATTAGCAGGTTTTGGAGGTGCGGTCGTGTTGTGGCTAGTGGTGCCACTGCTTTTTTGGGCTGCACTCTGTCATGAATTAGATCACACATTGTCTTTGACAGCAGTTGAAAAGCATGTCACCAACTTAAAACAGTTTTGCCACTGCAATGAGGTGCGACCCATCATTGCAGGCGTGCCTCACCTGGTGTAACATTTCAATAAAACATGGCAGCGGCTGTCGCCATCCACCTGTTACAGTCTCCAGAAAGCCGACATTGGGGTTCCCAATCTCCCTGTCAGCATGCCCCATCCCCAATTTATTTGCTGATGGGAGCCCCATCCCCATCTGCATAATGTCCCCCATATTCTTGTTTGTCTGCTGAGGGCATCATGTGCCCCCCTCAAACACAAACACATTTTCTGTGTCAATAGGGGATACAATACCCATTGACTTTAGTCCCCTTCCCCCAAAAATGCAGGTGGCACACTGGGAGCCCACCCCAGTGTGCAAAAACAATCCTGTAAAAAATGTCATGCAATGCTTTTTTTTTTTTTTTTTAACACATGTAAAAGAAAAACATGTCCCTCATCTCCAGTGCCCCATCGGGCACCCACCCTCTGCACACCCCACCTCCCCATACCCCCCTCACCCATAGTTACTTCTGGAGTCTGGTGTGATGATCTTCGGTGGAGTGAGAACACGTCTGCACTCTTCAAAGCCGACCACGAACTGAAGAAATGTCAGTAAGCTATGTAATGGCATTCATGGGGGGGTTTCAACTTAGGTGGATATCTTGGCAATTTTTGCAACTTTTGGCACCAATTTTCCACATGGGTTCTTGGGACCCCACCACATGAATTAAGTGACTGTCATGTCATTATTCAGCTCAAAAGGTGATTCTGTGGTCACTGTGCGGAATCACCTTCGGGATCAAATATGAAACAATGGTGTCACTGTTCATGAGCTGGGCTCCTAAAAGCCTATGTTGCAAATTTGGTAAAGAAAATTCAAAAAATGACTATTACTGAACATGTGTTGCTCAGTTTCCACGCATTCTCGTAAGTTCAAGAATATTTAATATTTTCACTCCAGATTTTCATCATTGCCATTTTCACACTTCCTTATGAACAGTACAGCTGTCATTTTCCACATCCTGCACACAATGGTGCAGTTGCTGTGGAAATCAATGTTCAGGACAGATTATGAAAATCACAGTGACAGTGTCCATGAGTGGAGATCCCAAAATGTCTATGCTATGGCGTGCATTGCGCAGTTTCCATGCACACTCCATAACTTCAAGAATGTTTAATATTTTCATGCCAGATTTTCAACATTGTCATTTTTCACACCTCCTTATGAACAGTACAGCTATCATTTTCACATCCTACCGAAATGCGGTTTCGCTGTGTAGCACGTCACTATGGGACATCATTTGATACAAGTAAGAAAATCATAGTGGCACTTTTGATTAGCAGAGGTCCCAAAATGCCTATATTGAAAATATGGAGAAAGAATTCCACAAAATGAGTGTTACAAGCGTGCATTGCACAGTTTCCATGCGCACTCGCTCGTAACTTTGAAAATTTTTAATATTTTCACTCTAGATTTTTAACATTGCCAAATCTTCACACATGGCACAGCTGTCATTTTTCACAGATGTGGCACAGAATGGCATGGCCACTGTGGGTAATGAATATTCGGGACAGATTAACAAAATCACAGTGCCACTGTTCATGAGCAGGGGTCAGAAAAGGCTACATTGAAAATATGGAGTGCAAATACCAACAAACACCTGGGGCATTAGGGTTTCTAACCATAACGTCCCACCTTGTACAGACTGACAGGCATAAGGGGTGTGCTTTTGGATTGTCAGTTGTAATGCTCAAGCTATTCCACCCCCACCCCATAGCCAGGCATCAAGGTGTGCCTTGGACTCTTTGGCCCGAAAGTTCACCCCATTCTTCTGTACTGCACTCATATCAACATACTTCCTTATGGAATGGGGTGAGCTTAAGGCCTGATGACACCAAGGCACAATGTGACACTTGTTGGAGTCTGCAGGGTAGGGTGAGGTGAAATAACATGAGCATTGTGGCCGACCACCCAAAGGCACACCTCAATGCCTGTCAGTCTCTGCAGGGTGGGGTGGGGTTGATGTCACATCCATACTTCACTGCCATTCCTATTATGCATCTCTCCAACTCCTGCACTACCAATGCCAGGAAGACAACATGGCATTGACAAATGCTTGTTTCCTTATGTAACCATCTGCTTATATAGAACAACTTTGTAAAAGAGGGCTTTGCAGTCCTAAAAGTTTATTTCCTTTTAAAAAATAAACATTGTGTTGGCCCAGTGGTGCTGTACCCCTTACTTTACGCTGTGCTGGCAACCCGTGTTCAAGAATGAGCACAGGTTGTTGGGGGTCGGCATGGGAGGAGAAGGATCAAACATCCATTGGACAGCTCTCCTTCTCCAGAGGGGGAATCCCTAAGAGTCTGCATCTGTTTGCCCCCTGGTGGAGGCTGAGGGACAAGGCACCACTCTGCAGTATGGGGTGGAGCTGGGGCCAACACCTGGAGGGAGCGTGTGTGGACGCGTACCCGCTCCCCTCTGCCTGGTGTCATTGCACACCCCCTAGCATCCTGCATCAATTCCCATATCAAAAAACCAAAAAGTCCCATCCATCACTACTATTTCTTCTACTAATTATGTGCTGAAATTCACCTGGAAGTACCCACTGTACAATAGTGCACTCATGCAGATTTAAAGAGGCAGAGATTACTAACATGATGTGGCGCTGACTTAAAGAACCACTAGTTAGTTGCGATCTAAATATTAAAAAGACAGAGCACAACCTCATGACTCCCAGGCTCCACTGCATTGGTAGCACCACAGGGGTGTGTGTACACGTGCGGCTCTCTGTAGAGTTCTGCACCAGCTACCAGGTATAAACGGAGGACTATTTCTTCTAGCGCAGCAATCAATCCAAGAACAAAACTAAAACATGAAACAAAAAACACTTTTGTCTATTTTTTTTCCCTCAGATAAGGAGACCCATTGTATAATAGCAATATCCCACTCCAGGGAGTGGGAATACTGGTGGATTTACCACTTCTGATGTGGTTGAGTCACCTGGCTGCGCCTCATGACCAAACTACACCAGGCATGGTAAATCCACCAGTATCCCCTCTCCTGGGTGGGATATTACTATTATATACACACACATATATGGGCTAGCCCTTGTTAATGACTGTTTTTATTTTAAATTGTGTTCGATATGGCCTGGTTAATTTATTAGTGTTTCTATTTACATATTCATTTCATTTTAATAAATAGTTTGTATGGCGCCTAGAGCTTCAGGGATTGGGTGACTTGAAAAGTAAAACTTGCTGTGTTTCATGTATGCCATTATCTTGTACTTATTGTAAATTCTTTGTTCTATTCAGTAATGTAACCATTATCCCTCCTTGCAAATGAGTTGTCACAATGGTGATATCCTGGTACAATAAAAATTGAATTGAACCTGCGGTGGGGACCCCCAAACTAAAGGCAACCCCCTAGTACATGTTAACAGCATAGTACCAGAGGGAAGACCTTCAACATCATTGTACAGTGCAGCCCCTCAGACTAAAGGTAGATTCCTCAGTACATCAAACATCAGCATACCTATGGGAAGCCCCCTCCAGAACTAAAGGTGGAATGTCCTGTACCTATAACAGCAGAGTACCAGAGGTGAGAAAACCTCCATCCCTGTACAGCAGAGCCCCCTACTGAACAACGGGTTGATCCCAGCTTCTGGATTGGGTCCCTGTGGGGGAGGTGTAGCATGCAGCCTCCTTCCTGGGCCCCATTGCAGGGGGGAATACCAGGGTCAGTGAGTGCAGGTGTGTGCGGGTCCAAAGGGATTCCCTCCATCAGGAGGCCTAAAGCCGCCTGCCAGGGCTGTTGGAGGATAAAATATGTACAGAAAAAATCATTAATGCTGATTTAAAGCCAGCAGGCCAATGGACTTAAACTTTTCAAATCTTGTTGCCATCCCCTGCTCCAGCCAATCAGGCTGTGGGAAAGACACACCACCCATCCTCCTCACCTGTTAGGGTTATTTAACTCCAGTGACCCCCCACAAGCAGGCCAGTGCTGAAAGGCTCGAGCTGAGGGGAGTCTGCCAAGTCAGATGTGGTAGACAGTGCTGGGGCAGGACTCCCTGCCAATCAGGCCTGAGAGGGAGTCTGCCGGTCAGGTGAGGCAGACAGTGCTGGGGCAGGAGTCTCTGCCAGTCAGTCCTGAGAGGGAGTCTGCAGAGTCAGGTGAGGCAGACAATACTAGGGCAGGGTCCTGGCAGTCAGCCCTGAGAGGGAGTCTGCCGAGTCAGGTGTGGCAGACAGTGCTGAGGACAGGACTCCTGCCAGTCAGCCCTGAGAGGGAGTCTGCTGAGTCAGGTGGGGCAGTCAGTGCTGAGGCAGGACTCCTGCCAGTCAGCCCAGAGGGAGTCTGCTGAGTCAGGTGGGGCAGACAGTGCTAGGGCAGGACTCCCTGCCAGTCAGCCCTGAGAGGGGAGTCTGCTGAGTCAGGTGTGGCAGACAGTGCTAAGGCAGGACTCCCTGCCAGTCAGCCCTGAGAGGGGAGTCAGGTGAGGCTGACAGTGCTAGGGTAGGAGTCCCTGCCAGTCAGCCCTGTAGCACTTGATGACTGCAAAGGCAATCAACAGTTCTCTGCTTTCCTGACTAATCACTGCTCAGAGCCATCACCCTACACTGACACAGGTCAGGAACTGGACTGTACTCACAGCAATGTTCAGTCTCTCTGCAACATTATCTAATAGTTAAATGCTTTATCCCACATGGTCTCCCGGACAGGATCTGAACCCCAGCACCCAAGTCCTTCTAAAAGAAGCAGCAGCTGAGTGCACCTAAGAAGGCAACCAACAAACCCCCTCCCCTCCTCCAGGGCTGGCCCACCTCGTACTGAATGAAAGTGTTGCCATGCTTGATTGCATATTAAAACCAGCGGCTCATGTCATCAGCTTGTTTTACTGTGCACAAGCGTGGGAGCACTTTCATTCAGTAGTAGACAGTGAGCCACGGAGGAGGGTGGCTTGTGTCAGTCGCCTTCTACAATGTGCCTGGCTTCTTCTTTTAATAAGTTGTGGCAGGGTACTGCCAGGGTTGGTGGGGACAGATATATTTTACAGAATATGAATGCTAAAGATAACAGCCAGATGTGGAGGTCAGCAGGTTGTTTGCCCATCGTGGGAATTATTTTTAAATACCAAATTGTAGGTGCTGGATGAGGAGGTTGGGACTGAGATTCTAGCACAAGGTGGGTGCATGTGGGGTTGTGCATTGTAATGGACTGGACCAAGGGCTGACCCACTGGTGCCATGGTACCACTACTGCTTGTGAAACCGATGTTTGGGTTCAGAAGTGAGCCTGAGGTGTCAGAGGGCTGCCCATGGAGGGGAGGATCGAGCATCCATGGGACAGTTCTCCTCCCGGGGGTGTGGAAGAGCTTAATGTTTGAGTGGCCCCTGGCAGATGCCAGGGGAGAGGCAGCCTGAGCTGAAAGGGGTGGGGGAGCGTGGCGGATGTCAACGTGTGCACCTTGATGTCAGTGCATGCCACGTACCCCACATGGAGAAAAAACAGAAAATGCCTGGCAGCAGGATGAAGAGGAGTGATCACAAGCCCCAGACCTGACCAGCTGAGCACAGATGCTCAAACAGGATCCCTGCTTTGGTAGGGCTTGGAGGAACCCTGCCGGGGGCAAGCCCTTGCGGAAGATGGATGGATAAGGTAATTCCTGGCAGATGCTGGGATGACTGGGCTGGTGTACATTTCTGAAGGGGGGAGAGGGGAAAAAAAAGGATTGGACTAGGAAAAGGGTGGTGGAGCAGTTTATTTTTTGTTTGGTTAACAATCACACGACTACTGAACATGCAAATATATTATGTAATATTCAGCCCAGTTAGTCAAAATAAGGTGTTCACCCAGTTCTAATAAGCACCATCATTTTAACAGGATGAGAAGGAGACCTGCTTTTTGCTGCCTTCCCCTGCACTTTGACACCTTTCCTTGCTGATACACGAGTTCAGCTGTAAGCCAAAGTTTGTGTTATAGCCTTATCACACTCATACCCCAAGTTCCAGCCCAGAAGCAGGTCTTTCTTGTGACTTCCCTGTATTTCAACCATTCCTCCTCAGCTGTAAGTGCAGTAAATGTGGCAGAGGGAGCAAACTGACAATTTGTTCAAATCCAGCAGCAATGTTAAACAGATAAAGCCATGTACATACAATACAGCAGTGCCTTTTATCAGCCAGAAATCCCTGACTTGGAGAGAAGAGGAGGATTAAGTGCAAATGTAAGGCAAACTCACAGCTATCTAAATACACAAAACAATGAGTTAGAGAAGAAAACAGGCTTGATATCAAGATATATGCATGTTTAAAGGCGAATGAACTAAGGAGAAACCCGAAGGATATTTTGAGCAGTGACGATAAAAGGAAGAAAGAACCCAAACTGGTTTCACTTACCTGATCCTAGGTAGGCCCGATGACCTGATCTGGAAACCCTCATGCTGCAGTGAGCTATAGAAGACTGGCCGGCCCTCACCTGCTGCTTTTATAGGAAATCAAGGCAGACAGGTGGGGCTGTGCTAATCTGGAGGGGGAGGAGCTGAAGGCTAAACCAAGTGAGGCTGTGGAAAATGTACATAGCTTACCAGATCAGGCACAGAAGTCTGAGACTGGGACTTCTGATTTAAGGAATGCCTTGAAATTGAGACGGGGGTAAGAAATTCAGGCCCTGTGAACAGGTGATCTGCCTAGAAAAGAAAAATACCAAAGTCTCTATACAAGCCACAATCCAGTTTACTGCATCAGTTGTTTTGAGTTAATTTCTTTGTTTATTGGTTTAAAATACACCAATGCTGCCTAGCGCCTTGTAGCAAAATCATTTTGTTCTGCTTATTTCCTCAGATGGCCCACCACCCTCGGACACGTATATACTGCAAACTGTACATAGTATTGCACTGTGTATTACATTACTACCGTGCAGATATTAGTTTGGTGCAAACACGTTTCTGATACTAGAAGGCATTAGAGAGATACAGGTAGAGTGTGCAGTACAGTGAGATAGTCACACACCTCAGGTATGTTCTTATGCACAGATCATATCTGTACTACCCAACAAACCTTCCATTACTTTACCAAGCATACTAATTAGCATTACACAGGATGACAGGACAAGGGCTGTCCATGTCCCTCTCTAACACACACAGTCGCACACACACGTCTTTCTCAGTCAGACAGTCCTAGGAATTTTTATTATATTTTACAAACTTGCAAACGCTTATCACAGAATGACAGGACAGACGCGACAGGGGGGTATGTGACTGCTTACAACTGGACAGGCCCCCCTCCCCACACTGATATATACAGACGTGCCTCTCTTGTCAAACAGTCTGATGGAATTTTAACAAACTTGTAATTTTTTATGTTTGCTTGCACGCATGTGCAAGAAACATAATGCCATCATCTGAGTTTTCGGATGTGTGGCAGCCCTCTTCCAATTCAGTCAGTGTGTTTGCAGGTGCGGCCGCAGTTCTCCAATGCCTGCTGGAGCTGAATTAGGAGGCAGTATGGCGCAGTGGGTTAAGGCTCTGAGCTGTAAATCTGGAGACCTGGGTTTGAATCCCACAGCCCCCTAGGTGCATACTGTGTGACCCTGACAAGTCACTTAACTTCCTGTGCTCCCAGGTTGCACCTGCAAACAAGCTTTCAGCTTAGTGTGTCTCACCTGGTAAATAATTGGTTAAAGCTGTCTATGACAGCAGTCCAAAATGCAGTGGCATACAGTTGAAAGGGGGAACTATGCTTCAGTGAGCAGCGATAAGATATCACCTGCTCATGCGTGCTCACCCCCCAACGCACACACTGTGCAGCCGACGGGGGTGCCCAATCCCCCATCGGCGGTGCTGCATTCCCCAAAACAGTGCCCCATATGCCACACTGGATGCCCATCCCAGCATGGCCACACATCATATAGCCAGCGGGGTGCCTAATCCCTGTTGGCTCACTGAATTATACCCCCAGAGTACAGGGTGCCACACTGGGAGACTACCCCAGCATGGCAACATATGCTATAGCCAACGGGGGTGCCCAATCCCCTGTCAGCTCCATGGCCACCCCACCAGCCATTCTTGTGCCATGATGGGAGCCCACCCCAGCATGGCAAACATCCCGCATCATCGTTTTAAAAAACAAACAAACCTGAAACTGAAAAACAGTCCCTTGCTGTCTCTGCCCCCAACCCGCACCCACCCACTGTGCACCCCACTTCCCCACCCCATACTTACCTCCAGACTCTGGTACAATGATCTTCAGTGGACTGGGAACACGTCTGCACTCTTCAAAGCCGACCGCGAACTGAGGAAATGCCGGTAAGCTGTATAATGTAAACAGGGTTTTTCAACTTTGCTGCATATCTCAGGCATTTTTTGGAAATTTTGCACCAAATTTTCAACATGGGTTTTTTGGGATCCCTTCTCATGAATGCTCTCACTGTCATGGCATCAATTGAGCCCAAAGGGTGATTCATCACTCGCACGAAATCACCTTTCGGCACTCAATTAATGAAATGACACTGCCAATGTTCATAAGGTGGGCTATCAAAAGCATATGCTGAAAATTTGGTGGAAAATCTAAAAATACTATTTTATGGCGTGTGCTGTGCAGTTCCTATGCATGCTCATAAGTTCACGAATTTTCAATATTTTCAACACTGTCATTTTACCACACCTCCTTATGAGCAGTACAGCTCTCATTTTTCACATCTTGCCCAAAACATGTTTCTGCCCAGGTAGCACACATTGGTGCAGTCGGTGTACAAAATCACTGTATGGGACACATTAAGAAAATCACAGTGACACTGTTCATGAGCAGAGGTCTTAAAATGGCTAGGTTGAAAATTTGGTGACAAACTTCCTAAAAATTACTGTTTTATGAGCGTGCATTGCGCAGCTCCTACGCACACTCGTAAGTTTGCAAATTTTCAATATTTGCACTCTACTGACTTCCAAACACCTACACAGCACATACAAGCAAGCAACATTTGGCATTGACAAATGCTTGTTTTGCCTGAATTTTGTTGTTTCAAATATTTTATAGAAAGCAGTGCACATAAACAATATCAAGCAGAATACTACATAATACAAATGATATTGATTATAGAACTTAACCCGAAAAAGCATTTTATTCTAAGGTAGACCTGAGGAGCAGCAAAGTTTGAGGAATGAAAAAGAAATCATTCCACTTACAAAGGAATTAATAAATCCTAAGAACCATAATCCAGTCCATTTTAGAATAATTACATGAGTATATAACTGATATCTGCACTTAGTGTTTCCACCGGGGATGGAGACACCATGCAGGGGTAGACAAGGTCTCCCCACTGTTTGTAATTAGTGGTTTTGCATGCCATTGTTGAATATGATACGCAGTGCATGGTGCAGTAATACAGTAGCGACACCCTATCCATGGATCCCAATGCACTAAGAGTGAGACCTGAATGTGATGCCATCATGGGGTATGCTGGACAGTGCTGCTATGTCTGATGGGTTGGGGTGCCCATCTGGGGGAGTACAGAGCCCACAGTCTCTGGTCCTCTCAGGAGTCCCGATGCCACATCAACCTGGTGGGTCTCCGAGCGGTCCGGCTAGCCTCACCGCCTTTGTTCCGTTAGTCCTGAGTCAAGTCATCCAGGTCAAGATGGACAACACCACGAGCATGTACTATCTCAGCCAACAGGGCAGGAAGCACTACTTGCATCTGTGCAAGGAGGCTCTTCACATATGGTCTCTTGTGCTTAGCCTAAGAGGCGGATCTCCTAGGATCCATGTGGCAGGAGCCTCGAACAGTTTGGTCAATGCCATCAGCCGGATAGGCGATGCATCTCACGAGTGGTCTCTCCTGCTGAAGGTAGTGCAAGATCTGTTCTCCCAGTGGGGCACTCCTCAGCTGGACCTGTTTGCCTCCAGGGAAAAGGTGAAGCTGAGGTTCTTCCAAGCCCACCCCCCTCAGCAGGGCTCACTACAGGGGGATGCCTTCTCTAGGCTATGGACCCAAAGCCTCTCTTACGCCTTCCCTCCATTTCCCTTGATCCACAAGGTGCTTCTCAAAGCAAGGAGGGACAAGGTTCAGGTGATCCTGGTAGCCCCAGACTGGCCTCACCAGTTCTGGTACCCAGATCTCCACAGCCTCAGCTCCAGGCACTGAGGCAGCTTCCAGCCTGCCGGACCTGCTCTCTGTCAACAAGAGGAAGGTACTCCATCTGGACCTCCAATCCCTGTATCCGACACCCTGGTTCATGAGATGCTAGAGTTCCAGGCCTTGGGTCTTTCCGACGAGGTCCTCAACATCGTTGAGGCATCCTCTAAAGAGTCAACCAGAAACTTATGTCTTTAAATGGAAGAGATTCTCCATTTGGTGTCAGGGCAAGGGGTTGGACCCCTTGTTCTGTGAATTGACTAGCATTTTGGACTACCTGTGGTCCCTATCTCCACAAGGGCTTCTTTGATGAAGCTGGATCCTGGTTTGTTCAACACAGACTAGTATTAAATTACTAAAAACAAAATTCATGATGTTTGCACACCCCCAAAACATGAACATAGGACAACCCCTGCTCATACCGAACTCCATAAATGATCCCCTTGAGCAGGTTACCTCATTCAAATACCTTGGTATCACCCTAGACTCTGGGTTCACCTACCAAGACCACATCCAAATGCTGAGATCTGCTGTCAATGTGCGTATAGGTCTACTATTCTGGTACAAGCACTGCCTCCCACCAGAAGCTCTCTACCTAGCTGTCTCTGCTTTCACTAATAGACTATGGAGTCATCTTCTATGGGGCAGCCAACAACACGTACCTAAATAAAATTAGACCGGCCCTTAATAAGGCCTGTAGACTTGCTACAGGCTGTGCCAGACTCACACATACCTGCACCCTTTACGCCTCAACAAACTGGAGACTCAAATATCAGACCTGCCTCTTTGCTAAAACAAGCATTTGTCAATGCCGAATGTTGTTACGCTGGCAGAGGCAGAGCTAGAGACGCATAGCACTGTGATTTTGTTAATGTGTCCCAAAAGGTGATTTTATACAGCGAGCACGCCATTGTGTGCCACAGCTGCAGAAACGTGTTTTGGGCAGGCTGTGAAAAATAGCAGCTGGACTGTTGATAAGGAGGTGTGCACAAATGCCAGTGGTGAAAATGTGGCATGAAAGTATTGCATATTGACGAAGTTACAAGGGTGCACAGAAACTGCGCAATGCTAGCTTGCAACAGTGTCATTTTAGGGACTTTCAGCACCAAATTTACAACATAGGCATATTAGGACCTCTGCTCATAAATAGTGTCACCGTCATTCCTCAGACTGTCCCAAAAACTGATTTCGCACAGCGACCATGCAATTCTGCGCCGGACATGCAAAAACCCATTTCGGCCAGCTGTACTGTTCATAAGGAGGTATGGAATAATGCCAATGATTAACAGCTGGAGTGAAACTATTACAAATTCACGAGCGTGCATGGAAACTGCACAATGCATGCTCATAAAACACTAATTTTACTGACTTTCATGCCCAAATTTTCAACATAGGCATTTTAGGACATCTGCTAATGAACAGTGTCACTGTCATTTTCATAATGTGTCTCGAACACAGTCTTTCCACAAAGACCATGCTATTCTGCTCCGGAACTGCGAAAACAGATTTTGGTCAGGGTGTGAAAAATGACAGCTGTACTGTTCATCAAGAGGTGCAGAACAATGGCACTGTTGAAAATATAATTTTGTGAACCTAGGAGCATGCGTGCAAACTGCGCAACGCACGCTTGTAACACAGTCATTTTATGGAGTATTGTGACCAAATTTTCAACACAGGCATTTTAGGACCTCTGCTCATGAACAGTGTCACTGTCATTTCTGTAACATGTCCTGAACACTGATTTCACACTGTGACCACGCTATTCTGTGCCGGAAGTGGGAAAAAAGATTTTGGGCATGATGTGAAAAATAACAGCTGTACAGCTCACAAGAAAGTGTGGCAAAATGCCAATGTTGAGAATGTAGCATGAAAATATTGTGAATTTACTAACTTACGATCGTGCGTAGGAACAGCGCAATGCACGCTCGTAAAACTGTCATTTTTTGGATTTTGCCCACCAAATTTGCAACATAGGCTTTTTGAGAGCCCCCTTCATGAACAGTGGCACTGTCAATTCGTTAGTCCCAAAAGGCGATTCCACACAGTGACTTCAAAATCACCTTTTGGGACCAAATAACGCAGTGACAGTGCAAGAATTCACGAGGAGGGGTACCAAAAATCCCATGTTGAAAATTTGGGGCCAATATTCCAAAAAATGCCTGAGATATGCATCAAAGTTGAAAAAACCCTATTTATTCCATTATACAGCTTACTGGCATTTCCTCAGTTCACAGTCAGCTTTGAGGAATGCAGACGTGTTTCCAGTCCACCGAAGATCACCACGCTGGAGTCTGGAGGTAAGTATGGGGTGAGGGTGGGTGCAGGTGGGGGGACAGGGAGACTACGAGGGATTGTTTTCATTTTACAGGTGAAAAATCAAAAAACATTGCGGGACAGTTTTTTTTGTTTCAGGGGATTTGGCACGCTAGGGTGGGCTCCCAGCGTGTCACCTAACTGTTTGGGGGGTCTGTAGCCAGGGTATTGGGCACCCTCTTTGGCATACAACAGAGGGGGAGGAATTTATACTGATGGGGATTGGGCACCCCTGTCAGCACACAAAGAAAGCATGGGGGTGCCAAGCCGTGGGGGATTGGGGACCCCCTTGGCATTTAACACTCGGGGGGGTTCTTTATGCCAGCGGGGAGTTTGTTCTTCCGTTGGCACACAAGGAAGGGGGGGTTAGAGCCGAGGGGGATTGGCCATCCCCTCGGCATATAACAAATGGGGGGAGGAGGTGATTTATGCCAACGGGGAGTGGGTTCCCCCATCAGCAGTACAGAGGAGCAGGGTTAACAGAATTAGATTGGGCACCCACAAAGTCAGCAGTTTGACAGCCACTGTGCATCTGACGGGTTTTACTCAGATTGCAGCAGACCTTTTCTTAGATGTGCTTGCCTCATTATGTATGCATGGAGTGGCACCGGCATGCAGGCTGATTGGGGAATGAGGGACGCACCTACTGGTGTGTGCCCTGCATTCGCCCACCAGCGACCGCGCCTCCAAAGCTGCACTGCCACACGATGTTGGCTATGCAAGCGTGCCGACATAAAACTAACAGCAGGGCTCCTTTCTCCTGCTCCAGACACCACTGTCCACCCACCGCACTCAACAACTGGCAAAACCCACTTCCGGGCACCTCGCTGCAAGACCACTTCGGGTCAAAGAACCTTTAGATACCTGGCCTCTAACTGCTCAATTCACTCCCAAACTCCTTCCTCTCAGAGCCCAAACTTGGTCAGTTCAAGTCCCTACTAAGAGACCTAATCACTCATGAGTCAGTCTGTGACTGCCCTTGAATCTGACCGCCCCCTCTCCCCCCATCATGACTATGGACTTAACTCAGTCCAGCCTAAGCCTGCAAATGACCACCAGGGCATGGCTTGCAAAACCACCCTGCAGTGTATGTTTTGTTACCTTCTACCATTTTTGCACTGTGTACCTATGTTTGGCAGCACTCTGTATCTTCAGTTGCTTTACTGTGTTATCTGTAACCATTTCTGTAATTATTGTGTTAGTTGTTTCTATTGTCCCTGATGTCTGTGTGTTCAGTGATGTGGAACCTTTGTAAAGGAGTCTTTGACACAAAGGTGTTTTCAGATATACAACAATAAACAAACAATTTGCTGGGCCTTACACAGTTAGTTGCTTCTGCAACCCATGTACACGGTCAGTGGTGGCAGCCCATGTGCGGCACTTAGAGGGCAGAGAGTACTCTGATCTGGGCAACTGGCTGCTAGCCAGTCCATCCAAACAGGCTGTGGTGAGGTCTACAGGCCTGGCTCTCCAGACCTGGGCAATGGCCTTTACTTTGGGCTAGCGGAGGTTGTGCTTTGCCGCTTGCAGCTAGTGGAGAATGCGTCAGCCAGGTTATTGACAGGCCTTTCCCGGTCTTGTCACATTACACCTGTGCTCCACTCTCTGCACTGGCTGCCTGTAAAGTGGCAGATCATCTTCAAGGTCGGTTTGCTGACCTATAAGCAGAATTCAAGGGGCTTTGCCTATATGGCCCTGCAGAGACTGGGGCTCAGGTACCTGCAAGACCTTCTACAGCTTTACTCCCACTCTGCCCCTCTGGTCAGCTGATGTGGGCCTCTTGGTGATTCCAAGGATGTGTCTACAATCTTCAGGTGCCTGACCATTTTTGCTTCTGGCACCGACCTTATGGAATTCACTTCCTCTTACTATCTGAGAGACCCCATCAGTAAATTCTTCAGCTCCCTTTTGAAGGACATTTCTTTCCAGGGAAGCTTTTCCCTCTTATTAATTAACCTGAATTGTTTTTATGATCGGATAGTGACCGTAATTAAAATTTGTTTTAATGAACTTGCTCCTGTGTACAGTGCCTTGAGTCAAATTGAAAAGGTGTGTCTTATAAGCAAGTAAATAAAATAAACATGTTAGTACATGTTTGACAGTAAATACTGTGAATGTTAGATTACAACATTTGATTCTACTTGCTGTTATTCAGACAGGGATTATGCAGCATGTTAGTAAATACAAAATCACACATGCCCCCACAATGCAGAGCACCATGGGCTGCAGATACAAGTCACCACAGATTATTATGCTGGATCAACTTTAAGCAGAAATACATGGTGTTGAAAGGCCTCTCACACATTTTGCAGTGTACCTACAGAACACAGACACATGTTTCATCCTACCAGGACTTATCAGTATGCCTTGTCTGTTTGGCACCGCAGTGGAATGAACAAGCTACCCTAAGATGGTCTATCTGGGTTATGTTGTGGTGAACCCAATTAACATAGAAACATAGAATTTGATGGCAGATAAGTACCGCTTGGCCCACCCAGTCTGCCCATTTCCCTACCTACTGGATAAGCTGCAGATCCTAGTTAACCAGCAGCCTACTTCTTCCTACCCCAACCCCCTAGAATTGCCTTATGACTGTCCCATGCATGCTTGAATTCCACCACTGATTTTGACTCCACACAACCTCCTCCGGAGGCTGTTCCATGTATCCACAACCCTCTCTGTGAAAAAATACTTCCTTAAATTACCTCTGAGCCGCCCTCCCTCTATCTTCAAATTGTGCCCTCTTGTTCTTGCACACCTCTTTTTTTGAAAGATGCTACCCTCTTGGACTTTGTTGATTCCCTTGAGGTACTTGAATGTTTCTATCATGTCCTCCCTCTCCTCCTTTCCTCGAGGCTATACATATTAAGCTCCTTTCGTCTCTCTTCATATGTCTTCTGGTGCAGACCCTACACCATTTTAGTTGCCCTCCTCTGGACAGCTTCCATCCTGTCTATGTCTTTGTGGAATTGGGTCTCCAAGAACTGCACATAGTACTCAGATGGGGTCTCACCAGCTGTCTGTACAGAGGGATAACAACTTCCTGTTTTCTACTGGTGATGCCTCTCCCTATGCATCCCAGTATCCCCAATCCTCCTTGCTGCCCTCTCACATTGCTTGCCACCTTTAGGTCATCGGATACAGCTACCCCCAGGTCCCTTTCCATTTTGTTGTTCTTAGTATCTCACCCATTGTGTACTCTTTCCTGGGTTTTGTTTCCCAGGTGCATTACCTAGCACTTCTTAGCATTGAATCTAAGCTGCCATACATTTGACCATTCCTCTAACCTTGCCAGAGTCCCTTCTCATCCTTTCCACCCCACCCTGTGCATCAACTCTGTTGCAGATCTTTGTGTCATCTGCAAAGAGACATGCCTATTCCAGTCCTTCTGCAATGTCGCTTATAAAGACATTGAAGAGGACCGGTCCTAATACTGAACCCTGCGGTACCCCACTAGTAACCTTCCTTTCTTCTGCATGGACTCCATTTACTATTACTCTCTGTGTCCTATTCTCCAGCCAATTCTTTACCTAGGCTGTCATCTTGGGACCCACTCCCAGTCCCAGGCTGGCTAACTTGTATATTAATCTTTTGTGTGGGATTGTGTCAAATGCCTTGCTAAAGTCTAGGTAGGCCATGTCCGCAGCCCCTCCCTGATCTACTACTTTGGTCACCCAGTCAAAGAAATCTATCAGATTTGTCTGGCATGACCTTCCTGCTGTGAATCCATGCTGCCTAGGGTCCTGTGCCCCACTGGCCTCTAGATACTCAACAATTCTTTCCTTCAGAAGTGATTCCATCATTTTCCCTATCACTGAGGTTAAACTAACAGGTCTGTGTTTCCTGCTTCTGCCTTGCTCCCACTTTGTGAAGAGGAATCACATCTGCCCTCCTCCGACCTCAGGTACCACCCCCATCCTCCATAATTTTTAAAGGGTAGTCCAGTGGTGTCACTAGTTCTACCCTTAGTTCTTTCTAAAATTCTGGGATGAATTCATCAGGCCCCACTGCTTTGTCACCTTCAGTTTTAAGAGTTCTTTCAGAACCCTTTCTTCTGTAAATGGACTGGTATCACTTCTGTATCCAGAGTGTTTCTGTTTGTTTTATACTATTCCCTCTTCATTTGTAAATACTGAGCAAAAATATTCCTCCTTGGTCTTCCTTTGCTCTCTGATGTACCTATAAAGGTTTTATCCCCTTCTTAACTGGTTGGCTATCTTTTCCTCGGTTTGGGCCTTTGCTATTCTGACTGCCTTCCCAGCCTCCTTTTACTTTAACTGATACAGTCCTCTGATCCTGCTCCTTCTGCGATTCCTTGTACCCTCCTGAATGCTTTCTTTCTCTTTGAACCTTCACTGCCACTTCCTTTGAGAACCATAGTGGTTTCTTACATCATTTCTTTGTTTATTTGCTTCCCACACAAGGCTGGTTACCTCTGTGATGGCAGTTTTTATTATTCCCCATTGTTCTTCCACCCTCCTTCTGCCCATTTGCTAGTGCATTCCTTAAGCAACTCACCCATTTTAGCAAAGTCAGCCCTCCTAAAATTCAATACTTTTATCTTTGTATGGCTTGATCTGTGTTTATTATGAACCATACTGTTCGATGGTTGCTAGTTCCCAGATGGCTACCCTTCTCATCTGTGATCCTCCATCTCATTTGAGAGAAGCAAGTCTAATATTGCTCCCCTCTCAGTGGGCTCAATACTACCTGTTGTCTAAGGCATGCCCTGCCAGGGGCATCTAGAATAACTCCCTCTTGAGTGACAGCTGCAACTGCACTCCAGTTAACATCTGCATATTCAGATCACCCATCAGCAATATCTCCCCTTTTTCTGCCATTCTAAGTATACTTTCTATCATTTCCTTGTCCATTTCCTCCCCCCTGAGAAGGGGGTCTGTATATAACCCCTGTGCAGATTGTGGTGCCATTGCCTGTCTCTAAATTTTCCCACAGTGCTTCTTCTCCTCTATGTTTACCCTTTTATTCTGTTGCTTTTATTTCTTCCCTTATGTAAAGAGCTACTTCTCCTCCTCTTTTACCCTCCCGTAGATAGTGTATCCTGGTATGTTTATGTCCCAGTCATGGTTTTAAATAAGTTAAAAGAAAAAGAACCTCTAAGGTAATACCACTTCTGTTAGTGAACCATATCAGTACCATGTAGTGTAGGTCTGTTGCCACAAGAGGGAAACCTTGAGATAGCAGCTTAAGCAACTAGCTCCAGCCTGCCATCTGGTGGCAGCAATCCTTTTCTTTTTGTGCCTGAATTTTGTTGTTTCAAATATTTTATTAAAATACAGCTTTTATAGAAAACTACACATGAACAATGATATAAAGTTATATAATCAATATCCTTCATGTTGTTTTTATACAAGTTAAGCTGAAAGAGCATTTTATTCTAAGGTAAACCTGAGGAGGAGCAAAATAAAAATAGAGATGAAAATAAATCATTCCACTTACAGAGGAATTAATAAATCCTAAGAACCATAATCTAGTCCATCTTAGAATAACTGCATGAATATATAACTGATATCTTCACTTAGTGGTTCCACCAGGGATGGAGACACCGTGCGGGGTAGACAAGGTCACCACACTGTGTGTAATTAGTGCCATTATTGAATATGATGTGCAGTGCATGGTGCAGTAATACAGTAGTGATGCCCTATCTATGGATCCCAATGTGCTAAGTGTGAGACCTGAATGTGATGCCATCATGGGGTATGCTGGACAGTGCTGCTATGTCTGATGGGTTGGGGTGCCCATCTGGTGAGCACAGTGCCCACAGTCTCTGGTCTCACCAGGAGTCCCAATTCTACATCAACCTGGTGGATCTCTGAGCGGTCCAGCTAGTCCTCACCACCTTCGCTCTGTTTGTCCAGGGTCAAGTGGTCCAGATCCTGATGAACAAAATGACCATGTACTAACTCAACAGACAGGGCTAGATGCATTCTTTGCCTCTGCACAAGGAGGCTCTTCGCATATGGTCACTCATGCTATGCCTGGTGGTGGATCTCCTAGCAATCCATGTGGCAGGAGCCTCAAGCGGTTCGGCCAATGCCCTCAGCCAGAGGGTGATGCATCTCATGAGTGGTCTCTCCTACCAGAGGTAGTGCAAGATCTGTTCTCAAACTCACACACTCCTCAGGTGAACTTGTTTGCCTCCAGGGAGAATTGGAAGCTGAGGGTGTTCCACACCCACCCCCCTCAGCGGGGCTCGCTGCAGGGGGGTGCCTTCTTGAGACCATGGACCAGAGTCCTCTTTTACATCTTCCATCCATTTGCCTTGATCCACAAGGTGGTTCTCAAGGTGAAGAGCAACAAGGCACAGGTGAGCCTAGTAGCCCCAGACTAGTGTCACCAGTTCTGGTATCCAGATCTTCTCAGTCTCAGCACCAGGCTCCTGAGGCAGCTTCCAGCCCCCCCGACCTGCTCTCTGTCATCAAGCGGAAGGTACATTTAAATCCCTGCACCTGACGGCCTGGTTCACGAGCGGCTAGAGTTCCAGGCCTTGGGTCTTTCTGACAAGGTCCTCAACATCATTGAAGCATCCTGTAAGGAGTCAACCAAAAATGTTATGCCTTTAAATAGAAGAAATTCACCATTTGCTGTCAGGGCAAGGGGTTGGACCCCTTGTCCTGCCCATTGGCTAGCATTTTGGACTACCTGTGGTCCCTATCTCAGCAAGGGCTTGATCGATGACCCTTAAAGTGCACCTAGCCATCTCTGGTTACTGGGCACAGGCCAGCAAGCAGTTAAGTAGCACAGGAGGTCAGTTTTCTGGCATTTTTCAAAGTTTAGATCATGTAGCCCCTCAGAGTGTGTGAACCTCCACCTCCATGGGATTTACTGCTGGCATTGACCAAACTGATGGGCAAGCCATTCGAGCTGATGCACAGGTGTGACATCTCCCACCTGTCATGGAAGACCACCTTCTTGGTGGCTATCACATCAGCCAGAAGGATTAGAGAGCTCCAGGTGCTTTCCATCTAATCTCCTTACTTGGTCTTCCACAGGGACAAGGTTGTCCTATGCCCCCAGCCAAAATTTCATCCGAAGGTGGTGTCAGAGTTTCATCTGAATCTGGTGCTGACTCTGCGGTGTTCTACCTAATCACACCTTGGAGCCTGAGTACATGCTCCATACTTTGGACCTGAGAAGGCAAACTAGCTTACTACAAAGAGCATACCATGGACGTTCAGGAGAGGTTTGCCAGCTGTTTATCACCTACACCGAAGCTGCCTGTGCAGACCTGTAGCAAAATGGACTACATCTTGCATATAAGTCTGTATTATGAGTTAACTGGAGTGAGGCCTCCCAGAAGGATAGAGCTCATACCCCCATACTAAAAACATTAAGTGGCTGCTTCCGAGGACATCCCTATCCAGGAAATCTGCTGGCTACTACCTGAGAAGTCAGCACACACTCATTACCCATTACCACATCGATCTTGAGTCATGCTAGGTGCTGGTTTTGGGGCCTCAGTTCTCCAATCTCTGTTCCCTAAGTAGGGGATATGCATCTTGCCTCCCTCCTCCTGGAGAACTGTTAGGATTCTGCCAAAGAGTGCAGATGAACATATCCATGATCCTAGAAAAACCGGTTACTCACCTGTAACAGTAGTTCTAGGAGTGGTATATGTTGTCCATCCACATGGACCCACCTGACCTCCCCACTGCAGGGACCCACAACACCTAACTTCCAGTGGGCTAAGACCTGGTGTCAAGGGGCAGGTCATACCACCCGGGTGGGTGGAAGGAGCCAACTTGAAGACTTCCAGCAAGATTTAAAGTGGAAGGGGACATGCCAAAGAGTGTGGATGAACATATACCACTCCTAGAAAGTACAGTTGTGTAAGATTTTACTGTACCAGTAGATCTTCCTGGAATTTCTCTCAGTAGGCCATAACTTCTGGGAGTTCCCAGCAGGTGGTGCTATCACAAAGCAGCTTCTTCCAGCAGTCTCCACACCAGGGACCACCCCACATCATCACTTCTAGGCTGTGCCTATAAAAGTGGGTTGCTCCTGACTCTATTCCCTACGGTTTCAGCTTGTAATGACCAGGACGGGGGACTGGGAAATACCATTGCATCTCAACCCTACTTGTGTTTTTGCAGTTACAGATGGCAGGGGGACGGAGAGTGGGAAGCTTCCTACTGCAAGAGACATTTCCAGAAAATCCACTGTTACGGTAAAATCTTACGTAGCCATACTATCTTCTATGGAATGGTCTCTTGCCGTAGGTCATTACTTCTAGGAGATTCCCAAGCAGTTATATGCCAGTGGGGAGGCCAGTTATGGCAATGTGCCTTATAGAGTGGAGTGGTCAAATGACCGGTAGCCGTCTAAAGGCAGTATCCCAGTTATATTGCCTGGTAAAGGTTTGGACAGTGTACCAGGTAACTGCATTATAATGTTGGTGATAAAATCATTGGTGAAACAAGCCAAATTGGCTGGTAATTGTCATCTCCTGAAGAGTTAGTCTGAGCAAGACCCGTAATGTGACGGATTCATCCTTATAATGGAGTGACCGGTTGGTCCCAGTGGCTAGTAGCCCAGGATAAGAAAGTTGAAAATTCAGATCCTATTGTGAAAAAAGGTCTGAGTAAGAGGTCATAAGTAGAATATGTCCTTGAGGAATATTTTGGTTATCCAGTTTCTGATATATACATGATAGAAATGAACAATCAGCTGAGGTCTGGAGCGACTAAGCAGCTGAAAATTGTTTAAAGACTTTGCAGTCAGGTAGTAATATGAGCTCAGGGTTGAAAACCCAGATGATGTGTGTCCATTTAGTAGTGCTACTTTATAGCATGTCAAGGAAGCATCAAAGGAATGTCTGTTAAGTTGTTACAAGTGTTACTATATCCATTTAGGAACGTATTTTGCTATAGTAGCTATCAGGCAGACAACAAAGATATATCCGTAACAAACTCATAAAGGAGATAAGTGTATCCTATTTAGGATGATTACTAGTAGCCATTAGAGAGGCAGCAAGAAGAGTCTGCTATGTAGTCATAAATGATGCAGATGTACCCAGTCTGAAGTTAAAAGTTATTAAAACAAGCATTTGTCAATGCCAATGTTTGCTTGCTGGCATTGGCAGTAGTAGTGGAAAGTTACAGAGCTGCATAATAGAATGGCAGTGAATTCTGAACTGAGTGAACCCCACCAACACTCTGCAGAAAGTGTCAGGCATTAGTGTGTCTTTGGGTCATCAGGCATACCAGCCCGCAACATTTCACCACACCCCACCATGCAGACACTGACAAGTGTCACGGTGTTCCTTAGGGTCACTTTGGCCTTATAGCACCCATTCCATTGGGAAATACAGTGAGATGGGTGTGATAGGAGAATGGGGTGAACTTTGGGGCCAGAAGAGTCCAAGGCATACCTCGATGCCTCTCACTGGCTGCAGGGTGTAGAATGGTATGAGCATCACAGGCAAGAACTCAAGTCACACCAATGCCTGTCAATCTCTACAGGGTTGGGCATTATGGTTTGGAAACCCTAATACCTCAGGCATTTTCACCCCAAATTTTCATTGATGCAGCCCACCTCATGAACAGGGGGAATATCAGTTTGTTAATAAAAGCTTGATACTGGCGACTACGGCATTTAGCACCACAGGTGCAAAACATTCGAACAGGATGTAAAAATGACAGCTGTACTGTTCATGGGAGGTGTAAAAATGGCAATGCTACCAAATTGCAAAAAATATTTAAAAATGGTGGTCATGAGCATACAAAGAAACTATGCAAGCACACCACGCAATATAATTAGGTTGGGGATTTTTTACAGCAGATTGTCAACTCAGGCATTTGGTGCCTCCGATGCTGAACAGTGTCACTGTGATTTTCTTTATCTGTCCCAAACATTGCTTCCATAACGCAAAACAGCACCATTGTGCACTACATGTGCAAAAACACATTTTGGGTGACATATGAAAAATGGCAGCTATACTGTTCATAAGGAAGTGTAATAAAATGGCAATGTTGAAAATCTGGAGTGAAAATATTAATCGCAAACTTATGAGCATGCATAGGAACTGCACAACGCATGCTCGTAAAACAGTCATTTTTAGGAATTTTTTCACCAAATTTTCAACATAGCCATTTGAAGACCTCTGCTCATGAACAGTGTCACTATGACTTCCTTAATGTGTCCCGTACATTGATTTCGCACACTGACTGTGCCATTGTGCGCTACATGGGCGGAAACACATTTTGGTTAAGATGTGAAAAATGGCAGCTGTACTACTCATAAGAAGGTGTGGTAAAATGGCAATGTTGAAAATCTGGACTGAAAATATTGAAAATTTGTGAACTTATGAGTGTGCATAGGAACTGCACGATGCACGCTCATAAAACAGTCATTTTAAAATTTTCCGCAATTTTCAAAATAGGCTTTTGAGGCCACACTTATGAACACTGCCACAGTGTTGTTTTGTTAATCATTCCAGAAAGGTGATTTTAGTGCAGTGGCTGCGGGAAATCACCCCTCAGGCAAGTAACATCATGACAGTGACAACATTCATGAAAGGGTCCAAAACCCCATGTTAATTTGTGCAAAATTCCCAAAATACCTGAATATGCAATAAAGTTGAAAAAAAAACCCTATCTATTCCATTATACAGCTTACCGGCATTCCTGGATTCGCGGTTGTGAAAGCTTTGAAAGAGTGCAGGCGTGTTCCCCAGTCCGCCCGAAGATCATTGCAGCTCCATAGGTAAATAAAGTGGGAGGAAGGGTACACAGTGGGTGAGGCAGGAGACTAGAGGACCATTTTATTCAGGGTTGTTTATTTTAATTAAGACAACGGATACACGCCAGGTTAGGGTGGGCTCCCAAACACAGCAGCTGGAGGTGTTGGTGGGGCAAGCTGACAGGGACTAAGCACCCCGCAGCCATCACATCATTTTGCCACTGGGTGGGCTCCCAGTGGTACCTGTCTTTGAAGTGGAGCAGCAGTCAATGAGTTAGGCACCCATTGTCATAGACAGCTCCAAAATGCATTGGCTTACAGGGGCCGTGCCTGCCAGCACAGTGCCTGAATTGGAGGAGGAGGAGGTGACACACCTCCGAAATCTCCGATGAAGGCACTATGTTTCTTGCACATGCGTGCAAGCACACAATAATGGATCAGTAGGAGCATTTTTATGCTATACATTTATTAATAATAAATGAGTAGGTTGATTGTTGCTTGCTCTTCAAGTAATTCTCACTCACTGTCTGGGGAAAATGACAGATTGGGTAACAACTTGTTGGAGCACTCCCAGCAGTTAAGGAAGCAATTTTTATTCTGATATGTAATATGCTGTATTTATATGATAGTTGCCCACTGCACCATCCATGGTCCTACATTGAGGCAGAGGCAGTATATGATTGTTTAGCATGGTCTGCTATGCTTGTGGGTGTGTGTATTCATGTTAAATAGTGCACCATATTATATCTAAAAAGAGATGTTATGTTTGCATGTAAGTGTAATGGCCTAGGAGAGGTAACTCCTCGGTCAGGTCCTGTGGATGGGTAGGGGAGCGTTGGTGAAAAGCAGTGCCGCTACGTCAAAGCCCTCCCCTGTGGGCACTGTTTTTACCAATACAAATATATGCATGAGGGTTTTATTTATCTGGCTATCTCACGCTGTGTTTCAAGGGCTAGAGGCTTACCACTCTTTGGGGGGGCGCACAGTTTATGGTTTTGTGACTGAGCAAGTATGAGTAGTTAACATTGGATAAGGTCTGTAAAGGGAGATGTATGGTTTTCCCCTTACCTACACACTGGTGGTTGACTACACCTTGGGTCTATTTTGGACTGCTGTTGCCTATATGAAGGTAAGGCATTTGAGGCAGATGTAGTTTGCCATGGGGACCAAGCTGATGGGACATCACAGCAGAGCCCTGAGACCCCACTCATTCTGAAAGCAAATTAGTAAATTGCAATGCCAAGCCAGGCTGAAAATTTATTGTTGCATGATCGGTGGGGGGGGCACTCACTGACCTATTTTGTGTTTCTAGAGTTTTCAGACCTGGGCCCAGATATTCAAACTGCGCTCAAAAGTAGTGCAACAGCAGGAGCAAGCACAAACCAGTTGCGCAAATGCGCAACAGGTGCGATATTCAAACATGGAGCAGAGCAAATTGCGCAAGCAACCAACGTCTGAATATCGCACATACTGCACCATCGCGAAACCAGGAAGGAGAAGCTGAGCCAAAATGTTGCGTTATGGCGCAACCAAGGAAGCTCAGCTGAGCATTCCAGAGCTGCCATAGCGCAAGCACAGCCCCCCCAGAGCAATGGAACTGCATATCCAGGGAGGCAGGCTGGGGCCCACCGCCAGCCATGCCACACATGGGCACAGAAACACACTGCAGAACCCACACCACTCCTGCACACCCCAAGCACAGCATCACTGGGGGTGGGATGGATGATCCACGTGCCCATGGGGACAAGCCAACAAAGCATAGCAGAGCCCTGACACCCTAGCACAACCACTGGCAGGCGAGAGTGCCACACAGGAGGGTTGACAACCACAGTGCACATCAGCCCCCCATGCACAGCACACCCTGCACTGTGACCCCAAGACACCACCCATGTGCAGTGACTGGCACTGCAGGAAACCATGCAGTCCCCCCAGCACACGTCAGCCCCGTGCAACACAGAAGCCTACAAGCCAGACATACCCTGTGCACCCAGCAGTGGGTGGCAGCAGATGGCAAAACCAACCGAAAGCCACTGCCATGCTGGAGATACCTCCCATCGCGCGCCACACACACACACACACACACACACATATCCCAGGACCATACCAGCCCAGATGGCATGCACACCACTGCAACTGAGGAACCATAGAAACATAGAAACATAGAAGTTGACAGCAGATAAGGACCACAAGGCCCATCCAGTCTGCCCATTTCTTTTTCTACCTTATAAATGTGCCATCGGCCTTTGCTCTGTCAGTGACCTATCTATTCATAGTCATTTGTATTGCTCCCTTATGCCTATCCCATGCCTGTTTGAAGCCCTGCACTGTATTCATAGCCACCACTTCTTGTGGTAAGCCATTCCATGCATCTACCACCCTTTCTGTGAAAAAGAATTTCCTCACATTCCTCCTTAATCGGCCTCCCTCTAATCTCATGCTGTGTCCTCTTGTCCTCTTGTCCTGCTATTTTTCTTATATTTAAACATGTTAGACTCTTTCACCTTGTTTATGCCCTTAAGGTGTTTAAATGTCTCGATCATATCACCTCTCTCCCTCCTTTGCTCAAGGGTATACATATTGAGCTCCGTTAATCTGTCCTCATATGTCTTCTGATGCAGTCCCTGCACCATTTTGGTTGCCCTTCTCTGGACTGCCTCAATTTGGTTAATGTCCTTGTGAAGGTGTGGCCTCAATACTGCGCAGTACTCAGATGGGGCCTAACCAATGTCTTGTACAGAGGATTATTACCTCCCTCTTACGACTTGTGATACCCCTACTAATACACCCTAACACCCCCTAGCCTTACCTACTGCTTTAGAGGTCTGTTTGATGATTTTAGGTCATTGATGATGATGCCCAAGTCTCTTTCTTCCTTTGTGACTGCTAGCAACTCCCCTCCCAGCCTATAAGTGGCTTCAGGGTTTCTCTTCCTATGTGCATGATTTTGCACTTCTTTGCATTAAATCCCAGTTGCCACTCTTCTGACCATTCTGCTAGTTTATCCAGATCTCTTCTCATTCTGCCCACCCCATCTGGATCATCTACTCTGTTGCAGATCTTGGTGTCATCTGCAAACAGACAAGCCTTACCCTCTAGTCCATCTGCGGTCACTAATGAAGATGTTGAAGAGGACTGGCCCCAGGACTGATCCTGAGGTACCCACTTGTGACTTGCATCTCTTCTGACTGTATACCATTTACCACCACTCTCTGTTTTCTGCCAGTCAACCAGTTTGCCACCCAGTTGACCAACTTCTGACCACCCCGAGCCTACCTAGCTTATTTATCAATCTTCTATGTGGAACAGTGTCAAAAGCTTTGCTGAAGTCAAGGTAGGCGACATCAACTGCTCCCCTTGGTCCACCACTCTGGTTACCCAGTCAAAGAAATCTATGAGATTAGTTTGACAGGACCTTCCTTTGTAAACCCATGCTGTCTTGGATCCTGTGCCCCTATGGATTCCAGGTGTTGCACTATCCTTTCCTTAAGGAGTGCCTCCATAATCTTGCCCACTACTGAGGTAAGACTGACCGGGTCTGTAGTTCCCGCCTCCTCCTGCTACCACTCTTGAGGTGGGATCACATGAGCCCTTCTCCAGTCTCCTGGGACCTCTCCTGTGCTCAGAGACTCACTAAACAATTCTGCTAATGGCTCTGCTAGTTCCTCCTTTAGCTCCTTAAGTACCCTGGGATGTATGCCATCAGGTCCCATTGCCTTATCCACCCTGAGCTTAGCAAGCTCTTGTAGGACCCTTTCTTTTGTGAAGGGAGTAGTGCTCACCTCCCTCCCCCCTGTGTCCATGATGCTGAGCTGTGGGCCCTGCCCTACCTTCTCTTCAGTAAATACTGAGCAAAGTATCTATTTAGGATAGATGCCTTTACAGGGTCCTCCTCCTCATGCTCCCTTTCTCCATTAAACTAGCAATACCCCTCTGGACTTTCTCCTTCCACTAATGTATCTATAGAAAGTCTTGTCACCTTCTTTACTGTTAGTACTAGTGTTTCCTCAGTTTGGTACTTTGCCTGCCTTACTGCCTTACCTGCTTCCCTGAGGCAGTTTGGTATGCCTCCCTATCTTCATCCCGCTGTGTTCCCTTATATTTTCTGAAATGACCTTTTGGCTCTGACCTTTTCTGCTACTGTATTTGAGAACCAAAGTGGTTTCCTTCTTCTTTGCACTTCCTTTTCTGTCTAACACAATGGGATGTTGCTTCAAGTATTGTATCCTTAATGCTTGCCCACTTTGCCTGTACCTCCTCTCCTGTGTTTCTTTTTGCCAGGGCTAGCTTAACTCTGTTGGCCATCTTATCAAAGTCAGCTCCTCTGAAGTCCCATATTTTTGCTTTGGAATGGGATGATTTAGATGTAGTAGCCAAATTGAACCATACCATGTGATGGTCACTGGCCCCCAGGTGACCTTCTACCTGGAGATCTGTGATCCCTTCTTTGTTAGTCAGTACTAGATCTAGGATAGCCCTGTCACTTGTGGGTTGCTGTACCAGTTGTTTGAGGCCCTCCCCCTGCAGGGAATCCACTATGATTCTAGTTCTGGCAGATGTTCCTGCTGGTGTTGACCAATCTGTATCTGGCAGGTTGAAGTCTCCCATTATCAGAACCTCCCCTTTAGCTGTCATGTTTTGTATATCTTCTAACAGTAATGTGTCTATGTCCTCCCTCTGGTCTGGGGGCCTGTAGACAACCCCAGTTCTTATGGCTGTCCCATTTCCTGTTTCCAGGGTGACCCACAGTTCTTCTGGCTCCTTATGTGTATTCTGAATTTCTGTAGCTTTGATATTTTCATTAACATACAGAGCCACCCTCCCCCTTTTTGCACCTCGGTCTCTTCTGAACAATACATAGCCAGGTACTGAAGTCTCCCAAGTGTGGTTACTGGTAAACCACGTCTCACTAATTGCTACTATGTCCAGTTTAGCCTCTGACATTGTGCCTGCAGGTCTGGGATCTTATTTCCCAGGCTGTGAGCATTGTGTACATGATTTTCCATTGGCCAGATTTTGGTGTGTTAGTTGTTGGGTGAAGTTTGGCATTACCCCTGCGCATCGTATGGGGAGACAAACCGTTTTCTTACCTGGTGATGCAAATGAACGGCAAACACGCTGAATTCCTGTTTGACCACTAGCTGAGGGGGGAGGGGTGTTCTTCCCATTCGACGTATGGGGTGCTGCACCCCTCTCCCCATTTGCTAGTTTAAATATTCTGCAAAGATGTCAAACTTCTGCCCCAATGCACTGACTCCCTCTTTAGTCAGATGCAGTCCATCAAATTTAAAGAACTTTCGCTCCCAGAACTGTTGCCAGTTCCCTACAAATCTGTGTCCTTTTTCCTGGCACCAGTCCTTGAGCCACGTGTTTAGCTCCCCTATCTCCCCTTCTCTGACCTTCCATCCATCTGCTCCCTTCTCCCAGACTGGCAGGATCTCAGAGAAGGAGATGCCGGACGAAATAGATGATAGTTTGTCACCCAGCCTAGTCAGGTGTTCCTTGGTCTCCACAACTGACTGGCTGGCAAGATCATTCGTCCCTATGTGTACTAGGACATCAATGTTTTCTCCTGCTTTGTGAACAATTTTAGCAATGCGGTCAGTGTCTCTCCATGCTGATGTACCTGGGAGACATCTGACCATCACCCTGGCTGGAGATGGGTATCAACTCCCCAAATCATGGAGTCTCCTATGATCAGAGTTTTTTGTTTCCTTTGTGCTTGTTTAGTTTTGGTTCCTGATTTGGGTGAGTATTGTTGTGCTAGCTCCTGTGCGCAGTGTCTTGCTCTGCAGTGTCTTCTGCCTCTTTATTTGATTTCAGAGATAGAGGCAGATACCTGTTTGTAGTGTTTATATGGTTTTGGAGGTAATGTGTTGGAGAGCAGAAGTGATGGGGCACCTGATTTGCTCCTCTAACCACCTGCCAACCTCCTGGACCAACTACCCTCTCTGAGTCGAGGTTTTCTGTTGGATGCTGGGGAAATGGCGGGTGGTTCTTATAATGTATTTCCTCTTCAATATGAAATTTGAGGCGTGCAATCTCTGCCCATGCTGCCTGGAGCTGAGACCTAAGATCTCAAAGGCCCAGCATGTAGGACAGTGTCCTAAATCCTGTAAGACTGTCCTTCTGAAAATTGTTCCACAGTACCTGCAGTTAATGAAATCCATTCCAAATAAGTTGCTGGGTTTGTAACCTAGTCAGAGTAATTAGAAGGAAAAAAAAAAATGCAAGTAATGGTTTAATTGTGCTTTGTTTAACTTGTTATAACAAGTTAAATTACTAGTGCCCTGTAAATGAGATCACCTTGTGGAGGCCCCACTGATCCGCCCCTTCCTGCTCTGCCACAGGAAATGTCACAACTGTGGTACCCTATAAAAGGAGTGTAGCGTGGGGTGGTTGGGGATGGGGGTGGGTGGCTGGGCCCTTCCTCTGCCTAAAAAGAAGAACCACGGACGAAAGAACAAGGAGGTAAGAGCAGAAACAATCAGTCAACAACAAATGCAGTAACCCTGAAAGCTTATCCTAATGTTAGATAAAACTGTAAAACCTGTAAAGCACCACCTGTAATAATTTCAGAGAAGATATACCCTGTAAGAAACACTTTGCTCCAGAGAAAAATAAAGCAGTAACAGAAGATATACCTTGCAAAAGACAATTTGAATCAGAAGATTACAGCAGTAATCTGTTAGCACACACCTGTAGGCACACCTTGTAATAATGCAGAAGAAGGTATACCAGCAACAACAATTTGAATCAGAGAAAAAATAAAGCAATGAAATGTTAGCAACAAACAGTAGCAATCCCTGTGAGTAAAAAATAAAAACACCACCACACAGTAAATCTGCTTAGCCAAACTAAGTCTTAATCCTCCCTTGCTCTGGTAAGTTTCTCTACTCTGCCTTTCAAGCAGTCTTAGAAGGAAAGAGCTCAGGTGAAGCTAGGTGCCTTGGCCAGCACCATAGCCAGATGCAAATCAGAGACCAACACAGTATTCATATCAAAATATAAATGTATTAGAAAAATGTAATTACAAAATCCACAACAACATAACTATTTACAAGAGGGGGGGTACAAGGTAGGGGTGGGCAAGGGGTAGGGATGAAGAACTTGGAGAGGGAAGGCAGGGCAGGAGGGATGGGTGAAGTGGGAAGGGGAATCCGGCCTAAGGCCTTGGAGGCTGGTCCTCTGCCACCTGGTGCTCGTATGGCTGTGCCGCCTCCACCCCATGGCTGCATGTTGCTGAGGATGGTCCTGTTGTCCACGGAGACCTGGGTGAGCTGCTGCAGTGCCTGCTCGATCCTCTGGAGCACAATGAGGCCTAGGAAAATGGGAACACAGTCAATGGCTGTGACTGACCACAACCCTGAACACCACCCAACCTGCAAGCCATATAGCCCAATGTCCCGCACCTGTGATGGCATACACCCACCCACAGTGAACATGCACATGGCCATCACAAACAGGCGGCACCAGCTATGCGCACCACCACCCACACACACTGCCCACATCAATCACAGTACAAACTAGGCTGGCAAGTGATGTGGCAACGTGGTGCGATGCCAGTTACACAGCTATGTGCCCAGTGCATGCCTGGACCACCAGTGACACATACACAGACGTGCTGTGATACTGCACGGTGATGCATGTCACCTGTGTCATGCCTACATACATGGATACATAGACAGTGTCAGCAGATATAGGGCCAATGGGCCACCCAGTCTGGCCATTTGACCTTGTAAGTTCACTCTGTTTTCCTATAAACTGCAGAGCTTTTTATGTGCCATGTGCCTGCCACTGCCTGAATCTCATCATCAGCGATGGAGCCCATTCATCAAGGCATGCTGTCTCTCTCTTTGGCTGCCTGCAGAAGGTCTACAATCTTTGCTCAGCATCAACAGGCCGCTGGCAAATACTGAAAAAACATGTTCGGATAACTCCAAAGCCACTTTCTGAGACTCGGTAGGAGGGTAAAAGCACTACGCTATCAGCTCAAGGAAATTAGGAGTGCTTTGCAGGAGATTGCAGAGTCTGTGAAGACCAAGGATGCTGCAGCATATGCAGAGGCAACGTCACTTTGTGCTGAACTCCTCTCATACAAATTCATTGTATGTCTTGTCATCTGGTATGATGTCCTGCTTGAAGTCAACCGTGCAAGCAAGATATTACAGAGTGCTTCAGTTGACATATCAACCTGTGTGAAGGTGCTTGCTTCAACCACTGACATACTTAAAAAGTACAGAGAGAGTGGGTTTGAACAGGCATTGGTAGAGGGCTCTAAGATTGCTGCAGAACGGGATGCCCCAGCTGAATTCCCTCAGACAAGGCACAGAAAGGTCAAGCGACTATTTGATTACGAAGGGCAGGATGAGACAGTGCAGGACCCAGAACGCAGTATTCAAGTTGAGTTTTTCAACACATTGGTGGACACCACACTCATGTCCTTTAGCGAGCGCTTTCAGCAAATGTCCAAGTTTGCTAAAACATTTGGATTTCTGTCTAACATAAAAACGCTAAATGGTGTTTTCATAGCAGACCTGATGCAGCAATGTGAGGTCCTCAAAGAAAAATTAACAGACAGGACCACTAACCACTCTGATGCTCATGAACTTGCACATGAACTCAGGAACCTGGCAGGAATGCTTAAGAATGATACGTCACCAATACAGGTATTAAATTTTCTCCTTCAAAACCGGCTACATGAAACCTGTGTGAATGTCTTTGCAGTGTTGAGCATTTTTTTGACAGTACCTGTAACTGTGGCAACAGTAGAACGCAGTTTTTCAAAACTTAAGTTGATAAAAACCGATCTGAGGTCATCAATGAGCCAAGAAAGACTGTCTGGGCTAGCAGTGCTGTCTATTGAGCATGAAGTTGGCAAAAGTCTCCCTTATAGTCACCTTATCGGTGAATTCGTCAACAAAAAAGGCCTGGAAAGTCCCTCTGAAGCTTTAAAAGTCGTACGCACAATTTCATTACAAATATAGGGGTTGAGCTTGTCAAATCCCTTATACAGTTTGGAATGCAGGAGAATTGTAGCCTTCTTCAAATTGGTCAGCTCCCAAGTAAAACCCTGTGAGCCTCTTATTGGCCGGAGCACACTACCTAAATAGTAAAGTCGGAGTGGTTTACCCACAATACTAAAAGCAGAAGAACATCGCCTCTGAAGGGCAAGATAAAACAAATGTTTTTTCCTGACCGATGGAGGTGGTCACTTTGCCGTAGTGGTCAGGCTTAATCATAATTCAGCTGAATGATGAGACTAAGAACCTCTCCAATTTTTAACCAGAATAGTTTTTCCTGACCGATGGAGGTGGTCACTTTGCCGTAGTGGTCAGGCTTAATCATAATTCAGCTGGATGATGAGACTAAGAACCCCTCAACAAGTAAGCATGTTAAGTTATATGTAAACAAATGCAGACTTTAATGCTGCAGAGTTGGGGGGATGGAGCAGGGGGAGTTCTGGTTCCTTAACTATGCTTTTGGTTGGACTTGCACATTTGCCCATTTGCATCATATGCTAAACTGAAGCACCTTTTATGAGCAGTCTCACTTTTGGGTGGGGAATGTGATGAGTTTGCTGATGCTTTTAGTTGGTCACATACAGGGTGCCTCCTCACTCTTTTTTTTAAGATGCATTGTGAATGCAAGGATTGAGCTTACCAGAGTCTTTCTAATGAATTTATTTAAGAAATTCCAAATTAGCTATGTCCCATGTATGTACTTATTCCTTCAAGTGTTTCACCACCCCCAAAATGTATTGTTCGTTTTGTTTCGAGTTTGAGAACAATTTTTCAGTTTTAGAAATATGGCGGGCTTATTTCTAAGCTTCCAAATGTGATAGCATGTAAGTATGCTTTGGCACATATTGTATGAAATTAAAATACTATGTAGAAAGACTACTGGGGAGGGGGGCCCTAGCCCTGTCTGCGGGCCCCCAGTCATAGAGTTTGCTGGAGGCTCCCAAAGTCCTAAAACTGGCCCTGCCTTTCATTCAGATATAGTGGTCTGTACTGTACAGAGATGGAGGTAGGCTCCCCACTACTACTGTGCTTCTTTCACTTACTGTTGAGTCCACCTTTCATTCAAATAGGGTGGTCTGTACTGTGCAGAGATGGAGGTAGGCTCCCATCTGGTACTGTGCTTCTTTAACTTACTGGTGAGTCCACCTAGCATTCAAGAAGGGTGCTCTGTACTGTGCAGAGATGGAGGTAGGCTTCCCATTGGTACTGTGATTCTTCAGTTACTGGTGAGTCCACCTTGCATTCAAGAATGGTGGTCTATACTGTGCAGAGATCGAGGTAGGCTCCTCACTGGTACTGTGCTTCTTTCTGTTACTGGTGAGCATACCATTCATTCGAATACAGTGGTCTGCACTGTGCAGAGATGCAGGTCAGCCCTTGAGTGGTACTGTGCTTCTTTCAGTCTGTGCTGAGTCTTTCTTTCTTTGAACTAGGGTGGTCTGTACTGTGGAGAGATGGAGGTATGCTCCCTACTGGTACTGTACTGCTTCAGTTACTGGTGAGTCCACCTTTCATTCAAATAGGGTGGTCTGTACTGTACTGTGCAGTGATGGAGGTAGGCTCCCCACCTGTATTGTGATTCTTTCAGTTACTGGTGAGTCCACCTTGCATTCAAGTGCGGGTGGTTTGTACTGCAAGAAATGGAGGTAGGCTCCCCACTGGTACAGTGCTTCTTTCGGTTACTGGTGAGTCCACCTTTCATTCAATTAAGGTGGTCCATAGTGTGAATTGATGGAGGTAGACTCCCCACTGGTACTGTGCCTCTTTCAACTACCGGTGAGTCCACCTTGCAATCAAATATGGTGGTCTACACAGTGCAGACATGGAGGTAGGCTCCCCACTGGTACTCTGCTTTTTTCAGTTACTAGTGAGTCCACGTTTCATTCAAATAGGGCGGTCTACACTGTGAATTGAGGGAGGTAGGCTCCCCACTGGTACTGTGCTTCTTTCACTTACAGGTGAGTCCACCTTTCATTCTAATATGGCGGTCTGCACTGTGCAGAGATGCAGGTGGGCTCCCCACTGCTACTATGCTTCTTTCAGTTACTGGTGAGTCCACCTTTCATTCAAATAGGGTGGTCTGTACTGTGCAGAGGAGGAGGTAGGCTCCCATCTGGTATTGTGCTTCTTTAACTTACTGATGAGTCCAAGCTGGCCCGTCAGCGCAGTGGTGGGATTTCCGCTTGCGACGCCGGTGACCCGGGTTCGGGAACGGATCCGGGTCATTGGAGGGCCGGCCGGGGGAGTAGGATCGAGCGTCCGATGGGCAGCTCTCCTACTCCGCGGGGAGGGTGCGGGCAGTACTCGGTGCGATAGGGAACCCTGGTGGAGACCGGGAGTTCCAGGCAACCGACGCTCAACATGGGGGAGGAGGAGGAGGCTGGGCAGACGCTGGTGTCATTGCACATCCCCGCCTCCTCCGGGGAGAAAATCTGGTGGAAAAAGAAGGTGGGCAGGACCACCCAGTCTGTAAACCCTCCTAGAGAGCCTCACATTGCCTCCGTCGCTGCCGGACCCCAACCAGTTACAGTTCTGGGGTCACGAAGGTGGCCCACGGCCCCACCCTCCGGGGGGCAAGCCGGGGGTGACTGTGGGTCCCCATCAGCAATTGACGGAGGTAGAGGTCTCTGGGGGCCATGACCAGGGCAGATGGCCCCGGTGGTCCTGACAGGAAAAGGGCAAATTAAAAAAAAAAAAAAAATTACTGATGAGTCCACCTTGCATTCAAGCAGGGTGGTCTATACTGTGCAGAGATGGAGGTAGGCTCCTCACTGGTACTGTGCTCTTTCTGTTACTGGTGAGCCCACCTTTCATTCGAATAGGGTGGTCTGCACTGTGCAGAGATGGAGGTCGGGTCTTGAGTGGTACTGTGCTTCTTTCAGTCTCTGCTGAGTCTTCCTTTCTTTGAACTAGGGTAGTCTGAACTGTGAAGAGATGGAGGTAGGCGCCCCACTGGTACTGTACTGCTTCAGTTAATGGTGAGTCCACCTTTCATTCAAATAGGGTGGTCTATATTGTGCAGAAATGGAGGTGGGCTCCCCACTAGTACTATGCTTCTTTCAGTTACTAGTGAGTCCACCTTTCATTCAAATAGGGCAGTCTGTACTGTGCAGAGATGGAGGTAGGCTCCCAAGTGGTACTCTACATCTTCAGTTACTGGTGAGTCCACCTTTCATTCAAATAGGGTGGTCTGTACTGCACAGAGATGGAGGTAGGCTACCCACTGGTACTGTCCTTTTTTTCTGTTACTTGTGAGTCCACCTTTCAATCAAATAGGATGGTCTGTACTGCGTATAGATGGAGGTAGGCTCCCCACTGGTACAGTGCTTATTTTGGTTACTGTTGAGTCCTCCTTGCATTCAAATAGGGTGGTCTGTACTGTGCAGTGATGAAGGTAGGCACCCCACTGGTACTGTGCTTCTTTCAGTTACTGGTGAGTCCACCTTTCATTCAAATAGGGTGGTCTGTACTGTGCAGAGATGGAGGTAGGTTCCCCACTGGTACTGTAGTTCTTCAGTTACTGGTGAGTCCACCTTTCATTCAAATAGGGTGGTCTGTACTGTGCAGAGAGGTAGGTAGGCTCCCCACTGGTACTGTGCTTCTTTCAGTTACTGGTGAGTCCACCTTTCAAGCAAATACAGTGGTCTGTACTGTGCATAGATGGAGGTAGGCTCCCCACTGGTACTGTGAATCTTCAGTTACTGGTGAGTCCACATTTCATTCAAATAGGATGGTCTGTATTGTGCAGAGATGGTGGAAGGCTCCTTACTGGTGCTGTGCTTCTTTCAGTTACTGGGGATTCCACCTTACATTCAAATAGGATGGCCTGTACCATGCAGACATGGAGGTAGGCTCCTTACTGGTGCTGTGCTTCTTTTAGTTACTGGTGAGTTCACATTTCATTCAAATAGGGTGGTCTGTACCATGCAGAGATGGAGGTAGGCTTCCCACTGGTACTGTGCTTCTTTCTGTTACTGGTGAGTCCAGCTTTCATTCAAATAAGGCCGTCCATAGTGTGAACTGATGGAAGTAGGCTCCCCACTGGTACTGTGCCTCTTTCAACTACCGGTGAGTCCACCTTGCATTCAAATATGGCTGTCTGCACAGTGCAGAGATGGAGGTAGGCTCTCCACTGGTACTGTGCTTCTTTAACATACTCGTGAGTCCACCTTGCATTCAAATATGGTGGTCTGCACAGTGCAGAGATAGAGGAAGGCTCTCCACTGGTACTGTGCTTCTTTCAGTTACTGGTGAGTCCACCTTTAATTAAAATAGGGTGGTCTGTACTGTGCAGAGATGGAGGTAGGTTCCCCTTTAGTACTATGTTTCTTTCAGTTACTGGTGAGTACAGCTTTCATTCAGATAGGGTTGTCTGTACTGTGCAGAGATGGAGGAAAGCTCCCCACTGTTACTGTGCTTCTTTCTGTTACTGGTGAGTCCACCATGCATTCAAGAAGGGTGGTCTATACTGTGCAGAAATGGAGGTAGGCTCCCCACTGGTACTGGGCTTCTTTCTGTTACTGGTGAGTCCACCTTTCATTCGAATAGGGTGGTCTGCACTGTGCAGAGAAGGAGGTCGGCTCTTGACTGGTACTGTGCATCTTTCAGTTACCGGTGAGTACAGTTTTTATTCAAATAGGGTCATCTGTGCAGTGCAGAGATGGAGCTAGGCTCCACACTAGTAAAGTGCTTCTTTCAGTTACTAGTGAGTCCACCTTTCAATCAAATACGGCGTTCTGTACTGTGCAGAGATGGTGGTAGGCTTCCCACTAGTACTGTGCTTCTTTCAGTTTCTGGTGAGTCCAGCTTTCATTCAAATAGGGTGGTCTGTACTGTGCAGAGATGGAAGTAGGCTTCCCACTAGTACTGTGCTTCTTTCAGTTTCTGGTGAGTCCAGCTTTCATTCAAATAGGGTGGTCTGTACTGTGGAGAGATGGAAGTAGGCTCCCCACTAGTACTGTGCTTCTTTCAGTTACTGGTGAGTCCAGCTTTCATTCAAATAGGGTGGTCTGTACCATGCAGAGATGGAGGTAGGCTCATCACTGGTACTGTGATTCTTTCAGTTACGGGTGAGTCCACCTTTCATTCACATAGGTTGGTCTGTACTGTGCAGAGATGGAGGTAGGCTCCCCACTGGTACTGTCGTTCTTCAGTTACTGGTGAGCCCACCTCGCATTCAACTAGCATGATCTCTACTGTGCAGTGATGGGGGTAGGCTTCAAACTGGTTCTGTGCTTCTTTTAGTTACTGGTGAGTCCACCTTTCATTCAAATAAGTTGTTCGATACTGTGAATTGATGGAGGTAGGCTCCCCACTGGTACTGTGCTTCTTTCAGTTAGTGGTGAGCCCACCTTTCATTCAAATAGGGCAGTCTAAGCTGAGCAGAGATGGAGGTAGGCTCCCCACTGGTAGTGTGCTTCATTCAGTCACTGATGAGTCTGCATTTCACTCAAATAGGGTGGTCTGTACTGTGCAGAGATGGAGGTAGGCTCCCCACTGGTACTGTACTTCATTCACATGCTGGTGAGTCCACCTTTCATTCAAGTATTTTGGTCTGTACTGTGCAGAGATGGAAGTAGGCTTCCCACTGGTACTGTGCTTCTTTCAGTTACAGATGAGTCCACCTTTCATTCAAATAGGGTGGTCTATACTGCGTAGAGAAGGGGGTAGGCTCCACTCTGGTACTGTGCTTCCTTCAGCTACTGGTGAGTTCACCTTGCATTCAAGTAGGGTGGTTTGTACTGTGCAGAGATGGAGGTAGGCTTCCCACAGCTACTGCGCTTCTTACAATAACTGTTGAGTACACCTTGCATGCAAGTAGGGTGGTCTGTACTGAGCAGAGATGGAGGTAGGCTCCAAAATGGTACTGTGTTTCTTTCTCTTACTGGTGAGTCCACCTTTCATTCAAATAGGGTGATCTGTACTCCCTGTGAGATGGAGATAGGCTCCCCACTGGTACAGTGCTTCTTCAGTTGCTGGTGAGTCCACTGTTCATTCAATTAGGGTGGTGTGTACTGTGCAGAGATGGAGGTAGGCTCCCCTATGGTACTGTGCTTCTTTCAGTTACTGGTGAGTCAACCTTTCATTCAAATAAGATGCTCTGTACTGTGCCAAGATGGAGGTAGGCCCTCCTATGGTACTGTGCTTCTTTCAGTTACTTGTGATTCCATATTTCATTCAAATAGTGTGGTCTGTACTGTGCAGAGATAGAGGTAGGCTCCCCACTTGTACTGTGCTTTCTTCTCTTACTGGTGAGTCCACCTTTCATTCAAATAGGGTGGTCTGTACTGTGCAGAGATGGAAGCACACTCTCCACTGGTATTGTTCTTCTTTCGGTTACTAGTGAGTCCACCTTTCATTCAAATAGGGAGGTTGGTACTGTGCAGAGATGGAGGTGGGCTCCCCACTGGTACTGTGCTTCTTTCTGTTACTGGTGATTCCACCTTTCATTCCGATAGGGTGGCCTGTACCATGCAGTGATGGAGGTAGGCTCCTTACTGGTGCTGTGCTTCTTTTAGTTACTGGTGAGTCCACCTTTCATTCAAATAGGGTGGTCTGTACCATGTAGAGATGGAGGTAGGCTTCCCACTGGTACTGTGCTTCTTTCAGTTTCTGGTGAGTCCACCTTTCATTCAAATAGGGTGGTCTGTACAGTGCAGAGAGGTAGGTAGGCTCCCCACTGGAAATGTGCTTCTTTCAGTTACTGGTGAGTCCACCTTTCAAGCAAATAGGGTGGTCTCTACTGTGCATAGATGGAGGTAGGCTCCCCATTGGTACTGTGATTCTTCTGTTACTTGTGAGTCCACCTTGCATTCAAGAATGGTGGTCACTACTGTGCAGAGATGGTGGTAGGCTCCCCACTGGTACTGTGCTTCTTTCTGTTAAAGGCGAGTCCACCTTTCATTCGAATAAGGTGGTCTGCACTGTGCAGAGATGGAGATCGGCTCTTGACTGGTACTGTGCTTCTTTCTGTTACTGGTGAGTCCACCTTTCATTCAAATATGGTGGTCTGTACTGTGCAGTGATGGAGGTAGGCTCCCCATTGGTACTGTGCTTCTTCAGTTACTGGTGAGTCCACCTTTCAATCAAATAAGGTAGTCCATAGTGTGAACTGATGGAGGTAGGCTCCCCACTGGTACTGTGCCTCTTTCAACTACCGGTGAGTCCACCTTGCATTCAAATATGGCTGTCTGCACAGTGCAGAGATGGAGGTAGGCTCCCACTGGTACTGTGCTTCTTTAACTTACTCGTGAGTCCACCTTGCATTCAAATATGGTGGTCTGCACAGTGCAGAGATAGAGGAAGGCTCCCCACTGGTTCATTGCTTCTTTCGGTTACTGGTGAGTCCACCTTTAATTAAAATAGGGTGGTCTGTACTGTGCAGAGATGGAGGGAAGTAGGTTCCCCTTTGGTACTATGTTTCTTTCAGTTACTGGTAAGTACACCTTTCATTCAAATAGGATTCTCTGTACTGTGCAGAGATGGAGGAAGGCTCCCCTTTGGTACTATGTTTCTTTCAGTTACTGGTAAGTACACCTTTCATTCAAATAGGATTGTCTGTACTGTGCAGAGATGGAGGAAGGCTCCCCACTGTTACTGTGCTTCTTTCTGTTACTGGTGAGTCCACCATGCATTCAAGAGGGGTGGTCTATACAGTGCAGAAATGGAGGTAGGTTCTCCACTGGTACTGTGCTTCTTTCTGTTACTGGTGAGTCCACCTTTCATTCGAATAGGGTGGTCTGCACTGTGCAGAGAAGGAGGTCAGCTCTTGACTGGTACTGTACATCTTTCAGTTACCGGTGAGTACAGTTTTTATTCAAATAGGGTCATCTGTGCAGTGCAGAGATGGAGGTAGGCTCCACACTAGGAAAGTGCCTCTTTCAGTTACTAGTGAGTCCACCTTTCAATCAGATAGGGTGGTCTGTACTGTGCAGAGATGGTGGCAGGCTCCCCACTAGTACTGTGCTTCTTTCTGTTACTGGTGAGTCCACCTTTCAAGCAAATAGGGTGGTCTCTACTGTGCATAGATGGAGGTAGGCTCCCCACTTGTACTGTGCTTCTTTCAGTTACTGGTGAGTCCACCTTTCAAGCAAGTAGGGAGGTCTGTACTGTGCATAGATGGAGGTAGGCTCCCCACTATTACTGTGAATCTCCAGTTACTGGTGAGTACAAATTTCATTCAGATTGGGTGGACTGTATTGTGCAGAGAAGGAGGTGGGCTCCCCACTGGTAGTAGGCTTCTTTCAGTTACTGGTGGTCCACCTTTCATTCAAATAGGGTGGTCTGTACTGTGCAGAGATGGTGGTAGGCTCCCCACTAGTACTGTGCTTCTTTCTGTTACTGGTGAGTCCATCTTTCATTCAAATAGGGTGGTCTGTACAGTGCAGAGAGGTAGGTAGGCTCCCCACTGGAAATGTGCTTCTTTCAGTTACTGGTGAGTCCACCTTTCAAGCAAATAGGGTGGTCTCTACTGTGCATAGATGGAGGTAGGCTCCTCACTTGTACTGTGCTTCTTTCAGTTACTGGTGAGTCCACCTTTCAAGCAAGTAGGGAGGTCTGTACTGTGCATAGATGGAGGTAGGCTCCCCACTATTACTGTGAATCTCCAGTTACTGGTGAGTACAAATTTCATTCAGATTGGGTGGACTGTATTGTGCAGAGAAGGAGGTGGGCTCCCCACTGGTAGTAGGCTTCTTTCAGTTACTGGTGGTCCACCTTTCATTCAAATAGGGTGGTCTGTACTGTGCAGAGATGGAGGTAGGCTCCCCATTGGTACTGTGATTCTTCTGTTACTTGTGAGTCCACCTTGCATTCAAGAATGGTGGTCACTACTGTGCAGAGATGGAGGTAGGCTCCCCACTGCTACTGTGCTTCTTTCTCTTACTGGTGAGTCCACCTTTTATTCAAATAGGGTGGTCTGTATTCCCTCAGAGATGGGGGTATGCTCCCCACTGGTACTGTACTTCTTCAGTTACTGGTGAGTCCTCCGTTCATTCAAATAGGGTGCTCTGTACTGTGTAGAGATGGAGGTAGGCTCCCCGCTGGTACTGTGCAACTTCAGTTACTGATGAGTCCACCTTGCATTGAAGAAGGGTGGTCTGAACTCTGCAGAGATGAAGATATGCTCTCCATTGGTACTGTGCATCTTCAGTCACTGGTGAGTCCACCTTTCAATCATATAAGGCAGTCTATTGTGTGAAATGATGGAAGTAGGCTCCCCACTTGTACTGTGCCTCTTTCAGCTACCGGTGTGTCCACCTTGAATTCAAATGTGGCAGTCTGCACAGTGCAGAGATGGAAGTAGGCTCCCCCGTGGTACAGTGCTTCTTCAGTTACTGGTGAATTCACCTTGCATTCAACTAGGTTGGTCTGTACCGTGCAGAGATGGAGGTTGGCTCCCCACTGGAACTGTGCTTCTTTAAGTGTCTGGTGAGTCCACCTTTCATTCAAATAGGGTGGTCTGTACTGTGCAGACATGAAGGTAGGCTCCCCACTGGTACTGTGCTTCTTTCAGTTACTAGTGAGTCCACCTTTCATTCAAACAGGATGGTCTGTACTGTGCAGAGATGGAGGTAGGCTCACCAGTGGTACTGTGCTTCTTCAGTTACCGGTGAGTATACTTTGCATTCAGATAGCATGGTCTGTACTGTGCAGAGATGGAGGTAGTCTCCCCACTGGTACTGTGCTTCTTTCAATTACTGGTCAGTCCCCCTTCATTCAAATAGAGTGGTCTGCACCATGCAGAGATGGAGGTAGGCTCCCCACCAGTACTGTGCTTCTTTCAGTTACTGGTGAGTCCACCTTTCCTTCTAATATGGTGATCTGTACTGTGCATAGATGGAGGTAGGCTCCAAGCTGCTACTGTGCTTCTTTCAGTTACTGGTGAGGCCACCTTTCATTCAAATAGGGTGGTCTTTACTCTGCAGAGATGGATGTAGGCTTCTCACTGGTACTGTGCTTCTTTCCATTACTGATGAGTCCACCTTTCTTTCAAATAGGGTGGTCTTTACTCTGCAGAGATGGATGTAGGCTTCCCACTGGTACTGTGCTTCTTTCCATTACTGATGAGTCCACCTTTCATTCAGTTAGGGCAGTCTGTACTGTGCAGAGATGGAGGTGGGCTCCTCACTGGTATTGTGCTTCTTTCAACTACTGGTGAGTCCACCTTTCATTCAAATAGGGTGGTTTGTACTGTGCAGAGATGGAGGCAGCTCCCCACTGATACTGTGCTTCTTTCAGTTTCTTGTGATTCCAGCTTTCTTTCAAATTGGGTGGTCTGTACTGTGCAGAGATGGAGGTAGGCTGTCCACTGGTACTGTGCTTTTTTCAACTACTTTTGACTCCTCCTTTGATTCAAATAGGGTGGCCTGTACCGTGCAGAGATGGAGGTAGGCTCCCCACTGGTGCTGTGATTCTTTCAGTTACTGGTGAGTCCACCTTTCATTCAAACAGGGTGGTCTCTACCATGCGTAGATGGAGGTAGGCTCCCCACTTTTACTGTGCTTCTTTCTTTTACTGGTGAGTCTACCTTTCCTTCAAATAGGATGGTCTATACTCTGAATTGATGGAGGCTGGCTCCCCACTGGTACTGTGCTTCTTCCAGGTGCTGGTGAGTTCACCTTTCATTCAAATAGGGAGGTCTGTCCTGTGCAGAGATGGAGGTAGGCTCCCCACTGGTACTTTGCTTCTTCAGTTACTGGTGAGTCCACCTTTCATTCAAATGGGGTAGTGTGTACTGTGCAGAGATGGAGGTAGGCTCCCCACTGGTACTGTGCTTCTTTCAGTTACTGATGAGTCCACCTTTCATTCAAAGAGGGTGCTCTGTTCTGTGTAGAGATGGAGGTAGGCTCCCCCACTGGTACTGTACTTCTTTCAGTTACTGGTGATTCTGCCTTTCATTCAAATGGGTTGGTCTGTACTGTGCAGAGATGGATGTAGCCTCTCCACTAGTACTGTGCTTCTTTCAGTTACTTGTGAGTCCACCTTTCATTGAAATAGAGTGATCTCTGCAGTGCAGAGATGGAGGTAGGCTCCCCACTGGTACTGCGCTTCTTGCAGTTACTTATGAGTCCACCTTTCATTCAAATAGCATGATCTCTGCTGTGCAGAGATGGAGGTAGGCTTCCCATTGGTACTGTGCTTCTTTCTCTTACTGGTGAGTCCACCTTTCATTCAGATAGGGTTGTCTGTACTCCCTCTGAGATCAAGGCAGGCTCCCCACAGGTACTGTGCTTCTTCAGTTACTGGTGAGTCCACCGTTCATTCAAATAGGGTGGTCTGTACTGTGCAGAGATGGAGGTAGGCTCCCCTCTGGTACTGTGCATCATTCAGTTACTGGTGAGTCCGCCTTTTATTCAAATAGGGTGCTCTGTACTGTGCAGAGATGGAGGTAGGCTCTGAACTAGTTCTATGCTTCTTTCAGTTACTGGTGAGTACACCTTTCATTCAAATAGGGTGGTCTATACTTTGTAGAGATGGAGGTAGGCTCCCCACTGGACTGTGCTTCTTTCAATTACTGGTGAGTCCAACCTACATTCAAATAGGGTGGTCTGTACTGTGCAGAAATGGAGGTTGGCTCCCCTCTGCTACTGTGCTTCTTTCTCTTACTGGTGAGTCCACCTTTCATTCAAATAAGGTGGTCTGTACTCCCTCAGAGATGGGGGTAGGCTCCCCACTGGTACTGTGCTTCTTCAGTTACTGGTGAGTCCACCGTTCATTCAAATAGCGTGATCTCTACTGTGCAGAGATGGGGGTTGGCTCCCCACTGGTACTTTGCTTCTTTTAGTTACTGTTGAGTCCACCTTTCATTCAAATAAGTTGTTCTATACTGTGAATTGATGGAGGTGGGCTCCCCACTGGTACTCATGCTTCTTTCAGTTATTGGTGAGTCCACCTCTCATACAAATATTGTGGTCTGAGCTGTGCCGAGATGGAGGTAGGCTCCCCATTGGTAGTGTGCTTCATTCAGTTTCTGATGAGTCTGCATTTCATTCAAATAGGGTGGTCTGTACTGTGCAGAGATGGAAGTAGACTCCCTACTGGTACTGTGCTTCTTTCATTTACTGATGAGTTCACCTTTCTTTCAATTAGGGTGGTCTATACTGTGTCGAGATGGGGAGTGGCTCCCCTATGGTACTGTGCTTCTTTCAGTTAGTTGTGAGTCTGCCTTTCATTCCAATAGCGTGGTCTATACTGTGCAGAGATAGAGGTAGGCTCCCTTCTGGTAGTGTGCTTCTTTCTCTTACTGGTGAGTCCACCTTTCATTCAAATAGGGTGGTCTGTACTGTTCAGAGGTGGAGGCAGGCTCCCCACTGGTACTGTGCTTCTCTCAGTTACTAGTGAGTCCACCTTTTATTCAAATAGTTTGGTCTGTACTGTGCAGAGATGGAGGCAGGCTCTCCCTTGGTATTGTGCTTTTTTCAGTTACTGGTGAGTCCCCCTTTCATTAAAGTTGGGTGGTCTATACTGTGTAGAGATGGAAGTAGTCTCCCCACTGGTGTCCACCTTTCATCCAAATAGGACGGTCTCTACTCTGCAGAGATGGACGTAGGCTCCCCACTGCTTCTGTGCTTCTTTCAGTGACTGGTGAGTCCACCTTTCAACAAATGGGGCATTCTGTACTGTGCAGAGATGAAGGTAGACTGCCCACTGGTACTGTGCTTCTTTCAGTTACCAGTGAGTCCACCTTTCATTCAAATAGGGTGGTCTCTACTGTGCAGAGATGGAGGTAGGCTCCTCACTGGTACGGTGCTTCTTTCAGTTACTGGTGAGGCCACCTTTCATTCAAATAGGGTGGTCTGTACTGTTCAGAGGTGGAGGTGGGCTTCCAGCTGCTACTGTGCATCTTTCAGTTGCTGGTGAGTCCATCTTTCATTTAAATAGGATGGTATCTACTGTGCAGAGATGGTGATAGGCTTCCCACTAGTACTGTGCTTCTTTCAATTTCTGGTGAGTCCACCTTTCTTTCATATTAGGTGGTCTGTACTGTGCAGAGATGGAGGTTGGCTATCCACTGGTACTGTGCTTCTTTCTGTTACTGGTGAGTCCACCTTTCATTTGAATAGGGTGGTCTGCACCGTGCAGAGATGGAGGTCAGTTCTTGACTGGTACTGTGTTTCCTTCAGTTTCTGGTGAGTCTTTCTTTCATTGAAATAGGGTGATCTGTACTGTGCAGAGATGGAGGTATGCTCCTCACTGGAACTGTACTTCTTCAGTTACTGCTGAGTCCACCTTTCATTCAAATAGGGTGGTCTGTACTGTGCAGAGATGGAGGTAGTGTCACGACTAGTACCGTGCTTGTTTCAGTTACTGGTGAGTCCACCTTTCATTCAAATACGGTGGTCTGTACTGTGCAGAGAAGGATGTAGGTTCCCCAGTGGTACTGTGCTTCTTCAGTTACTGGAGTCTCCACCTTGCATTCAAATAGGGTGGTCTGTACAGTGCAGATATGGACATAGGCTCCCCACTAGTACTGTGCTTCTTTCAGTTACTAGTGAGTCCACCTGTTATGCAAATAGGGCTGTCTACACTGTGAATTGATGGAGGTAGGCTCCCCATTGGTACTGAGTTTTTTCAGTTGTTGTGAGTCCACCTTTCATTTAAATAAGGCAGTCCATAGTGTGAATTGATGGAGGTAGGCTCCCACTGGTACTGTGCCTCTTTCTGCTACTAGTGAGTCCACCTTGCATTCAAATATGGCGGCCTGCACTGCGCAGAGATGGAGGTAGGCTCCCCATTGGTACTGTGCTTCTTTCAGTTACTGGTGAGTCCACCTTTCAATCAAATAGGGCAATCTGTACTGTACAAAGATGGAGGTAGGCTCTCCACTTTTATTGTGATTCTTTCAGTTACTGGTGAGTCCACCTTGCATTCAAGAGGGTGGACTGTACTGCACAGAGATGGAGGTAGGTTCCCCATTGGTACTGTACTTCTTCAGTTACTGGTGAGTCAACCTTTCATTAAATTAGGGTGGTCTGTACTGTGCAGAGATAAAGGTGGGCTCTCCACTGGTACTCTGCTTCTTTCAGCTACTGGTGAGATTACCTTTCATTCAAATAGGGTGATTTGTACTGTGCAGAGATGGAGGTGGGCTCCTTACTGGTGCTGTTCTTCTTTCAGTTTCTGGTGACTCCACCTTACATTCAAATAGGGTGGCCTGTATCCTGCAGAGATGGAGATAGGCTCCTTACTGGTGCTGTGCTTCTTTTAGTTTCTGGTGAGTCCACCTTTCATTCAGATAAGACGGTCTATACTCTGAATTGATGGAGGTAGGCTCCCCACTGGTACTGTACTTCTTTCAGTTACTGGTGAGTGCACCTTTCATTCAAATAAGGTGGTCTGCACTGTGCAGAGAGGAAGGTAGGCTCCCCACTGGTACTGTGCTTCTTTCAGTTACTGGTGAGTACACCTTTCATTCAAATAGGGTGGTCTGTATTGTGCAGGGATGGAGGTAGGTTCCCAACTGGTACAAGGCTTCTTTCACTTTCTTGTGAGTCCACCTTGCATTCAAATAGGTTGGTCTGTACAGTACAGAGATTTAGGTAGGCTCCCTTCTGGTACTGTGCTTCTTTCAGTTACTAGTGAGTCCACGTTTCACTCAAATAGAAGGTCTACTGTGAATTGGAGGTAGGCTCCCCACTGGTACTAAACTTCTTTTAGCTACTGGTGAGTACCTTTTCATTTTAAATAAGGGTGGTACTGTAACGAGATGGAGTAGGCTTCCCAACGGTCCTGTAGCTGCTTTGAGTTAATTGTGGTCCACCTTTCATCAGGACGAATTAAGCTCCTCAACCCAAGATGAGGCCCCCAAAATGTAATGAGCGCGTGGTGGTGGTCCTGACAGCACAGCAGCGAGCAACCAGTCACATCATTAAACAAAGTTGATGATAATAACGGAACCTCTGTATGGCTGTATTAAAAAAAAAAAAAGCAATTGCATGCCATCACTTCTTGACGTTGCAGAGTGTGGACTGTGTGGATTAAATTAATAATACCTTTCCATTTTCCTACCATTTCTCATCACCAGTCAATACGCGAATACCAGTTTCCCAACCCTGGCAGTGGATTCCCTGTGTCCTGGAAGCTGTGACTGCTGTCCTAATGCTACATTAAGCTTTGTTACTTGTTTCCCTATGTCCCCCTATTGTGCTGCACATGATGACGTGGGAGGAGGTGTGGTGAACCAATCACAGGGCTCCACTCTGTCTGCTCCTGATATCACACCTCCTCCACTGGGACCTGAGCATTTCTGTTCCCCCTCAGGTCCGTAGCTGCACAACAAAAATGAACCCTCCGGCGCTCTTGGAATCACAGCCAACTGAGCCAAGGACCAGTTCCAGAGCACTGGGGAGAAACCTGAGGAAGAGGATTGCAGTCGCTAGTCTGAGGAGCAGAGAGGAGGAGGACTATCACCCACCCAGCCAGGAGCCAGCTACAGAACCATCCAGCAGTTCATCCAGGCCCACCACCACTGACACAGGGCCCCCCTGTACTTCTGCCAGTGCTGCTCTTGAGCTGTAATTACTTTTTCCTTTTTTAAGAAAAAAAAAGGCAGCAGTGCAGTAGTTTTGGGCATTGAGTACCGCCAACTTTGCCAGTGCAGTCTAATCTCAGAGACTGCTACACAGCCATCGTGCCAACTACTGTACAGAGGTGACCCTGCCTGCAGTTGCGGTGACGCCGGTGAGAACAGCAAGGATTCCGGGAGACCAGCAGTACCTTGCCTTGCCTGCCTAGTGCCTTTGCTTCCTTTTAGGTAGGTGATACAGTGAATTTGTTGGTGAAGCACAGCATGGGAAGGCTGTATCATATGTAGAATGGTACTTACTTTGTACCTAACTTGATTATTTTCTGGATGTTGATCTTTTAAGTGCTTCTGACAGTATTTGCTTTGTTTGTTTACTACCCCTTTACTAGTACTGTAGCAGCCAAAGGCATTAATGTAGTAGGTCTCCTGTGGAAACATGTAGGTGCTTGGTGCTGAAGAAATAAAAAAGTGTGAATTGAACAGACTGGGTGGGTTGCCAGAACAATGCAGCCTTGCTGGAGACATACATTAGGTGTCCTGCAGTGCAGAAGCTATTCTCGAGTCACTGACTGGGACAGATTTCAGAGGTGGGTTACCATAGTGACAAGCTGCCATTAGTGCTGCCGCTTACCTTGCCTAGGTGCCGGAAGATGGTAAAAGCTTCAGTTTGGATAGATTGGTCAGTGGCATGCTAGGCAAGGTAAGTGGTGGCACTAATGGCAACTTACTGAGTTCACTTTTTTCTTTTATTCTTTTATTGAGAATCAAATGTGCAAGCGCATGGTTGGGAAAGCAGAGGCAGAAGTTTACTTTTTTTTTATTGACAGTCAAGTGTATGAGCGCCTTGTTGGGAAAGCAAAGGAATATGTGTCATTTACTTTTTTGGTTTTAGTGTATTTCATGGCTCACTGTAGACTGGCAAATGAAACATCCTTCAAAAGTTTTTGGTGATTTTTTGGGGGGCCGGAAAAATAGAAACTGAGGTATGGGTCGGGGACCGTGATGAATATTCATTACAATCAGTTGTTCATTATAATGAGGTTCATTATAGTGAGGGGTCACTGTACTGTGATAGCCAGATAAGGTGGTGTCTGTCCTACTGTCTTGTAGGTCTGTCTATCTGGAATTACAAAAAATGTTCCTACTGATCCATTATTGTTCTGTCTCTGCTGCTCTATTATGCTGCTGTCTCCTCTCTATGTATGCCCTATCTGTATCCTAGCAGAGGCTAAATTAATTCAGGTGAAGAATTAATTTAGCCTCTGCTAAGACTAAATAAACACACATAAAGGAGACAACAGCATTCTAAACAACAGAACAAAACTCTATAGTCAATGCCGAATGTTTGCTTACTGGCATTGGCAGTGGTAGTGTAGAAGTTACAGAGCTGCGTAATAGGAATGGCAGTGAAGTATTGAACTGAAGCCAACCCCACCACCACCCTGCAGAGAGTGACAGGCATTGGGGTGTGCATTTGGGTTGTCAGGCATATGGCCACGCCATTTCACCACACCCCACTCTGCAGAGACTGACAAGTGTGACGTGTTCCTTGGGGTCTTTGGCCCTTATGCGCACCCCATTTCATTAGGAAATATGGTGAGATGGGTGCGATATAGGAGAATGGGGTGAAGTTTGGGGCCGAAGAGTCCAAGGCATACCTCGATGCCTCTGTGACTGCAGGGTGTGGAATGGTATGAGCATCACAGGCAAGAATCCCAAGTCACACCCCTGATTCCTGTCATTCTCTATAGGGTTGGGTGATTTAGTTGAAAAGCCTAATACCTCAGGCATTCGTTGGTATTTTAACTCCAAATTTTCAACATGTTTGTTTTGTGACCCCACCTCATGAACAGGGGAATATCAGTTTGGTAGCAGCTGCTTATGCACAGTGACTACGAGTTTAGCACCACAGGTGCAAAAATATTCGAACAGGCTGTAAAAATGACAGCTGTACTCTTTCATGGAGGAGTGTAAAATGGCTATGTTGCAAATGTGTAGTAAAATATTTAAAAAAATGGTGAAGTCACGGCGTACATAGAAACTGTGCAACAACACCCGTTATATAAGTAGGTTGGGGATATTTTATAGCAGATTGTCAACTCAGGCATTTTGGTGCCTCCGATCATGAACAGTGTCACTGTGATTTTCTTTATCTGTGCCGAACAATGATTTCCCCAGCGACCGCATCTCTGCACTGAAAGTGTGAAAACACACTTGACCATGTTGTGAAAAATGGCAGCTGTACTGTTCATAAGGAAGTGTTGAAAAATGCCACTAGTGAAAATCTGGACTGAAAATATTACAAAGTCATGAACTAACGAGGATGCATGGAAACTGCACAATGCTCACTTGTAACACAGTCATTTTATGGACTTTTGTCACCAAATTTTCAACATAGCCATTTTAAGACCTCTGCTCATGAACAGTGTAACTGTGATTTTCTTAATCTGTCCTAAACATTGCTTTTGCACACCAACAGCACCATTGTGCTGCACATGTGCGATAACACATTTGGGTGACAATGAAAAATTGCAGCTGTACTGTTATGAAGTTTAAAAATCTAGAGTGAAATATTAAATTTGAAACTTACGAGCATGCATAGGAACTGTGCAACCACGTCGTAAAAGTCATTTTAGGCATTTTTTCACCAAGTTTTCAACATAGCCATTTTAAGACCTCTGCTCATGAACAGTGTCACTGTGGTTTTGTTAATGTGTCCCATACATTGAGTTTGCACACCGACCGCGCCATTATGCGCTACATGGGAAACACGTTTTGGGCAGGATGTGAAAAATGACAGCTGTACTGCTCATAAGGAGGTGTGGAAAAATGGCAATGTTGGAAATCTGGAGTGGAAATATTGAAAATTCGCAAACCTATGAGTGCATGGGAACTGTGCAACACACACTCAGTAAAACAGTCATTTTAGAAATTCTGTCACCAAATTTTCAACATTGCCATTTTAAGATCTCTGCTCATGAACAGTGACACTGTGATTTTCTTAATGTGTCCCATACACTGAGTTCGCACAACGACTGCGCCATTGTGCGCTACATGGGCGGAAACACGTTTTGGGTGAGATGTGAAAAATGACAGCTGTACTACTCATAAGAAGGTGTGGAAAAATGGCAATGTTGAAAATCTGGAGTGGAAATATTTAAAATTCGCAAACCTATGAGTGTGCGTAGGAACTGCGCAATGCACTCGTTAAACAGTCATTTTTTGGAATTTTGGCACCAAATTTTCAATGTGGGGGTTTTGGGCCCCCTTCTCATGAATGATGTCACTGTCATGGTGGTATTCTGTCCCGAAGGGTGATTTCGCAGTCACTGCATGAAATCACCCTTCGAGCCCGAATAACGCCCATGACAGTGACTATCGAGTAATAAACCCCATGTTAAAATTTGGTGCAAAATTCCAAAAACCTGAGATATGCAAAAAGTTGAACCCCTCCTATTTAGCCCATTATACAGCTTACCGGCATTTCCTCAGTTAGCGGTGGGCTTTGAAGAGTGCAGATGTGTTCCCGGTCCACGAAGATCATCGTGCGAGTCGGAGGTAAGTATGGGGTGGGGGTGTGGGGAGGCTGGGTAATGCAGTGGGTGGAGTGCTTGGCGGCTTGTGGGAGGGTTGGAGGCAGCACGACAGGAAATTTGTTTAGGGTAAAACAAAAAACGTCGTGGGACCACGCTGCCACAGGGTGGGCTCCCAGCATGCGCACAAGGACTTGGGGGTGTTTAACCGGAGGGATGCAGGCACCCGTTGTAAAAATGCCAGGACCATTTGCCGCTGGGTGGCTCCCAGTGGCAGGACACTAGGGGAGGGTGCATTCAACCGACAGGGATTGGGCACCATCGGCAACTATGATGGATTGCCACACTGGGGTGGCTCCCAGCGTGCATCAACTATGGGAGGAGGAGACAGGCGCGGTTCAGCTGACGAGGGATTGGGCACCCTTGGACTGCTCCATGCAGGAGGTGCGCCGCCTGCGGCTGGGGAGCTGCATGAGCAGCTTCTTATCACTACTCACTCAAGCGTAGCTCCCCTTTCAGCTGTATGCCACTGCATTTTGGAGCATGTCATAGACGGCTCAAAAGTAGCGAACAGCAGGGGAGCCGTGCCTGCCAGCACAGTGCCTGAATTGGAGGAGGAGGAGGTGACACACCTCCGAAATCTCCGATGAAGGCACTATGTTTCTTGCACATGCGTGCAAGCAAACACAATAATGGATCAGTAGGAGCATTTTTATGTTATACATTTATTAATAATAAATCAGTAGGGTTGATTGTTTAGCACTATTCAAGTAATTCTCACTCACTGTCTGGGAAAATGACAGATGTGTAACAACTTGTTGGAGCACTCCCAGCAGTTAAGGAAGCAATTTTATTCTGTTATGTAATATGCTGTATTTATATGATGGTAGACCACTGCACCATCCATGGTCCTACATTGGGGCAGAGGCAGTATATGATTGTTTAGCATGGTCTGCTATGCTTGTGGGTGTGTGTGTGTGTATTCATGTTAAATAGTGCACCATATTATATCTAAAAGAGATGTTATGTTTGCATGTAAGTGTAATGGCCTAGGAGGTAACTACAGGTCAGGTCCTGTGGATGGGTGGGGAAGCGTTGGTGAAAAGCAGTGCTGCTACTTCAAGCCCTCCTGTGGGCACTGTTTTACCAATACAAATATATGCATGAGGGTTTTATTTATCTGGCTATCTCATGCTGTGTTTAAAACAGAGGCTTACCACTCTTTGGGGGGTCACACAGTTTATGGTTTTGTGACTGAGCAAGTATGAGTAGTTAACATTGGATAAGGTCTGTAAAGGGAGATATGGTTTCCATTACCTACACTGGTGGTTGACTACACCTGGGGTCTATTTGGACTACTGCTGTTGCCTATATGAAGGTAAGGCATTTGAGGCAAATGTAGTTTGCCATGGGGATAAAGCTGATGGAGATACAGCACAACCCTGAGACCCCACTCCTTCTGAAAACAAATTAGTAAGTGCAATGCCAATCCAGGCTGAAATTGTGTTGCATGATCCGGTGAGAGGCACTCACTGACCTATTTTTGTGTTTCTAGAGTTTTCAGACCTGGTGTACTTTCTGGCTTCAAATGTGAGCAGCCAACTCATCACTCATTAGCAGCTCTTTATGTGATCCTGATGGCTACTAGGAAATGATGAAAATACTGCATGTGGCTGTGGGCTCAATACTTAGCTCTTTATTATGTGCACCTGGTATAATCAGTAGGACAATGTACAAAATGCAGATAGTTCAAAGGCTGGATTAGAATTCATTTGCAGCTGCTTGGGTCTACACTTGGTAGAGACATCACACACCAGGTGAACATTAAATGGGTTAAAGGAGAACTACACTGAATTTAAAGTAATGTTTCTCAGTTTACCACCGATACAGATGCCTTGGTTAAGCCCTTTTATGAGTATTGAGTGCAGTTTCTATTGTGCTGGCTTTTAGTATGTTAGAAGCTGTTTTCAATATATTTTTCACATTCTGTAATTGTTCCATATCTAAAGACTTCTTGGGTATCTCAGTGAGTTTGTCATACACACTCTAGTGTTCGTGACATTTTACAACTCTGTAGTTTGTTCTCAACCACAACAAAGTTCTATTTTATAGCAGAACATGGATGAATTGTGTCAGCGATGAGATCCAACCAAGGGTCTGAAACTAAAATGGGTCTTGCATGCAATGTGCAAACCAGAATTATATAATGTGATATGAAAATCCTGTAACCTCTTTGGTCAAAGCACATTGCATGACCGTGGGTATATCTTACAGTAACCCATGGCTGAGAAATGGCATTTATAAAAAAAAAAGCACAATTGAACATATTTTAAATTAATTTTTACACATGGGTCCATTGTATAATCGCAATAAGGTACTCTAGGCACTGGGAGTGGGGTATTGGATCCATTTTTTCAGTGGAAATTGCTGACAGGTTCAGTGCAGTTCTCCGTTTAGCTTGTCCAGCTATTTAGAAGTGCTGCTTGATGCTCTACCGCTGCTACAGAAATGGCAGGTAAAGGCAAGAACCTAGTGTTAGTTACTTATTTTGGGGTTTCTTGACTGTAGCACTTAATAGTAGATGCAAAGGAAAGACAGCACTCATTCATTTTTTTAAGCTGCTCAGTGCATGTTTTAATCAGAGCAGGTGCCTCACAAAAATCAGCCGTGTGCTTCAACCTTTCAGCGGGCCTTCAGAGACATGCCTCTAGGAAGGCCAGCTGAAAAGTGGCTACAAAAGGCTATTTAATGAGACTCTGCTCTGATTAAAGCATGCATAACTATCTTAGAAAAATCCACAGTGGACTGCTGTCTTTGTGCAGCCTGGGCTGGCAGCTTTTCAGATGGCACCACCAAACCCTAGCAGCACCACTTTCCTGTTTAACCATAATCGAAGGACTGCAAACACACATTCTAAGGCCTGACTTGTTGCTTCCTTCAAAGATTACTGATTTGTTCTGTGGTCATTTTGAGTTGTGGTGTGTGTAGTTGCTGAAAGAACACACACACATTGGTATTCAGAATTGTTTTTATTTACATGAATACACAGTACATATCATGATTTTAGGATGTTTTAATTTTACTGTATGTATTTGATTTATTGTAAAAGTGCTTTGGTTTTGGAAAGATGCTCTTTAAAAATAAAGCTTTGATTGATATCTCTCACACAGATCCCTGCAGTCACACTGGTATACATGCCTTCCTATTACCTGTAGTATCCAGCAAAATCAACACATTTCCACCCAAATTAAAATATCCAGCAAAGCCTCATGGCTCCTTTGGGGGGGTGGGAGGCTGATCATCCTAGCCTGGGGTGCGAGGGACCGGAATCTCCCAGTGTAGTATACCAGTAAGGGGTTCATGACCATCCTAGTGTAGGGCCAGGGACTCCCAGTGTCTGGTCTGTCGGTCTGGTGGGTCTGTCCTGTCTGGCTATCAGGTCTGGTCTGTGACTCACTCACTGTGTTTTGGGGTTATGATCCTTATAGTGTTGGGGGGTGCTGTCTATCACAGTGAGTTGTTTTGTGCCTGCAGCCATCTCAGTGTATGGCGTAGGGCCTGGGCATCTACATACGGCAACCTTTACACAGAGCAGGTCAATGCAAGTGTTGCTGGATCCACAAAGCCGAAATATTAAAATGCCCAATGTAGTCACCTTTCACTTAAGTGGAAGGAAAAGTAAAAACTAACTCTTAGTAAATCTGGATTCTGCTGCAGAAATTTCAGGATTTTTTTTTTTTTTTTACCACCTTCAGTTTAAGAAATGAATCGACATATTTGTCTGGAGCTGCAAGAAAGTTACAGCAGCAGAGAAATGAAGACACAAAGCAACAAAGAAATGCTATTGAAAATTTTGTTACTACCCCATCACACTCAAGTGAAAGCCTAGGAAGTGGACCTGATCTTGAAAGAGCACCTGAACCTGGAGCAGACATTCCTGCAACTGCTATAATGGAAGAAATGGTGTCCACCTGTGAAACTATCACCCCTGGAGTTCTACCATTAGAGGAGACCAGGAATACACCTGCCACTGTCTATACGGTACCCACCACCTGAAGTATCCCAGGAGTTCTGCCTTCAGAGGAGACCAGGAACTCACCTGCCACTGTCCACACTGTGCCCACCTGCATAGATAACCTCACTTGTGATTTAGTGGGATCTTCTGAAATTTAATTTGAGGATCTTGGAACCTGGCCACACAGACTAAGGGATGAAGTAAGAGTGTCATCTGTGAAACATGGACCTGTGCAAGTCATACTGCCACAATTCCCAGTAAATGAGAAAAAGAGATTATTTACTGCAGAAAATTATTTTCACACTCAGCCCAGTGGTGAGAGAGTCAATCACACTTGGTTGACATACTCTGTAGTCTAAGGATGCACTGTTCTGCTTTGCCTGCAAATTATTTGAACACTCAAACAATCTTCTTTGGACTGGAGGTTATCGGGCATGGTGAAAGTCAAGGCTTTGAGTTCTCATGACCGTGCACCAGAATATGTAGCAAACATGTTACAGTGGATGGAACTGGAGACCAGGTTGAAGAGTGGCCAGACACTGGATGAAAAGATAGCTGCTGATATAGAAAGAGATAATACACTGGCGTGGAGTCTTGGAGCAGTATCATAGCAACTATTCAATTCTTGGCTGAGAGGAACATGACTTTCCATGGCACAAGTGAGTAGCTTCATACCCAAGGCAATGGAAATTTCTTGGGTCAGGTTGAATTTCTGTCAAAGTTTGACCCACTCATGGCTGAACATATCGCCGGATTCAGAATAAAGAAATAATGGACCACTATTTGGGCAAGGACATTCAAAATGAAATAATTAAACTAATTTCAGGTGCAATTGTAAGGGCCATTGTATCACAGATACAACAATCCAGATATTTTTTAGTGATCCTGGACTGTACTCCTGACATTAGCCACCAAGAGCAGATGACACTTGTTGTTAGACATGTGGATGTTTAGAAAAATGTTGCCACCATCGAGGAACATTTTTGGGGGTTCATACCTGTAAATGACACAACTGGAGAAGGCCTAACTGACTCCTTTCTTCAGACTTTATAGCAACATAATCTGGACATCAGCAACTGTTGGGGGCAAGGATATGATAATAGCAGCAACATGAAAGGGAAATGAGCTGATGTGCAGGCTCGCATAAAATAATTAAACTGCAGAGCTTTTTATGTGCCATGTGCCTGCCACTGCCTGAATCTCATCATCAGCGATGGAGCCCATTCATCAAGGCATGCTGTCTTTTTCTTTGGCTGCCTGCAGAAGGTCTACAATCTTTGTTCAGCATCAACAGGCCACTGGCAAATACTGAAAAAACATGTTCAGATAACTCCAAAGCCGCTTTCTGAGACTCGGTGGGAGTGTCAGATAGAGTCTGTAAAAGCACTACGCTATCAGCTCAAGGAAATTAGGAGTGCTTTCCAGAAGATTGCAGAGTCTGTAAAGACCAAGGATGCTGCAGCATATGCAGAAGCTAGCGTCACTGTGCTGAACTCCTCTCATACAAATTCATTGTATGTCTTGTCATCTGGTATGATGTCCTGCTTGAAGTCAACCGTGCAAGCAAGATATTACAAGTACTTCAGTTGACATATCAACCTGTGTGAAGGTGCTTGCTTCAACCACTGACATACTTAAAAAGTACAGAGAGTGGGTTTGAACAGGCATTGGTACAGGGCTCTAAGATTGCTGCAGAACTGGATACCAGCTGAATTCCCTCAGACAAGGCACAGAAAGGTCAAGCAACTATTTGATTCTGAAGGACAGGATGGGACAGTGCAGGACCCAGAACACAGTATTCAAGTTGAGTTTTTCAACACATTGCTGAACACCACACTCATGTCCTTTAGCGACTTTCAGCAAATGTCCGGGTTGCTAAAACATTTAGTTCTGTCTAACATAAAAGCACTAAAATGGTGTTTTCCATAGAAGACCTGATGCAGCAATGTGAGGTCCTCAAAGAAAAATTAACAGACAGGACCACTAACCACTCTGACTTTGATGCTCATGAACTTGCACATGAACTCAGGAACCTGGCAGGAATGCTTAAGAATGATACATCACCAATACAGGTATTAAATTTTCTCCTTCAAAACCAGCTACATGAAATCTATGTGAATGTCTTTGCGGTGTTGCACATTTTTTTTGACCGTACCTGTAACTGTGGCAACAGTAGAACTCAGTTTTTCAAAACTTAAGTTGATAAAAACCTATCTGAGGTCATCAATGAGCCAAGAAAGACTGTCTGGGCTAGCAGTGCTGTTTATTGAGCATGAAGTTGGCAAAAGTCTCATTTATAGTCAACTTATCGGTGAATTCGTCAACAAAAAAGGCCCGGAAAGTCCCTCTGAAGCTTTAAAAGTCATACGCACAATTTCATTACAAATATAGGGGTTGAGCTTGTCAAATCCCTTATACAGTTTGGAATGCAGGAGAACTGTAGCCTTCTTCAAATTGGTGAGCTCCCAAGTAAAACCCTGTGAGCCTCTTATTGGCCGGAGCACACTACCTAAATAGTAAAGTTGGAGTGGTTTACCCACAATACTAAAAGCAGAAGAACATCGCCTCTGAAGGGCAAGATAGAAAAAAAAAAATTTTCCTGACCGATGGAGGTGGTCACTTTGCCATAGTGGTCAGGCTTAATCATAATTCAGCTGAATGATGAGACTAAGAACCTCTCCAATTTTTAACCAGAATAGTTTTTCCTGACCGATGGAGGTGGTCACTTTGCCGTAGTGGTCAGGCTTAATCATAATTCAGCTGGATGATGAGACTAAGAACCCCTCAACAAGTAAGCATATTAAGTTATATGTAAACAAATGCAGACTTTAATGCTGCAGAGCTGGGAAGGGGATGGAGCAGGGAGAGTTCTGGTTCCTTAACTATGCTTTTGGTTGGACTTGCACATTTGCCCATTTGCATCGTATGCTAAACTGAAGCACCTTTTATGAGCAGTCTCACTTTTGGGTGGGGAATGTGATGAATTTGCTGATGCATTTAGTTGGTCACATACAGGGTGCCTCCTCACTTTTTTTTTAAGATGCATTGTGAATGCAAGGATTGAGCTTACCAGAGTCTTTCTAATGAATTTATGTAAGAAATTCCAAATTAGCTATGTCCTATGTATGTACTTATTCCTTCAAGTGTTTCCCCACCCCCAAAATGTATTGTTCATTTTGTTTCGAGTTTGAGAACAATTTTTTAGTTTTAGAAATATGGTGGGCTTATTTCTAAGCTTCCAAATGTGATAGCATGTAAGTATGCATTGGCACATATTGTATGAAATTAAAATATTATGTAGAAAGATTACTGGGGAGGGGGCCCTAGCCCTGTCTGCGGGACCCCAGTCATAGAGTTTGCTGGAGGCCCCCAAAGTCCTAAAACCGGCCCTGCCTTTCATTCAGATATGGTGGTCTGTACTGTGCAGAGATGGAGGTAGGCTCCCCACTACTACTGTGCTTCTTTCACTTACTGGTGAGTCCACCTTTCATTCAAATAGGGTGGTCTGTACTGTGCAGAGATGGAGGTAGGCTCCCGTCTGGTACTGTGCTTCTTTAACTTAATGGTGAGTCCACCTTGCATTCAAGAATAGTGGTCTACACTGTGCAGAGATGGAGGTAGGCTCCCCATTGGTACTGTGATTCTTTCTGTTACTGGTGAGCACACCATTCATTCGAATACAGTGGTCTGCACTGTGCAGAGATGCAGGTCAGCCCTTGAGTGGTACTGTGCTTCTTTCAGTCTGTGCTGAGTCTTCCTTTCTTTGAACTAGGGTGGTCTGTACTGTGGAGAGAAAGAGGTATGCTTCCTACTGGTACTGTACTGCTTCAGTTACTGGTGAGTCCACCTTTCATTCAAATAGTGTGGTCTGTACTGCACAGAGATGGAGGTAGGCTCCCCACTGGTACTGTGCTTCTTTCAGTTACTGGTGAGTCCACCTTGCATTCAAAAAGGGTGGTCTGTACTGTGCGGAGATGGAGGTAGGCACCCAACTGGTACTGTACTTCTTCAGTTACTGGTGAGTCCACCTTTCATTCAAATAGGGTGGTCTGTACTGTGCAGAGATGGCAATGGGCTCCCCACTAGTACTGTGCTTCTTTCAGTTACTGGTGAGTACAGCTTTCACTCAAATAGGGTGGTCTGTACTGTACAGAGATGCAGGTAGGCTACCCACTGGTACTGTCCTTTTTTCTGTTACTTGGGAGTCCACCTTTCATTCAAATATGGTGGTCTGTACTGTGCAGTGATGGAGGTAGGCTCCCCACTTGTATTGTGATTCTTTCAGTTACTGGTGAGTCCACCTTGCATTCAAGAGGGTGGTCTGTACTGCACAGAGATGGAGGTAGGCTCCCCACTAGTACTGTGCCTCTTTCAACTACCGGTGAGTCCACCTTGCTTTCAAATATGGCGGGCTGCACAGTGCAGAGATGGAGGTAGGCTCCCCACTGGTTCGGTGCTTCTTTCGGTTACTGGTGAGTCCACCTTTAATTCAAATAACGTGGTCTATACTGTGCAAAGATGGAGGTAGGCTCCCCAGTGGTACGGTGCTTGTTTCAGTTACTGGTGAGGCCACCTTTCATTCAAATAGGGTGGTCTGTACTGTGCAGAGATGGAGGTAGGCTTCCCACAGCTACTGCACTTCTTACAATAACTGGTGAGTACACCTTGCATGCAAGTAGGGTGGTCTGTACTGTGCAGAGATGGAGGTAGGCTCCAAAATGGTACTGTGTTTCTTTCTCTTACTGGTGAGTCCACCTTTCATTCAAATAGGGTGATCTGTTCTCCCTGTGAGATGGAGGTAGGCTCCCCACTGGTACAGTGCTTCTTCAGTTGCTGGTGAGTCCACTGTTCATTCAATTAGGGTGGTGTGTACTGTGCAGAGATGGATGTAGGCTCCCCTATGGTACTGTGCTTCTTTCAGTTACTGGTGAGTCAACCTTTCATTCAAATAGGATGCTCTGTACTGTGCCGAGATGAAGGTAGGCTCCACACTGGTTCTGTGCTTCTTTCAGTTACTGGTGAGTCCACATTTCATTCAAATAGCTTGGTCTGTACTGTGCAGAGATAGAGGTCAGCTCCCTACTTGTACTGTGCTTCCTTCTCTTACTGGTGAGTCCACCTTTCATTCAAATAGGGCGGTCTGTACTGTGCAGAGATGGAGGCATGCTCTCCACTGGTATTGTTCTTCTTTCAGTTACTAGTGAGTCCACCTTTCATTCAAATAGGGAGGTTGGTACTGTGCAGAGATGGAGGTGGGCTCTCCAGTGGTACACTGCTTCTTCAGTTACTGGTGAGTTCACCTTGCATTCAACTAGGGTGGTCTGTACCATGCAGAGATGGAGGTAGGCTCCCCACTGGAACTGTGCTTCTTTAAGTGTCTGGTGAGTCCAGCTTTCATTCAAATAGGGTGGTCTGTACTGTGCAGACATGAAGGTAGGCTCCCCACTGGTACTGTGCTTCTTTCAGTTACTAGTGAGTCCTCCTTTCATTCAAACTGGATGGGCTGTACTGTACAGAGGTGGAGGTAGGCTCACCAGTGGTACTGTGCTGCTTCAGTTACCGGTGAGTATACTTTGCATTCAGATACTGTGGTCTGCACCATGCAGAGATGGAGGTAGTCTCACCACCGGTACTGTGCTTCTTTCAGTTACTGGTGAGGCCACCTTTCCTTCTGATATGGTGATCAGTACTGTACATAGATGAAGGTAGGCACCAAGCTGCTACTGTGCTTCTTTCAGTTACTGGTGAGGCCACCTTTCATTCATATAGGGAGGTCTGTACTTTGCATAGATGGAGGTAGGCTCCCCACTGGTACTGTGCTTCTTTCAGTTACTGGTGAGGCCACCTTTCATTCATATAGGGAGGTCTGTACTTTGCATAGATGGAGGTAGGCTCCCCACTATTACTGTGAATCTCCAGTTACTGGTGAGTACACATTTCATTCAGATTGGGTGGTCTGTATTGCGCAGAGATGGAGGTGGGCTCCCCACTGGTAGTAGGCTTCTTTCACTTTCTGGTGAGTCCACCTTTCATTTAAATAGGGTGATCTGTACTGTGCAGAGATGATGGTAGGCTTCCCACTAGTACTGTGCTTCTTTCTGTTAAAGGCGAGTCCACCTTTCATTCGAATAAGGTGGTCTGCACTGTGCAGAGATGGGGATTGGCTCTTGACTGGTACTGTGCTTCTTTCTGTTACTGATGAGTCTTCCTTTCATTGAACTAGGGTGGTCGGTTCTGTGCAGAGATGGAGATAGGCTCCCCACTGGTACTGTGCAACTTCAGTTACTGATGAGTCCACCTTGCATTGAAGAAGGGTGGTCTGAACTCTGCAGAGATGAAGATATGCTCCCCATTGATACTTTGCATCACCTAGGGTGGTCTGTACCATGCAGAGATGGAGGTAGGTGCCCCACTGGAACTGTGTTTCTTTAAGTGTCTGGTGAGTCCAGCTTTCATTCAAATAGGGTGGTCTGTACTGTGCAGACATGAAGGTAGGCTCCCCACTGGTACTGTGCTTCTTTCAGTTACTAGTGAGTCCACCTTTCATTCAAACAGGATGGTCTGTACTGTACTGTGCAGAGATGGAGGTAGGCTAACCAGTGGTACTGTGCTTCTTCAGTTACCGGTGAGTATACTTTGCATTCAGATACCGTGGTCTGCACCATGCAGAGATGGAGGTAGGCTCCCCACTGGTACTGTGCTTCTTTCAGTTACTGGTGAGTCCACCTTTCTTTCAAACAGGATGGTCTGTACTGTGCAGAGATGGAGGTAGGCTCCCCACTGGTACTGTGCTTCTTTCAGTTACTGGTGAGTTCACCTTTCTTTCAAATAGAGCGGTCTGTACTGTGCAGAGATGGAGGTAGGCTCCCCGCTGGTACTGTTCTTCTTTCAGTTACTGGTGAGTCCACCTTTCATTCAAATAGGTTTATCTGTACTATGCAGAGATGGAGGTAAGCTCCCCACTGGTACTGTGCTTCTTTCAGTAATTGGTGCGTCCACCTTTCATTCTAATAGGGGGGTCTGTACTGTGCTGAGATGGAGGTTGTCTCCCTACTGGTACTGTGCTTCTTTCAGTAACTGGTGAGTACACTTTTCATTCTAATAGGGGGGTCTATCCTGTGCAGAGGTGGAGGTGGGCTTCCCACTGGTACTGTGCTGCATGTGGTGCTGGAAAGTCCTCCTTTTGTTAGAGGAGGGTTGGCTGTAATGTATAGGGATGGAGGTGTTCTCCCCACCTGTACTGTTCTGTATGTATCAGGTACAGGACAGCCTTCCTTTCATTTAGAAAGCACTATAGCAGAGTGGTGTTGGGCTCTGTACTGTAAACCTGGCAACTTGGGTTTGAATCCCATAGCGCCCCACTTGCATACTGTGTGACCCTGAGTAAGTCACTTAACTTCTTGTACTCCCAGGTCACACCTGGAAACACACTTCTGCTTAGTGTGCCTTTCCTGGTTAAACAATTTCTCTCTAGGGAGGGTAAGCTGTAATGTAGAGATGGAGGTAGTCTTCCCATTGGTACTGTACTGCTACATGTACTGGTCCACCATTAGATCAGGAAGGGTGAGCTGCATTGTGTAGAGAAGGACCAGATCTCCCTGCTGCTCTTTGTTCTATTACATAAACTGGGGAGTCTACCTCCTCTTCACAGTGAAGCCCACACACTGATGGCAGTCTACCCACTGGCACAGTGTTTCTGGTAGAGGAGAGTCTACCTTTACTTTAGGGAGGGTGGGCAGCATTATACAGAGATGAGGTGTTCTCCCCACAGGTACTGTGCTGTTTTAGATACTGGATAGACTGCGTTTAGTTCATGGAGCATGGACTGCACTGTGCTAAGGAGGAGACTGTCTTCCCACTGGTTCTGTGCTGTTTCAGGTGCTGGGGAGATGGTCTTTAGGTCAGGGAAGGTGGGCTTCACTGTGCATTAGCAGAGGCAGTCTCCACGTTGGTACTCTGCTTTTCCAGGTATAGGTGAATTCTCTTTTAATTCATGGATGGTGGGCTGTAATGTACATGGACGGAGGTCTTCTCCCCACTGATACCTGTACTGGAGAGTCCACTGTTAGTTCAGAGAGGATGGGTTGCAGCATTGTGGTGAGGAGGAGTACATGTCCCTTCTTTTACTGGTGCTGCTACATATACTGGAGGGTTCCCCATTAGTTCAGGGAGGGGGGGGCTGCACTGTGCAGAGTCGGAGGCTGTCTTCCCACTGGTGCTGTGCTTCCTTCAGGTACTGGAGAGTCTGCTTTTAGTACAGGGAGAGTGGGCCGCACTATAAAGAGATGTAAGCTATAAGAGAACACCGAGGGATGAAGATAGGGAGACTTACCAAACTGCCCTAAGGGAAGCAGGGAAGGCAAAGTCCCAAACTGAGAAAACACTAGCGTGAAAAGTGTAAGAAGGTGACAAGATTTTCTATAGATACATTAGTGAAAGGAGAAAGTCCAGAGGGGGTATTGCTAAGCTCAAAGGAGAAAAGGGAGCATGTGAGGAGGACCCTGTAAAAGCATCTATCCTAAATAGATAATTTTGCTAAGTATTTACTGAAGAGAATGTAGGGCAGGCCCCACATCTCAGCACCATGGACTCGGGGAGAGGTGAGCACTACTCACTTCACAAAAGAAAGGATCCTACAGGAGCTCGCTAAGCTCAGAGTGGACAAGGCAATGGGACCTGATGGCATACATCCCAGGGCACTTAAGGAGCTAAAGGTGGAACTAGCAGAGCCATTTGCAGAACTGTTTAGTGAGTCTCTGAGCACAGGAGAGGTCCCAGAAGACTGGAGAAGGGCTCATGTGATCCAGCTCAACAAGATTGGTAGCAGAGAGGAGGCAGGGAACTACAGACCAGTCAGTTTTTCCTCAGTAGAGGGTAAGATTATGGAGGCACTCCTTTTAGGAAAGGATAGTGCAATACCTGGAATCTATAGGGACACAGGGTCCAAGATGGCATGGGTTTACAAAAGGAAGGTCCTGTCAAACTAATCTCATAGATTTCTTTGACTGGGTAACCAGAGTGGTGGACCAAGGGGGAGCAACTGATGTTGCCTACCTTGAATTCAGCAAAGTTTTCGACACTGTTCCACATAGAAGATTGATAAATAAGCTGGGTAGGCTTGGGGTGGGTCAGAAGTTGGTCAACTGGGTGGCAAACTGGTTGACGGGCAGAAAATAGAGAGGTGGTAAATGGTATACAGTCAGAAGACCTGCAAGTCACAAGTGGGGTACCTCAGGGCTCAGTCCTGGGGCCAGTCCTCTTCAATATCTTCATTAGTGACATTGCAGATGGACTAGAGGGTAAGGCTTGTCTGTTTGTAGATGACACCAAGATCTGCAACAGAGTAGATGATCCGGATGGGGTGGGCAGAACGATAAGAAATCTGGATGAACTATCAAAATGGTCAGAAGAGTGGCAAATGGGATTTAATGCAAAGAAGTGCAAGATCATGCACATAGGAAAGAGAAACCCTGAAGTCACCTATAGGCTGGGAGGGGAGTTGCTGGCAGTCACATGGGAAGAGAGAGACTTGGGCATCATCATCACCCATGACCTGAAATCATCCAAGCAGACCTCTAAAGCAGTAGGCAAAGCTAGGGGGGAGTTAGGGTGTATATTAGTAGCGGTATCACAAGTCAGAAGAGGGAGGTAATAATCCATCTTTACAAGACACTGGTTAGGCCCCATCTGGAGTACTGCATGCAGTACTGGAGGCCACACCTTCACAAGGACATTAACCAAATTGAGGCAGTCCAGAGAACAGCAACCAAAATGGTGCAGGGACTGCATCAGAAAACATATGAGGACAGATTAACGGAGCTCAATATGTATACCCTTGAGCAAAGGAGGGAGAGAGGTGATATAATCGAAACATTCAAACGCCTTAAGGACATTGACATGGTGAAAGAGTATAACATGTTTAAATGTTTAAATATAAGAAAAATAGCAGAACAAGAGGACACAGCATGAGATTAGAGGGAGGCTGATCAAGGGGGAATGTGAGGAAATTATTTTTCACAGAAAGAGTGGTGGATGCATGGAACGGGCTTCAAACAGGAATGGGACTGGCATAAGGGAGCAACACAGATGAGTATGAATAGATAGGCCACTGACAGAGCAAAGGCCGATGGCACATTTATAAGGTAGAAAAAGAAATGGGCAGATTGGATGGGCTTTGCGGTCCTTATCTGCCATCAACATCTATGTTTCTACAGAGGCACTCTCCCCCGGGTACTGGAGAGTCAGTCTTTAGTTCAGGGAAGGTGGCTTGGAATGTGCTGAGATGGATGCAGTCTCCCACAGAATCTGTGCTGTTTCAGGTACTGTAGAAGTCCATCTTTAGTTCAGAGTGGGTGGGTTGCATTGTGCAGAGAAGGAGGCAGTCTCCCCTTTTCTACTGTGCTGTTTCAGGTAGTGGGAGGGTGGTCTGCAATGTGTAGTGATGGAGGCAATCTACCCCGGTATTGTGCTATTTCAGGTACTGGTGAGTCCATCTTTCATTCAGAGATGGTGGGCTACGCTGTGCAGGAATGGAGGCAATCTTTGTACTGGTATTGTGCTGTTTCAGGTACTGGAAAGTTCAGCATTAATTCAGGGAGATTGGGTTGCATTATGCTGAAATGGAGCAAGTCTCCCCACTGGTACTGTACTGTGCTGTTGCTTATACTGGGACAGTGTCCCTTTAATTGGGGGGGTTGAACTGTGAAGGGATGAATCAGATCTCCCCTCTGGTAATATACTGTTGATTCTGGATTTATTTCCAGGAGTTGGGGGTGGGCTACATTGTACAGAGATGGAGGAAGTCTCCCCTCTGGTATTGTGCTGTTACATGTACTTGAGAAGTTGATTTAGTAATTCATTGGGGATGGAGGAGGTCTCCTCCACAGGTACTGTTCTGTTTGATATACAGGAAAGTGTGCTTTTTGTTTTGGGGTGATAGATTTTTATGTTTGATTGCACACATGTGCAAGAAACATAGTGCCATCATCTGAGTTTTCCAGAGGTGTGTCAGCCTCTTCCAATTCAGTCAGTGTGTTTGCAGGCATGGTCACAGTGCATCAATCACTGCTGCAGCTGTCTATGACAGCTGAAAATGCAGTGGCATGCAGTTGAAAGGGAGAGCTCCTCTTGAGTGACCAGAGCTCTTCCCCCACATGCACACACAAGCACACACACTGCGTGCTCATGCACCTTCCCCTCCCCCCACACTGTACAGCCAATGGGGGTGCCCAATCCCCTGTCGGCTGCACCCCCCAAAGCATCCAGGTGCCATGCTTGGAGCCCACCCTAGCATGGCAAAATGTTTAATGGCCAATGGGGTGCCCAATCCCCCATCGACTCCATGCTCCACCCCCCCCAAAGCATCCAGGTGCCACGCTGGGAGCCCACCCCAGTGTGGCAAAATGATGTGATGGCCGATGGGGGTGCCTAATCCCCTGTCAGCTCCTGCCCCCCACCAACACCCTTCCAGCTGCCATGTTGGGAGCCCACCCCAACCTGGCAAACATCCCGCGTTGTCTTAATTAAAATAAACAAACCTGTAAATAAAAAATGGTCCCTGGCAGTCTCCCTGCCCCCACCCTCACCCACCCACTGTGTACCTGTCCTCCCCACCCCATATTTACCTATGGAGCTTGGTGCAACAATCTTCGGTGGACTGGGAACACGTCTGCACTCTTCAAAGCCAACTGCGAACTGAGGAAATGCCGGTAAGCTGTATAATGGAATAGATAGGGTTTTTTTTCAACTTTACTGCATATCTCAGGCATTTTTGGGAATTTTTGCACCAAATTTTCAACATGGGGTTTTGTGCACCTTCTCATGAATGTTGTCACTGTCATGATGTTACTCAGGCCTGAGGGGTGATTTCGCAGCCACTGCACAAAATCACCTTTCTGGAATGATTAACAAAACGACACTGCCAGTGTTCATAAGGTGGGCTCTCAAAAAGCCTATTTTGAAAATTGGAAAAATTCCTAAAAATGACTGTTTTATGAGTGTGCATTGTGCAGTTCCTACGCACACTCATAAGTTCACAAATTTTCAATATTTCCACTCCAGATTTTCAACATTGCCATTTTACCACACCTTCTTATGAGTAGTACAGCTGCCATTTTTCACATCTCAACCAAAATGTGTTTCCGCCCATGTAGCGCACAATGGCACAGTCAGTGTGCGAAATCAATGTACGGGACACATTAAGGAAGTCATACTGACACTGTTCATGAGCAGAGGTCTTCAAATGGCTATGTTGAAAATTTGGTGAAAAAATTCCTAAAAATGACTGTTTTACAAGCGTGCGTTGTGCAGTTCCTATGCATGCTCGTAAGCTTACTATAATATTTTCCTCCAGATTTTCAACATTGCCATTTTATTACACTTCTTATGAACAGTATAGCTGCCATTTTCATTTTCACCCAAAATGTGTTTTCGCACATGAAGCTCCAATGGTGCTGTTGGTGTGCGAAAGCAATGTTTGGGATAGATTAAGAAAATCACAGTTACACTGTTCATGAGCAGAGGTCTTAAAATGGCTATGTTGAAAATTTGGTGACAAAAGTCCATAAAATGACTGTGTTACGAGTGAGCATTGCGCAGTTTCCATGCACCCTCGTAAGTTCATGACTTTGTAATATTTTCAGTCCAGATTTTCACCAGTGGCATTTTTTCACACTTCCTTATGAACAATACACCTGTCATTTTTCACAACATAGCCGAAGTGTGTTTTCACACTTTCAGCACAGAGATGCGTTGTCACTGTGGGAAATCATTGTTAGGGACAGATAAAGAAAATCAGTGACACTGTTCAGGATTGGAGGCACCAAAATGCCTGAGTTGACAATCTGCTGTAAAAAATCCCCAACCTAATTATATTACGGGTGTGCGTTGCACAGTTTCTTTGTACGCTCGTGACCACCATTTTTTTAAATATTTTTACTGCAAATTTGCAACATTACCATTTTTTACACCTCCCCACGAACAGTACAGCTGTCATTTTTTACATCCTGTTTGGAATGTTTTTGCACCTGTGGTGCTAAATGCCGTAGTCGCTGTGCATAAACAGCTTTTGGCTAACAAACTGATATTCCCCCTGTTCATGAGGTGGGGTCACAAAAAAATGTTGAAAATTTGGGGTGAAAATACCAAAGAATGCCTGAGGTATTAGGGTTTCCAACCATAATGCCCAACCCTGTAGAGAATGACAGGCAACAGGGGTGTGACTTGGGATTCTTGCCCATAATGCTCATACCATTCCACACCCTGCAGCCAGTGAGAGGCATCGAGGTATGCCTTGGACTCTTCGGCCCCAAGGTTCACCCCATTCTCCTATATCGCACCCATCTCACTGTATTTCCTAATGGAATGGGGTGCGCATAAGGGGCCAAAGACCCCAAGAAACACCGTGACACTTGTCAGTGTCTGCATGGTGGGGTGTGGTGAAATGGCGTGGCCATTATGCCTGACGACCCAAAGACACACCCCAAAGCCTGACACTCTCTGCAGAGTGGTGGTGGGGTTAGCTTCAGTTCAATACTTCACTGCCATTCCTATTATGCATCTCTGTAACTTCTACACTACCACTGCCAATGCCAGCAAGCAAGCATTCGGCATAGATAAATGCTTGTTTTAATAACTTTTAACCCCCAAACTGGGTACATCTGCATCATTTATGACTACATAGCAGACTTTTCTTGCTGCCTCTCTAATGGCTACCAAGTAATCATCCTAAATGGATACACTTATCTCCTTTATGAGTTTGTTACAGATATATCTTTGCTGTCTGCCTGATAGCTACTAAGTAGCAAATACGTTCCTAAATGGATATAGTAACATCATTTGTAACAACTTAACAGACATTCCTTTGATGCTTCCTTGACATGCTATAAAGTAGCACTACTAAACGGACACACATCATCTGGGTTTCCTTTTCAACCCTGAGCTCATATTACTACCTGACTGCAAAAGCCTTAAACAATTTCAGCTGCTTAGTCGCTCCAGACCTCAGCTGATTGTTCATTTCTATCATGTATATATCAGAAACTGGATAACCAGAATATTCCTCAAGGACATATTCTACTTATGACCTCTTACTCAGACCTTTTTTTCACAGTAGGATCTGAATTTTCAACTTTCTTATCCTGGGCTACTAGCCACTGGGACCAACCGGTCACTCCATTATAAGGATGAATCCGTCACATTACTTATTACAATATATCCTAATCGGGTCTTGCTCAGACTAACTTTTCAGGAGATGACTATTACCAGCCAATTTGGCTTGTTTCACCAATGATTTTATCACCAACATTATAATGCAGTTACCTGGTACACTGTCCAAACCTTTACCAGGCAATATAACTGGGATACTGCCTTTAGACGGCTACCCGGTCATTTGACCACTCCACTCTATAAGGCACAATGCCATAACTGGCCTCCCCACTGGCATATAACTGCTTGGAAATCTCCTAGAAGTAATGACCTACGGCAAGAGACCATTCCATAGAAGATAGTATAGCTTCGTAAGATTTTACCGTAACAGTGGATTTTCTGGAAATGTCTCTTGCAGTAGGAAGCTTCCCACTCTCCGTCCCCCTGCCATCTGTAACTGCAAAAACACAAGTAGGGTTGAGATGCAATGGTACCTCAGTTCCCCTCGGTCCCTCGTCATTACAAGCTGAAACCGGCAGGGAACAGAGTCTATCAGGAACAACCCACTTTTATAGGCACAGCCTAGGAAGTGATGATGTGTGGGTGGTCCCTGGTGTGGAGACTGCTGGAAGAAGCTGCTGTGTGATAGCGCCACCTGCTGGGAACTCCCAGAAGTAATGGCCTACTGAGAGACATTCCAGGAAGATCTACTGGTACAGTAAAATCTTACATAACCGTACTTTCTAGGAGTGGTATATGTTCATCCACACTCTTTGGCATGTCCCTTTCCACTTTAAAACTTGCTGGAAGTCTTCAAGTTGGCTCCTTCCACCCACCCGGGTGGTATCAATCAATCAAATCAATCAATCAAAATCTTTATTTATTCAGGCGAACATCATTGGGCGTAGCTCATTTACAAGATGGACCTGAGTGGTCATACAAATAAGGGTACAAGTTTTTTTACAAAGACATGAGAATAGCATAACATTAGTACAATCAAATGTTATGCTATTCTCATGTCTTTGTAAAAAAACTAACCTGCCCTGTGACACCAGGTCTTAGCCCACTGGAAGTTAGGTGTTGTGGGTCCCTGCAGTGGGGAGGTCAGGTGGGTCCATGTGGATGGACAACATATACCACTCCTAGAACTACTGTTACAGCTGAGTAACCTGTTTTTCTAGGATCATGGATATGTTCATCTGCACTGTTTGGCAGAATCCTAACAGTTCTCCAGGAGGAGGGAGGCAAGATGCATATCCCCTACTTAGGGAACAGAGATTGGAGAACTGAGGCCCCAAAATCAGCACCCTAGCATGACTCAAGATCAATGTGGTAATGGGTAATGAAGGTGTGTGCTGACTTTCAGGTAGTAGCCGGCAGATTTCCTGGATAGGGATGTCCCTGGAAGCAGCCACCAATGCTGTAGTATGGCGGGTATGAGCTCTTATCCTTCTGGGAGGCTCCTTGCCCACCAACTCATAATACAGACTTATGCAAGATGTAGTCCATTTTGCTACAGGTCTGCCAGAGGCAGCTTCAGTGTAGGTGACAAACAGCTGGCAAACCTCTCCCTGAACGTCCATGGTATGCTCTTTGTAGTAAGCTAGTGCTCTTCTCAGGTCCAAAGTATGGAGCATGTACTCAGCCTCCAAGGTGTGATTGGGGTAGAACACCGGCAGAGTCAGCACCAGATTCAGATGAAACTCTGACACCACCTTCGGATGAAATTTTGGCTGGGGGCATAGGACAACCTTGTCCCTGTGGAAGACCAAGTAAGGAGATTAGATGGAAAGCACCTGGAGCTCTCTAATCCTTCTGGCTGATGTGATAGCCACCAAGAAGGTGGTCTTCCATGACAGGTGGGAGATGTCACACCTGTGCATCAGTTCGAATGGCTTGCCCATCAGTTTGGTCAATGCCAGCAGTAAATCCCATGGAGGTGGAGGTTCACACACTGGAGGGGCTACATGATCTAAACCTTTGAAAAAATGCCAGAAAACCACCTCCTGTGCCACCGACTGCTTGCTGGCCTGTGCCCGGTAACCAGAGATGGCTGCTAGGTGCACCTTAAGGGTCATCGACTGAAGCCCTTGCTGAGATAGGGACCACAGGTAGTCCAAAATGCTAGCCAATGGGCAGGACAAGGGGTCCAACCCCTTGTCCTGACACCAAATGGTGAATTTCTTCTATTTAAAGGCATAACATTTTCGGTTGACTCCTTACAGGATGCTTCAGTGATGTTGAGGACCTCGTCAGAAAGACCCAAGGCCTGGAACTCTAGCCGCTCATGAACCAGGCCATCAGGTGCAGGGATTTAAATGTACCTTCCGCTTGATGACAGACAGCAGGTCCAGGTGGGCTGGAAGCTGCCTCGGGAACCTGGTGCTGAAACTGAGAAGATCTGGATACCAGAACTGGTGACACTAGTCTGGGGCTACTAGGCTCACCTATGCCTTGTTGCTCTTCACCTTGAGAACCACCTTGTGGATCAAGGCAAATGGAGGGAAGATATAAAAGAGGACTCTGGTTCATGGTCTCAAGAAGGCACCCCCCTGCAGCGAGCCCCGCTGAGGAGGCTGGGTGTGGAACACCCTCAGCTTCCAATTCTCCCTGGAGGCAAACAAGTTCACCTGAGGAGTGTGTGAGTTTGAGAACAGACCTTGCACTACCCCTGGTAGGAGAGACCACTCATGAGATGCATCACCTCTCTGGCTGAGGGCATTGGCCAGACTGTTTGAGGCTCCTGCCACATGGATTGCTAGGAGATCCACCACCAGGCATAGCATGAGAGACCATATGTGAAGAGCCTCCTTGTGTAGAGGCAAAGAATGCATCTAGCCCTGTCTGTTAAGATAGTACATGGTCATTGTGTTCATCAGGATCTGGACCACTTGACCCTGGACAAACAGAGCGAAGGCGGTGAGGACTAGCTGAACTGCTCGGAGATCCACCAGGTTGATGTGGAATTGGGACTCCTGGTGAGACCAGAGACTGTGGGTGCTGTGCTCACCAGATGGGCACCCCAACCCATCAGACATAGCAGCACTGTCCAGCATACCCCATGATGACATCACATTCAGGTCTCACACTTAGCACATTGGGATCCATGGATAGGGCATCACTACTGTATTACTGCACCATGCACTGCACATCATATTCAACAATGGCACTAATTACACACAGTGTGGTGACCTTGTCTACCCCGCATGGTGTCTCCATCCCTGGTGGAACCACTAAGTGAAGATATCAGTTATATATTCATGCAGTTATTCTAAGATGGACTAGATTATGGTTCTTAGGATTTATTAATTCCTCTGTAAGTGGAATGATTTATTTTCATCTCTATTTTTATTTTGCTCCTCCTCAGGTTTACCTTAGAATAAAATGCTCTTTCAGCTTAACTTGTATAATACATAACATGAAGGATATTGATTATATAACTTTATATCATTGTTCATGTGTAGTTTTCTATAAAAGCTGTATTTTAATAAAATATTTGAAGCAACAAAATTCAGGCACAAAAAGAAAAGGATTGCTGCCACCAGATGGCAAGCTGGAGCTAGTTGCTTAAGCTGCTATCTCAAGGTTTCCCTCTTGTGGCAACAGACCTACACTACATAGTACTGATATGATGCACTAACAGAAGTGGTATTACCTTAGAGGTTCTTTTCCTTTTAACTTATTTAAAACCATGACTGGGACAAAAACATACCAGGATACACTATCTACGGGAGGGTAAAAGAGGAGGAGGAGTAGCTCTTTACATAAGGGAAGAAATAAAAGCAACAGAACAAAAAGGTAAACAGGGAGGAGAAGAAGCACTGTGGGTAAATTTAGAGACAGACAATGGCACCACAATCTGCACAGGGGTTGTATACAGACCCCCTTCTCAGGGGAAGGAAATGGACAAGGAAATGATAGAAAGTATACTTAGAATGGCAGAAAAAGGGGAGATATTGCTGATGGGTGATCTGAATATGCCAGATGTTAACTGGAGTGCAGTTGCAGCTGCCACTTCGAAGAGTGGAGTTATTCTAGATGCCCTACAGGGGGCATGCCTTAGACAACTAGTATTGGAGCCCACTTGAGAGGGAGCAATATTAGACTTGCTTCTCTCAAATGGAGATGGAGAGAGGATCACAGATCTAGAAGTGGGTAGCCATCTGGGAACTAGCAACCTTCGAACAGTATGGTTCACAATGAACACAGCAATAGAGTCAAGCCATACAAAGACAAAAGTACTGGACTTTAGGAGGGCTGACTTTGCCAAAATGGGTGAGTGCCTAAGGAATGCACTAGCAAATGGGCAGGAAGGAGGGGTGGAAGAACAATGGGGAACAATAAAAACTGCCATCACAGAGGTAACAAGCCTTTGTGTGAAGCAAATAAACAAAACAAAACGATGTAAGAAACCACTATGGTTCTCAAAGGAAGTGGCAGTGAAGGTTCAAGAGAAAAAGAAAGCATTCAGGAAGTACAAGGAATCGCAGAAGGAGCAGGACAGAGGACTGTATCAGTTAAAGCAAAAGGAGGCTGGGAAGGCAGTCAGAACAGCAAAGGCCCAAACCGAGGAAAAGATAGCCAACTCAGTTAAGAAGGGGATAAAACCTTTTATAGGTACATCAGGGAGCAAAGGAAGACCAAGGGAGGGAATATTTTTGCTCAGTATTTACAAATGAAGAGGGAAAGGTGCATAAAACAAACAGTAGAAACACTCTGGATACAGAAGTTGATACCAGTCCATTTACAGAAGAAAGGGTTCTGAAAGAACTCTTAAAACTGAAGGTGGACAAAGCAGTGGGGCCTGATGGGATTCATCCCAGAATTCTAAAAGAACTAAGGGTAGAACTAGTGACACCACTGACTACTCTTTTTAAAAATCATGGGAGGATGGGGTGTTACCTGAGGACTGGAGGAGGGCAGATGTGATTCCCCTTCACATCTATGCCCAAAGAATTCAAATGTCTATCCCTCAAAGTGTCTCTCTCCAACACTGCAGCATTTCGGCTAGTTGGATGCTACAGGCCCCCTTCAGCGGATGATAAGCTTCTAGCCCACCTGGGGAATCAAATCAAGATGGATACTGAAGAGACCATAATCCTAGGTGATCTAAACCTTAATTGGCTATCACGGTCATGGCTCCTTTAGTATCATTTTGTGATACATATGGTTTTTCACAACTTGTATATGAACCAACAAGAATCAACAAAAAAAATCTGAGCAACAGCACATTACTTGACATCATGCTGGTGAACAAACCCCACCTCTTCACGCACGCTGGAGTGCTGTTCAGTGACATAAGTGACCACTGCCTTATTGCTGGAATAAGGTCATCCGTTAAACTAACACCCCCAGCTAAATTCCTACTGAGGAGATCCAAGAAAACTTTCAACTCTGAGGCATATCTTCATGATCTAAATCACTCTACAAGATGGCAAGAGTTCTACCTAGCAGACTCAGTGGAAAAAGCTCATCAGGTGTTAAATAGCATAATACTAGATGCCCTTAACACTCATGCACCAATTACTAGAGTTCGAATTAAAAACAAATCTTGTTGTTGGTTTTCACCTGATCTTAAATCAGCCCTGCTTGAGAGAGATAAGCTTTGGAAAAAGGCAAGGAAGACTAAGAACCCAAATGACTGGTTGATATTTAAGAAAGCCAGGAATAGCTGTACCAAGAAAGTACGGGATGCTAAGGCTGCCTACTACATGGCAGACCCTCGACTCCTCATACCACAATCCTGCCAGATTCTGGAGCACTATTAAGGGCATAACGGGACAAGATCCTAGCACTTCACTACCAGCTCAAATGCACCACAACAAGGTGACAATCTTGGACAGAATGGAAATACTGGATGCATTCAATAATCATTTTACAACTGCTGGCCTTGCATTTGATACCTCTCCAGCCAATCTGCTACGTGCTCAGTTAAGCTCCCAGTATACAGGATCTCAGTTAGCTGAATCCTCCTCCTCCTTCAAACCGATTCTGTTGAAACAAGTGGAGGATCTAATCTAGAGATGGAATATAAAAAGTGCAGGTGCTGACTCCCTTGACCCCTACTTTCTAAAGATTGCAATGCATGCACTTGCAGTTCCTTTAACACACCTTTTTAACTTGTCCTTAAAATCTGGTTCTATTCCTGCAACTTGGAAAACAGCCCGTTTTCCCTCTACTGAAATCAGGGGACCCCATGGACCTTAACAACTATAGGCCAATCTCTATCCTTCCAGTACTATCTAAGCTGCTAGAAAAACTGGTAAGCATCCAATTAAGAGATTACCTTGAAGAATCTAATCTTTTAAATCCAGCACAATCCGGGTTTCGGTCTAAGCATAGTACTATTTCTGCACTGGCTAAAGTTACAAACGATTGGCAAACTGAACTGGATAAAAAGAATAGCATTTGTGCTGTATTCCTTGATCTAAGCAAGGCATTTGGTACGGTGGACCATGAGCTGCTACTCTCTTCCTTGCACTCCATAGGCTTGGATCCATCCTCCCTTACATGGTTCGGGTGTTACCAACAGGAAGAACACAGCAAGTGAAAGCTGAAGGAGACCCTATCTCCACTAAAACCACTTCTAAGAGGAGTTCCACAAGGATCTATCCTGGGCCCTATCCTTTTCCATTTATATTAACAATATTGATTCGAATCTTACCAAAGCCACTGTACACTTGTTCACAGATGACACTGTTTTATATGTCAGCAACCCATCGCCTGCTACAGCTTGTGAAGTTCTACAAACAGAATGCTCTATACTACAACATCAATTATTGGAAAAAAAGCTTCTTTTAAATGCAAAGAAAACAAAAGCAATGTTTTTCTCCACCCAAAGCCATACAAATCCCTCATTACTAAACAACCTCCCCCAGCTATCCACTATCCTTGGTGAAAGCCTTGATTATGTAGAAAAATTCAAGTATTTGGGGGTGTGGATAGATAGCAAACTTGACTACACAGTTCATATTGAAGAACTTTTAAAAAAGCTTCACCAGAGACTTGGTCTATTTTTTAGAATAAGGCACTTTCTAAACAGAGATTCCAAAATGAGGTTGGTCCAGGCCACATTTCTCTCAGTAATTGACTATGCAGACTTCCTCTATAGTCACTGCCCTATCTCCTACCTATGCAAATTGGATACACTATACCACAGAGCTCTGAGGTTCATAACAGATCTACCATTTAACACTCACCATTGCTCTCTTTATGCAGCAGTCGGTTGGACATCTCTACATCTCAGAAGAAACAGAAATGCTGCAGTGTGGACATTCAAAATTTTGACTGAGATGCTTCCAAACTATATATTAGACTGCTTCGCACAGGCCACAGCTGGCACCTACACCCTAAGAAGCTACAATTTCATTATGCTCAAAGTGCCTAAAGTCAACACCCGGCATGGGAGATCTGCTATCAGCTATAATCTAGCTATATCATGGAACACGATTCAAAAGTCCTTGAAGCTGATCAACCGGGTATCCTTAGCATCCTTCAAACATCTATACCTAAGTCTTTTCCCTGAAAAATGCAATTGCTTCCACAAGTTCTAGTTTATTCACAGTTCTTTCCTTCCCCCTCTCAGGCTGCCATCATATCATGGCAATTCACTTTCCTAGAATTCATCTCCACAGATACCTCACCCCCTGGCTATAATCTTCTCCCATTAACTCCAGGCTCCTACCTTAGCCCTTATCACTGCCTTTCACCTCCCAGTTCTAGCACCAGCCCCTGCTCTAGTCATGCGCACTCTTCCTACCATGTCACTTGTCTCAGTCTATGACCACCTCTTTCAGTCATCCAATCACTATTTCTCTTTGTCCACATTGACTTCCCTTGGATCTTTGGAATCTTGGGTATATCATGTTGAATGTATGCCATGTTTACTGCCAATGTTGATATGTATATACTGGTTTACCTAAAGTGCATCTCATATGTTCCTACCATATCTTGTTATGTTTAAACAATTTCTGTTCTTGATTTCTGTATATAAGTGTTTTAATTATTCATGTACATATACCAATTATTGAACCTTGATTACTGTATGTAAGTATATACGTGTTTTAAATCTTCCTATACATGTACCAATTATTGAACCTTGACCTTATTAGGTCCATCTTGCAAATGAGCTGTGCTCAATGATGTTCGCCTGAATAAAGATTTGATTCATTGATTGAAAACTGGGAGCAAGGCAGAAGCAGGAAACTACAGACCTGTTAGTTTAACCTCAGTGATAGGGAAAATGATGGAATCACTTCTGAAGGAAAGAATTGTTGAGTATCTAGAGGCCAGAGGGGCACAGGACCCTAGGCAGCAGGAAGGTCACGCCAGACAAATCTGATAGATTTCTTTGACTGGGTGACCAAAGTAGTAGATCAGGAAGGGGCTGTGGACATGGTCTACCTAGACTTTAGCAAGGCATTTGACACAGTCCCACACAAAAGATTAATATACAAGTTAGTCAGCCTGGGAGTAGGGTTGCCACCTTTGAATGAAGCAAAAACCGGATCCTAAGCTCCGCATCTAGCCCCACCCCTTTTCATGACTCATCATGCATTGTTCCTCTGAGAAAACCATTTGTTATATCAACAAAAGACAAGGCTTAAAGCAACAGTTAAACACAAATGTTAAGATACTGTACTGTGCCTGTTAAAGTCACTTAACTAGAATCTTCCTAGTTATTTGTTTACTTTCTGTATTCATTTATTTACACTGGTTTACCAGATAAACAAACAGAGATAAAAAAACGAATTTACAGATATGAAAATGCTTACCAGCAAATGAAAATGGAAGACTACTGGCTCTGTTACTGTTACAAAAGGTGGGGACAGCTTTGCTGCTATGCCACTTTAAGATACAGTGGAAATGATTAGGTTAAATAAGTGCTAATGGTGTTAATGGCCATTATTTACACCTCTCAGTTTGGCTGCTTTCACAAACAAAGGGCTATACTGAAACAGAACTTGTCTGTAACCTGGACATGCAGCTGAAGCAATGCATAATACAACAAAATCCATTTCAAAAGTATGTGAGCACTCAAAATGGCTCAAAAACCTGACCAGCACAGAGGAAAACCGGATTACCTCATAGGGGCTCTGAAAACCTGATCACCAGGTAAAAAACCTGACAGGTGGCAACCCTACCTGGGAGTGGGTCCCAAGATGACAGCCTAGGTAAAGAATTGGCTGGAGAATAGGACACAGAGAGTAATAGTAAATGGAGTCCACGCAGAAGAAAGGAAGGTTACTAGTGGGGTACCGCAGGGTTCAGTATTAGGACCGGTCCTCTTCAATGTCTTTATAAGCGACATTGCAGAAGGACTGGAAAGAAAAGTATGTCTCTTTGCAGATGACACAAAGATCTGCAACAGAGTTGATGCACAGAGTGGGGTGGAAAGGATGAGAAGGGACTTGGCAAGGTTAGAAGAATGGTCAAATGTATGGCAGCTTAGATTCAATGCTAAGAAGTGCAAGGTAATGCACCTGGGAAACAGAAACCCAGGGGAAGAGTACACAATGGGGGGTGAGATACTAACAATAACAAAAATGGAAAGGGACCTGGGGGTAGTCATATCAGATGACCTAAAGGTGGGCAAGCAATGTGAGAGGGCAGCAAGGAGGGCTGGGGGGATACTGGGATGCATAGGGAGAGGCATCTCCAGTAGAAAACAGGAAGTTATTATCCCTCTGTACAGACAGCTGGTGAGACCCCATCTGGAGTACTGTGTGCAGTTCTGGAGACCCAATCTCCACAAAGACATAGACAGAATGGAAGCTGTCCAGAGGAGGGCAACTAAAATGGTGCAGGGTCTGCCACAGAAGACATATGAAGAGAGACGAAAGGAGCTTAATATGTATAGCCTCGAGGAAAGGAGGGAGAGGTGGGACATGATAGAAACTTTCAAGTACCTCAAGGGAATCAACAAAGTCCAAGAGGATAGCATCTTTCAAAAAAAAAGAGTTGTGCAAGAACAAGAGGGCACAATTTGAAGATAGAAGGAGGGGTGGCTCAGAGGTAATTTAAGGAAGTATTTTTTCACAGAGAGAGTTGTGGATACATGGAACAGCCTTCCGGAGGAGGTTGTGGTGTCAAAATCAGTGGTGGAATTCAAGCATGCATGGGACAGTCATAAGGCAATTCTAGGGGGTGGGGGTAGGAAGAAGTAGGCTGCTGCTTAACTAGGATCTGCAGCTTATCCAGTAGGTAGGGAAATGGGCAGACTGGGTGGGCCAAGCAGTACTTATCTGCCATCAAATTCTATGTTTCTATGTTAATTGGGTTCACCACAACATAACCCAGATAGACCATCTTAGGGTAGCTTGTTCATTCCACTGCGGTGCCAAACAGACAAGGCATACTGATGAGTCCTGGTAGGATGAAACATGTGTCTGTGTTCTGTAGGTACACTGCAAAATGTGTGAGAGGCCTTTTGACACCATGTATTTCTGCTTAAAGTTGATCCAGCATAATAATCTGCGGTGACTTGTATCTGCAGCCCATGGTGCTCTGCATTGTGGGGGCACGTGTGATTCTGTATTTACTAACATGCTGCATAATCCCTGTCTGAATAACGGCAAGTAGAATCAAATGTTGCATTCTAACATTCACAGTATTTACTGTCAAACATGTACTAACATGTTTATTTATTTTATTTACTTGCTTATAAGACACACCTTTTCAATTTGACTCAAGGCACTGTACACATGAGCAAGTTCATTAAAACAAATTTTAATTACGGTCACTATCCGATCATAAAAACAATTCAGGTTAATTAATAAGAGGGAAAAGCTTCCCTGGAAAGAAATGTCCTTCAAAAGGGAGCTGAAGAATTTACTGATGGGGTCTCTCAGATAGGAAGTGAAATCCATAAGGTCGGTGCCAGAAACAAAAAATGGTCAGGCACCAGAAGATTGTAGACACACCCTTGGAATCACCAAGAGGCCCACATCAGCTGACCAGAGGGGCAGAGTGGGAGTAAAGCTGTAGAAGGTCTTGCAGGTACCTGAGCCCCAGTCTCTGCAGGGCCATATAGGCAAAACCCCTGGAATTCTGCTTATAGGTCAGCAAACCGACCTTGAAGATGATCTGCCACTTTACAGGCAGCCAGTGCAGAGAGTGGAGCACAGGTGTAATGTGACAAAACCGGGAAAGGCCAGTCAATAACCTGGCTGATGCATTCTCCACTAGCTGCAAGTGGCAAAGCACAACCTCGGCTAGCCCAAAGTAAAGGCCATTGCCCAGGTCTGGAGAGCCAGGCCTGTAGACCTCACCACAGCCTCTTTGGATGGACTGGCTAGCAGCCAGTTGCCCAGATCAGAGTACTCTCTGCCCCCCTAAGTGCCGCACATGGGCTGCCACCACTCAATCTGAGTAAAACTCATCAGATGCACAGTGGCCACCAAACTGCTGACTTTGTGGGTGCCCAATCTAATTCTGTTAACCCTGCTCCTCTATACTGCTGATGGGGGAACCCACTCCCCGTTGGCATAAATCACCTCCTCCCCCCATTTGTTATATGCCGAGGGGATGGCCAATCCCCCTCGGCTCTAACCCCCCCTTACTTGTGTGCCAATGGAAGAACCAACTCCCCGCTGGTATAAAGAACCCCCCCGAGTGTTAAATGCCAAGGGGGTCCCCAATCCCCCACGGCTTGGCACCCCCATGCTTTCTTTGTGTGCTGACAGGGGTGCCCAATCCCCATCAGTATAAATTCCTCCCCCTCTGTTGTATGCCAAAGAGGGTGCCCAATACCTTGGCTACAGACCCCCCAAACAGTTAGGTGGCACGCTGGGAGCCCACCCTAGCATGCCAAATCCCCTGAAACAAAAAAACTGTCCCGCAATGGTTTTTGATTTTTTCACCTGTAAAATGAAAACGATCTCTCGTAGTCTCCCTGTCCCCCCACCTGCACCCACCCTCTATGCACCCTCCCTCACCCCATACTTACCTCCAGAGTCCGGCGCAGTGATCTTCGGTGGACTGGAAACACATCTGCATTCCTCAAAGCTGACTGTGAACTGAGGAAATGCCAGTAAGCTGTATAATGGAATAAATAGGGTTTTTTCAACTTTGATGCATATCTCAGGCATTTTTTGGAATATTGGCCCCAAATTTTCAACATGGGGTTTTTTGGGACCCCTCCTCATGAATTCTAGCATTGTCACTGTGTTATTTGGTCCCAAAAGGTGATTTTGAAGTCACTGTGTGGAATCACCTTTTGGGACTAACGAATTGACAGTGCCACTGTTCATGAAGGGGGCTCTCAAAAAGCCTATGTTGCAAATTTGGTGGGCAAAATCCCCAAAATGACAGTTTTATGAGCGTGCATTGTGCAGTTCCTATGCACGATCATAAGTTAGCAAATTCACAATATTTTCATGCTACATTCTCAACATTGGCATTTTGCCACACTTTCTTGTGAGCTGTACAGCTGTTATTTTTCATATCATGCCCAAAATCTTTTTTCCCACTTCCGGCACAGAATAGCGTGGTCGCAGTGCAAAATCAGTGTTCAGGACATGTTACAAAAATGACAGTGATGCTGTTCATGAGCAGAGGTCCTAAAATGCCTGTGTTGAAAATTTGGTGACAATACTCCATAAAATGACTGTGTTACAAGCGTGCGTTGCACAGTTTGCACGCATGCTCCTAAGTTCACAAACTTATAATTTCACTCCAGATTTTCAACAGTGCCATTGTTCTGCACCTCTTAATGAACAGTACAGCTGTCATTTTTCACACCCTGACCAAAATCTGTTTTTGCAGTTCCGGCACAGAATAGCACGGTCTTTGTGGAAAGACTGTGTTCGAGACACATTATGAAAATGACAGTGACACTGTTCATTAGCAGATGTCCTAAAATGCCTATGTTGAAAATTTGGGCACGAAAGTCAATAAAATTAGTGTTTTATGAGCATGTATTGCACAGTTTCCATGCACGCTCGTGAATTTGTAATAGTTTCACTCCAGCTGTTAATCATTGGCATTTTCCATACCTCCTTATGAACAGTACAGCTGGCGAAATGGGTTTTGCATGTCCGGCGCAGAATTGCATGGTCGCTGTGCGAAATCAGTTTTGGACAGTTTGAGAATGACGGTGACACTATTTATGAGCAGAGGTCCTAATATGCCTATGTTGTAAATTTGCTGCCAAGTCCCTAAAATTACATTGTTGCAAGTGAGCATCAGCGCAGTTTCTATGCACCCTTGTAACTTGTCAATATGCAATGCTTTCATGCCACATTTTCACCACTGGCATTTGTGCACACCTCCTTATCAACAGTCCAGCTGCTATTTTTCACAGCCTGCCCAAAACACGTTTCTGCAGCTGTGGCACACAATGGCGTGCTCGCTGTATAAAATCACTTTTGGGACACATTAACAAAATCACAGTGCTATGCATCTCTAGCTCTGCCTCTGCCAGCGTAACAACATTCGGCATTGACAAATGCTTGTTTTAGCAAAGAGGCAGGTCTGATATTTGAGCCTCCAGTTTGTTGAGGCGTAAAGGGTGCAGGTATGTGTGAGTCTGGCACAGCCTGTAGCAAGTCTACAGGCCTTATTAAGGGCCAGTCTAATTTTATTTAGGTACGTGTTGTTGGCTGCCCCATAGAAGATGACTCGTAGTCTATTAGTGAAAGCAGAGACAGCTAGGTAGAGAGCTTCTGGTGGGAGGCAGTGCTTGTACTAGAATAATAGACCTGTGTGCACATTGACAGCAGAGCTCAGCATTTGGATGTGGTCTTGGTAGGTGATCCCAGAGTCTAGGGTGATACCAAGGTATTTGAATGAGGTAACCTGCTCAAGGGGATCATTTATGGAGTTCGGTATGAGCAGGGGTTGTCCTATGTTCTTGTTTTGGGGGTGTGCAAACATCACGAATTTTGTTTTTAGTAATTTAATACTAGTCTGTGTTGAACGAACCAGGATTCAGCTTCATCAAAGAAGCCCTTGCTGAGATAGGGAAAACAGGTAGTCCAAAATGCTAGTCAATTCACAGAACAAGGGGTTCAACCCCTTGCCCTGACACCAAATGGAGAATTTCTTCCATTTAAAGACATAAGTTTCTGGTTGACTCTTTACGGGATGCCTCAACGATGTTGAAGACCTCGTCGGAAAGACCCAAGGCCTGGAACTCTAGCATCTCATGAACCAGGGTGTCGAATACAGGGATTGGAGGTCCAGATGGAGTACCTTCCTCTTGTTGACAGTCAGCAGGTCCGGGCAGGCTGGAAGCTGCCTCGGTGCCTGAAGCTGAGGCTGTGGAGATCTGGATACCAGAACTGGCGAGGCCAGTCTGGGGCTACCAGGATCATCTGCACCTTGTCCCTCTTTGCTTTGAGAAGCACCTTGTGGATCAAGGGAAATGGAGGGAAGGCGTAAGAGAGGCTTTGGGTCAATAGCCTAGAGAAGGCATCCCCTTGTAGTGAGCCCCACTGAGGGGGGTGGGCTTGGAAGAACCTCAGCTTCACATTTTCCCTGGAGGCAAACAGGTCCACCTGAGGAGTGCCCCACTGGGAGAACAGATCTTGCACTACCTCCTGCAGGAGAGACCACTCGTGAGATGCATCGCCTATCCGGCTGATGACATTGACCAAATTGTTCGAGGCTCCTGCCACATGGATGGCTAGGAGATCCGCCTCTAGGCTAAGCACAAGAGACCATATGTGAAGAGCCTCCTTACACAGATGCAAGTAGTGCTTCCTGCCCTGTTGGCTGAGATAGTACATGCTTGTGGTGTTGTCCATCTTGACCTGGATGACTTGACTCGGGACTAATGGAGCAAAGACGGTGAGGCTAGCCGGACCGCCCGGAGGCCCACCAGGTTGATGTGGCATCGGGACTCCTGAGAGGACCAGAGGCTGTGGGCTCTGTACTCCCCCAGATGGGCACCCCAACCCATCAGACATAGCAGCACTGTCCAGCATACCCCATGATGGCATCACATTCAGGTCTCACACTTAGCACATTGGGATCCATGGATAGGGCATCGCTACTGTATTACTGCACCGTGCACTGCGCATCATATTCAACAATGGCATGCGAAACCACTAATTACACACAGTGGGGAGACCTTGTCTACCCCTGCATGGGGTCTCCATCCCCGGTGCAAACACTAAGTGCAGATATCAGGTATATACTCATGTAATTATTCTAAAATGGACTGGATTATGGTTCTTAGGATTTATTAATTCCTTTGTAAGTGGAATGATTTCTTTTTCATTCCTCAAACTTTGCTGCTCCTCAGGTCTACCTTAGAATAAAATGCTTTTTCGGGTTAAATTCTATAATCAATATAATTTGTATTATGTAGTATTCTGCTTGATATTGTTCATGTGCACTGCTTTCTATAAAATATTTGAAACAACAAAATTCAGGCAAAACAAGCATTTGTCAATGCCAAATGTTGCTTGCTTGTATGTGCTGTGTAGGTGTTTGGAAGTCAGTGGAGTGCAAATATTGAAAATTTGCAAACTTACAAGCATGCGTAGGAGCTGCGCAATGCACGCTCATAAAACAGTAATTTTTAGGAAGTTTGTCACCAAAGTTTCAACCTAGCCATTTTAAGACCTCTGCTCATGAACAGTGTCACTGTGATTTTCTTAATGTGTCCCATACAGTGATTTTATACACCGACTGCGCCATTGTGTGCTACCTGGGCAGAAACATGTTTTGGGCAAGATGTGAAAAATGACAGCTGTACTGCTCATAAAGAGATGTGGTAAAATGACAATGTTGAAAATATTGAAAATTCATGAACTTATGAGCATGCATAGGAACTGCGCAGCACACGCTTGTAAAACAGTAATTTTTAGGAATTTTTCCACCAAATTTTCAGCATATGCTTTTTGAGAGCCCACCTTATGAACACTGGCAGTGTCATTTCATTAATTGGTGCCGAAAGGTGATTTCGCACAGTGACTGCGAAATCACCCTTTGGGCCCAATTGATGCCATGACAGTGAGAGCATTCATGAGAAGGGATCCCAAAAAACCCATGTTGAAAATTTGGTGCAAAAATTCCAAAAAATGCCTGAGATATGCAGCAAAGTTGAAAAACCCTGTTTACATTATACAGCTTACCGGCATTTCCTCAGTTCGCGGTCGGCTTTGAAGAGTGCAGACGTGTTCCCAGTCCACTGAAGATCATTGTACCAGAGTCTGGAGGTAAGTATGGGGTGGGGAAGTGGGGTGCACAGTGGGTGGGTGCGGGTTGGGGGCAGAGACAGCAAGGGACTGTTTTTCAGTTTTAGGTTTGTTTGTTTTTTAAAACGATGATGCGGGATGTTTGCCATGCTGGGGTGGGCTCCCATCATGGCACAAGAATGGCTGGTGGGGGTGCCATGGAGCTGACAGGGGATTGGGCACCCCCGTCGGCAATAGCATATGTTGCCATGCTGGGGTGGTCTCCCAGTGTGGCACTCTGTACTCTGGGGGGTGTAACCAGTGGAGCCAACAGGGGATTGGGCACCCCCGTCAGCTATAGCATATGTTGCCATGCTGGGGTGGTCTCCCAGTGTGGCACCCTGTACTCTGGGGGGTATAACCAGTGGAGCCAACAGGGGATTGGGCCCCCCGTTGGCTATATGATGTGTGGCCATGCTGGGATGGGCATCCAGTGTGGCATATGGGGCACTGTTTTGGGGGGGAATGCAGCACAGCCGATGGGGGATTGGGCACCCCCGTCGGCTACACAGTGTGTGCGTGGGGGGGTTAGCATGCATGAGCAGGCGATATCTTATTGCTGCTCACTGAAACGTAGTTCCCCCTTTCAAGTGTATGCCACTGCATTTTGGACTGCTGTCATAGACAGCTCCAGCAGGCATTGGAGAACTGCGGCCGCACCTGCAAACACACTGACTGAATTGGAAGAGAGCTGCCACACCTCCGAAAACTCAGATGATGGCATTATGTTTCTTGCACATGCGTGCAAGCAAACATAAAAAATTACAAGTTTGTTAAAATTCCATCAGACTGTTTGACAAGAGAGGTGTGTCTGTATATATCAGTGTGGGGAGGGGGGGGCCTGTCCAGTTGTAAGCAGTCACATACCCCCTGTCGCGTCTGTCCTGTCATTCTGTGATAAGCGTTTGCAAGTTTGTAAAATATAATAAAAATTCCTAGGACTGTCTGACTGAGAAAGACGTGTGTGTGCGACTGTGTGTGTTAGAGAGGGACATGGACAGCCCTTGTCCTGTCATCCTGTGTAATGCTAATTAGTATGCTTGGTAAAGTAATGGACAGTTTGTTGGGTAGTACAGATGTAACCCCCCTGCAAATGGGGGTTCCCAAAAGACTTCCAGGAGCTTGCTTGAATGCTCCAAGCCTGAATGGTGTTTGGCGTTTAAGCCATTTATCAGTGAGTGTTTTTAGAGCCTCTGGTACTGTCTCTTTAAGAGCTGTCTGCTTGCAGACATAATTAGTTTGTATGGGGACTGTGTGCTTCTCTGTTTGAGTACCACTCGAGCTGCTGCCAATTCACTCCATTTTGCAGTCACTAGGAGTGCAAAGGAACCTATCTGAAAGATGTAACTGTTTGCCAGAAATCATTTACAGTAATAATGAAATTACAGTTTGTCTAACTGCTTTCTTTTGCAGTCAGAACTGTGTCTGCCTAGTTCCCATTCTGGTTTTGAACTGCTGAACTGGACCAATCAGTGTGGGGTAAGCTAGCTCTAAATGGTGCCTTGGACGAATCAGAACTTGGACTCATAATCTGAGCCAGCCACAAGAGGATTGTATGGGCAGTGACTCTGGGAGATGTAGTTTAGACTTCGGTGCCTTTTTGGACCAACAGCAGCAGTCTATTGTGAGTGACAGCCAATCCAGTCAAGAACTGGGAGGAACTCAAAGGAAGTTCCCGGTTTTGTCTGTTGGAGTTTTTCAGTTTAGCTCTGGCAGTGAAGGGGAAAGAAACCCTGTGCTCCTTCAGTGCAGTTTCAGTCAAAAAACGTGTGTAAGGCCCTGAGTTCCGGTCTGCAGCTTGTGTAACTGCTTGTTAGGACTGAATCCGTCCTGTGAAAAGAATCAAAGGATCTCTGAAGAGTAGAAACCAGGCTCACCCTGTAGAAGACTGGAGAAATTGTTGAATTGCACTCGGTCTGTCAGGAACTGAATCTGCTGTGTGTTCTCCCGGTATTGTGCAGTAATTGCATCGGATAGAGAAGCAGCCTGCCTGGTATAGTACTTTCTTTTTACCATATAAATGTGTGAAGAGTCTCGTGGAGCTCAAGAGTAGCCCTGCTGACGTTGAAGGACTCTATCTTGTTTGGAGGTCGTGAGTACTAATTCAGGATCGCTCCTGTTGAATTGCCACATTAAATCCAAATGGAATCACTGTACTGCTGACTGTTTAAACTAATTTTTCTTTTCACTGTGTGAAAGGGCCCCTACCAGCTGCCACGGTTTGGACTAGCCACTAGGGCTTGGGTACCCAGGGACAGTAACTGGTAGGGATAGGCCTGTGCACAGAGCCATAGGTAGATAGTAAAGTGATAAGCTAATTAACCTGATTTCCCCCTGTCCTTGTTATATCCCCCTAAATAAATCAGAGCTGCTTGTTTCAGCAAAGTTATACTGCCTGAGGTATTTGTCTATGTTAAAGTACTGTACTGTGATTGTTGCACTGTATCTTATTTCACAGGAGGTCCCAGTGCCAGAACTAGTCCTGGGGGTAAGTGTATACGGTGAAGGTAATTCTGATATTTTGTGTGGGCCACTAGTGGGAAGAAAGGGGGGTTGCAGTGTCCCAGAGGGCTGTGACCAAGTAAGTTTTACTATTGCAAACCCTGACCTCTGGGTGGAGGCACCCCATTGGATCCAGGCCCCTCAACCTGTTAGTGGCAAATCAGGCAGGGGTAGTAGCCCTGGATAGCGCCATCTAGGGGTTACATCTTGAGGCTCACCGCTGGGATTGTGTGTCCTCTAGTGGCCATATTTACTAACCACTGTTAAGAAAAAATGGGTACCCGACAGAAGTGGCTGTGCACCGCTGGTGGAGTGGTGTACTGGGAGGAGATTGACCCTCAAAATGCTATGCTTATCCTGGACATCCCCTGGGTATCAATACGGACACTGTACAGGAGTACTTTCCAAGGTGGAAGGTTTACAAAACCCTGTGGTGGTGGGTCGGCATGCTAATCTGCTCACCCACACTTTCCTGGCCCTAGTAGAGTTTAAGGATCCCATAGATAGCTCCAAAGTGCCACAGACCATTACCCCAGAGGAGCCCTCACTGCCTGGAGAGTGATAACTACACAGTAAAGACCCGGGGAATGAGCTCCCACCACTGTCTGAAACGTTTGAGGAGAAATTTGCTAAATGGTTGCTGGGGAAGGCAAACTGTGGAGGACTTGAAGAAACTATTCTTGCCACCTGGGGTGTTCTCCCCAACACCCTCTCCGCTCCAGTACCCGTAATGGTGGCTGAACCAATGCAGACTCCTATTTCTGCACCTGCCATTAGTCACGACTCTTACCGAAGGTTGAGGATCTTCTGGCACCTCCCACCCCCAAGGGAGGATGACTGGGAGACCTGGATAGACTATGTTGCCCGAGTACTAGAATGGCAATGCTCGGAAGCCGAAAAGTGAAAGAGGGTTAGTGAGAGCCTCCGAGGTCCTGCCCTGGCTACCATCCGTGCTAAACGGGCCAGTAACCCTGAAGTGACTGCACAGGCCTATCTTGAGGCCTTGGAGAATGTGTATGGGAGCCCAGATTCTGATGAGGATCTATGGTGGAGAGTAAGAAATGCACAACAGTACCAAGGGGAGTTGTCTGTGTATGTATCTTGGCTGGAAAAATTGTTGCAAGAATGCCTCAGAAAGGGTAGTTTGCCAGCGATTGAGCTGGACCGAACCAGGCTGGACAGGATCCTTAAGTCTGCCCCCTTCTCAGAACTGCTGTTGCTTCAGTTACCCTGGCAAATTGACTGGAATCCCCACCTCCTATGATGAGTTAATGAGAGAAATTGAGGAGTTGAGAAAGGCGACCTCGGGAGGGACCTGCACCAATAGCTGCAGCTACTACCCGAAGTGACTGAGGGTGGCCCATCAAGTGAAGTTCAGGGCAGAGGTTGGCAGTCAATGAGTGCTCTGACAAGGAAAAGATATGCCACAATGGGGCGAACTGTTGAGAGAGATCCGGAATTCAAAAACAGTCCTTTATGAAGGCCACGCCTGCAAGTCACGGGCCCTGACCTATATCCGACTGCATCTGCTATGGGGTGTGGGGTACCACCCATGTATCTCCTGCTGATAACAGCTCCAAACTCAATTCCTTGACCATGGAAGTGGAGAAACTGACGAGATGTCTCCAAATGCTTATCACGCCGCAGACAGAGATGGCACCAAGGTTTCCAGTTAGTAATACCCCCGCCCTGGCTCCCAGTGTGGCGCCTCGGCCAGCTCAAACTCCAGAAAGTATGTTTTGCTATAATTGTGGGAAGGATGGGCACATGAAAAGGGAATGCCGGTCCCCAAAAGACACTGACAAAGTTGCATATAGGCTACAAGGAGAGCTTCGGAAAACAAATCAGTGGTTAAGAGGTGCACGAAATGATCCCAGTGAGGGCACCAAAAATGCTAACTCACGTCCTTTTGTGGCAAGGTCAGTTGCCCAGGCCCCCACTATCGCCTCTCCAGACTGGTCCAGAATAGTGGGTCCTCCATGGAGACCACTGTAAAGGTGAATGGAGTGTCTACAAGAGCTGTATTAGACAGTGGCTCCAAGTGACAATTATGTTCCAGGATTGGTATCAGAAGCATTTGTCAGACGTACACTTACAACCATTAGAAGGACTGCATGTATGGGGTTAAGTGAGAAGGCTACCCTATTCCGGGTATATCCGAATTTGGCTGTCTTTCCCCACCTCCGTGGCTGGAGTGGCCGAACAAGTAGAGACTCTAGCCTTAGTGTGTCCCCCACTGGACTGTATGATGGTGTCCCTTTGTTGATTGGAACAAATGCTCATATGTTCGGAAGGCTGGCACAGTTGTGTTATGAAAAACAGGGTCAAAAACTAGTAGAGCTTTAAGAGTTCCAGCTTTAATTAAGAAGGCCTATGAGGCACAGAAAGATGCTGAAAAATAGAACCAGAGGAACCGGTCGGAATTGTATGGAAGAAGGATCCTGAGTCTCTGATCCTGGTACCAAATGCCCAGTGTACCTTACAGGGAGAGGTCCGTATCAGAAAGGATGTTAAGAATAAAATATTAATGTTGGATGCACCCGGCGATGGAAAATTGCCAGAGGGACTGCTGGTCAAGCCTAGATATTTTGCCCGCTAGAGCCCATGCTTATGCCAGAAGGGTAATGGTCCAAGTTCATAATGTGTCTGAAAGAGACATTCGAGTAAATAGAGGTTGCATCCTGGCTAATGTGCATTGTGCAGACACTGCAGTGCTACCCAGCAGCAAGAGTTCGAGGAAGAATGACAGAGTAACGCCTGACTTGTTTGATTTCGCGACTCCGTGCCAGCTGAATGGAAAGTGAGGATCAGTGAAAAGCTTGCCCAGAGAGACCAGGTGTTTTCTTTAAAGGAATGGGACATAGGATGCGTGCAAGGAGCTGAGCACAATATCCGGCTGCATGACGAAAGACCATTTCGTGAGAGGTCTCGACACCTGGCACCTGCTGACATAGATGATGTGAGATGGCATCTGCAAGAGATGTTAGCTGCTGGTGTAATACAAGAATCCAGAAGCCCTTATGCTTCCCCCATTGTGGTAGTGAGGAAAAAGAATGGGACAGTAAGGATGTGTGTGGATTATCGCACCTTAAACTGGTGGACTATCCCTGATCAGTACACAATGCCCCGCATTCAGAATGCTTTGGACTGCCTAAATGGGAGCAAGTGGTTCTCTGTGTTGGATCTCCGCAGTGGGTACTACCAGATCCCGATGGCCCCAGAGGACCGTGAGAAGACAGCCTTTATCTGTCCGCTTGGCTTCTATGAATTCATGAGGATGCCTCAAGGATTTCAGGTGCCCCAGCCACTTTTCAATGATTGATGGAGCGTGCAGTGGGGACATGAACTTACTAGAGTGCCTGGTATACCTAGATGATGTTATTGTGTTTGGCAGCTCACTGGAGGAACATGAGAGCAGATTATTTAAGGTATTGGACCGACTGGAGGACTTTGGCCTTAAACTGTCCATTGATAAGTGTCAATTCTTTCAAACATCAGTAAAGTATGTGGGACACACAGTATCCACCGAGGAATGGAGACCAACCTAGGTAAAGTTGAGGCCTTGACCACCTGGCCACAGCCCAAAAATCTAAAAGAACTGCAAAGATTCCTGGGATTCTGTGGTTATTATGGCGCCTCATCAAGGACTATTCAAGAGTGATCCGCCTTTACTTAACCTTACTCAAAGGTATCCCCAACCCACAAAAATACCAAAAGTCAGCATCCTCAAGACTGAAAGAGTGTATTTTCATCCGAGTGAAGTATTTGGGGCCCGCTGGACTCCTGATTGTGAGACGCTTTTCATGAGATCATATCAACTACCCATGCTCCAGTGCTGGCCTATGCCGATCCAAGAAAACCTTACGCCCTGCACACTGATGCTAGCTTGCAAGGGTTGGGGCTGTGTTGTACCAAGAGCACGAATGGCCTGAGACCAGTGGCCTTTGCCAGTAGAAGCCTGACCCCATCCGAAAAGAACTATCCTGTACATAAGTTAGAGTTCCTAGCTTTGAAGTGGGCTATTGTTGACCAATTCCATGAGTACTTGTATGGGGCTAAAATACTAGTAAAACTGACAATAATCCTTTGACCTATGTGCAGACCTCAGCTAGTTGGATGCCACTGGCCATAGGTGGCTTTCTGCATTATCTACATATGACTATGCTCTCAATACCGAGCAGGTCTGAACCACATAGATGCTGATGCTCACTCCCGGAGGCCTGTTCCCAGAATGATTGGGTCCGATTCAAGAACCTGACATTCGGCACTCTGCCGAAGTTTGACAGGGAGGAACAAATGTCCACGGACGAGTGGACTGCATGGTGGATTGCTTTGGGACCCTCTGAGAATTGCATACCTGCTGCTTATTGCCACTTTTCTGCAATAGACATTGGTGCACTGCCTCAGCTGAACAATGACAGTATTCAGCGGGCTCAATCCCACGATCCCATAATCAAAGCAGCTTTAGAAGCCCTCTATGCAGGAAAAGATGTGTCCAAATTACGCTCCACGGATTTGAGAACTGCACTATTATACTAAGAAGGTCCTAAGTTGAAACTGATCAATAAACTGTTATACAGAGAAACAGTAGACAGAGGGGGACAAGTAGACAAACAACAACTAGTGCTGCCCACTGCCTTTTGAGACTCAGTACTGATGTCCTTGCACAACCACATGGGGCATCTTGGTATAGACAGAACACTTGACTTGGTGAGATCCAGATTCTATTGGCTAAGATGGGGCTGATGTGGAGCAACACATTCAAACTTGTAGTCGCTGCTTACAGAGGAAAGCTTTGCCCCAGAGGGCTGCCCCCCTTGTTAACATAACCACCAGTGCACCCATGGAGCTGGTCTGTATTGATTTTCTGAGTTTGGAGTCGGATCAAAGAAATATCAGTAATGTGCTGGTGGTCACTGACCATTTCACGAGATATGCCCAAGCTTTCCCCACCAAAGACCAGAAAGCATCCACTGTAGCCAAAGTACTTGTAGAAAACTTTTTTGTTCACTATGGGGCTCCACAAAGAATCCATTCTGATCAAGGGAGAGACTTTGAGAGTCATCTGATCAAAGAGATGCTTCTGTGGGGAGTGCGAAGTCCAGAACCACTCCTTACCACCCCAAGGGGGACCCTCAGCCTGAACGTTTCAACCGCACTTTGCTAGATATGCTAGGCACCCTGCACCCAAAGGACAAGCCTAGATGGAGCCAACAAATTAGCTTCCTGGTACATGCTTATAACTGCACCAAAAGTGATGCCACTGGGTTCTCCCCCTACCGCCTGATGTTTGGAAGAGAAGCTCGACTACCGGTAGATGTGTGTTTTGGGGTCTCTCCTGATGGGGTTCAAGCTGACAACTATTTACAGTATGTGCAAAAGTTAAAGGCCCAGCTAACTCATGCGTACCAACTGGCTCAAACCATGGCTGCCAAAGAAATCTGGCCAACAAAGAAAGGTATGATAAAAGGTGAAAGCACAGGAACTCCAGGAGGAGATCGGGTATTGCTAAGAAATCTGGGACTGCATGGCAAACACAAGATTGCTGACAGATGGTACCATCTCCCTCACATTGTAGTGGGCAAACTAGATGATCTGCCAGTGTACAAAGTAAGGCCTGAGAACAATTCAAAAGATGTAAAACAATGCATAGAAATCATTTACTGCCCATTGGACAAATCCTGATTGAGTCTGAGCCCCAGAAGATGCCCTCTGGACCAGTGACTAGAGCTGCTGCTAGAAAAGATCAAGGAAGTCTGCACCTACAGAAGCAGAGTTAAAGTGTTCCCTGCACAAGTCCCAGTTGAGCATGACTGTCAGTCCATATCAGAAGAAAGTGAGAGTGACTTTGAATACTATCCTTCTTACGAACTGAGTCAATTGTTTCGGGCAATCCCTAGTCAGTACTGGAGACAAAGCTGGGCCTTCTGGACTGTCTAAGCCCCAGTTCATCCCTGGAGCCAATGCTCCCAGAAAGTGAAGTGCAAAGCATCAGATCAGATGAAATGGAATCATTGTGCATGGTTGAACTGTTTGAGCTTTCAGGGGAGGAAAATGATAGATTGGGGCAGACTGGTGATACATCTGAACAAGAAGAGTATTTTGAGTGCCCTGACAGTCCACTGCCAGTGTCCGAAAGCTCTCCATGCGAGCCAAATGTTGTGGACTCAGAAACTGTAACTCCTGGAGCTGAAAGTGCCCCAAGTTCTAGCCTCTCTACCCCCATGGAGACTCCCCTGACAAGTGAGGACAATGCTGAAAATGAGGCTCAGAGTGCAGAGACTGTAACAGTTCCCCCTAGAAAGACTGGTCGAGTTGTAAAGCCTGTGGTGCACCTCAGTTATGATTCACTTGGGAGGCCTGTGGACTTGCCTCTCAATGTTGTCCATAAAGGAGTGTATGTGTCCCCGAGCTCATTGCCCAAACTGAGCATCAGTGCTAACTCCAAGTTACTTGTGTTGCCCTCCAAGTATGGTGCCCTTGCCCCGTCCAGCCCCTAGGGAAGGGCCCCCTCTCTTCAGGTTTCATGTACAAGAGATAATAACTTGAGTTATGGTACAATGTGTGTGTAATACTGTGTAAAGAGTGACATACTGCAATGTTTCAGAAATGTGTTCTTGGTAAAATGATGTATTGACTGATGATTACATGTGTGAGCCTAATGCAAATGTATATGGTTGCAGTTGAAACTTATGGGGGTACTTGCTTGACGCGGACGTCAAGCTTTCCCAGGCCAGGAAGGTGTAACTCCTGCAAATGGGGTTCCCAAAGACTTCCAGGAGCTTGCTTGAATGCTCCAAGCCTGAATGGTGTTTGGCGTTTAAGCCATTTATCAGTGAGTGTTTTAGAGCCTCTGGTACTGTCTCTTAAGAGCTGTCTGCTTGCAGACATAATTAGTTTGTATGGGGACTGTGTGCTTTCTGTTTGAGTACCACTGAGCTGCTGCCAATTCACTCCATTTTGCAGTCACTAGGAGTGCAAAGGAACCTATCTGAAAGATGTAACTGTTTGCCAGAAATCATTTACAGTAATAATGAAATTACAGTTTGTCTAACCTGCTTTCTTTGCAGTCAGAACTGTGTCTGCCTAGTTCCCCATTCTGGTTTTGAACTGCTGAACTGGACCAATCAGTGTGGGGTAAGCTAGCTCTAAAATGGTGCCTTGGACGAATCAGAACTTGGACTCATAATCTGAGCCAGCCACAAGAGGATTGTATGGGCAGTGACTCTGGGAGATGTAGTTTAGACTTCGTGCCTTTTGGACCAACAGCAGCAGTCTATTGTGAGTGACAGCCAATCCAGTCAAGAACTGGGAGGAACTCAAAGGAAGTTCCCGGTTTTGTCTGTTGGAGTTTTTCAGTTTAGCTCTGGCAGTGAAGGGAAAGAAACCCTGTCTCCTTCAGTGCAGTTTCAGTCAAAAACGTGTAAGGCCCTGAGTTCCGTCTGCAGCTTGTGTAACTGCTTGTTAGGACTGAATCCGTCCTGTGAAAAGAATCAAAGGATCTCTGAAGAGTAGAAACCAGGCTCACCCTGTAGAAGACTGGAGAAATTGTTGAATTGCACTCGGTCTGTCAGGAACTGAATCTGCTGTGTGTTCTCCCGGTATTGTGCAGTAATTGGCGATCGATAGAGAAGCAGCCTGCCTGGTATAGTACTTTCTTTTACCATATAAATGTGTGAAGAGTCTCGTGGAGCTCAAGAGTAGCCCTGCTGACGTTGAAGGACTCTATCTTGTTTGGAGGCGTGAGTACTAATTCAGGGTCGCTCCTGTTGAATTGCCACATTAAATCCAAATGGAATCACTGTACTGCTGACTGTTTAAACTAATTTTTCTTTTCACTGTGTGAAAGGGCCCTACCAGCTGCCACGGTTTGGACTAGCCACTAGGGCTTGGGTACCCAGGGACAGTAACTGGTAGGGATAGGCCTATGCACAGAGCCATAGGTAGATAGTAAAGTGATAAGCTAATTAACCTGATTTCCCTGTCCTTGTTATATCCCCTAAATAAATCAGAGCTGCTTGTTTCAGCAAAGTTATACTGCCTGAGGTATTTGTCTATGTTAAAGTACTGTACTGTGATTGTTGCTGTATCTTATTTCACAGGAGGTCCCAGTGCCAGAACTAGTCCTGGGGTAAGTGTTCTGGTGAAGGTAATTCTGATATATTGTGTGGGCCACTAGTGGGAAGAAAGGGGTTGCAGTGTCCCAGAGGGCTGTGACCAAGTAAGTTTTACTATTGCAAACCCTGACCTCTGGGTGGAGGCACCCGCCATTGGATCCAGGCCCCTCAACCTGTTAGTGGCAAATCAGGCAGGGGTAGTAGCCCTGGGATAGCACCATCTAGGGGTTACATCTTGGAGGCTCACCGCTGGGATTGTGTGTCCTCTAGTGGCCATATTTATGAACCACTGTTAAGAAAAAAATGGTACCCCGACAGAAGTGGCTGTGCACCGGCTGGTGGAGTGGTGTACTGGGGAGGAGATTGACCCCCAAAATGCTATGCTTATCCTGGACATCCCCCTGGGTATCAATACGGACACTGTACAGGGAGTACTTTCCAAGGTGGAAGGTTTACAAAACCCTGTGGTGGTGGGTCGGCATGCTAATCTGCTCACCCACACTTTCCTGGCCCTAGTAGAGTTTAAGGATCCCATAGATAGCTCCAAAGTGCCACAGACCATTACCCCAGAGGGAGCCCTCACTGTCTGGAGAGTGATAACTAAGGACAGTAAAGACCCGGTGGGGAATGAGCTCCCACCACTGTCTGAAACTTTTGAGGAGAAATTTGCTAAATGGTTGCTGGGGAAAGGGAAAACTGTGGAGGACTTGAAGAAACTATTCTTGCCACCTGGGGGTGTTCCTCCCCCAACACCCTCTCCCGCTCCAGTACCCGTAATGGTGGCTGAACCAATGCAGACTCCTATTTCTGCACCTGCCATTAGTCACGACTCTTACCGAAGGTTGAGGATCTTCTCTGGCACCCTCCCCACCCCCCAAGGGGAGGATGACTGGGAGACCTGGATAGACTATGTTGCCCCGGCGCTAGAATGGCAATGCTCAGAAGCCAAAAGTGATAAGCTAATTAACCTGATTTCCCTGTCCTTGTTATATCCCTCAAATAAATCAGAGCTGCTTGTTTCAGCAAAGTTATACTGCCTGAGGTATTTGTCTATGTTAAAGTACTGTACTGTGATTGTTGCACTGTATCTTATTTCACAGGAGGTCCCAGTGCCGGAACTAGTCCTGGGGTAAGTGTATACGTGAAGGTAATTCTGATATATTGTGTGGGCCACTAGTGGGAAGAAAGGGGGGTTGCAGTGTCCCAGAGGGCTGTGACCAAGTAAGTTTAACTATTGCAAACCCTGACCTCTGGGTGGAGGCACCCCCCATTGGATCCAGGCCTCTCAACCTGTTAGTGGCAAATCAGGCAGGGGTAGTAGCCCCTGGGATAGTGCCATCTAGGTGTTACACAGATATGATCTGTGCATAAGAACATACCTGAGGTGTGTGATTGTCTCACTGTACTGCACACTCTACCTGTATCTCTCTAATGCCTTCTAGTATCAGAAACGTGTTTGCACCAAACTAATATCTGCACGGTAGTAATGTAATACACAGTGCAATACTGAGTACAGTTTGCAGTATATACGTGTGCGAGGGTGGTGGGCCATCTGAGGAAATAAGCAGAACAAAATGATTTTGCTACAAGGCGCTAGGCAGCATTGGTGTATTTTAAACCAATAAACAAAGAAATTAACTCAAAACAACTGATGCAGAAAACTGGATTGTGGCTTGTATAGAGACTTTGGTATTTTTTTTTTTTAGGCAGATCACCTGTTCACAGGGCCTGAATTTCTTTACCCCCCCCATCTCAATTTCAAGGCATTCCTTAAATCAAAAGTCCCAGTCTCAGAGTTAAGACATCTGTGCTTGATCTGGTAAGCTATGTAAATTTTCCACAGCCTCAGTTGGTTTAGCCTTCAGCTCCTCCCCCTCCAGATTAGCACAGCCCCACATGTCTGCCTTGATTTCCTATAAAAGCAGCAGGTGAGGGTCGGCCAGTCTTCTATAGCTCACTGCAGCATGAGGGTTTCCAGATCAGGCTATCGGGCCTACCTAGGCTCAGGTAAGTGAAACCTGTTTGGGTTCTTACTTCCTTTTATCTTCACTGCTCAAAATATCCTTTGGGGTTTCTCCTTAGTTCATTCGCCTTTAAACATGCATATATCTTGATGCCAAGCCTGTTTTCTTCTAACTCATTGTTTTGTGTATTTAGATATCTGTGAGTTTGCCTTACATTTGCACTTAATCTCTCCCTTTCTCTTCTCTAAGTCAGGGATTTCTGGCTGATAAAAGGCACTGCTTTATTGAATGTACATGGCTTTATCTGTTTAACACTGCTGCTGGATTTGAACAAATTGTCAGTTTGCTCCTCTCTGCCACATTTATTGCACTTACAGCTGAGGAAGGATGGTTGAAATACAGGGGAAGTCACAAGAAAGACCTGCTTCTGGGCTGGAACTTGGGGTATGAGTGTGATACAGGCTGTAACACAAACTTTAGCTTACAGCTGAACTTGTGTATCGGCAAGGAAAGGCGTCAAAGTGCAGGGGAAGGCAGCAAAAAGCAGGTCTCCTTCTTGTCCTGTTAAAATGATGGTGCTTATTAGAGCTGGGTGAACACCTTATTTTGACTAACTGGGCTGAATATTACATAATATATTTCCATGTTCAGTAGTCGTGTGATTGTTAACCAAACAAAAAATAAACTGCTCCACCACCCTTTTCCTAGTCCAATCCTTGTTCCCCCCCACCGACAGCCCTCCTTCAGAAATGTACACCCGCCCAGTCATCCCAACATCTGCCAGGAATTACCTTATCCATCCATCCATCTTCCCCAAGGGCTTGCCCCCCGGCAGGGTTCCTCTAAGCCCTACCAAAGCAGGGATCCTGTTTGAGCATCTGTGCTCAGCTGGTCAGGCCTGGGGCCTGTGATCACTCCTTTTCATCCTTCTGCCAGGCATTTTCTGTTTTTTCTCCATGTGGGGTACGTGGCATGCACTGACACCAAGGTGCACACGTTGACATCCGCCACGTCTCCCCCACCCCTTTCAGCTCAGGCTGCCTCTCCCCTGGCATCTGCCAGGGGCCACTCAAACATTAAGCTCTTCCACACCCCCCCAGAGGAGGAGGAGAGCTGTCCCATGGATGCTCGATCCACCCCCCATGGGCAGCCCTCTGACACCTCTGGCTCACTTCTGAACCCAAACATCGGTGTCACAAGCAGTAGTGGTACCATGGCACCAGTGGGTCAGCCCTTGGTCCAGTCCATTACAATGCACAACCCCACATGCACCCACCTTGTGCTAGAATCTCAGTCCCAACCTCCTCGCCCAGCACCTACAATTTGGTATTTAAAAATAATTCCCACGATGGGCAAACAACCTGCTGACCTCCACGTCTGGCTGTCATCTTTAGCATTCATATTCTGTAAAATATATCTGTCCCCACCAACCCTGGCAGTACCCTGCCACAACTTCTTAAAAGAAGAAGCCAGGCACATTGTAGAAGGTGACTGACACAAGCCGCCCTCCTCCGTGGCTCACTGTCTACTACTGAATGAAAGTGCTCCCACGCTTGTGCACAGTAAAACAAGCTGATGACATGAGCCGCTGGTTTTAATATGCAATCAAGCATGGCAACACTTTCATTCAGTGCAAGGTGGGCCAGCCCTGGAGGAGGGGAGGGGGGATTTGTTGGTCGCCTTCTTAGGTGCACTCAGCTGCACCAGGGAATAGTGCATAAAGTGGCAGACAGGAGGAGTAGAGGGACAGGCAATTGGGAATAGTGTGTAAAGGGGCAGATGGAAGGAGTATAGAGACAGAGACCTACACCAGGGAATAGTGTGTAAAGGGGCAGATGGAAGGGAGTACAGAGACAGGGACCTACATCAGGGAATAATGTGTAAAGGGGCAGATGGAAGGAGTATAGAGACAGGAACACACACCAGGGAACAGTGTGTAAAGGGGCAGATGGGAGGGAGTACTAACAGGGACAGGCACCTAGAAATAGTGCTAAGGGGGCAAATGGGGGAGTAGGGAGACCTGACTGGGACAGGCCTCTCAGAATAGGCATATAGTGGCAGATGGGAGGAGTAGAGGAGACTGAGAGGGACAAGCAATTGGGAAAAGTACATAAAAGGGCAGACGGGGATGTGCGGAGGGCTGACACGGACAGAGTCCCACAATTTAACAGCCTTGGGCAGGATGGATGAGCAGACAGGGGGAGGTGTGGAGGGCTGACAGAGACAGAGTTGGAAAATTGGACAGCCTTGGGCAGGGAGGATGGGGGTGTTGCAGAGGGTTGAGTCCCAAAATTAGAATAGATACTTGAGACTGCTTTTATTTTCAATGGTTTCACCTCTTTGGTAATGTACTGTCCACCTTTAATTTGGAAAGTAGCTGCAGTCTAAAGGGAAAGGGGAGGTTTCCTCTCTGGTATTGTGCTTTGACATGTACATGTTAGTCCACCTTTGGGTCTGGGGCAGCACTATACAGGGATGGAGGAGGTTTCCTCTCTGGTATTGTGCTTTGACATGTACATGTTAGTCCACCTTTGGGTCTGGGGCAGCACTATACAGGGATGGAGGAGGCCTCTCCTCTCTGGTATTGTGCTTTGACATGTACATGTTAGTCCACCTTTGGGTCTGGGGCAGCACTATACAGGGATGGAGGAGGCCTCCCCTGTTGGATTCTGCTATCACAGGTTCTCGTGTTTCTGCCTTAGTTTGACAAGAGTGGGCTGCACTGTGCAGAGATGCAGGAGGTCTTCACTCTGGTACTCTGCTGTTGCATGTAGAGGTGATTATGCCATTAGTTAGTATGGGGGCTACACCCACCGTCCAAGGGATGGAGGAGGCCTCCCTTCCAGTACTACACTGTTATACATTCTGGTGTTTGTGCTTTAGTTTGCCAAGACAGGGTGGCACTGTGCAGAGATGTAAGAGGTTTTCCCTCTGTGGAGGAGAATTGTTCCCTGTGATGACTGGTTTGGGACCAGTTTCATGGGAACAATCTTCCTGCAGTGTCTTCCTCCTGGCACTCTGCTGTTAAACGTGCTGGAGAGTTTGCCTTTAGTTCAGAAGAGTGATGGGTGGCAGACTCCACGTGTCTACTTAATGGTTGCTTTTTTGGGGGCGGTTATTTTAGTATTTTTGTTTTGCCTTTCTGATGTATTAAAAATAATGTGTGTGAGATTTTAATGTGCACTGGGTTTTGTCTGGGGGTAGTTGATAATGCCCTGGGGAAGGTAGTAAGATGTTAATATGAGAATAGGGAGATGTGCAGTTCAATCAGAATATCTCTGCAAAATGAATGTTTGTTTTTATAAAGATTACTGGTATAGTGAGAGCGGTCCTTAATGCATTATGGAAGGGATACATAGACACTGTGAGGGTGGGGTACGTTCAGTGAAGTCTGCTGCTGTTTTGTATGGTGACTGGATTCATCTGAACAGGGCTCGCACAAGGAGGCAGTAAATTTTGATACTACTCTTACTGTCTGGCAACGTTCTGACAAACCCGTGTCCTGTACAGGATATTGTTGGGACAAAGGGAAAGCACAAAGTTGTGCATGACTGAGTAATAATAGTTATTATTTAATGTGTTTAGAATCTCATTTATATTTCTGGAAATACAGGTTGGTTGCTGTTCCTAATCAAGTGTTAAAGATGAAAATAATGCAGTTATTGAGAGTGTATTTTTTTTAATTATGTAGGTTTCTATTTTGATAAATTGATGACATATACTTTTTACATACAATTCTGAAAACGTTGTCGGTGCAGTCATTACATTTATCTGAAATGATTTTGGATTCTCAATGTATTCAGCTGCAGAGGAGACATCCCTAAATAGTTAGACCAGCTTACTGTAGTGCATCTTATTGTGTTTAACCTGTGCTAGGTTAACATCATTGTGCATTCAGTCAGTCAGCTTCCTTTTATATATTGTTTTTATTTTAGATGGATTTCATTTTGGAGATGTTGTCATGGTAATGTATAATTGTCTTTATCAATCTGTGTACTGCCGGATCCAGCACTGAGAAAGATCCATCAGCAGCACAACCTTACTTTAACTGTTGCTTAGAACATCTGTATATATCAGTGTGGGGGGCATACCTCTCAACCTCCCTCATCACAAATCAGGGACAAGGGTGAAAATGATCAGGGACAAATGACCAAATCAGGGACATATCTGAAAAAAATACAATATTAGTTCCAGAAGCTATGTACAACATGCTTGTTAGTGTAAATAACATTTTCTTAATGAGAACTAGATTGTAACACCAATGACTGGCATTATTTTGTGATTCAAATCCCTACTCTTCAGTGACAAAATGCCAAATTGAGGAGGGATAGAAGAAATTTCTGAGTCAAAATCAGGGACATCCCTGAAAATCAGGGACACTTGAGAGGTATGGTGGGGGGGGCTTGTCCAGTTGTGAACAGTCACATCCACCCTGTCGTGTCTGTCCTGTCATTCTGTGATATGCATTTGCAAGTTTGTAAAATATAATTAAAACTCCTAGGACTGCCTGAGTGAGAATGACGTGTGTGTGTGTGACTGCGTGTATTAGAGAGGAACCTGCCCAGCTATGGACAGCCCTTGTCCTGTCTGTCCTGTCATCCTGTGTAATGCTAACAATGTTAGTTGTTAACTAGTATGCTTGGTAAAGTAATGGACAGTTTGTTGTGTAGTTCAGACATGATCTGTCATCAAACTACTGATGTGGGTATAATAGAAAACAGCAGCATGGCTTCACTAAAGGAAGGTCTTGTACAATGAACCTAATATACTTTAATGAATATGTGAGTTTTGCACAAGATTCCATTCCATTGTTCGGGACTGCAGCAGTAAGAGAGTCACTGTGTGTTACAAATCCAGTTTCTTTTCTATTGCCTTGCCTATGTTGTTCTGCTCAGGTTTCAGTTAGACAAGTGCACATTTTCATTTTAAATTCTTTTATATACAGACTCTGCAAGGCAGTAGAAAATAATCTGAATGTGGAACAGTCACAGCATTAGCTCTAACATACTAAAATGCCAGCAGAATAGATTTTCGGCACCTGCACCAAGGACCGATTTTGTTTTCCTCCCCTCTGTCCCCAGTACCAGATGTGCCACCTGCATTGGACCTGGTCAGATTTACCCTCTCCCTGTACCTGTCCCATCTTCTTTTAAACCCGTCCACAGTCTCCACCTCTACCAGCTCCCTGGGCAGTGCATTCCATGGCTCCGCTACCCTTTCAATGAAATAACACCTCCTCCTCTCCCCTCTGAGCCTGCCCCCTTCCAGCTTACACCCGTTTCTTCTCAGTGTCCCTTCCTCCTTTCTTTGGAGAACCCTGACTGGGCCCCCCTTATTGATCCCCATTATGTAATTAAAGACCTCTGTCATGTCTCTCCTGTCCCCCCTCTCCTCAGGGTGTACATGTCAAGCTCCCCGAGCCTCTCCTCATAGGCCCTCTCCTCCCGGTCCTGCATCATTTTGGTTGCCCTCTTTTGGACCCTCTCTGAGTGTAACATCCTTCTTTAGATGTGGTCTCCAAAACTGCACACAATATTTGAGGCGTGGCCTAACCAAGCAGTTGTACAGGGGTAGAATCACTTCTGCCTTTCTGGAGGTAATCCCCCCTGGCAATGCATCCCAGCATCCTATTTGTTCTTGGTGCTGCCCTCCTACAGGTCCCTGAGTTGTTCATTTCAACATCTACCTCTACCCCCAACTCCCTCTCACCCTCCGTGACCTGAATTTTGTCTCCTCCCAGGGTATACCCCTGGCCTGGATTTCTGACTCCCAGGTGCAGAACCTTGAACTTCCCTGCATTGAATTTTAGTTTCCATTTTCCTGACCACCTTTGCAGCATCTCCAGATCCTCCTGCAAGGCCATCCTTCCCTCCTCATCCACCACTGCACCCAGCCTTGAGTCATCTGCAGAGAGACTCATTTCACTCCTGACCCCCTTCCTTACGTCTGAGACACAGGCGTTGAACAGGAGTGGCCCCAGCACTGACCCCTGGGGTGCTCCACTAGTACCCCACCTTGGGGATGAGGCTAGTACCCCAACCACCACCCTCTGAGTTCAACTCTGTCTCTTACTGCTGCACTCCCAGACAAAAATATCCACTTGAGGGTCGAGGCTGTATGTAGTATGAACCAAATAAAGCACTGAAAATCACTGCAAGAATAGCATTGTCACTGACTGGCAGTATTTACTAACATTAGTAAATAATACTGTCAGGGTGATAACATTTCTTCTTGGAGTGATGTTCTGTGCTTTATTTGCATACTACATACAGCCTCGACCATCAACTGAAGTGCATATTATTGTCTGGCACAGTACAGCAGTGACAGTGTAAGTGTCTCATATCTGATCAGTCGCTTTACCACTGTGTTTAATATTTGTTTCACAGGGTCTCAATTCTTTAAGCAGGAAGAGAGGGAACCACAGATCTATGTAAGCATTAATCCACAACAAAGGAGGGCTCTTCTAGGGAATTAATGCCTGGTTTGGGGCACGAGGCCGCAGGCCAAGAGTCTCCAACCACCAACCGGGCATTAATTCCCTAGTAGAACCTGACTTTGGAGTGGATTAATGTGCCTGTAACATGGCAAGTGCAATTTAGACAATACTGTTTTACCGAAGTCTACATAACTCCAAGAAGCACTAGTTCTGCTTCACAAACCATGCTGCACTCTCCTCCTTTTTACATGTTATCAGGATGTGACAGCGTGTGTGTACATTGCAAAGTTGAAATGCATTTATCTAGTATCCAGAAATTTTGCACTCAAGCCATCATCACGAGTTGTGAAACACAGCACTTGAAGATTTTGTTTTTCTTACCGACAGTTTTGTTGCTTTGCTCTTCGTTCTTCACTCCCGCTGATGCATCATTCAAGTGCATTCTGAGGGAACTGTGCATTTACATATTTCTGTGCCATTACATGCAGCTATGCTACACTAATCATTTTCTGTACAGCACTGTAGGCTGACTGTTTCATTCCCTGAACTGCGTAACATCAGTTACAGAAAAAAACCTGTGCAGACATATGTGGTTAATTTCCTGGGTGGGAGCTAAAGCTGAGAGGTAGCTCACTCTCCACTGCACTGTGCATGTCTTTGCTATACTCAGATGGCCAGCACAACCAGGGTTTCTGCAGTGCGCTCACAGTGCCAACCATGATCTAATTATTTTGGTTGTGTGCTCCCGTGGTGGGTCCAAACACTACTACATTCTGAAGTGGGCATTACTAGGGAATTAATCCCCACTTCAGATTGTACCATGTGTTGTGTTTCCACCGATATCATTGCTGCATTACAGTGTACAAGTACAAGCAAGCAATAAGAATGGTGACATGTTAATTTGTATTTCTTGATTGGATCTACAGAGTGCGGACTGTGTTGGGGGGTAACGGTTTTAAGTATATGTCAAGACTGAGCTCAGGATGACAATTAAGTTCTCATTGGAGTGCCAAGAATTAATTTTTGTTTCTTTTGCATTTCATTTAACTACAGCCTCAAATACATATTTTTGTCTGCAGCTGTGAGAGTCAGTGTTGTTCCAAATTCCATTGCGGCTAGTGGGGACTGCCGTTCTGCTTGTATGAGCATGAGCTGCAGGCAGGGACAATAAAACCACTCGCACATGGCGATTTCTTCAATTAGCATTTAGTGTTCTAGAGTTTTTACATATGCTGTTGCACTTCACTGGAGGAGTGAGGGACAGACTAGCTGCTAGGGAGGAGGGTGCCCTGACAGTTTAGGAAGTGTGTGAAGCTGTGTCGGGTCAGTGGTGGCTTAACAGGGAGGGAGGGATTTCATTCATGTTCTGTGGTCATCTCCATGCCTGCCTTAGATACAGTGATGTTATTGTCTAATAACATCACTGTCTCTGGGGGTCAGCAACCAATCAGTTTCCTATAATTTTTTTGCCATTGTGTATTTCTATGCAGATGTGACTGATGAAAGTTTTTGTTGCCCCCCCAGGACACTGCCACACATCGTCTGTTTATGGCATAAGCCTCAGATTTACATTTCCTTGTACTTAATGAGAGGTTTTGCACAGTGTAATCCAAAGACTTTTTCTGCTCATAGTAGGATGATCAACCACTGTTGGAGGAGATAATTTAATTAATGTAGCCATTCAATTTTAATATAGTGGCATTGCCACTGTGTATATTTTAAACAATGTGTAAATATTTCCACATATTGCATCTAAAACAAGATGCTGTACCTGCAGAGTTATCCAGCTTAAAAAAATAGTGTGTGTGTGTGTGTGTGTGTGTGTGCAATCTTTCCTTAAGCCTGATGATAACTCCAGAAGAGAGAGGTTTGGGTGGTGGTGGGGCAGCAGTAGTGATTTGAAAGTAAGAGCTGCACAATCAGACAGACTTGATAGACCTGTGGGCCTTTTTCTGCTGGCAATTTTTGTATGTTTGTAACTCTGCAGTACAGCATCTCTCTTTAGATGTAATATGTCTACCTAGAGTAGAGGAAGGAACTCTCACTCAGGAGTCAGGCCCACCCCTGTAAACGTTGGGGTAGGGGAGCGTTGGTGAAAAGCAGTGCTATTACATCAAAGCCTTCCCCTTTGGGCACTGTTTAAATACAAATAAATATTGCCAGTTTGTCTGCTGCATGTTGTGGTTGACCAGGTCTAAAGGTTTTGATGCGGCTCTGCCTCTCTGTCACTCCTCTATGTAAACGAAATGCAATGCACCAACAGTACCCCCCCCACCATGAAGCCAGTGTTTCAGGAAGCAGCTCTGTTTTTCCTATGGTACACATCAGCAGTCCTGTAACTTTTTAACTGGACTGAAGCACATGGTATTTTTTAATACCCCTCAACATTGGAGCAGGTCAGCTACCCTATGTGTTTGTGAGGGGCTGGGAAAATTACAGCGCACACCTGAATCAGTCTTCCTGTTTGATGTATAAATGCTCTACAGTAGACAAACTTGAGAAACACTGATGAATCAATCTTCCTGTTTGAAGAATGTGAAGCTAAGAAAACTGACTCAAGCATTGTTTATGAATCAGTCTTCCTGTTTGTTTTAGGAATGCTTTACATAAGAAGCAATCAGAAAAGTAAATCAGTCTGTGATTAATTTTTGTTGCTAGCCCATACACTATGAAGTCTAATGTATGTGGTTACATTAATAGCTGCTTTGAGAATACGTGAGGTTGCCATGTCAACTGTAAACCTCTTTAGCTACGTTCTTGAGGTTTATAGTGATGTCATGGCATCCTCTCGATCTACCTACGTGTGGTTATTAACCAAAGACCATATATTATACTGATCTGTTTTACTATCTTAGCTTTCACCATTACTCTCAGATCTGTATACTTGGTTCCAAGTGAATCAGCAGTAGCGATGGGTATGGTTCATCTGTGGATTGTGTGTTTCAGATAACAGTATTTATGAGACTATGTTTTTAGTGGTACTTATGAAATGGGCATCAGAATTTAGGCATCCTGATTGGTCCATACCTGTGTGATATTCCTTCTTATGCACAGGAAAAAGGACCAGCAGTGCCCTCTGGGCACTGATCCTAGTAAAGATGCCAGTTAGAATGTTGGCACATTGAAAATCGGCCATCTTGTTTTCACCAACTGCACGTGAAATACCAGGCTGTATTTTCAATCAGTCAGCGTATCTGTAAATCAAATTCAAGACCTGCATCATTTAAAAATAAAAAGTGCCAGGATAACAATCACTGTACATTCTCACTGTAGGGCTCAACAGCTTTCTCACAACTCCCTTGCCCGCACTCTCTGTCTCTAAGTAAATAAGCAAGCTGGCACTCTGTACTTCACTCCCTTAGCACCACAGAAAAATAAAAATAAAACCAACATAACCTGTACATAAGATGACAGCTTAATGCATCCATTACAGAACTCTTCCAGTTTCATACTTGGCTTCCGCATCGTGTAACGGCTTTCTCCTGTGTGCTCTAAACAAAAGCAGCTTGTTCTCCCTAAGCCAACGTTACCATAACATACAAAATATGTATAAAAAGAGACAACAGAATTTCTTGTCCAAACTAAATGAAGTATGACTACTGCACTGAGGTGCCATGACTACAGAAATACAAGTAAGGATGCCTTAACAGCTCAAAAGTCCTCAAGTAAAAAAAAAAGGTGGAGGTACTATTTTATGAAAAATTAGTACAAATGTCAATTTTGTGTGAATATTATGCATTTTAGTTATCTACTTCTGTATTTTAGATAGCCATTTCATAAGCACAATAAAACACTCCAGGATGTGCGTTAGACACTTTAACACACAGCTAAGAGGATGGATATACTCGGCCGGTGGCCTTGTGCCTCACTACCCCTCCTAGCCGTGTGTTAAAGTGTTTGCGCACACCCTGTCATGTCTTATTGCTTAATTATTCCTTATGGTCTAGAAATGCCAGTGATGATGATGCGGCCCAGCTTTTCCATCTTGTTACTCATGCAGCCTCCCATAGATGGGCACAGCCTCAAATTACAGGAGATAAGCAGTTACACCACTTGACTTATACCAGTTTCTGTACCTTAGTGATCTGACTAAATGTGTGTAGCAGTTGTCAGTCACATTTCAATGCAAATACAGCATTTGTTTCTAGCTATTAAATTTGCTAATGTAGTATAGCAACATACAGTAGCCATACCTGGCACTTGAAATAACTTTTTGTATTGTAGGATAAGGTAGATCACCTGAGAACTAATGGAGCGGATGCAAGCAAGGCTCATCTTCTTGAATTGGACAGACACTTGTAGTGAGGTCAGACACTTTATAGTGAGGAAGTGGCAAAGATGGGCCAGGAGTCTACAACATTAAAAAAATAGACTTTTTCAGAACTAATCCATATTTGTTTTCTTCTTGTCTGTGCTGGACATTGCATCCAAGTCTTGACTTGACTTTGCATCTTCCATATTAATTTCTTACCAGTGTATACAGAAAAGCCAGTACTTAGTTGTAGAAAGGTAGTATTGTGATTGTCAGCATGGCTGGTGCAGATCCCTGTTGTAAAACGAACAAGTATGTAAGTACATCACTACTGTCATGAAGTGAAAACTCTGAAATATGCAACCTGTTTGTTGCCCCCAAATTGTGGTCTCATGGAAATACTTTGGCTCACTGTATGTTAAAACGCTGGTCCCAGGTACCTCTTCAGGTGACCCAGGTTCAGTTTCTCCTGATGACAGTAGATATTTCTGTTCCCTTTGCTTAGATGCACAGCAAGCACTGTATGCAAAAGGACAGTCTTCTGCACACATTAGCAGAGTTAAATGTTATGCCCTGCAAACAGCTACTACATCCTTAAAGGAACATTTAATCTACGTTCATAATGTAGATTACATGAGGGTAAAAAAGTACAAAAACTTCAGTAAAATACAATTAACATGAGCCTTGGTGGTGCCAGTGGTAGGGTTCAGACAGCTGCATCCAATTTTGAACTTGTTCACGATGGCTTGGTCTGGTTTTCTCTGGATAGGATGCCTTTTGAGTCAGTAAACAAAAATGGCTCCCAACTATTCTTCTCCAAACATTTCCAGAGCATAAAGATACCTAGTGAGGGAAGTTTACATGGTAAAGCTCTGCATGATGTATACAGCTTATTAAAAAAACAAAGTGAAGGATGACCTCAGTACACTGCGTTCCATTTGCATTATGTTTGATGGATGGACTGACAAATACAAATGTCGCCCTTACCTTGGTATATGCCTAGTCTACATGAATGCTGGTTGGGACTTTTGCATTGTTACATTGTCATTTAAAGTGTTGCCTAACCACACTGGTAAAGCTGTGACACAGCATGTCCACAGAGAGCTTGAGTATTTTGCCATCAACAGAACAGTGAAACTTTTCTTGACACACGAGGAAGTGGAGAACATGAAAAAGGCCATCCGCATGTTATGGGTGAAACAAAGTAATCACTGTGATGCGCATGCGTTGCGCCTGTTGCTGATGACTGACTCCATGAATCGTGTCGGTGATGTACAAGATTTGATGGAGAAATGCAAATCAGTACTGACAACATTATATTTCAAAGGGGTACCTCATTGAAAAGGAAGTTGTCAACAGAGATGGACAGCCTACTGGAAAAGATTGCAAATGTGCAAAACATTCTGGCACTGGATTCTGATTACCCAATTGAAGATGGTGGAAGTGGAACAGATGAGGAAGATATGCATTCAGAGTTTGGTCTCTTTCTCAGTGATGATGATGATGCCACACCAGAGACTATTCTCAATGCCATCAGAGGCACAAAGGAAAGAAACAGTTGAGGAGCAACATCTTCCAGAGTTGTGCAATACAAAAAGCATTCTCACCTAACTTTAAAACAATGGGTCATAACACGATGGAATTCAGTGTTTGTTATGTTTGAAAGCATCATAGATCGCCAGGAGGCTGAGCAAGCTTTGAAACACTCAGAACACAACGAGCTATGTCTCACAACTGAGGAGTTTGATATTGTTGAAGAATTCAAACATTTTCTTCTCCCATATAAGGTGCTCACTGAACTGGTCAGCAGCAATCAACTGCACCTGGCGCTAATACCACTCATAAAAAAAATGAGATTATGGAAAAATCACAGATCAGTAAAAGAGATCATCCAGCTGTGCAGCAGGTGAAACGGCTTGTGCTGAAAAATGCAGAAAAGTGCTTTCCAGACAGTGACACAGCCAAACTGGCATGCTCACTGGATCCATCCACAAAAGAAGCTTTGCAGCTGTCTAGGGAGGAACAAGTAGCAGTACTGAAACATGCAGTTCAAGAACTGATGGAGTTTGAAACTATGTCAACTGCTTTTTTAACAAGTTCAAGAGCCAGCAGCACACTATCAATGACGACGTCAGTTGCAAGAATCTGTCAGTGATGATGAGGCAGAAGACAATCCAAATTTCATGAGGATGATGATAGATGCCTTCCTGCAAGTATGAAAAGCAAAATGATTCAGAAGCTGAAACAAAATTTGCAACTCGGCGAACACAGCTCCTCTGTGGAAGACTAAATCAACCGATATTTGATAGTGAAGCCTACAAGTGAGGAAGAAGATTTCCCACTTAAAATTTGTAAGATTAATGAACACAGATACCCTACTCTGGCTCAGCTTGCAAAAGTTTACCTTGGCATTACGGCATCCAGTGTACCAGTGGAATGCAAGTTCTCGGTCACCGAGTTATTGCTGAATGGTAAATGATTGAGCATTGCCCCATGCCATCTGAACTATATGTCATTTATTCATGATAACTCTCCACTCTTTTTACCATTGCTTCTGACTGTATACCATTTACCACCACTCTCTGTTTTCTGCCCGTTGACCAACTTCTGACCCACCCTGCTTATTGGTTGGATTTTCCTTTGTTGAAGTCACAAATTTCAAACTAGCTAGAAAAGTCGGTCACAATGTGTGGTCCATCACTCATAATTGGTTTTTCAGCTGACTCCTGGGTCTATTTGCTAGCAACACAGTACCTAGCTGATAGTAGTTACGTGCGGGTTAATGGTTACTTACTTCTTGATCTACTACCTGGGTGAAACTAGTTATATCCAGGCTTTAGAAATGTCTTAGTTCTTTATCTAGGTAAAGGCAATGTTCTGCAACCCCTCCCCCATGTTTCTGCATCCCTGTATCTTGTTAAAATGTTCCAAAATATGTACAAGGCAATCCTCTGCAATGCAATCCCCCCCAAGCACCTGTTTCATCTTCTCTGTGTGTTGGTAAAATGTTCCATAATATGTACGTTGCAGTAGAAAGAAACCGCGTTTTCTGCAATTACCATTGTTGTCCCGCCACATCTCTGTTCACTATTCCCCAGAATCTCACAGGGAGCACGCACCGAGGTGATGACCCTACACACACCACAATGACATATTCAGTGGCGCTCAGTAATAACTAAAAAATTACAGAAGCGAGCAGAAAATGTAGCATAACAGAACTAGTGTTAGTCACCTTAAAGATTTAAAAAAAGATTTGCGCAAGTAACATCACCATTGCTCATGTAATCCTCCAATGCACACCCAGGTATATTTTCCTCATCTGTAGCCACACCCCATTTTGCAACTGTAACATGTTCTGCAAGAAATTAATGGAAATATGAAAACAGGACCAATGTTCCCAAAAAGATCAACCTGCAAAAGTAGACCAGCATGGATTAATTCATCACACAAATGTCAGGTAAAAATGAAAATATTGTATCTGCAGATATTATCGTGTTCTGCAATCAACTCATCCTCCCACAGATGTCCTTTGTACAGAAACTAAAACAGGAAGTTTATGAATGCTAGATATTACTGGGAAAGTTACCGTTTCAAATCTGAAACATGGGGGGGAACATTCTAACAAGGGAGTCGAACCCTTTTTCTTCTTCCCCATGCTACAAGTGAATTAACCCACTCCAGAGTGTGGGTCTACTACAGAATTAATCCATGCCTGGGAGGTCATGTGATGCCTTCTGACTGAGAGCAGTGGGAAGGAAGAGCTCCGATCAACCCAAATTTGTACAGCATCGGTTTAAACAAAACTTAAAATGTAAGAACAAAAACAACATCAAAACAAAGATAAAACTCTGCAGCACACAAGGATATAAAAATCTGCCCAAAACAATGAAGATGAAAGAAGGAAACCAAAGCTTGACACAAAGGGCTCTGGTGTCAATGAGGGCTCAGCCACATAAATGCAACAAACCAGACTCGTCATCAGATCTATCACCACAAACAATGCAGCCAAACAGTGACAAATACATGGAGGAATACGCATTTATCAGAAATAAGCTCCTGGCCATAATGGATTACTTTAAAACTATCCAGCCAGCATTGGTGGCCTTTACAACAAGAATGGGAGATGCAGAAAATACTTGATTGTCTACCATTAATTCAGGGAGGAGGTTGCATTGTACATAGATGAAAACAGTCTCCTCACTTGTACTGTGCTGTTTTCACATACAAGAGAGTCCAACTTTAGCTCAGGGAGGGTGGGCAGTAATGTACAGGGACTGAGGTCTTCTTGCAACTGGTACTGTGCTGTTTCAGATATTGGTGAGTCTGTGATTGGTTCAGGAAAGTTGGGGTACATTATGCAGAGAAGGAGGCAGTTTCCCCACTGGTACTGTGCTGTTTTAGGTACTGGAGAGTCCATGTTTAGTTCAGGGAGGGTGACATAGGCTGCGATGTACAGAGATGGAGGCAGTTTCCAGTGGTTCTGTTTCAGGTAATGGGGAGTCCACCCTTATTTTTGGGTGGATAGGCTGCATTGTCCACAGATGGAGGCAGTCTCCCCACTGGTACTGTGCTTCTTCAGTTACTGGTGAGTCCACCTTTCATTCAAATAGGGTGGTCTGTATTGTGCAGGGATGGAGGTAGACTCCCCACTGGTACTGTGCTTCTTTCAGTTACTGGTGAGTGTACCTTTCATTCAAATAGGGTGGTCTGTACTGTGCAGAGATGGAGGTAGGCTCCCCACTGGTACTGTGCTTCTTTCAGTTACTGGTGAGTCCACCTTTCATTCAAATAGGGTGGTCTGTACTGTGCAGAGATGGAGGTAGGCTCCTCACTGGTACTGTGCTTCTTCAGTTACTAGTGAGTCCACCTTTCATTCAAATAGGGTGGTCTGTACTGTGCAGAGATGGAGGTGTTCTCCCTACTGGTGCTGTGCTTATACCTGTACTGAAGAGTCCACTACAATACAGGCAAAGTGGGCTGCATTGCGCAGAGATTGAGGCAATGTCCCCACTGGTACTGTGCTGTATCAGGTACAGGAGAGCCTTCCTTTCAATCAGGGAGGGTGGGCTGTAATGTACAGGGATATAGGTCTTCTTCCCATTGGTACTGTACTGCTACATGTACTGGTGAGTGCACCATTAGATCAGGGAAGCTGGGCTGCATTGTGAAGAGGTGGAACAGATCTCCACACTGCACCTAGTCCTATTACTTATCCTGGTGAGCCTGCCATTAGTTCAGGGAGTGTGGGCTGCACTGTGAAGAGGAGGTAGTCTCCCCACTGGTACAGTGTTGTTTCAGGTAGAGGAGAGTCCACCTTTATTTAAGGGAGGGTGGTCAGCATTACAAAATATTACATATCTATATATTGGAGGCAAAAAACTCCTGTAATGCATTAGTTAGGGGTTGTTCTGCATCGTAGCGAGTGAGTAATTATGTTAGGGTTGAAAGTTTCTTGAGCCTCACTCATTACCTCCAACTGGCATTGGGGTGTATGTTGGGGTCATCAACCCTAACCTCACCCCATCAGAAGTGTGAAGAAGCAGAGGTGTAGGAAAATGATGTGAGAGTTAGACGACAACCCCAACGCAGCACCCCGATGCCGGTTGGGGATGTGTGGGGGTCCAGGGGTTTTCACCCCGAACACTGAATTTCCTCACTTTTGTTGCTGTGGAACAACCCTAACTAATGCATTAAACAGATTTTTTTTGCCTCTAATTTCCCTTCTTTTTGAAAAGGATAATGAGAAATAGTGAACGTAATGCGGCGGCAGGAACACGAGGCCCGAAGGTGCCCACAAACGCAAATGGTAATGTGCATGATGACACAAAGTGAAACAGAAAGGTAAACAGTACTGTAGACACAAATGGGTAAAATAACGCAAACACAAATGAAAACACGAAGGGTAACGCACATGGTGCCGTAGACGGGGAACAGTAAGTGAAACGGTTATGGAACCACAAGCAGAATCGGTAAGGGTAACAGTAATGTAAGCACACAGGCTGGTTTTTCCCAAAAGCTACCTAGAGAAATACAGTGGGTACAAAGAATGTATGCATAATAATTGGTCTCAGAGCAGAAAATGAGGATTTGGAATACTAAATTGCTTATATCTTAGGAACCGTACAACGTAGAAAAAAATTTAAGTCATATGATTTATGACTTTCCTGGCTAGTTTTTCTGACAAAAAGTCTGTATCTCGCACTGTTTCCAAGATACGGGCCCTGAAAGGCACAGCGAACACTGTAATGTTATCCTATGGGAAAAAAAAGAGAAGTTTGGCATGCCATAACTTTGGCTCCCTGTATTATTTTTTCACCAAACCACTAAAAGGCACATATGTGGGATGTTGGCTTTCTTCTCTCCAAATTTCAGCCCAAAAGACTAAACTGTTATTTTGCAGCAGAGCGGCAAAGGATTCCTGTAATGCGGTGGATGCCGTAATGTTATCCTATGGGAAAAAGTGTCAACTTTGCCACCCTGTAATATTTTTTCACTGAAAGGCATATCTGTGAGATGTTGGCTGCGTTCCCTCCAAATTTCAGCTCAAAAGACCAAACTGTTCTTTTGCAGCAGGGTGGCAAAGAATTGCTGTCATTTTCCCACAGCCTGGAAAAGTACTGTTGAACTTTGCAAAAGCTTTCGCAAATTCATTCGACAGTGTCGCAAATGCGAAAATACTTTGTGAAAGTACTTTTTCCAGAAATGTGAAAAACATATTTCTGAGGTGTTTCACCCCAAAATAAAGACATGCCTTGCATCCTCAGAGTCCGACTAGGTGAATACAAAAATAATTAGTTTGCTAGAGGGTCCCAAATTTAAATACCAAGCATTTTTCTGATCACCAACTGAAAACAAAATGGCAGATTTGTGACTGTAAAAGGGCAATTTAGGCCCTCTCTACCTCAACTCCTTCCCCTTGGCCTGCCCAAGTAAGATTCTCCTCTATGTGGATGACTCTGTGCTCTTCGCCACTGACCCCAACATACTCCAGGCCACCCTCTAACAAGCTTTTGTTAGAGCTGATCATTGCTTCACATCATGAAGGCTAGTCCTGAACCTAAAAAAGACCAAAGCTATGCTCTTCTTGCATCACCAAAGCAAAGCCAGTAGTGCCCCTTTTGTGATACTGCCTAGCACATTAAACTCCATTGAGCAGGTTTCCTCCTACAAGCATCTGGGCATTATCTTTGATTCATCACTCTCCTTCCATTCCCATATCACTGCCCTTTCTGCTGCCACCAATGTCAGGATTGGACTGTTATACCGCCATAGGGACTGCCTACCACAAGAAGACCTTAGATTGGCAATCACCTCCTCTCTCCTGTCACTAATCAACTATGGGATGCCCATCTATGCTGCAGCCAACAACACTGCACTTGCAAGAATCCAGCTCTCTATAAACAAGGCCTGCAGGCTAATACTGGGAGCCCCTAGGCACACCCATACATGCCTGCTGTACTCCACCACCAACTTGCTCAACCCTGAAGAAAGACTCCACTTCCAAACCTGCCTTCTTGCAAAAATGACCCTGCTAGGTCTCTGCCCCCCTGGGGTCACCACTTTCCTGCAGTATGCCTCCCCCTCAGTCTCCACCTGCAGCACTGACAAAACCTCCCTTATTGTCCCCAGGGTAAGGACCTCTATGGCCCGGAGATCCTTTTGCTATCAGGCTCCCTCTTGGTTCAATTCCCTCCCAGCCAATATAGCTGACTCCACTAAGCTTAGTCCTTTCAAGATCTCCCTCAGAAGCCATCTGACAAGCACTCACTGCTGCAACTGCAATCCTCCACCTGCCCCTTATCTTCACCCCAGGCTGGGTCTGCTCTGTCTGCTTTTGCTGTATATACCTGGGGTCTCATGCAACATCTGCTGAGTAATGTAATAAAATATCTCTGGTTGCTACCTGACATGGTACTCATGTACCTATATTATGAATACTGTGATCTACCGATTACCAAGCGTGTACCACCAGTGAATGCCTGTAACAATGGTTGCTTTTTTAATCTAAGCGTTATGTACTGTACCGTTTTGTTTGCTGTGATGTATTGCTCTCTTGAGGAGGTGCCTTTGTAAATGACTCAAAGGTCTGTAAACCGATGATCTAATAAATAAAAGAAATACAGCTTGTAACATGGGGAAGAAAAAGGATTGCATTTTATTAGACAATTAACATCAGGTGACCATTCATGAATTCTCAATTAATGTATGGTGTAGTACTGACAGTAGCCACCAGAAGTACTGTACATTTTATATTTTACAATGTATTGGTGTTCATATTTGATATGGCATGTGATGTTCATTTTAAGGGAAAACTTAAGTGTTATTGCACTAAAGAAATTGGAGATTTGTAACATTCTTGTGCCATCTGTGCCGTTTCCTTGCTTACAATATCAGTGTCACTCTAAAATGTTTCCTACCCACTCTCCTGAAAGAACTCTAGACTCCTGATATGTCATGCAGTCCTGCAGCAGACGAGACTAGTAGAGTCTGTCAGTCATTGAACTGCAGTAGATGTGCATTGTAGAAAACCAGTGCCAAAAATGGAACTTCCTTGTAATATTATGGGAGGTGTGTCTATAAAAAGATGGCTGGAGACACAGTTCTGTGAAGAATCCATTGCTGCTTCAAAGAAAGTGAAAGTGAACTTGTGGACGGACGTCCATGGTAAAAGTAACTCCAATGTATGATGTGCAGGCAGGATGAAAGAAAAGATTTGTTAGCAACACAGAACCTAGCAGATAGTAGTTATAGGCAGTTTAAGCTGATAATAGTTATATGCAGTTTAATGATTACTTACTTCTTGATCTACTGCCTGGGTGATACTAGTTATATCCAGGCTTTAGAAATGTCTTAGTCCCTTATCCAGATAAAGGCAATGTTCTGCAAGTCCCCCCATGTTTCTGCTTCTCTGTATCTTATTAAAACTTCCAAAGCATGGTTTTAGCTTGGACAGATACAACATTCTGTTCTCTCAGCAGCGTGATTTTAGAAAATGGCATAGTACCACCACTGCCTTACTTGAAATTACTGGCAAAGTGCACAGCTCCCTTGATAAAGGTCTTCTCACTGGGGCTGTCTTCATCGACCTATTTTAGGCATTCGACACGGTCCATCATCAGCTACTGTTTGACCAGCTACTTATTACTGGCCTTGCACCCACACCTGTTCCCTCTGTGTACAAACCGGATGGCTCCAACTCTCCAACCCGATAAAGTATCTCACCTGTGCTATGGTGAGAAAAATCAACCTTGGCCTGACTCCTCCTGGTGTTTCTGCCTTATTACATCGAAACACCAACCAGTGGAAAACCAGGAGTTCAATAACCCAGAATCTACAAGTCTCTCACTGTCTTACTACTCAGGGCCAACACTCCTTCACCTACAGGGCTCCTCTATGGCTGACACCATCGCCTCAGCTGCTACTCTAGGTCAGTTTAAAACTAGGCTCCAGGCTCATCTCGCTGCCTCAAGCTCCTGTGACTGCCTCACCTAGCCCATGACCTGCACAGCTCCAGCCTACTGCTAAGCCCCCTGACCCCTCCCAGACTGCTGAGGGGACGACATAAAAACCCAGGTCTTCTGTTTTGGAACTTAATTTTTATTGAGGTCTTTTATTTTTTCCATTCAAACAGGAGTTCATACAGAGATACACAAGCACTTTAAACGTTGACATTTAAATTACATATGTTACGTGAGTTTAAAGTTTCAGTTATACATAGCCAATAACTTAAGCAAGTCCATTTTAGATCTTGCAGATTGGGCTGATTGCATGTATCGCTTCCCGTCTGATGGAGTTCATCTGAGGTGCTCTCTGTCCAGAGTAACCTAAAGGCTCCAGGGTCCAAGCAAACCATTCACCTCTTCGCCAGTCTTGTCCTCGACCCACTTAAGCCCAACTAAATAAAACTATGCTTCAAAAATGCAGTTGTTTTGTGCATTTCTCATATTCACCCCATATTCTCAGTAACCATGTTTACTATTTGCTTTAAAACAACATTATATAACATTATAGTTACTTAAATGAAGAAAACCCAGATCTTCTTACTGCCCTTTAGTCTTTCATGTCCCTTTTGCCATGCTTATTCCTACCCCTCACCCTACCCCCTCCTCTCCTCCATCTCTCCTTCCCACTTTTCTCAACAAATGCTCCTGGCTGCATCTACCCTCTCTCCTCTCATCAGACAGACAATAGCACTGCACTACAAGAATTGCTTTAGTGTTAATTCAGTGTTGTTTCCTTATTGTATGTTTATCCCTGATATGGAACCTTTGTAAAAGAGCCTTGGCTCAAAGGTACTTGTAATCCTAGATTTAAATAAATAAAATATGTAGAAGGCAATGCTCTGCAATGTAACCCCTGTTTCATCTTCCCTGTGTGTTGGCAAATGTTTGACAATATGTATGTTGCCATAGAAATAAGCCATGTTTCCTGCAATTATCATTATTGTCCTGCCACATATCTCTTCACTATTCCACAGAACCTCACAGGGAGCAAGCACCAAGGTGATGCCCCTAGGCACACCACAATGACATATTCAGTGATGCTCAGTAATAACTAAATAAAGGACGCAAGCTGGAAACATTGCATAACAAAAACAGTGTTATTCTCCTTAATGATTTAAAAAAACATGATTAGCACAAGTAATATCACCTTTGCTGATGTAATCCTCCCAGGCATTCTTGCCCCATTTTGCAACTGCAACATGTTCTGCGAGAAGTTAATGGAACTATGAAAATAGGACCAATGTTCCCAAAAAGATCAACCTGCAAGAGTAGACCAGCATGGATTAATTCACCACATAAACAAACGACAGGTAAAAATCAAAATATTGCGACTGTAGATATTATCATGTTCTGCAATAGATTCATTCTTCTACAAATGTCCCTCGCACAGAACCTAAAACAGGAAGTTTATGAACACTATATATTACTGGGAAGGTTACTGCTTTAAATCTGTAACATGGGGAAGCAAGCATTCTAACAAGGGAGCCAAACCCTTTTTCTTCCCCATGCTACAAGTGAATTGACCCACTCCAGAGCGTGGGTCTAATACAGAATTAATCCACGCCCGGGAGGTCACATGATGCCTTTTTTTTTTTTTTTTACCTGGAGAGACACTAAGCTGAAAGCTTGTTTTACAGGTGCAACTTGGGAGCACAAGGAAGTTAAGTGACTTGCTCAGGGTCACACAGTATGCAAGTAGGGCAGTGGGATTCAAACCCAGATCTCCAGGTTTGCAGCTCAAAGCCTTAAACCACTGCACTATACTGCCTTCTGACTGAGAGCAGCATTAAGGGAGAGTGCCGATCAACCCAAACTTGTAAAGCCTCTTTTTAAACTAAAAATCTGGAACTGAAGGACAAAAATATCAAAATGAAGATAAAACTGCAATACACAAGGATATAAAGATCTGTCTGAAACAACGAAAATGAAAGAAGGAAACCAAAGCTTGACAGAGTACTCCAGTGTCAGCAAGGGCTCAGCTAGAGAAATGCAGCAAATCAGACTCCTCTCCAGATCTGTCACTGCAAATAATGACAAATACATGGAGGAATTTGCATTTATCAGAGAAAAGCTCCTGGCCATAATAGAGGCCTTTAAAGCATTCCAGCCAGCATTGGCAGCCCTTACAACAAGAATAGGGGATGCAGAAAGTTATATCAGCTCTGCCGGAAGACGCACTGGAAAAGGAGATTAGATACATTAGAAATATGAAAACAGAAGTGCAACAGTTGGAGGACAGAAGAGAAGATCAGGAGGAACATAATCAAATAAACTTTCTTGTGATTGTTGAGTTACTGGAGAGAGGAAGGCAGGGATGGACTGCATAGGCTTTGTACAGAACTTATGCCATAAACTAGCAGGTCCCTCTCCCAGTGGCCCAGCGTACATAATACAGCGGGCTCATCATGCACTAAGACCACCACAGATGGAAAGACCGAGGTCGATCATCTTCAAGTTATTCAACTTCCTCGACAAAGTCCACATTCAAACCCAAATTAGAAAGCTACTGTCCGTCCAATTGGGGGGGTTACAAAAATGACTTGTGTTTAGTGATTTTAAGCTCACAAATAAGAGCGAAACAGGCACTATATAAAGAAATTACAAACACACTATATGCAGCAGGACTACATTTTGGAGTGAGCTACCCAGCCAAGCTTATTGTCAATATTGACGGCAAAGAAAAACAGGTTACTCACCCATAACAGTAGATCATCTACAGAATGGTCTCTTGCAGTAGGTAATTACTTCTGGGAGTTCCCAGCAGGTGGCGCTATCACAAGGCAGCTTCTTCCAGCAGTGTCCACACCAGGGACCACCCACACGACATTACTTCCTAGGCTGTGCCTATAAAAGTGGGTGGCTCCTGATAGACTTCATTCATTTTCCCACTGGCTTCAGCTCACACAGCAGCTAGAACAATCTTCAGCAAGCAAGTCTTTTAAGATAACTGAACCTTCATCGTTACTGCTTGGGGTGCCTGGGCTTTATACACAGCACCATTTCCTGTGCTTTTTGCCAGAAACTTAACTTGCTAACCTGAAAACAAAAGGTTACAAGCATTAATGGAAGTCAAAAAATCCACTGTTACAGACTCAGAGGGTTTGTACATAGGGCTGCAGAACCACTGAGTCATCTTCCTAAAGACAAAAAAGCTTTGCACCTATTTCCCATCAATAGGCCATTCTTTCTCAGTCGATGGAGGCTTCTAAGAATTTTTCTCTCGATGGGATGTTAATTCATCATCGATGAAGGCTTCTAAGACTTTTCCTGTTGACAGGATGTTCGTACCCCATTGACGGAGCACTAAGGCAACACTTTTTGTCGATGGGATACACTCCCTCATGGTGGAGGCTCTTAAAACTCTCTCCTTTCAATGGGACTGTCTCCTCCATTGATGGAGCATTTCAGTTTTATGCCATTGTCGACAGGGCTGCTCCCCCCTTTGATGGAGCACCTGGATTTTACTCAATCGTCGATGGGGCTGCTTCCCCATCGACAGTGCCCATGTATTTCACTCATTTATTAATGGGGCTCACCCTCCTCCCGTCGATGGTGCACCTGGGTTTTACTCCATCATTGATGGGGCTGCTTCCCTGTCGACGATTCTCATGTTTTTCACTCTTTTATTAATGGGCTCACCCCCTCCCGCCGACGATGCCCATGATTTCCACTATGGGCTATTTTCCTCGTTGATGGATGCCAGCCTTTATGACCATCCCATCAATAGGGAGTACCTATATAGTCGACAGAGCATTTATTTTATGCTCCCTCATCAATGGGCCACATTCAAACATCGATGAAGCAGGTTTTTTATCATGAAATCATACCTTTGGAAGCTATTTCTCCATCAATGGAGATTATTATTTTGACGTCCACCCCTCAGGGGCCCAGAACTTGATGACAAAGACATCTCATTGCTTCCTACATATGCCCATGAGGATTCTTCCCACATACTGCAGAGTCACACCTCATATACATGGGGGTGAACCAACATATTTTAACCCCATGTATATGGCACATGAGACAATAAGCTCAACTTTCCAGGGCTACCTCACCCCTGATGCTTCCATTTTACATGGAAACTTTTGTCCAGCTGCTCTGAATACTCAGATATTGAATTATATGGTCAATTTTCTGTATACCAGCATAGTTTGGACATTTTGTCACCTCCATCACCTGGAAAAGGACATATGGTGCCTATACTATGTCACAGGCACTGCTATATGACGTCAGGCCTTACTATCACTTCCCAGCCTTTTACATGTCACAAAAATAAAACAAGGGGCTAACACCCCATCTCCAGGCGATAACCCTTCTGGCATTTTAGATAACTTACTAGCCTCAGGCAGATTATTAAAGAGGTGTTTTTTCCCTAAACAAAGGATTAATGCCAATGGCACATTGACTACCTTTAAGCCTTCGCAGCCTTTCAGTCAGACTATAACGATGCCTACACTCTCTATGGTTTCCCATGTCTGACTCTGCCCTTCCATGGGCCTTCAGTGACAACCTTGGGATCAGTCTGCCTTTCTTAGGAGGCTACACAAAAAGGGAGAGACGAGGAGTGCATGTCCCTAATACTGGACAATCTTCAGAGGAGACCAAGTACGGGTCACTCAGACCATCCCATCTGGCTCCCACCTGCCTTATATAGTACTTTTTTATATATATTTTATTTTCATCGGAGGTACAGTACACAGCAGATACATTATAGATGACATTTATAAACATCCACAGTAGCATATCAATCAATAAACAGTAGTAGAATGGCAGTATTAGTAGCATCTTCAACACATTCAATAAATAACGCTCCACAGTATTTCATAAGCCTAAACCCAGTAAGCATCTTTGACTGCCCTTTCCTCCTGTATCTGTCCATATCCCCATGATCTAGAAAAAACTGTCCTCTCCTATGGTATTTTTTCCATCTCCTACCATCTAAATGTTTGGACTCCATCACTGAACAAATGCAGGGTCCCTTGCTAATTGGAAAAGGACCCAGGCCCTCCACTTTAATTTGAACTGTTATCTGTGCCCCATAGCCCCTGCAATTATACGTTCTAAAAAATAATGTTCTACTATCAAATCATGCCAGGTATCCACCACAGAGGATCCAACCTGTCAGTACCCTTTTGAGGTGAACACAGTCTCTAATAACAGATGCAACTTTCAAAATGGGAACACTAAAATCCCAATGTATTCATATGGCACATGGATGAACCCCACTGCACAATTCCATTTTAAATCTCTTGCCTTGAATATTGCCATGCGGCTTCTGCCTACATGCCATTTACAACCTTTATTCAAGTATCTGTTTACCCAACAGACTGACTAGGAGGATCATCATATTAGTTTTTAATGTGCAATACCGGAACTGTAACCATGAAGCACTCATTAATGCCACGTCCTGATCCTGGACGGAACTCTCTCTAGTGATCCAATATCAGTAAAGCTCACTAAACCTATGAGAGAATGAGCCCATACATGGCCTCAACAAATCTAGAATTACAGGCTATAACAACCTGAAAGGTCTACATTCCCAAGCTTACTGCTTGAGGATTCCCTAGCAAATGAGATTACTGCTACTGGATAAATTAGCAGAAACATTTTCCTTGCTCAGTTTAATAACTTTTAACCCCAAACTGGGTACATCTGCATCATTTATGACTACATAGTGGACTTTTCTTGCTGCCTCTGTAAGGGCTACTAAGTAACCATCCTAAATGGATACATTTGTCTCCTAAGTAGCATATACATTCCTTAATGGATAATTAACATTTGTAACAACTTAAGACCTTCCTTTAATGCTTCCTTGACATGCTACAAAGCAGCACCCTAAATGGACACATTTATATCATTTGGGTTTCCTTTTCAACCTTGGGCTCATATTGCTAGCTAACTGCATAAGCCCTAGACAATTTCAACTGCTTATTCACTGAAGACCTCAACTGATTGTTCATTTCTATCATTCTGTAGAAGATAGTAAGGTTACATAAGATTTTACTGTAACAGTAGATCTTCCAGGAATGTCTCTTGAGTAGGTAGCTTCCCACCCTCCACCCCCGCCATGTATAACAGGAAAACACAAACAGAGTTGGATTTGATGGTACTCGTTTCCTTCGATCCTCGCCATTATGAGCTGAAACCGGGGGAACAGAGTCTATCAGGAATCACCCACTTTTATGGGCACAGCCTAGGAAATTATGTCATGTGGGTGGTCCCTGGTGTGGAGACTGCTGGAAAAAGCTGCCGTGTGATAGCGCCACCTGCTAGGAACTCCCAGAAGTAATAACCTGTTGCAGGAGACATTCCTGGAAGAGCTATTATTTTAGTAAAATCTTACGTAACTGTACTTTCTAGGAGTGGTATATGTTGTTCATCCACACTCTTTGGCATGTCCCCCTTCCACTTTAAATCTTGCTGGAAATCTTCCAGCTGGCTCCTCCCACCCACCCAGGTGGTATAACCCTTGGTTCCACCCCATGAAGCCTGATCTTAGCCTGCTGGAAGCTAGGTGTTGTGCATCCGCAGCCGGGGAGGTCGGGTGGGTCCATATGGATGAACAATATATACCACTCCTAGAACTACTGTTACAGGTGAGTAACCTGTTTTTCTAGGATCATGGATATGTTGTTCATCCACAGTCTTTGGCAGGCTCCTAGCAGTTCTCCAGGAGAAGGGAGGCAAGGCACATACCCCCTATTTAGGGAACAGAGATTGGAGAACAGAGGCCCCAAAAAACCAGCATCCCAGCATGACTCAAGGTCGATGTGGTAGTGGGAAATAAAGGTGGTTGCTGACTTCCAGGTAGCATCCCGGAAGATATTCTGAGTAGGGATGTCCCTGGAAGCAGCCACCAATGCAGCGGTAGGGTGGGTACAGTGAGCTGTTATCCTTCTGGGTGGCTTATTGCCTGCCAACTCATAGCACAAACTCATGCAAGATGTAATCCACCTTGCAATAGTCCATTTTGCTACAGGTCTGTCAGAGGTGGCTTCAGCATAGGTGACAAATAGCTGGTGAACCTCTTCCCAAATTTCTGCCATCTTCTCCTTATAATAGGAGAGAGCTCATCCCAGGTCCAAAGTATGGAGCCTGTACTCAGCCTCCGAGGTGTAGTTAGGGTAGTAAATTAGCAGCGTTAACACCTGGTTACGGTGAAACTCTGACACCACCTTTGGAAGGAATTTCGGGTGTGGGTGAGATACAACCTTGTCCCTGTGGAAGACCAGATAAGGGGAATCCACCGAAAGCACCTGGACCTCCCCTGTCCTTCTGGCAGATGTGATAGTCACCAGAAAGACTGTCTTCCATGACAAGTGTGACAAGGGACACTTGTGCACTGGAATGAATGACATGCTTATGAGCTTTGCCAGCACAAGCAGAAGATCCTACAGAGGTGGAGGTTCATGCACCAGAGGGGATATGTGATCCAGGCCTTTGTAAAAGCACCTGACCACTGTCTCCTGTACCAACATCAGCTGACTGGCCTGCACCTGGTGAACAGATATAGCTGCCAGGTGCACCCGAATAGTCGATGGCAGCAGACCCCCTTTGGAGAGAGACCAGTGGTAGTCAAGAATATTAGCCACTGGACAGAAAAAAGGGTCCAGGCCCTTTCCTTGACACCAAATGGAAAATCTCTTCCATTTGAAGGTATAACATTTCCTGGTCAATTCTTTCTGGATGCCTCCACCATGGGGAAGACATCCTTGGAAAGACCCAAAGCCTGGAACTCTAGCCACTCAGGTACCAGGCTGTGAAGTGCAAGGATTGAAGGTCCAGATGGTATACCATCCCCTGATTGAGAGATATCAGGTCTGAGCATGCTGGAAGCCGTTATGGGGGCCTGCAGCTGAGGAGATCGGGATACCAGAAGTGGTGCGGCCAGTCTGGGGCTACCAGGATCACCTTTGCCATGTCCCTCCTCACCTTGAGAAGCACTTTGTGGATCAAGGGGAAATGGAGGGAAGGCATAGAGGAGGCCTGGGGTACACGGCCTTGAAAAGGCATCCCCTGCAGAGAGCCTTGCTGAGAGGAGCGGGCATGAAACAGCTTCAGCTTGGTGCTATCCCTGGAGGCAAACAGGTCCAACATCAGTTTGCCCCAGTGGGAGAACAGGCTGTAAGCTACCTCTAGATGGGGAGACCACTCATGGGATGTCTCACCTAAGTGACCGAGAGCATCTACAAGATGGTTTGAGACTCCTACCACTTGGATGGCTTGGAGATCTGCCTCCAAATGGCTGATGAAGGTCCAGATGTTTAGTACCTCTCTGCAAAGCAGACAGAGTGCATGCTGCCCTGTTTGTTGAGGTAGTACATGGTTGTGGTATTGTCCATCTGGACTTGAACCACTTGATCCCAGAGCTAAGGAGCAAAATGTTGACTTCTCTGAGCTTGAACAGGTTGATGTGGTATCGTGAATTCTCAGGGATCCAGAGCCCATGGATTCTTTTGTCCCCTTGTGGGCTCCCCAGCCCATGAGAGAGGCATCAGTTGTGAGGACGACTATTGGCTCGGGGCAGACAAACGGGATCCCTTCCTGCAGCTGGTCTGGGATGGTCCACCTTTGGAGAGCATCCTACATCTTCTTAGTTACAGTGATCAGCTGGTTGAAATGTCCATGGTGCTGAGTCCACTGGGCAGCCATCTCCCATTGGAGGGGCACATGTGCAACTGGGCCCAATGGACCACTGAGGTGCATGCCACCATGTAACCCAAAAGGGGTAGAAAGTCCTGGGCAGGGCACAATTGCACAACCAGAAATCATTGGGCAAAGGAGGACAGAACCTCTGCCCTGTCCACTGGGAGCAGAGCTCTGGCTTGACAAGAGTCATGCTCTGCCCTGATGAAGCCCATCACCTGGGAAAACATGAGTTCAGACTTGGCATCATTAATCAGGAGGCCAAGTTAGGAGCAGGACTGGAGGGCCAGGTCCCTGGACCTCTCCTTCTCTTGTTGGGTGGGTAACCTGCTAGGAGCCAATTGTTGAGGTAAGGATAAATACTGACCCCCAATGCCTGAGATGGGCCATCACCATTGCAATGCATTTGGTGAAGACCCATGGGGCTGAACAGCATGGCTCAGAACTCATACAGGGTCCCTTCAACTCGGAAGCAGAGGAACTGCTGATGAGATGGATGGATTGGTATATGAAAGAGTGCATCCTACAGATGCAGTGAACAGAACCACATGTTTCACTCCAAGGATGTTCAAGTTCAAGTTTATTGCAGGAAAGCTCCGTTGAGCAAGCTCATTCACAAGGGGGTCCTGAGGTATACATACATTACAATGAAGTTCTGAGGCAGACTTACAGATAAATAGTTAAGTGCTTGCATCATAAGAACAGAGTTCATAGCAATAAGAGCTAGCATCATCATACACAATAGGCAAAATGATTAAGAGCACCCAAGATGCTCTTGGCTCATGAAGAGCAATTTGTACTATTTGTCAAGACAAAACATTACATTCATTGGAAAATAACAGCAAATCCATAACAATTCAACAAAGATTCCATCTAAAACACTGAACGTGGTACGAAATAGAGTTAAAGAAGAGTAGGAATGTAACCTGGGAGGTCAAGGGATCACTGGTTTGAGTCCTTAGTAAGGGCAATTCATTAAAGGCAGTTGCAAGTGACTTTTAATTTAGCCAAAACTAACCTTTAAAGAAGTTAACAGGTACAGTACTGGCTAATTTCAAAAATGATTGTAGTCGATTCCAAATAGTTGGCAATGAGCATGAAATAGCACGTTTCCCAAAGGAGGTGCGAGTCCTAGGTACGTCAAGCAGGAGAAACTTGAACTTCCTAAGTGAATAGGCACTGTGCGCTGTAAGTATTAAGGAGGATAGGTATTGCGGTAGTTTATTCTGAAGAAGTTTTAAAGTCCATGTACCCGCGTGGACTGTCCGTCTAACGGAGAGCGAGGGCCAACCGACTAAGGCATAAAGATCACAATGGTGGGTTGGGGGGGAGTTTGTTATGAATTGTATGGTGCGGTGATAGAGAACATCTAGTTTTTGGAGATTAGTAGAAGCTGAGGAGTTATAGATTACATCACCATAATCAAGGAGTGGGAGAAAAGTGGCCTGAACCAATCTAGTTCTAATATCAGCAGGAAAGAAAGATCTATTGTGGAAGAAGAAGCCCAACCTGATTTTGAGCCTTTTGGCCAAATCATCAATATGATCACTAAAAGAAAGCCTGCTATCTAACCAGAAACCGAGATATTTGAATTTTGTAACTATTTCCAGCTGCTCACCTAGGGCAGTATTTATGAAATCTTTGGGCAAGGCAGGGGCACTAGTGTGTGATGCGCATGGGGGTAGGATCATAGCTTTTGTTTTTTTGACATTAAGGAGTAGCTTTGCATTGATTAAGTTTTTTTCTAATTGCAAGAAATCGGCTTGAAGGATGTCCCTAGTTGCTTCTAGCGATGGCCCAGAGGTATACAGGACGGTGTCATCTGCAAAGAAATGCAACTGGGACTTTGTAATCTGATGGTTAAGGTTGTTTATATATAAAGAGAAGAGGACGGGACCTAGGATAGATCCCTGTGGGACTCCCCTCACAGTGGTCAGAGAGGAAGAGAACAAATTTCCTGATTTGACTTTCTGAGTCCTGCCCGATAGATAATTCTTGAACCATAGGGTAGTAGATGGAGTAAAGCCAAGATTGGTAAGGCTGTGAACTAGTAAGTTATGATCTACTGTATCGAATGCTTTACTTAGATCCAAGAAGACCACACCAGTAGTTTTCTTGGAGTCCAGTGCAGCTAACCAGTCATTAGTGACTTTGGCTAGAGCTGTAATGGTACTATGGTTTGGGCGAAAACCAGATTGAAGAGGGTTGAGAATCTGTTGCATAGCTATGTGGTTTTTCAATTGGTTGTAGATCAATTTTTCAAACGCTTTTGATAGGATTGGTAGTATTGAAATAGGTCTATAGTTATTAAGATCACAAGGGTCTCCTGACTTGAATAGGGGGAGAATATGGGCGGATTTCCAAAGATTTCCAGGATGGTATGATCTGGGACAGAGTGACCAACCAAAAGGTGTGTGATCTGAGATATTAATTCAGATTGTGCAGATCTAGAATGGTGCACCAGACCCCCATCCGCTTGGGCACCAGGAAGTACCTGGAGACAAAGCCTGGGTCTGCTGAAGGATTCACCACTGAAGCTACTGCCTCCTTGAGGAGAATCTTAGCAATTTCATCTTGGAGAACTGACTGAGTCTGGGTGGATACACTTTCTCTCCTGAGGTGCTCAGCTTGGAGGGTACTGTTCAAATTCCAGAGGCAGTCCCTGACCGATCACATTGAGAACCCACCTGTCCGAAGTGACAGCATACCAGGTGGAAAGGAAGTGGTGGAACTGATCCCCACGGGAGGACCCAGAGCTGGCATGTCGGGAGGGGGATGCAGCCCCACCACATCACTGAGCAGGCTTGAAGGAGGAGGATACAGGACATAAACCTCAGCCTTCTTTACAGGCCTGGGGTGCAAAGCGTGAGCCTGCTGCTGCTGTCCCACAGAGGAAGAATGCTGAAAAGGTGGCTTTTTCTTCTGTTGGTTCTTGCCCAAAGAACCGTTGGCAGAAGTAGCATCCAAGGTGGCATTGGACTGTTCAGAATGCTGGAGATGACCGGCCACCCCCAGGCCGAAAACATCAGTGCCCAGAAAAGGCACGTCAGCCAGGTTGTGCTGAGTATGCACCAGGATGGAGAAGTCTCAGCCAAGCCCTGCAATAAGAGGCATCTGTGGCTGCCATCAAATGGGCACAAGAATCCCCAATGTCCAGGGCCATCTGAAGCTGCTGTTTGGCATCAGCATGGCCCTGATCCCAGACCTGCTTGACCATGGTCTGCATGTCTGTGGGGAGGTGTGGGAAGACTTCTACCAAAGACCCCAAGAGGGCATGGGAGAAGTGCGCCATGATAATAGCTGAATTTGCCTGATGATGGCCCAGGGAAGAAACTGAATAGAACTTACTGGCCGAATGGTCCAAGAGTTTGAACTCTTTCTCAGGAGGTCGGTCAGTGTCTGCAGAACTGCCAGTGCTCCTGAACACAGAAGCAGTCACCAGGTTCTCGGATGAAGGGTGCTCTGTGAACACCGCAAGGGACCCAATGGGCACCGCATACTTGGGTGGCCATGTGGGCAGATGGTACTGGACAAGAGTTAAGGCACTGCCAGAGTTCTAAGACTAGGCCAACAATGGCCTCAGCTACAGAAAAAGCCTCCATCAGGGTATCCCATCTCTTGAAGATGTCCGTGAGGGGGTACTATGCTTTTTTCTGGATTAGCTCAAGGGGCATCCTTGTGGACTCAGAGATGAGGCAAAGAATGCCCTGAAAGGACAAAGGACCTTCCTCCATCTCTAACCCACAAGCCGATTCATCATCCCCGGGATGAGAATGCAGGCCAGTCAGATCTGAATCCAAGGAATCCGGATACAATGGTCAACCACCCAGGTCACCCTCAACCTGCTGAGGGTGGTCCAGGGTGACAGTGACTGAAAGACACTGGGGAAGTCCAGTTTCTGGCCTATCTTCTTTAGAAGGAGCCTCTTCCACAGGCTGCTTAGATGGAGAGACTGATTTAGGCCAAATCGGAGGTTTTCCTGGCTCCATAGGCAGGGAAACCAACATGATCAGCTTTGAAGGACTGTGCTTCAGCCTAGGAGGTGAAAGCCAAGTAATGGCCAGGGTGGAAGCTGGGGGTAGGCTTGTGCCCAGTCAAAATCAGCTGCTGCCACATGAGGTCATTGTAGTGCCGACGGAGTTTTCGCCAAAGCCTGTCCTCATTAGAGGAGGACGACGATTGGCATTACCACTTTTTAGAGTGTTTGTGACTCTTCCTCTGTCTTTCAGTCGAGTGGATCCTGGACCTTGATTGAGATTAGCCAGGCCAATTCTGTTGCTCGGGAGACACCGATGGGACTGGTGATTTCCTGGGGTTGGGGACAACTTCCTTGATGGGAGTCCCAGCAGGCTAAGTCTCCTCATCAGGGAAAGTAAGAACTGGAGTTCGATCAAGAGAATCATCGACCGGAGTCAGCGATAATGGATCGATCAGTTGATGACCATTTCCACATCGTCGATTGACACCTTGGTCGACTGGCCAGATGACAAAGCTGAGAAGCCAGTGGGCAATTTCAACCAAAGTTGACTGCCAGTTCCTGGGACCGAGATCTCTCCCAATCCCAAGAGCATCTGTATTACTGTACCATGCACTATACATCATAATCAACAATGGCATGCAAAACCGCTAATTACACACAATGGGGAGACCTTGTCTACCCCTGCACGGTGTCTCCATCCCCAGTGGAAACACTAAGTGCAGATATCAGTTATATCAGTTATATCTCCTGCTGTCTTCCCCTGAGTATAATTGGGAAATACGCGTTAAGAAGTTACTCATCTATTACACTTAAAGTACCCAAAGCAAAATCCCGCTTCGGCAGGGCAGCCATAAGCTTGTATAATCTACCTTATGGAACGATCTACCAAAAACCTCAAATTAAGTACTCTAATCGGTATAAATGCTTTCAAGATGCTTTATTTCTGTACAATCAGAGAAGTATGTAACTGTTTCACCCACTTAGACCCAGTACTGGTGTCTGCACTGGTATATAGCCGCCTAGACCCAATTTTAAGTACTGACCCCAGCTTGCTCCTCACCAGCCTAATTGTTCTCTCTCTTACCCCTGTCTTATCAACACTGGGCCCATCCATCCTTTTATTCTTCCTTTCCCAACCTCGGATAGGAGCTCACTACCCTGGGTTGTGACATCCACCATGCCCCGCATTTTATAGCATTCAACTCGCCTGGCTCATACTCCTTTTTCTCCATCCACCTTCTCTACATCCAGCTTTACCAACTCCTTTCTGTGCACTGTGCCTCCTAGACTTTCTCCCTACTTCCTCCTCTCTTCCCTACCTTCACCTCTACCTGGTGTATATTTTTATTTTTATTTTTTTTTTCCAGTATTTCCTCCTGCAACCTTAGATAACCTGCTTTATCTTCCTATAGACTCTTCTATGTATGTAAATACCGTGTAATCTGTACAATATCTGTATAATTCTATGTACATATGAACTTCTTTTTCTTCCTCTCTGTAAAGAGTATTATCTGTATTGCCTTGTAAATACCTGTGTTGACCTGTATATACAATTGTTCGTGCTCCACCCAGGTCCATCTTGCAAATGAGCTTCTGCTCAACGATGAACGCCTGGTTAAATAAAGACTTGATTGATTGATTGATTGATTGATATACTCATGCAGTTATTCTAAGATGGGCTAGATTATGGTTCTTAGGATTTATTAATTCCTCTGTAAGCGGAATGATTTATTTTTCATCCCTCAGTTATTACTTTGCTCCTCCTCTGGTTTACCTTAGAATAAAATGCTTTTTCAGGTTAACTTATATAATCAGTATAATTTGTATTATGTAGTATACAACTTTACATCAATGTTCATGTGTAGTTTTCTATAAAAGCTGGATTTTGATAAAATATTTGAAACGGCAAAAAAAAGAAAAAGAATGTAGCCTATGATTACTGCCACTAGATGGCAGGCTGGAGTTAATTGCTTAAGCTGATATCTCAAGGGTTTCCTTTTGTGGCAACAGACATACACTACATGGTACTGATATGATACACTAATAGAAGTGGTATTACCTTAGAGGTTCTTTGTCTTTTAACTTATTTATTTTAATTGGGCTCACCGCAACATAACCCAGATAGACCATCTTAGGGTAGCTCGTTCATTCCACTGTGGTGCCAAACACATGAGGCATACTGATGAGTCCTGGTAGGATGAAACATGTGTCTGTGTTCTGTTTGCACCCTGTGCAAACTGTTGGAGGCGCCTTTTGGCACCATGCATTTCTGCATTAAGTGGAACCAGCATAATATTCTGTGGTGATTTGCATATGCAACCCATGATGGTCTGCATTATGGGGGCATGTGCAATTTTGTATTTCTTTGAAACGTGGCTTCCCTATCAATGCCTTTTGGGGTAACCATTGCCTCAATGTTTGCGCACAGAGGTTCTTTGTCTTTTAACTTGTTTTTTGTTTTAATTGGGCTCACCACAACATAACCTAGATAGACCACCTTAGGGTAGCTGGTTCATTCCACTGGGGTGCCAAACAGACAAGGCATGCTGATAAGTCCTAGTAGGATGAAACATGTGTCTATGTTTCCTTTTTATTTTATTTATTTTAGTCTTTGGTAACCAGGCAAAGTCCACTAAGCACAAGTACCTGTTTTCCGGGGCAACCTGGGAGCACTGGGCAGTTAAGTGACTTGCTCAGAGTCACAGAATGCAAGTGGAGGTTGTGAGAATCAAACTCGGGTCTGGTTTGCTGGATGTACCAAGCTTGTTCACACCTCATTCTTCTAACCTCTAGTCTAGGCTATACTGCCAGCCTTCTGTTGGCACCCTTTGCAAACTGTGTGAGAGGCCTTTCGGCACCATGCATTTCTGCTTAAAGTTGAACCAGCATAATAGTCTGTGATGATTTGCATATGCAGCCTATGATGCTTTGCATTATGGGGGCATGTGTGCTTTTGTATTTCTTAACTAACATGCTGCATAATTCCAAGTAAAATGAAATACCATATTCTAAAGTTCACAATATTTACCCTGAAAGATGTGCTAACATGTTTCATTTATTTTACTTATAAAACACACCTTTTCAATTGTGACTCAATGCACTGTACACATGAGCAAGTGCATTAAAACAAATTTAAATTACAGTCACTATCCAACCATAAAAAAATTCAGGTTAATTAACAAGAGGGAAAAGCTTCCCTGAAAAGAAATGTATTCAGCTCCCTTTTGAAGGCATTTACTGATGGGGTCTCTCTGATAGTAAGAGGAAGTGAATTCCATAGGGTCGGTGCAGGAACAAAAATGCTCAGGCACCAGAAGATTGTAGGCACACCCTTGGAATTGCCAAGAGGCGCACATCAGCTGACCGGAGGGGACAGAGTAGGCAGTAAAGTTGTACAACGTCTTGCAGGTACCTGGACCTGAGTCTCTGCAGGGCCTTATAGGTCAGCAAACTGACCTGGAAGGGGATCCACCACCTTACAGGCAGCCAGTGCCAAGAGTGGAGCACAGGTGTAATGTGACAAGACCGGGAAAGGCCAGTCAATTACCTGGCTGACACATTCTGCACTAGCTGCCAGCAGCAGAGCACAGCCTCTGCTCGCCTCAGGTAAAGGGCATTGCAGTAGTCAAGCCGAGATTTTTTTTTTTATTTCAGGTTCAGAATAACAACCTTTGAGCCAAACTGGCTCTTTTACAAAGGCTCCAAGTCAGTAGAAGAACAGACAAAACAGTACAATTTACATCGTATGATGGGAAAATACAACAGCCAAGTGACAGGACTATTTTACAAGAAAGATAAATGTGGAGTATAACCTCAAATACAAATATTTTTATTGCAGAAATATCTGTAGTCTGTAGGTCTAGTTACTAAATGCAGGTTGCTTGTAGTTGGCAGCCAAAACTGGCTTTGTCAAAGAAAAGGGATATCGTGAAGGCATGGACCAGTAATGGCACATCATCTAGGTGAATCAGGTGTTTAATCCTGGGAATGCTGCAAAGATGATAAAACACACTCTATAATATGGCTAACACCTGGAACTTAAGCGTCAGGCCACAGTCCAGCACCACACCAAGATTCCTCACCCATTCTGAGGTGAGAAGTTGGGAACCCCCTAGACTAAGACGGGAACCTCAACCAACTTGTACACCAACTCCAGATGACCAGATTTCACCACTAGTATGCCATTTTGTCTGAATTCAACCTCAACCAGTTGACACTCATCCAGTCCTGGATCTCAGCAAGGCACTGACTGATCCTTGGGACAGCATCCTGCTGTTTGGGCACAAAAGACAAGTAGAGCAGAGTATCGTCTGCATAGCAGTGAAAACCCAGCCCATACCACCTAATAATGTCACCTAGTGGTAGCAAATACACTGCAAACAACATGGACGCTAAGATGGAACCCTGTGGGACCCCACATGACATGGGCAGTGGTGCAGAGGAAAAAGTTCCTAATACCACCTTCTGCATCCTGCCTGTGCAGAATGAATGGAACCACTTGAGGACTGCACCAGTCTACCCACAGTGAACCCACAGTACCTCCAACAGCACACCATGGTCCACGGTATCAAATGCAGCTGAGAGATCAAGGAATATTAAGATTGTACAATTTTCTCAATTCCTCACCACCATGAGATCATTAAGCACCCAAACCAAGGCAGTCTCAGTACAGTGCCTTTTCCTGAAACCAGATGGGAGAGGGTCATACATGTCATGAGCTGACAAATGGTCCTCCAATTGGAGAGCCACCACCATTTCAATAACCTTTCCCACAAAGGGCAGGTTAGAGACAGGTCTGTAGTTGACTAGACAGTCCGAGTCCAGGGATGGTTTCTTTAAGAGGGGTCTCTCCACGGCCTTCCTCAAAAGCTCGGGAAAGACCCCCCTCTCTGAATAACACTGGACAATCCCAGACAGGACTGGGCTGATGGGCTCAACACACCCCAGAAGAATGCATATTTGGCCCGGATCCAAAATACAGTAGGAGGGCTTCAACTTCCAGATGACCTTCACAACATCCTCATCAAACAACTAATCGAAGTCAGATGAAACAAACAGATTACCCATGACCTCCGGCTCACCACTGCTAACCCCCATAGAGGGTTTTGACTGGATCCTAGATCTGATCTGATTGTGGCAATCTTATTAGTGAAAAAACAGAACATGCTGGCCCAGTGGCAGTGAGGGGTGAGGTGATGGATGCCTTACCTCGTGCTATGCTAGTAACCCATGTCTGGGGGTCAGCAAGAGAGAAGAAGGATTGAGTATCTGATCAACTGCTCTCCTTCTACAGGGAGGGGGTCATCAGTGATCGGCATTCCACTGGTCCATAGTGGAGGCTGGGGGGTGGTGCACCAATGCTACAGAAAGGGGAGGAGATGGGGAAGATACTTGGTGGGAGTGGCTGTGGATGTGCTCTCACTGCGGGCATCATTGCATGTCTCACCTCAGGAGAGAAAAATGGAAACGGTCCTGGCCATGCAGCATGACATGATCCCCCCAGATGCTGCCCCTGAGAAGGCACCTCCCTGGGTAGATCTGTTTTGGGTGGGTTGAGACACTCCCCACCACTCTGCTATGAAGAGTAAGTCATGGGAGCATAAGGGAGGGGGCCTGATCCTTGGGAGATTGCACTGGGGGTACAGCCAATGGTCCTAGGAGTGCCAGCAAGGACAGGAAAGGAATACCATATTAAAAAAAAAAAACAGCAAACTCATCACACTTTACTTGTGAAAAAGCAAAGACAGGTTGGATTACATAGTCTATCAACAGTTCAAAGGAGCTGAGCTGGTCTGTTTATTGCTGCAGTAGTCTCCCTGGACAGAAACTCTGCCTTCTTACAGGAGATTGCCAATTGATAGTCTCTATAATGAGACATCAAAATAAGCATGCCCCATCAGGCCAAGACCTTCACCAACACCACTCCAACCCCCTCATCCTCAACTCACTGAGACTCCTGTCAAATCAAGAGGAGCCCTTGTATGAAGGGAGGGCTCAAGCATGGTCAGTGCAATTAAGTCGAGGGTCTCAGTGAGCACCCTGTTGAAGGCCGACACCAATTCCCCCAGCTCCTCAGAAGCACTCATTGCACCCGATAAAGATATTGAAGAGGACTGGCCACAGAACTGATCCCTGAGGTACCCCACTTGTGACTTGCATCTCTTCTGACTGTATACTGTTTACCATCACTCTCTGTTTTCTGCCCGTCACCCAGTTGACCAATTTCTGACCCACCTCAAGCCTCCCCATCTTATTAATCAATCTTCTATGTGGAACAATATCAAAAGCTTTGCTGAAGTGAAGTTAGGCAACATCAACTGCACCCCCTTGGTTCACCTCTCTGGTTACCCAGTCAAAGAAATCTGTGAGATTAGCTTGACAGGACGTTAATGTTGTAAGCACATATTGTCTGGTATCCTTTGCTCCCATGGATTCCAGGTGTTGCACTATCCTTTCCTTAAGGAGTGCCTCCATAATCTTGCCCACTACTGAGGTAAGACTGACTGGTCTGTAGTTCCCTGCCTCCTCCCTGCTACCAGTGTTGTGGAGTGGGATCACATGAGCCTTCTTCAGTCTTCTGGGACCTCTCCTGTGCTCAGAGACTAACTGAACAGTTCTACTAATGGCTCTGCTAGTTCCACCCTCTTAGCTCCTTTAGCACCCTAGGATGGAATGCCATCAGATCCCATTGCCTTGTCTGCCCTGAGCTTAGTGAGCTCTTGTAGGACCCTTTCTTTGTGAGGGACTAGTGCACACTCCCTCCCTATGTGTCCATGGTACTGGAGTGAGGCCCTGACCTACCTTCTCTTCAGTAAATACTGAGCAGAAGTATCTATTTAGGATAGATGCTACTCCATGGTCCTCCTCCTCACATGCCCCCTTATCCCCTTTGATCTTAGCAATACCCCCTCTGGACTTTCTCCTTTCACTAGTGTATCTATAGAAAGTCTTGTTCCCTTCTTGTACTGTTCATGCTAGTGTTTCCTCGGTTTGGGCCTTTGCCTGCCTTACAGCATTCCCTGCTTCCCCTAGTGAAGTTTGATATGTCTCCCCATCTTCGTCCTGCTACGTTACGTTATATTTCCTGAAGGCCAGCCTTTTGACTCTGACCTATTCTGCTACTGTTTTTGAGAACCAAAGTGATTTTCTCCTTCTTTTGCTCTTGCTTTTCCCTCTAACACAATGTGATGTTGCTGCAAGTATTGCATCCTTAATACTTACCCACTTTGACTGTGCCCCCTCACATGTATTTCTTCTTGGCAGGGCTAGCTTAACTCTGTTGGCCATCTTTTCATAGTCAGCTCCTCTGAAGTCCCATATTTTTGCCTTAGAATGGGATGATGTAGTTCTAGTGACCAAACCGAACCATACCATGTGATGGTCACTAGCCCCAGGTGACCTTCTACCTGGAGATATGTGATCCTTTCCCCATTAGTCAGTACTAGATCTAGGATAGCCATGTCTCATATAGGTTGTTATACCAGTTGTTTGAGGCCCTCCCTCAGCAGGGAATCCACTATGTGTCTAGATCTAGAGGATGTTCCTGCTGGTACTGACCAATCTGTATTTGGCATATTGAACTCTCCCATTATCAGAACCTCCCATCGGGCTGTCATGTTTTGTATATCTTCTAACAGTAATGTGTCTCTATCATCCCCCTGATCTGGAGGCCTGTAGACAACATCAGTTTGTCTGACTGTCCCATTTCTGTTTCCAGGCTGAGCCACAGTTCTTCTGGCTCCTTATGTATGAGTATTCTGAATTTCTGTAGCTTTGATATTTTCATTGACATAAAGGTCACTCCCCACCCCATTTGTGCTTTGCATGCCTAATGGCCTCATTTGCAAGTTGGAGTCGAATACCTGAATTTGCGCCTGTGTATCCCAAGATGCTCCTCAAATCCCCATTCCAGCTTCTCCGATCACATATGGAGATGTGCTGGCCCCTATTTGTGCCACCCTCATCTTTTGCTATATTCAGACAGGATGTGTGATTGTGCATCTCATTTGAATATATACATTTTTGTGCCGGCACAACTCAGTTGTATGGAGCAACCACTCCTGCCCTTTCCCGGTGCAGTCTTGGCTTATATGAGCAGGAGCACCCACCTTTAGTTCTGGCGGGGGAAGGAGTTTCTAGGAAGCTGGCACTGTGTAGGGATGGGATTGATCTCCTTCCAGGAAATTATGCTGTCAACAGGCACTAAAGTTTGAAAGAAGTTGGGCTGCACTGTGAAAGGATGGGAGATCTTCCCTCTGGAACTGTGCTGTTACAGGTATTTGAGACTGTTTTTTTTTATTTTGGGGGCTTCACTGTGTAAGGATGTCTCCTGCATGATAATGGACTATAATGTACTGTCTGCTTTTAGATTGGGTAGTAGTTGCAGTCCAAAGGGAAAGAGGTGGTTTCCTGTCTGGTATTGTGCTATTTGTAAGTAAACTTTATTTTTTAAGCACCTTTCAAATACCAAGTGGCTGTACAACAAAATAATCAATTGGTACAATCAGAATAAACATACTCTGAAATTTTTTAAATGCCTTCAGAAAAAAGCCTTAGAAAGCAAATACGTTTTGAGCTCAGTTTAATACTCAGGATGGTCAGGCATTATCTTGTCGATGAGGCAGAGAATTCCACAGGAAGGGGCAGTATAAGAAAATGCTATGCCCCAGATGTTTTTTAACCGAACTCCCTGGGAATTCTGTGCAATCCTCGTCGACGGATCAGAGTGAGCTGGAGGGCAGTAGGAAGTATGAGATCTTGCAGATACTGGGGTCCCTGTTCATGTGGTTATCTTTATAGGTCAGTAACTTTACCTGAAAGGTGATCCGCATTGTACTGGCAGCCAGTACAGTTCACGCAGCACAGGTGTGATATGACTAGTCCTGGATGTACCAGTCAAAGCCTGGCTGCTGCTTTCTGCACTAGCTGCAAGTGACAGATATCAGCCCCTGGAAGCTGTAGGTAACAGGCATTGTAGTAATCAAGGCAGGTGGTTATGAACGTGGACCAATGTAGGAAGGTCAGCCAGAAGAACCAGGTGTTACACCTGGGTGATATTCCTAAGATGATAAAAGGAAGATTTGACAATGGCAGACACCTGCGATTTCAGGGTCAAGCCATCATCAAAAATAATGCCCAGGTTACGCACACCTCATCTGAGGTCATGAGCTGGACATCATCAAGCCATAGACTGGAGGGAAGCCCAGCCCTAAGACCCACCTCAGGGCGATCCGGGTCCACAACCAACACCTCGGTCTTATCCGGTTTAACCTCAGTCAACTAGTGCTCATCCAATCTCTGATTTTGACTAGACATTTGTTAAGCACGGAGGTTGCATCATCATGTCCACTCATAAAGGACATACCCAACTGTATATCATCTGCATAGCAGTGAAAACCCAAACTGTATCACCTAATGATATCTCCCCACTGGCAGCATATACACTGCAAACAACATGGGTGCCAATATGGAGCCCTGTGGCACCCTCAAGGGACATACGGAGAGGGTATCAGATGAATAAATTCCAGTGATGACCTCTGTTTCCGGCCCTGTAAGGAAATATCGATACCAGCATAAGACTATGCCAGACAGTCCACAGAGAAGACACAGGTGTCTAAAAGTTACCGACCATGGTCCACAGTGTCAAATGCTCCTGAGAGATTGAGAAGGACTAGGATAGTACAAGCCTTTTGATCTCTGCATTAGGAGATCATTTTAAACCCCGGACTGAGGTTGAATAAAGAGGAAGGTGGTTGGGCAGTGAGCAACAATGAAAAAGCAGGATATCAATGAATACTTCTGTTCAGTATTCGCTGCGGAATAGCAGGGGAGATATTAATCCAGTCAGTAGAAGCACCTGGATAGGTGTTGATATTAGTCCTATCACACAAGAAAGGGTTCTGAAAGAACTCTTAAACTGAAGGTGGATAAAGCAATGGGACCTGATGGGATTCACCCCAGAATTCTAAAACAACTAAGGGAAGAACTAGTAACACCAATGACTACCCTTTAATAAATCATTGGAGGATGGTGTGGTACCTGAGGACTGGAGGAGGGCAGATGTGATTCCCTTCACAAAAGTGGGAGCAAGACAGAAGCAGGAAACTATAGACCTGTCAGTTTGACCTCAGTGATAGGAGAAAATAATGGAATCACTTCTGAAGGAAAGAATAATGTTGAGTATCTAGAGGCCAGTGGGGCACAGGACCTAAGGCAGCATGGATTCACAGCAGGAAATAAGTTATGCAGACAAATCTAATTGATTTCTTTGACTGGGTGACCAAAGTAGCAGACCAGGGAGGGGCTGTGGACATGGCCTACCTAGAATTTTAGCAAGGCATTTGTCACAGTCCTGCACAAAAGATTAATATACAAATTAGCCAGCCTGGGAGTGGGTCCCAGGGTGGTAGCCTGGGTAAAACACTGGCTGAACAGTAGGACACAGAGGGTAATAGTAAATGGAGTCCACAGTGAAGAGAGGGGGTTACTAGTGGGGGTACCGCAGGGTTCAGTACTGGGGCTGGTTCTTTTTAATGTCTTTATAAGTGACAGTGCAGAGGCACTGGAAGGAAAAGTATGTTTCTTTGCAGATGATACAAAGATCTACAACAGGGTTGATACACAAGGTGGGGTGGAAAGGATGAAAAGGACTTGACAAGGTTGGAGGAATGGTCAAATGTATGGCAGCTTAGATTCAATGTAAAGAAGGGCTGAAGTAATGCACCCGGGAAACAAAACCCAGGGCAAGAGTAGACAATGGGGGTGAGATAATGACAACAGCAACAAAATGGAAAGAGACCTCTGGTGAGTCATATCAGATGACCTAAAGGTAGGCCAGCAATATGGAGAAGGCAGTAAGGAGGGCTGGGGATACTGGGATGCGTTAGGAGAGGTATCACCACTAGAAAAGAAGCTGTTGATCCTCTGTACAGACAGTTGGTAAGACCATATCTGGAGTATTGTGTGGCAGATCTGGAGACCCATCCTCGCAAAAAGATATATGTGGGTGGAGGCTGTCCCAAAGAGGGCAACCAAAAATGGGCAGGGTCTGCACCAGAAGAGACACATCAAGAAAGACTAAAGGAGCTTTCCAGATGTATAGCCTCGAGGAAAGGAGGACATGATAGAAACTTTAAATACCTCAAGGGAATCAACAAATTCCAAGAGGGTAGCATCTTTCAGAAAAGAGGATGCAAGAACAAAAGGACACAATTTGAAGATAGAGGGGATGGTTCAGAGGAAATGTGAGGAAGTATTTTCTCACAGAGGGTTGTAGATGCAGCCGGAACAGCCTCCTGAGGAGGCTCACGAGCAATAGTGAGGGAATCTCAAGAATGCACGACAGACATAAGGGAGTTCTAGTGGACGGTGGGAGGAAGTAGGTTGTTGGTTAACTAGGATCTGCAGCTTATTCTTCTGGGTAGAGAAATGGGGCAGACTAGGTGTGTAAGTGGTCATTCATTCGCCCGAGGCAGAGAGAGTGACATCTAGAGTTGCAGTGAGAAGGAAAGTGTCCATGGCATGCTGCCACATCAGTCCTGTAACTCACTTGAGTTTGACTATGGTAGAGACAGTCAGCAGCAATCCTCTCACTTACACTGCCAGCTAGCTGCTGCTAAAACTGTAATTCATTTTATTAAAATATAAAGAGCTACAGCAGCAGTACCAGCAGCAGCATTCATTTTCAGGAAGACGCAAATACCAGGGTGGAACTCCTGTCTATCCCAGAAAGGGACTCCAGTACCCCCTTTGCTTATGCAATCTCTTCTAGCATACCATGGTTCTCCTTGCTGCTCTTTGTACACTGTTTTGATGCCTTAAGGTCACTTCAGAGATGATAATCCCCAGGTCTCTTCCTCTTTGTGAGAATCAGCCCACCCCAACCTGTAGCTCTCCCAGGGTTCCCTCTACCCAGATGCATTATTTTGCACTTCTTTACATTGAACCTCAGTTGACATCTCTGACCATCTTTCAAAGTTTCAGGTCCCTTTCCATTTTCTTCACCCTTTCTTGAGTATCCAATTCTGTTGTAGATCTTAGGTGTCATCTGCAAACAGGGTTTATTCTTTCCTTCCAGCTCCCTCTCTACAATGTCACTAACGAAGACATTGAATAGGACTTGTCCCTAGTACTCATCCCTGTGGTACTCCACTGTTCACCCCTCTCCCCAGATTTCTGTATCCCCATTTACCACACCCTCTGTCTTCTGTCTGTTAACCAGTTTCTCACCCAGTTCACCACCTTGTCTCCCAGACTACCCATCTTGTTAATCAGCTTTCTGTGTGGGATGATGTTGAATGCACTGCTCAAAGAACATAATGTTTTTGAATGTAAGGATTTAAAAGTTACCCCCAAAAGAAACCTAGATCTGGGAGATAACCAACCTAATTGGGAATACAGAAAACAATGATGGGTGCATAAAGGAAGGTCCAAAACAAAACAGATATATTTATACAGTATAGATAGTGCTAACTTGTGATATAACCCCCACAAATAATCAAAATGAGACACCAAAATCCCAGTTGCTGTAGCTCGCCTTGTATCAAGGGAAAAGCATTTTTTAAACTTATATAATAAGCCAAGTTTTTGGTTATCGGTTACACAGATAACCTTTACCTGAGCCTAGAGAGTAAAGCAAGGGTCGAGATGATGCCTAAGGTGAATTATTATAGAGCTTGTCATGGTTTAAAAGGAGAGACCCTTTCTGTTGGTTCCTTTCTAAGGTGGAACAACTGGTACTAGCCAAAAACTTAATAACAGGAACAGTATGTAAGATAGTGTTATGGAAATGTGCGGATTTCACACACAACCAAGGAAGCCTTGTGATAGGGGCGTCATGTGACACTACTACAATCTATAATAAACTATGTTTTTTTCACACCATACCTTACTTAATTTCTATAGTAAATCAATTTATTCTTTGTATGTAGATCATCTCACCTCAGTCAAACATACAGGCAATTTTCCTCTCTGGCTATTCCTTAACACTGTTAACACTTATAGGTTTTCAAGAAAAGCAGCAGAATTTGATGGTATGTGAGAGAAGGACACTCTGTAGAAATGGAGGAAGTGTGTGCCCCATACTGCTGAAGCCGTGCAACTGTGCTGGGAAGTCTGCAGCTAGTTGGGATTGTACAATGAGCAGCGACAGAGAAACTCTCCCTTGGTATAGTGCTGGGTGATGGACTGGAGGATATGTCTGTGTGTGCGCTGCAGCAGCCGGAGAAGTACAGTGCAGTGATGGAGGACATGTGTAGCTGATATTGTACCCAGGGCTGGTGTCAGGTGTTTGTGGACCCTGGGCAATGGATCTTCAGTGTCTCCCTCTGACCTGTCCATTTTGTCCCACGGGGTCCAAGTGCAAACTTTAATGCCAGGGCCCCTACTGGACAGTATTGAGAAGCAGGAGGTAGGGCTCTAAAAGTGCACTTTTTGTTAAAGCTTGACTGTAAAGTACAGTACCAGTTGAATTAAAATGATTGCAGCCTCTCCCCAACAGTGAGACTAGTTGCCACTTTTAATGGCTCCAAAACAGGATCTGCTTGAAAGCCTGACAGTGTAAAGCACAGGCACGCCACAGGAAATAAATTCCTAAAAACTTTGCACCCATACTCCCCTAAGCAGTGCTGCTGTTAGCCACTGATGTAGTTAGGCATCATCTAGACCCTTGCTTTACTCTCTAAGCTCAGGTAAGGTTATCTGTGTAACCGATACCAAAAACTTAGCTTATTATATAAGTTTAAAAAATGCTTTTCCCTTGATACAAGGCGAGCTACAGCAACTGGGATTTTGGTGTCTCATTTTGATTATTTGTGGGGGTTATATCACAAGTTAGCACTATCTATACTGTATAAATATATCTGTTTTGTTTTGGACCTTCCTTTATGCACACATCATTGTTTTCTGTATTCCCAATTAGGTTGGTTATCTCCCAGATCTAGGTTTCTTTTGAGGGTAACTTTTAAATCCTTACATTCAAAAACATTATGTTCTTTGAGCAGTGCATTCAACATCATCCACACAGAAAGCTGATTAACAAGATGGGTAGTCTGGGAGACAAGGTGGTGAACTGGGTGAGAAACTGGTTAACAGACAGAAGACAGAGGTGGTGGTAAATGGGATACAATCTGGGGAGGGGGTGAACAGTGGAGTACCACAGGGATCAGTACTAGGACCAGTCCTGTTCTATGTCTTCATTAGTGACATTGTAGAGGGGCTGGAAGGAAAGGTCAGCCTGTTTGCAGATGACACCAAGATCTGCAACAGGGTGGATACTCCAGAAGGGGTGCAGAAAATGGAGAGGGACCTGAAAATCTTGAAAGATAGTCAGAGATGTGTCAACTGAGGTTCAATGTAAAGAAGTGCAAAATAATGCATCTGGGTAGAGGGAACCCTGGGGAGAGCTACAGGTTGGGGGGCTGACTGTCACCAAAGAGGAAAGAGACCTAGGGATTATCATCTCTGATGACCTTAAGGCATCAAAACAGTGTACAAAGGCAGCAGGGAGGGCCAGTGGTACGCTGGGGTGCATAGGCAAGGGTACTAGATCCTTTCTGGGATGAGACGGTTCCACTCCGGTGTTTGCGTCTTCCTGAAAATGAATGCTGCTGCTGGTGCCACTGCTGCTTAGCTCTTTTATATTTTAATAAAACGAATTACAGTTTTTAGCAGCAGCTGGCTGGCAGTGGCAAGTGAGAGGATTGCTGCTGGACTGTCTCTGACGCAGTCAAACTCAAGTGAGTCGGGACTGATGTGGCAGCATCCCGCGGCACTTTTTCCTTCTCACTGCAACTCTAGATGTCACTCTCTGCCTCAGGCAGATAATGACCACTTTGCACACCTAGTCTGCCCATTTCTCTACCTAGATAATAAGCTGCAGATCCTTGTTAACCAACAACCTACTTCCTCCTACCTTCCACTAGAACTCCCTTATGTCTGTCCCGTGCATTCTTGAATTCCCTCACTATTTTTGACTCTATGACCTCCTCAGGAAGGCTGTTCCATGCATCTACAACCCTCTCTGTGAAGAAATACAGTGGCGTGAAAAAGTATTTGCCCCCTTCCTGATTTTCTCTATTATTGCATATTTGTCACACTGGATGTTTTAGGTCTTTAGACAAAATATAATATTAGATAAAGGGAACCTGAGTGAACAAATAACACTTTTTTTTTACTTATTTCATTTATTTAATGAAAAAGTTAACCAACACCAACTGGCACTGTGTGAAAAGTAATTGCCCCTAGTTAAATCAACCCAATTAAAGGTATAATTAGAGTCAGCTGATTGAACACAGCCAGGCTTGATTACAGCCAGCCCTACTCAATATAAACCTCACTTATTTTGAGCTTACCATCAGAGTCACGTTGCCAGCACAAAGATTCAACAAGCACATTATGCCATGATCAAAGGAAGTCCCTGAAAAGATCAGAAAAAATTTGTTGCCCTCTATCAGTCTGGAAAGGGTTACAAAGCTATTTCTAAGGCTCTGGGACTCCATCGAACCACAGTGAGAGCCATAATCTCCAAATGGAGAACACTTGGAACAGTAGTGAACCTTCCCAGGAGTGGCGGCCTGCCAAAATTACTCCAAGAGGCGCAGTGTAAAATCATCCAAGAAGTCTCAAAGGATCCTAAAACAACATTTAAAGAACTGCAGGCTACTCTTGCCTCAGCTAAGGTCAGTGTTCATGACTCCACAATCAGAAAGAGACTGGGCAAAATGGGCTTCATATGAGGTAGCAAGGCGGAAACCACTGCTAACCAAAAAGAACATAAATGCTCTTCTCTCATTTGCCAAGAAGCACCTGGATGATCCACAAGCCTTTTGGGAAAATGTTCTATGGACAGATGAGTCCAAAGTGGAACTTTTGGACAACATGGATCCCATAATGTCTCACGAAAAGCAAACACAGCATTCCACAGTAAGAACACCATACCAACAGTCAAACATGGTGGTGGTAGTGTGATGGTGTGGGATGCTGCTGCCTAAGGACCTGGATGACTTGCCATAATTAAAGGAACCATGAATTCTGCTCTGTACCAGAAAATTCTTAAGGAGAATGTCCAGTCATCCTTCCGTCAGCTGAAGCTGAAGCGTAGTTAGGTCATGCAACAAGACAATGATCCAAAACACAAAAGCAAGTCCACATCAGAATGGCTAAAAGAAGTAAAATTAAAGTTTTGGAGTGGCCTAGTCAAAGTCCAGACTTAAACCCAATAGAGATGCTGTGGCAGGACCTGAAACGAGCAGTTCATGCTCGAAAACCTACCAAATGTTACTGAATTAAAGCAGTTCTGTGAGGAAGAGTGGGTTAAAATTCCTCCACAGCGATGTGAAAGACTGATATTGAATTATAGGAAGTGTTTGGTTGCAGTCATTGCAGCTAAATGTGGCATAACCAGTTATTAAGTGTAAGGGGGCAATTACTTTTTCACACAGTGCCAGTTGGTGTTGGTTAACTTTTTTTCATTAAATAAGTGAAATTAAAAAAAAAAACAAGTGTTATTTGTTCACTCAGGTTCCCTTTATCTAATATTGCATTTTCTCTAAAGACCTGAAAACATCCAGTGTGACAAATATGCAATAATAGAGAAAATCAGGAAGGGGGCAAATACTTTTTCACGCCACTGTACTTCCTCACATTTCCTCTGAACCATCCCCCCTCTATCTTCAAATTGTGTCCTCTTGTTCTTGCACAACTCTTTTTCTGAAAGATGCTACCCTCTTGGACTTTGTTGATTCCCTTGAGGTATTTGAAAGTTTCTATCATGTCCCTCCTTTCCTCGAGGCTATACATCTGAAGCTCCTTTAGTCTTTCTTGATGTGTCTTCTGGTGCAGACCCTGCCCCATTTTGGTTGCCCTCTTTGGGACAGCCTCCACCCTGTCTATATCTTTGCGGAGATGGGGTCTCCAGATCTGTACACAATACTCCAGATGTGGTCTTACCAACTGTCTGTACAGAGGGTCAACAACTTCCTCTTTTCTACTGGTGATACCTCTCCCTATGCATCCCAGTATCCCCCAGCCCTCCTTACTGCCTTCTCATATTGCTGGCCTTCCTTTAGGTCATCTGATATGACTACCCCCAGGTCTCTTTCCATTTTTGTTGCTGTTGTCATTATCTCACCCCCCATTGTCTACTCTTGCCCTGGGGTTTTGTTTCCCAGGTGCATTACTTTGCCCTTCTTTACATTGAATCTAAGCTGCCATACATTTGACCATTCCTCCAACCTTGCCAAGTCCTTTTTCATCCTTTCCACCCCACCTTGTGTATCAACCCTGTTGTAGATCTTTGTATCATCTGCAAAGAAACATACTTTTCCTTCCAGTGCCTCTGCACTGTCACTTATAAAGACATTAAAAAGAACCAGCCCCAGTACTGAACCCTGCGGTACCCCCACTAGTAACCCCCTCTCTTCACTGTGGACTCCATTTACTATTACCCTCTGTGTCCTGCTGTCCAGCCAGTGTTTTACCCAGGCTACCACCCTGGGACCCACTCCCAGGCTGGCTAATTTGTTTATTAATCTTTTGTGTGGGACTGTGACAAATGCCTTGCTAAAATTCTAGGTAGGCCATGTCCACAGCCCCTCCCTGGTCTACTACTTTGGTCACCCAGTCAAAGAAATCAATTAGATTTGTCTGACATGACCTTCCTGCTGTGAATCCATGCTGCCTTGGGTCCTGTGCCCCACTGGCCTCTAGATACTCAACAATTCTTTCCTTCAGAAGTGATTCCATTATTTTCCCTATCACTGAGGTCAAACTGACAGGTCTGTAGTTTCCTGCTTCTGTCTTGCTCCCACTTTTGTGAAGGGGAATCACATCTGCCCTCCTCCAGTCCTCAGGTACCACACCATCCTCCCATGATTTATTAAAAAGGGTAGTCATTGGTGTTACTAGTTCTTCCCTTAGTTCTTTTAGAATTCTGGGGTGAATCCCATCAGGCCCCATTGCTTTATTCACCTTCAGTTTTAAGAGTTCTTTCAGAACCCTTTCTTGTGTGATAGGACTAATATCAACTTCCCTATCCAGAGTGCTTCTACTGACTGGATTAAATATCTCCCCCTGCTATTCCACTGTAAATACTGAACAGAAGTATTCATTCAGTATCCCTGCTTTTTCATTGATGCTCACTGCCCAACCACCTTCCTCTTTATTCAACCTCGGTCTGGGTTTTAAATGATCTGCTAATTGCGAGAGATCAAAAGGCTTGTACTATCCTAGTCCTTCTCAATCTCTCAGGAGCATTTGACACTGTGGACCATGGTGTGCTTTTGGAGCGCCTGTGTCTTCTCTGTGGACTGTCTGGCATAGTCTTATGCTGGCATCGATCTTTCCTTACAGGCCGAAACAGAGGGTCATCACTGGAATTTATTCATCTGATACCTCTCCATGTCTTGTGGGTGCCACAGGCTCCATATTGGCACCCATGTTGTTCGCAGTGTATATGCTGCCATTGGGAGATATCATTAGGTGATACAGTTTGGGTTTTCACTGCTATGCAGATGATATACAGTTGGGTATGTTCTTTATGAGTGGACATGATGATGCAACCTCCGTGCTTAACAAATGTCTAGTCAAAATCAGAGATTGGATGAGCACTAGTTGACTGAGGTTAAATCCGGATAAGACCGAGGTGTTGGTTGTGGACCCGGATCACCCTGAGGTGGGTCTTAGGGCTGGGCTTCACTCCAGTCTATGGCTTGATGATGTCCAGCTCATGACCTCAGATGGTGTGCGTAACCTGGGCATTATTTTTGATGACGGCTTGACCCTGAAATCGCAGGTGTCTGCCATTGTCAAATCTTCCTTTTATCATCTTAGGAATATCGCCCAGGTGTAACACCTGGTTCTTCTGGCTGACCTTCCTACATTGGTCCACGCCTTCATAACCACCCGCCTTGATTACTACAATGCCTGTTACCTAGGGCTTCCAGGGGCTGATATCTGTCACTTGCAGCTAGTGCAGAAAGCAGCAGCCAGGCTTTGACTGGTACATCCAGGACTAGTCATATCACACCTGTGCTAAGTGAACTGTACTGGCTGCACGTACAATGTGGATCACCTTTCAAGTCAGTTTACTGACCTATAAAGATAATACATGAACAGGGACCCCAGTATCTGCAAAGATCTCCTTACTTCCTACTGCCCCTCCCGCTCACTCTGATCCGTCGACGAGGGATTGCTGGAGATTCCCAGGGTTTGGTTAAAAACATCTGGGGCATATGTGTTTTCTTATGCTGCCCCTTCCCTGTGGAATTCTCTGCCTCATCGGACAAGAGAATGCCTGACCATCCCGAGTATTAAACTGAGCTCAAAACGTATTTGCTTTCTAAGGCTTTTTTCTGAAGGCATTTAAATAATTTCAGAGTATGTTTATTCTGATTGTACCAATTGATTATTTTGTTGTACAGCCACTTGGTATTTGAAAGGTGCTTAAAAAATAAAGTTTACTTACAAATAGCACAATACCAGACAGGAAACCACCTCTTTCCCTTTGGACTGCAACTACTACCCAATCTAAAAGCAGACAGTACATTATAGTCCATTATCATGCAGGAGACATCCTTACACAGTGAAGCCCCCCCAAAATAAAAAAACAGTCTCAAATACCTGTAACAGCACAGTTCCAGAGGGAAGATCTCCCATCCTTTCACAGTGCAGCCCAACTTCTTTCAAACTTTAGTGCCTGTTAACAGCATAATTTCCTGGAAGGAGATCAATCCCATCCCTACACAGTGCAGAGCTTCCTGAAACTCTTCCCCTCAGAACTAAGGTGGGTGCTCCTGCTCATATAGGCCAAGACTGCACTGGGAAAGGGCAGAAGTGGTTGCTCCATTCAACTGAGTTGCGCCGGCACAAAAATGTATATATTCAAACGAGATGCACAATCACACATCCTGTCTGAATATAGCAAAAGATGAGGGTGGCACAAATAGGGGCCAGCGCATCTCCATGTGTGATCGGAGAAGCTGGAATGGGGATTTGAGGAGCATCTTGGGGATACACTGGGTGCAAATTCCAGGTATTCCGACTCCAACTTGCAAATGAGGCCATTAGGCATGCAAAGCACAAATGGGGTGGGGGAGTGACCCTTTATGTCAATGAAAATATCAAAGCTACAGAAATTCAGAATACTCATACATAAGAAGCCAGAAGAACTGTGGCTCAGCCTGGAAACAGGAAATGGGACAGTCAGACAAACTGATGTTGTCTACAGGCCTCCAGATCAGGGGGATGATAGAGACACATTACTGTTAGAAGATATACAAAACATGACAGCCCGATGGGAGGTTCTGATAATGGGAGACTTCAGTATGCCAGATACAGATTGGTCAGTATCAGCAGGAACATCCTCTAGATCTAGACACATAGTGGGTTCCCTGCTGAGGGAGGGCCTCAAACAACTGGTATAACAACCTATAGGAGACAGGGCTATCCTAGATCTAGTACTGACTAATGGGGAAAGGATCACATATCTCCAGGTAGAAGGTCACCTGGGGGCTAGTGACCATCACATGGTATGGTTCAGTTTGGTCACTAGAACTACATCATCCCATTCTAAGGCAAAAATATGGGACTTCAGAGGAGCTGACTATGAAAAGATGGCCAACAGAGTTAAGCTAGCCCTGCCAAGAAGAAATACATGTGAGGGGGCACAGGCAAAGTGGGTAAGTATTAAGGATGCAATACTTGCAGCAACATCACATTGTGTTAGAGGGAAAAGCAAGAGCAAAAGAAGGAGAAAATCACTTTGGTTCTCAAAAACAGTAGCAGAATAGGTCAGAGCCAAAAGGCTGGCCTTCAGGAAATATAACGTAACGTAGCAGGACGAAGATGGGGAGGCATATCAAACTTCACTAGGGGAAGCAGGGAATGCTGTAAGGCAGGCAAAGGCCCAAACCGAGGAAACACTAGCATGAACAGTACAAGAAGGGAACAAGACTTTCTATAGATACACTAGTGAAAGGAGAAAGTCCAGAGGGGGTATTGCTAAGATCAAAGGGGATAAGGGGGCATGTGAGGAGGACCATGGAGTAGCATCTATCCTAAATAGATACTTCTGCTCAGTATTTACTGAAGAGAAGGTAGGTCAGGGCCCACAGCTCAGTACCATGGACACATAGGGGAGGGAGGTGTGCACTAGTCCCTTCACAAAAGAAAGGGTCCTACAAGAGCTCGCTAAGCTCAGGGCAGACAAGGCAATGGGATCTGATGGCATTCATCCTAGGGTACTAAAGGAGCTAAGGGTGGAACTAGCAGAGCCATTAGTAGAACTGTTCAGTTAGTCTCTGAGCACAGGAGAGGTCCCAGAAGACTGAGAAGGGCTCATGTGATCCCTCCACAACACTGGTAGCAGGGAGGAGCAGGGAACTACAGACCAGTCAGTCTTACCTCAGTAGTGGGCAAGATCATGGAGGCACTCCTTAAGGAAAGGATAGTGCAACACCTGGAATCCATGGGAGCAAAGGATCCCAGACAATATGTGCTTACAACAATAACGTTCTGTCAAGTTAATCTCATAGATTTCTTTGACTGGGTAACCAGAGAGGTGAACCAAGGGGGTGCAGTTGATGTTGCCTAACTTCACTTCAGCAAAGCTTTTGATATTGTTCCACATAGAAGATTGATTAATAAGCTGGGGAGGCTCGAGGTGGGTCAGAAATTGGTCAGCTGGGTGACGGGCAGAAAACAGAGAGTGGTGGTAAACAGTATACAGTCAGAAGAGATGCAAATCACAAGTGGGGTACCTCAGGGATCAGTTCTGTGGCCAGTCCTCTTCAATATCTTTATCGGGTGCAATGAGTGCTTGTGAGGAGCTGGGGGAATTGGTGTCGACCTTCAACAGGGTGCTCACTAAGACCCTCGACTTAATTGCACTGACCATGTTTGAGCCCTCCCTTTATACAAGGGCTCCTCTTGGTTTGACAGAAGTCTCAGTGAGTTGAGGATGAGGGGGTTGAAGGTTGGAGTGGTGTTGGTGAAGGTCTTGGCCTGATGGGACATGCTTATTTTGATGTCTCATTATAGAGACTATCAATTGGCAATCTCCTGTAAGAAGGCAGAGTTTCTGTCCAGGGAGACTACTGCAGCAATAAACAGACCAGCTCGGCTCCTTTGGACTGTTGATAGACTATGTAATCCAGCCTGTCTTTGGTCTCTGAAAACTTTTTCACAAGTAAAGTGTGATGAGTTTGCTGTTTTTTTTTTAATATGGTATTCCTTTCCTGTCCTTGCTGGCACTCCTAGGACCATTGGCTGTACCCCCAGTGCCATCTCCCAAGGATCAGGCCCCCTCTCTTATGCTCCCATGACTTACTCTTCATAGCAGGGTGGTGGGGAGTGTCTCAACCCACCCAAAACAGATCTACCCAAGGAGGTCCCTTCTCAGGGGCAGCATCTGGGGGGATCATGTCATGCTGCATGGCCAGGACCTTTTCCATTTTTCTCTCCTGAGGTGAGACATGCAATGATGCCTGCAGTGAGAGCACATCCACAGCCACTCCCACCAAGTATCTTCCCCATCTCCTCCCCTTTCTGTAGCATTGGTGCACCACCCCCCAGCCACTACTATGGACCAGTGGAATGCCGATCACTGATGACCCCCTCCCTGTAGAAGGAGAGCAGTTCATCAGATACTCAATCCTTCTTCTCTCTTGCTGACTCCCAGACATGGGTCACTAGCATAGCACGAGGTAAGCATCCATCACCTCACCCCTCACTGCCACTGGGCCAGCATGTTCTATTTTTTCACTAATAAGATTGCCACAATCAGATCAGATCTGGGATCCAGTCAAAACCCTCTATGGGGGTTAGCAGTGGTGAGCCGGAGGTCATGGGTAATCTGTTTGTTTCATCTGACTTCGATTAGTTGTTGGATGAGGATGTTGTGAAGGTCATCTGGAAGTTGAAGCCCTCCTACTGTATTTTGGACCCGGGCCAAATTTGCATTCTTCTGGGGTGTGTTGAGTCCATCAGCCCACTCCTGTCTGGGATAGTCCAGTGTTATTCAGAGAGGGTGTCTTTCCCGAGCTTTTGAGGAAGGCCATGGAGAGACCCCTTTTAAAGAAACCATCCCTGGACTCAGACTGTCTAGTCAACACAGACCTGTCTCTAACCTTCCCTTTGTGGGAAAGGTTATTGAAATGGTGGTGGCTCTCCAATTGGAGAACCATTTGTCAGCTCATGACATCTATGACCCTCTCCCATCTGGTTTCAGGAAAAGGCACAGCACTGAGACTGCCTTGGTTTGGGTGCTTAATGATCACATGGTGGTGAGGAATTGAGGAAATTGTATCATCTTAATATTCCTTGATCTCTCAGCTGCGTTTGAGACCGTGGACCATGGTGTGCTGTTGGAGGTACTGTGGGTTGACTGGTCAGTCCTCAAGTGGTTCCATTCATTCTGCACAGGCAGGATGCAGAAGGTGGTATTAGAAACTTTTCCTCTGCACACTGCCCATGTCATGTGGTCCCCAGGAGTTCCATCTTAAGCGCCCATGTTGTTTGCAGTGTATTTGCTACCACTAGGTGACATTATAAGGTGGTATGGGCTGAGTTTTCACTGCTATGCAGGCGGTACTCTGCTCTACTTGTCTTTTATGTGCCCAAACAGCAGGATGCTGTCCCAAGGATCGGTCAGTGCCTTGTTGAGATCAGGACTGGATGAGTGTCAACTGGTTGAGGTTGAATTCAGACAAAATGGCATACTAGTGAGTGAAATCTGGTCATCTGGAGTTGGTGTGCAAGTTGGTTGAGGTTCCATCTTAGTCTAGAGGATTCCCAACTCTCACCTCAGAAGGGTGAGGAATCTTGGTGTGGTGCTGGACTGTGGCCTGGCCTTAAGTTCCAGGTGTTAGCCATATTATAGAGTGTGTTTTATCATCTTTGCAGCATTCCCAGGATTAAACACCTGACTCGCCTAGATGATGTGCCATTACTGGTCCATGCCTTCACAATATCCCTTCTTTGACAAAGCCAGTTTGGCTGCCAACTACAAACAACCTGCATTTAGTAACTAGACCTACAGACTACATATATTTCTGCAATAAAAATATTTGTATTTGAGTTATACTCCACATTTATCCTTCTTGTAGAATAGTCCTGTCTCTTGGCTGTTGTTTTTCCCATCACTGATGTAAATTGTACTGTTTTGTCTGTTCTTCTACTGACTTGGAGCCTTTGTAAAGAGCCAGTTTGGCTCAAAGGTTGTTATTCTGAACCCGAAATAAAAAAAAATTCTCAAAGCTTGACTACTGCAATGCCCTTTACCTGAGGCGAGCAGAGGCTGTGCTCTGCTGCTGGCAGCTAGTGCAGAATGTGTCAGCCAGGTAATTGACTGGCCTTTCCCGGTCTTGTCACATTACACCTGTGCTCCACTCTTGGCACTGGCTGCCTGTAAGGTGGTGGATCCCCTTCAAGGTCAGTTTGCTGACCTATAAGGCCCTACAGAGACTCAGGTCCAGGTACCTGCAAGACGTTGTACAACTTTACTGCCTACTCTGTCCCCTCGGGTCAGCTGATATCGCCTCTTGGCAATTCAAGGGGTGTGCCTACAATCTTCTGGTGCCAAAACATTTTGTTCCAGCACGACCCTAGAAATTCACTTCCTCTTACTATCAGAGAGACCCATCAGTAAATGCTTTCAAAGGGGCTGAATACATTTCTTTTCAGGAAGCTTTTCCTCTTGTTAATTAACTTGAATTGTTTTAATGGTTGGATAGTGACTGTAATTTAAATTTGTTTTAATGCACTTGCTCATGTGTACAGTGCATTGAGTCACAATTGAAAAGGTGTGTTTTATAAGTAAAATAAATGAAACATGTTAGCACATCTTTCAGAGTAAATATTGTGAACTTTAGAATATGGTATTTCATTTTACTTGGAATTATGCAGCATGTTAGTTAAGAAATACAAAAGCACACATGCCCCCATAAGGCAAAGCATCATAGGCTACATATGCAAATCATCACAGACTATTATGCTGGTTCAACTTTAAGCAGAAATGCATGGTGTCGAAAGGCCTCTCACACAGTTTGCAAAGGGTGACAACAGAGGCTGGCAGTATAGCCTAGACTAGAAGTTAGAAGAATGAGGTGTGAACAAGCTTGGTACATCCAGCAACCAGACCCAGTTTGATCTCACAACCTCCATTTTGCATTCCTGTGACCTGGAGTAAACACGCACTGCCCAGTGCTCCCAGTATCGCTGCCCCAGAAAAACAACAGGCATTGTGCTTTGGGTGGACTTTTGCCTCATACAAAGACTAAAATAAAAGGAAACATAGACACATATTTCATCCTACTCGGACTTATCAACATGCCTTGTCTGTTTGGCAATCCAGTGGAAGAACCAGCTACCCTAAGGTGGTCTATCTGGAGTTATGTTGTAGTGAGCCAATTAAAACAAAAAACAAGTTAAAAGACAAAGAACCTCTGTGCGCAAACATTGAGGCAATGGTTACCCCAAAAGGCATTGGTTGGGAAGCCAAGTTTCAAAGAAATACAAAATTACACATGCCCCCATAATGCAGACATCATGGGTTGCATATACAAATCACCACAGAATATTATAGGTTCCATAATGCAGAAATGCATGGTGCCAAAAGCCTCTCAACACAGTTTGCAAAGGGTGCAAACAGAACACAGAACACATGTTTCATCCTACAGACTCATCAGTATGCCTCATGTGTTTGGCACATGACCGAATGAACGAGCTACCTAAGATGGTCTATCGGGTTATGTTGAGTGAACCCAATTAAAACAAAAGTTAAAAGAAAAGAACCTTTAAGTATACCACTTCTATTATTATATCATATCAGTATCATGTAATGTATGTCTGTTGCCACAAAGAGAAACCTGCAGATATCAGCTTAAGCAAATTAATCCAGCCTACCATCTAGTGGCAGTAATCATAGGCTACATTCTTTTCTTTTTGCCGTTTCAAATATTTTATCAAAATCCAGCTTTTATAAGAAAACTACCGTGAACATTGATGTAAAGTTGTATACTACATAAAAGCCAAATTATATTGATTATATAAGTTAACCTGAAAAAGCATTTTATTCTAAGGTAAACCAGAGAGGAGCAAAGTAATAACTGAGGATGAAAAATAAATCATTCCGCTTACAGAGGAATTAATAAATCCTAAGAACCATAATCAGCTCATCTTAGAATAACTGCATGAGTATATAACTGATATCTGCACTTAGTGTTCCACTGGGATGGAGACACCATGCAGAGGAACGAACAAGGTCTCCCATTGCGTGTAATTAAGCGGTTTTGCATGCCATTGTTGACTATGATGTATAGTGCATGGTACAGTAATACAGATGCTCTTGGATTGGGAGAGATCTAGGTCCCAGGACTGGCAGTCAACTTTGGTTGAAATTGCCCACTGGCTTCTCAACTTTGTCATCTGGCCAGTCGACCGAGTGTCAATCGACGATGTGGAAATGGTCATCAACTGATCGACCCATTATCGCTGACTCGGTCGATGATTCTCTGATCGAACTCCAGTTCTTACTTTCCACACTGAGGAGACCTAGCCTGCTGGGACTTCCATCAAGAAGTTATCCCCAACCCCAGGAAATCACACCAGTCCCATGGTGTCTCCCGAGCAACTGAATTGGCCTGGACAATCTCGATCAAGGTCCAGGATCCACTTGACTGAAAGATGGAGGAAGAGTCAAAACACTCCAAAAGAGGTGATGCTAATCGTCATCCTCCTCGAATGAGGACAGGCTTTGGCTAAAACTCGGCCGGCACTACAATGACCTCATGTGGCAGCAGCTGATTTCTGACTCGAGCACAAGCCTGACCCCAGCTTCCACCCTGGCCATTACTTGGCTTTCACCTCCCAGGCTGAAGCACGTCCCAAAGTTGATTGCTGTTGGTTTCCTGCCCATGAGCCAGGAAACCTCAGATTTGGCCTAAACCGTCCTCCATCGATTGTGGAGGAATCACCATCTGCTGTCTGTGGAGAGGCTCCTCTCTAAAGAAAGACAGAGCTGCAGAAACTGACTCCCCAGTGTCTAGTCACTGTCACCTGGACCACCCTCAGCAGGTGAGGTGACCTGGAATCAGTTGACCATTAATATCAGTTCCTTGGATTCAGATCTGACTGGCCTGCATTCTCATCCCGGGATGATGAACAACAGCCAGGTTAGAGATGGAGGAAGGTCCTTTGACCTTTCAGGGCATTCTTGCCTCATCTCGAGTCCACAGATGCCCCGGAGCCAATCAAAAAAACATAGTACCCCTCACGACATCTTCAGAGATGGGACACCGATGGAGGGTTGCAGCTGAGGCCATTGTTGGCCCAGTTCAGAACTCAGCAGTGCTCAACTCTTGTCCAGTACCATCTGCCCACATGGCCACCTTCCAGTGTTCACAGAGCACCCTTCGTCCAAGAACCTGGTGACTGCCTCTGTGTTCAGGAGTACTGGCAGTTCTGCAGACACTGACCGACCTCCTGAGAAAGAGTTCAAACTCTTGGACCATTTGGCCAGTAAGTTCTATGCAGTTTCTTCCCTGGGCCATCATCAGGTAAATTCAGCTATTATCATGGCGCACTTCTCCCATGCCCTCTTGGGGTCTTTGGTAGAAGTCTTCCCACTCCCACAGACATGCAGACCACGGTCAAGGGAACTGGGATCAGACCATGCTGATGCCAAACAGCGCTTCAGACAGCCATGGACATTAAGATTCTTGTGCCCATTTGATGGCAGCCGAGATGCCCTTATCACAGGGCTTGGCTGTGACTCCTCCATCCTGGTGCATACTAGCACAACCTGGCTGGCGTGCCTTTCACAGGCACTGATGTTTTTAGCCGGGGTGGCGGTCATCTCCAGCATTTGAGCAGTCAATGCCACCTTGGATGCTACTTCTGCCAATGGTTCTTGGGCAGAACCAACAGAAGAAAAAGCCACCTTTACATTTCCCCAGACAGCAGCAACAGGCTCATTTTGCACCCAGGCCTGTAAGAAGGCTGAGATTTATGTCCTGATCCTCCTCCTTCAAGCCTGCTCAGTGATGCAGTGTCTGCATCCCTCCCATCATGCCAGCTCTGGGTCCTTCCATGGGATCAGTTCCACCACTTCCTCCACCTGGTATGCTGTCACTGACGGTGGGTTCTCAATGCATCGGTCAGACTGCCTCTGGAATTTGAACAGCCCTCCAAGCCCAGCACCTCATGGAGAAAGTGTATCCACCCAGACTCAGTCAGTTCTCCAAGATGAAATTGCTAAGATCTCCTCAGGAGGCAGTAGCTTCAGTAGTGGATCCTCACCCAGACCCAGGCTTTGTCTCCAGGTACTTCCTGGTGCCCAGCGGATAGTCTGCACCATTCTAGATCTGCACACCTGAATTAATATCTCCAGGTCACGCACCTTTTGGTTGGTCCTCTGTCCCAGACATACCATCCTGGAAATCTTGAAATCCGCCCATATTCTCCCCTATTCAAGTCAGGAGACCGCCCCGCTGATCTTAATAACGAAGAGCTATTTAACAATACCAATCTTATAAAAGCGTTTGAAAAATTGAGACAACCACTGAAACCACATAGCTATGCAACAGATTCTCAACCCTCTTCAATCTGGTTACCAAACCATAGTACCATTACAGCCTAACAAAAGTCACTAATGACTGGTTATCGTGGACCCAAAACTACTGGTGTGATCTTCTTGGATCTAAGTAAAGCATTCAATACAGTAGTCATAACTTATAGTTCACAGCCTTACCACCTTGGCTTTACTCCATCTACACCCATGGTTCAAGAATTATCTATAGACAGGACTCAAGTCAAATCAGGAAATTTGCTCTTCCTCTCTGACCACTGTGAGAGTCCCACAGGACCTATCCTAGGTCCGTCCTCTTCTCTTTATATATAAACAACCTTAACCATCAGATTACAAAGTCCCAGTTACATTGCAGATGACACCGCCCTGTTACCTGTGAATACGTCGCTTTAAAGCAATAGGGACATCCTTCAAGCCGATTTCTATACAATTAGAAAAACTTAATCAATGCAAAGCTACTCCTTAATGTCAAAAAAAAACAAAAAGCTATGATCCCACAACCATGCACACATCACACACTAGTGCCCTACCTTGCCCAAGATTACAACACGCCCCAGGTGAGCAGCTGGAAATAGTTACAAATTAAATATCTCGGTTTCGTTAGATAGAGGCTTTAGTGATCACATTGATGATTTGGCCAAAGCTCAAAATCAGGTTGGGCTTCTCTTCTGCAATAGATCTTTCTTTCCTGCTGATATGAACTAGATGGTTCGGACACTTTTCTCCCACCTTGATTATGGTGATGAATTATAACCTAGGCCCAGAAACATTATAACAAGACAAAAAATACCAATTAACCATTCCAACCTAAAATAATAATGTGTAATGGCCAAGGTGTCTCCGAGTCTTTCTGAGGCTGAGATGCTGCGTCATTTGCAGACAACTATCTGCCCTGAGGGAGGAAGTCAGTCTTCAGGCCACCGAAGTAGTATGAAACCTTCCCCAGGCCACACTGACAGTGTAAGGAACCTCCCATCCAGGAGCACTACGCCACCACCACTACCCTCAGAGATTGTGAAGAAAAGCACACAGCTGGGACCACAGTGGCCCAGGGAGGAGGAGAGGGTGAACAGAGGCACACCCAGCTCTCAATTGTTCCAGACCCCACAACTACCATTCTGGGGGAGCATAGCCCCCCCACCCGCAGAGAAGACTGATGATAACTGGGTCAAAGGGGCCCACAGAAAGGAGGCAGAGGACACCTGGGGTGCTGAAGCAGCCCTGGTAGGGACCAATTATTAGGGTATAGAACTGGGGGAGATGAGAAAAATGAAAGGGTGCCTGTCCTGTGCCATGGCTTGGAGGGCAGGAAGCGCATCCTCAGGATCACGAGAACAGCTGCAAGGAATTCTGGAGTTGGATGTATTGTCCACCAGGGACAAATGAGTTGGCTCTTCATGAGATTAGAGCAGTGCAGGAGACATTGCAGAGTTGGGAGGACCTGGGATGAGTAGCACACGGTCCTCTCAGAGGTGCTGCCTGTCAAAGGGAGGTAAGGCAATTGGCACCATGCAGTTAATGAATGAAGCTGAAATGTGGTGGGCACAGGGTTTGCTTCATTAGACTGGGGTTCCACCTGAGGGACATCAGCTTATACTGGCAGGATGGTCTGCATCTGTCCAGGAAGGGAACAAGTCTTTGAGCACTTTGGTTTAAATGTTTCATTGGCAAACTTTAACCAGCTGCTGGGAGGTACTGACAAGGCAGGGAAAATCCTAGCCTCCCTACAAAACAGGGTATTAAATGAGAAAGACAGAGGTAGAACGGGTCCTCAGGGGGATATTGCACTGGAAGGTAAAGCCATCCAAAAATGGAGAGCAATGAGTACTAATGTCCGTGAGTCTGCAAAATAAGCTTCCTGAATTAGTGGCCTTGATGGAGGAAGAACATCTGGATATCATGGTGGCAGTCACAGAAACATGGTACACACAAAACCATGACTGGGACATAAACATACCAGGATACACTGTGTACAGGAGGGACACAGGGAGGGTAAAAAGAGGAGGAGGAGAAGTCTTTAAATATGGGAAGGAATAAAAAGCCAAACAGAACAAAAAAGGCACACAGGAGGAGAAGAAGCACTGCGGGGTAACTTGGGAGACAGGCTGTGCACCACAACACGACAGGGTTAGATACAGACCTCTTCTCAGGGGAGGAAATGGACAGGGAAATGATAGAAAGCATACTTTAGAATGGCAGAAAAGGGGGATATTGATGTGTGATCTGAATATTAGATGTTAACTGGATGCAGCTGCAGCTGCCACTCAAGAGTGCAGTTATTCTAGATGCCCTACAGGGGGCATGCCTTAGACAACTAGTACTGGAGCCCACCCAAGAGGGAGCAATATTAGACTTGATTCTCCCTAAATGGAGATGGAGAGGAGGATCACAGATGTAGAAGTGGGTAGCCATCTGGGGAACCAGCCACCATCGAACAGCATGGTCTACAACAAACACACAGCAATAGAGTCAAGTCATACAAAGACAAAGCACTGGACCTTAGGAGGGCTGACTTTATTAAATGGGTGAGTGCCTAAGGAACGACTAGCAAATGGGCAGGAAGGAGGGGAAGAAGAATGGGAATAATAAAACTGCCATCACAGAGGTAACGAGCCTTGTGTGAAGCAAATAAAACAAGATCGATGTAAGAAACCACTATGGTTCCTAAAGGAAGTGGCAGGAAGGTCCAAGAGAAAAGAAAGCATCAGGGAAGTACAAGGAATCTCAGAAGGAGCAGGAGACAGAACTGTAGCAGTTAGCAAAAGGAGGCTGGGAGGCAGTCAGAACAGCAAAGGCCCAAACCGAGGAAAGATAGCCAACCCAGTTAAGAAGGGGATAAAACCTTTATAGGTACATCAGGGAGCCAGGAAGACCAAGGAGAGAAGTGAGGCTTAATAAAGGGAAGGGAGGGTGGGCAGAGGGAGACTGTGAAAGGCAGAGATACTAAACAAATATTTTTGCCTAGTATTTACAAAGGAAGAGGGGAGGTACATAAAACAAACAGTAGTAACACTCTGGATACAGAAGTTGATACCGGCCCATTTACAGAACAAAGGGTTCTGGAAGAACTCTTAAAACTGAAGGTGGACAAAGCAATGGGGCCTGATGGGATTCATCCCAGAATTCTAAAAGAACTAAGGGTAAAACTAGTGACACCACTGACTACCCTTTTTAACAAATCATGGGAGGATGGGGTGGTACCTGAGGACTGGAGGAGGGCAGATGTGATTCCCCTTCACAAAAGTGGGAGCAAGGCAGAAGCAGGAAACTAAAGACCTGTTAGTTTAACCCTCAGTGATAGGGAAAATGATGGAATCACTTCTAAAGGAAAGAATTGTTTGTGCATCTAGAGGCCAGAGGGGACAGGACCCTAGGCAGCATGGATTCACAGAGGAAGGTCATGCCAGATGAATCTGATAGATTTCTTTGACTGGGTGACCAAAGTAGTAGATCAGGGAGGGGCTGTGGACATGGCTTCACCTAGACCTTAGCAAGGCATTTGACATAGTCCCACACAAAAGATTAATATACAAGTTAGCCAGCCTGGGAGGGTCCCAAGATGACAGCCTGGGCAAAGAATTATTGGAGAATAAGACACAGAGAGTAATAGTAAATGAAGTCCACTCAGAAGAAAGGAGGGTTACTTAGTGGGCACCCCAGGGTCTGTATTAGGACCTGTCCTCTTCAATGTCTTTTATAAGCTTACTGCAGAAGGACTGAAGGAAAGTATGTCTCTTTGCAGATGACACTAAGATCTGCAAATAGAGTTGATGCACAGGGTGGGGTGGAAAGGATGAGAAGGACTTGGAAAGGTTAGAGGAATGGCACAAATGTATGGCAGCTTAGATTCAATGCTAAGAAGTGCATAATGCACCTGGGAAACAAAACCCCAGGGAAGAGTACACAATGGGGGTGAGATACTAACAGCAACAAAAATGGAAAGGACCTGGGGGTAGTCATATCAGATGACCTAAAGACGGAAAGCAATGTGAGAGGGAAGCAAGGAGGGTTGGGGGATACTGGATGCATAGGGAGAGGCATCACCAGTAGAAAACAGGAAGTTATTATCCTTCTGTACAGACAGCTGGTGAGACCCCATCTGAGTACTGTGTGCAGTTCCTGAGACCTAATCTCCGCAAAGACATAGACAGGATGGAAGCTGTCCAGAGGAGGGCACTAAATGAGCAGGGTCTGCACTGAAGAAATATGAAGAGAGACTTCAAGGAGCTTAATATGTATAGCCCTCGAGGAAAGAATGGAGAGGGGGACATGATAGAAACGCTCAAGTACCCTAAGGAATCAACAAAGTCCAAGAGGGCAGCATCTTCTCAAAAGAGGTGTGCAAGAACAAGAGGGCACATTTGAAGATATGTGGGGAAGTGCCTAGAGGTAATTTGCTGAAGTATTTTTACAGAGAGGGTTGTGGATGCATGGAACGGCCTTCCGGAGGAGGTTGTGGAGTAAAAATCAGTGGTGGAATTCAAGCATGCATGGGATAGTCATAAGGCAGTTCTGGGGGTTGGGGGTAGGAAGAAGTAGGCTGCTGGTTAACTAGGATCTGCAGCTTATCCAGTAGGTAGGGAAATGGGCAGACTGGGTGGGCCAAGCAGTCCTTATCTGCCGTCAAATTCTATGTTTCTAATAAATAACTATCTTGATTTAGTCTAAAACAACATAAAAATTCAGAAATATTTTACAAAGTGCTGAAAAAGGTGTTACAAGGTGTCGCCAAATGTTTGTTGGAATAAACAGGATTTAAGGCCCATCTTAAAAGCCTCAACTGGGGCCTCCCTCAAGGTCCTGGGCAAAGAAGTCCAGAGGGTCAGGCCCATGACCTCAAAGGTCTGATCCCTCAAGGTCTTCAGACCAGCCCTAGGAACTACCAGGAGGCCCTCCTCAGCCAAATGAAGTGGGTTGATAGGGGTGTATGGGTGCAGGAGCTTAGCCAGCTAGACTGGACCCAGCTTTATAGGTTAATAAAACCATCTACATGACATACTCACTTCACCCACAGCCAGTACAGGTCTCACTGCACCAGAGAAATATGGCACGATCTAGAAAGGCCCATGAGTACACAGGCAGCTGCGTTCTGCAGCAGCTGCAGGCATCATAGCATACTCTCACTAACCCTAAGGTACAGAGTATTAGAATAGTCTAACCTGGAGGTCACAAATGCATGAATCAGTGTGTCGACAGATAAGGAATCTGATCTGGTGGATATGCCAAAGATGGAAAAAGCCATTCAGGACTACAGCAGACACCCGAGCCTCCACTGTCAAACTTTTGTTCAGTATGACTCCCAGATTCTTCACCCTACAGGCAGCTAACGGCACAGAGTCACCTAGTCGAAGCCCAGACTCTCCTGTGCTAACCACCAATCCCCACTATGGCCCAACTCAATCACCAAGACCTCAGTTTTCTCGGGGTTGAGTCTTAACCAGCTTGATGCCATCCAGTTCTCAATCTCAGCCAGGCACCTATTAAACACATTAGCAGCACGCAGCCAGGCACCTATTAAACACATCAGGAGCACCCAGCCCTGCACCTATTAACCACATCAGCAGCAAGCAGCCAGGCACCTACTAAACACATCAGCAGCATGCAGCCAGGCACCTATTAACCACATCATCAGCACGCAGCCAGGCACCTATTAAAACACATCAGCAGCACTCAGAGTCCCGGGAGGAAAAGACATCTAGAGCTGGGTGTCATCCTCATAGCAGTGAAACCCAACCCCATAATGTCTACTAACCTGGCCCAGGAGAAACATATAAACCACGAACAACACTGATAACAAGACTGAACTCTGGGGTACAAGGCAAACTTTCCTAACACTACCTTTTGGATTCTATCCCATAGTTAGGACTCAAACCAATGAATAACGGTGAGGGTGAGACCAGCACACTCCCTGAGTCAGTCCAAAAGCACATCATTGTCTGTTGTATCAAATGCAGAAGAGGAATTAAGGAGGACGAGAATCGATCATTCTCCTCTATCCCTTGTCCTGAGCAGGTTGTTAAGCACCCTGACTACTGACGTTACCGTGTGGTGCCTAGCACTAAAACCAGACTGGAGAGGCTTGAAGATATCAAAAGACAACAGGTGTTCCTCAAGCTGCAGTTCAACAACTTTCTTAATAACATTCCCAAAACTGGAAGGTTAGAGACTAGACAATAGTTGCTGGTTTTTTAGGAGGGGTTTCACCAGTCCCCATTTAGTGCTACTGGAAACAACCCATCTGACAAAGAACAGCGGACAGTCTTGGCAAACTCCAGGCCCAGATATCTGACACAACTCACTGGTAGTCATGTCGGGCCTGGGTCCAGATTACAAAATGTTGGCTGCCGCTCCAAGACCACCTGGCAAACCTTTTCCACCGTCACTGTCCAAAACTCCCTCCAAGTCCACCGAATGCATTCCTGACCCACAAGCTGTCCACTGCTGGGCTCAGAAGGCCCAACTGGAGTGATTCTGACTATGATAGAGGACACCCTGTTTGATAAGAACTGAGCAAATTCCTTACATTTTGCGAGTGTAACTGCTCTCACAGGTTCCTGGCGGGATGGAGAAGCCTGTCTACAATAAAAAAGAGCTGAGTTGGTCAGTTTCTCCCAGTGGAAATCTCTCTCAACAGAAAATCTGTCTTCTTTCGACTGATTGCCTTCTGATATTCTTCATAGTGAGAAATCAGAACTAGCTTGTCCTTCCAAGCCTTGGATTTCCTGCAACGATGCTTCAACCTCTGACTCCTGGTTTTAAGCTCTGTCAGCTCGCCACCAAACCACAACGAGCTGAGACGTGACACCAAGGGACGTACACGGATTGGTGCTAGGTGGGCAAATGCCCCTTGACAACCACCAGGGGCTCAAACAAAAAAAAGGTGTTGCCAACTTTGCCACAGCCCTACACTGCTTTCAGTTGGGCTGCTGGCTACAATATAGGATAATGGATTTGACAGACAGCTGCTGTGGTGCTCGGGCTCTGCTGCTCTGTCTCCAACCGCTGGTGACAATTTAAATCAGCATATGCCAAGCTGAGTGGAAACTACAGAACCCAGGATTCCCCCTAAAAAACAAAGGCGTTGAGGAGAGTCTTGCTTGACCAGCAGGGCTCAAAACCATTGGGGAGACTAGGGAGTATTCAGCGGGGCTGGGTGTGGATGTGCAGGCCAATGGCTGGAGTGGAGAGTGTGTCAAAGGGTTGAGCCTGAGTGGTCCAGCTGAGCAGCTTTAGCTGTGTTGTTGTGAAGGGAGTCGGGCAGAGTGGTAACAGTGCACTGGGGCTGAGTAGAATGAACAAGAGGAGAGTGAAATGGTTGTGCATTGGGGGAACTCTGAAACAGCACCGACAGCAATGGCATATGGATGAAGCTCCTTGTGTGACCCCACCAGCACCACATCAGGTAGGTAGAGCCAGGAGGGAGGCTGAGGAACTTTACATCAAAAGTTTAGGCAGTTGCTTGTGGTCTGAGCATTGAGCAGGTCAGGGTTCATGTGGAACGTGTTATGTGGAAGTTTGCTAGCTGCTATGAGGAGAAGCCAGGTGGGGTGTAATAGTGCTTGGGGACTTCAATTTCTGCTGCTTTCTCCCAGGTACTACTACATCAGTGGCTAACAGCTGCACTGCTTGGGGGGATGGGTGTGAGATTTTTAATTTGTTTCTGGCGGTACTGTACTTTACACTGTCAGGCTTTCCAGCAGATCATGTTTTGGAGCCATTAAAAGTGGCGCTCAGTCTCACTGTTGGGGGAGGGGCTGCAATCATTTTAATTCAACTGGTACTGTACTTTACAGTCAAGCTTTTAACTAAAGTGCATCTTTTAGAGCCCTACCTCCCTGCTTGCATACTGTCCAGTAGGGGCCCTGGCATTGAAGTTTGCACTTGGACCCCCGTGGGACAAAATGGACAGGTCTGGGGGGGAGCACTGAAGATCCATTGCCCAGGGTCCACAAACACCTGACACCAGCCCTGAGTACAATATCAGCTAACAAATGTCCTCCGTCACTGCACTGTACCCCCTCCGTGCGTGTGCGCGCGCGCCACACACACACACACACACACACAGACATATCCTCCAGTCCATCACCCAGCACTATACCAAGGGAGAGTTTCTCTGTCGCTGCTCATTGTGCAATCCCAGCTAGCTGCAGACTTCCCAGCACATTGCATGGCTCAGCAGTATGGGGCACACTTCCTCCATTTCTACAGAGTGTCCCTTCTCTCACATACCGTAAATTCTGCTGACTTTTCTTAAAACCTATCGTGTTAACAGTGTTAAGGAATAACCAGAGAGGAAAATTGCCTGTATGTTTGACTGAGGTGAGATGAACTACATACAAAGAATAATTGATTTTACTATAGAAATTAAGTAAGGGTATGGTGTGAAAAAACATAGTTTATTATAGATTGTAGCAGTGTCACCTGACGCTCCCTATCACAGGGCTTCCTTCGGTTGTGTGTGAAGTACTTTTATTTCCATAACACTATCTTACATGCTGTTCCTGTTATTGAGTTTTTGGCTAGTACCAGTTGTTCCTTAGAAAGGGGACCACAGAAAAGGGTCTCTTCTGTTAAACCACAGCAAGCTCTATAATAATTCACCTTAGGCATCATCTCGACCCTTGCTTTACTCTCTAGGCTCAGGTAAAGGTTATCTGTGTAACCGATAACCAAAAACTTGGCTTATTATATAAGTTTAAAAAATGCTTTTCCCTTGATACAAGGCGAGCTACAGCAACTGGGATTTTGGTGTCTCATTTTGATTATTTGTGGGGGTTATATCACAAGTTAGCACTATCTATACTGTATAAATATATCTGTTTTGTTTTGGACCTTCCTTTATGCACCCATCATTGTTTTCTGTATTCCCAATTAGGTTGGTTATCTCCCAGATCTAGGTTTCTTTTTGGGGGTAACTTTTTAAATCCTTACATTCAAAAACATTATGTTCTTTGAGCAGTGCATTCAACATCATCCCACACAGAAAGCTGATTAACAAGATGGGTAGTCTGGGAGACAAGGTGGTGAACTGGGTGAGAAACTGGTTAACAGACAGAAGACAGAGGGTGGTGGTAAATGGGATACAATCTGGGGAGAGGGGGTGAACAGTGGAGTACCACAGGGATCAGTACTAGGACCAGTCCTGTTCTATGTCTTCATTAGTGACATTGTAGAGGGGCTGGAAGGAAAGGTCAGCCTGTTTGCAGATGACACCAAGATCTGCAACAGGGTGGATACTCCAGAAGGGGTGCAGAAAAATGGAGAGGGACCTGAAAATCTTGAAAGATAGTCAGAGATGTGTCAACTGAGGTTCAATGTAAAGAAGTGCAAAATAATGCATCTGGGTAGAGGGAACCCTGGGGAGAGCTACAGGTTGGGGGGCTGACTGTCACCAAAGAGGAAAGAGACCTAGGGATTATCATCTCTGATGACCTTAAGGCATCAAAACAGTGTACAAAGGCAGCAGGGAGGGCCAGTGGTACGCTGGGGTGCATAGGCAAGGGTACTAGATCCTTTCTGGGATGAGACGGTTCCACTCCGGTGTTTGCGTCTTCCTGAAAATGAATGCTGCTGCTGGTGCCACTGCTGCTTAGCTCTTTTATATTTTAATAAAATGAATTACAGTTTTTTAGCAGCAGCTGGCTGGCAGTGGCAAGTGAGAGGATTGCTGCTGGACTGTCTCTGCCGCAGTCAAACTCAAGTGAGTCGGGACTGATGTGGCAGCATCCCGCGGCACTTTTTCCTTCTCACTGCAACTCTAGATGTCACTCTCTGCCTCAGGCAGATAATGACCACTTTGCACACCTAGTCTGCCCATTTCTCTACCTAGATAATAAGCTGCAGATCCTTGTTAACCAACAACCTACTTCCTCCTACCTTCCACTAGAACTCCCTTATGTCTGTCCCGTGCATTCTTGAATTCCCTCACTATTTTTGACTCTATGACCTCCTCAGGAAGGCTGTTCCATGCATCTACAACCCTCTCTGTGAAGAAATACAGTGGCGTGAAAAAGTATTTGCCCCCTTCCTGATTTTCTCTATTATTGCATATTTGTCACACTGGATGTTTTTAGGTCTTTAGACAAAATATAATATTAGATAAAGGGAACCTGAGTGAACAAATAACACTTTTTTTTTTTACTTATTTCATTTATTTAATGAAAAAAGTTAACCAACACCAACTGGCACTGTGTGAAAAAGTAATTGCCCCCTAGTTAAATCAACCCAATTAAAGGTATAATTAGAGTCAGCTGATTGAACACAGCCAGGCTTGATTACAGCCAGCCCTACTCAATATAAACCTCACTTATTTTGGCGCTTACCATCAGAGTCACGTTGCCAGCACAAAGATTCAACAAGCACATTATGCCATGATCAAAGGAAGTCCCTGAAAAGATCAGAAAAAATTTGTTGCCCTATCAGTCTGGAAAGGGTTACAAAGCTATTTCTAAGGCTCTGGGACTCCATCGAACCACATGTGAGAGCCATAATCTCCAAATGGAGAACACTTGGAACAGTAGTGAACCTTCCCAGGAGTGGGCGGCCTGCCAAAATTACCTCCAAGGGCGAGTGTAAAATCATCCAAGAAGTCTCAAAGGATCCTAAAACAACATTTAAAGAACTGCAGGCTACTCTTGCCTCAGCTAAGGTCAGTGTTCATGACTCCACAATCAGAAAGAGACTGGGCAAAATGGGCTTATGTGTGAGAGTAGCAAGGCGGAAACCACTGCTAACCAAAAGAACATAAATGCTCTTCTCTCATTTGCTAAGAAGCACCTGGATGATCCACATGCCTTTTGGGAAAATGTTCTATGGACAGATGAGTCCAAAGTGGAACTTTTGGACAATATGGATCCCATAATGTCTCATGAAAGCAAACGTTGCATTCCACAGTAAGAACATTCATACCAACAGTGTAGGCCCTAGCTGCTACTGTGTTTTTTGTTACTGGTGAGTCCACCTTTCATTCAAATAGGGTGGTCTGTGCTGTGTAGAGATGGACGTAGGGTCCCCACTGGTACTGTGCTTCTTTCAATTACTGGTGAGTCCACCTTTCATTCAAATAGGGCGTTCTGTGCCGTGAATTGATGGAGGTAGGCTCCCAACTGGTTCTGTCATTCTTTCAGTTACTGATGAGGCCTCTGTTCAATCAAATAGGGTGGTCTGTACTGTGCAGACAAGGAGGTAGGCTTCTCACTGGTACTGTGCTTCTTTTAGTTACTGGTGAGTCCAACTTTCCTTCAAATAGGGTTGTCTGTACTGGGCAGAGATGGAGGGAGATTCCCAACTAGTACCATGCTTCTCTCAGTTACTAGTGAGTCCACCTTTCATTCAAAAAGGGTGGTCTGTACCTGCAGAGATAGTGGTAGGCCCTATTGGTAGTACTGTGCTTCTTTCTGTTATGGGTGAGTCCATTATCTAAATAGGTGGTCTCTACATTGCAGCATTGAGTGTAGGCCCCTACTGGTACTGCAAGTCTCAGTTACTGGGGACCTACATTTCATTTAAATAGGGTGGTCTGTATTGCAGAGATGGAGGTAGGCACCCTTACTGTAGTAGCCTTCTTTCACTTCTGTGTGAGTCCACCTTGTATCTGAAGAGCAGGGTCTGTACAGTGCAGAGATGGAGAGTAGGCTCCACACTGGCACTGTGCTTCATTCTGTTACTGGTGAGTCCTCCAATCATTGAAATAGGGTGGTGTGTACTGTGCAGAGATGGAGGTAGGCTCCCCACTGGAACTGTTCTTCTTCAGTTACTGGTGAGTCCACCTTTCATTCAGATAGGGTGGTCTGTACTGTGCAGACAAGGAGGTAGGCTTCCCACTGGTATGGTGCTTTTTGGTTACTGGTGAGTCCACCTTTCATTCAACTAGGGTGGTCTGTACTGTGCAGAAATGGAGGTAGGCCCTCGATTGGTACTGTGCTTCTTTCAGTTACTGGTGAGTCCACCCTTTATTCAAATAGGATGCTCTGTGCTGTGCAGAGATGATGGTAAGCTCCGCAGTGTTTCTCTGCTTTTTTCAGTTACTGTAGAGTCCGCCTTTCATTCAAATGGTAGCCTGTACTGTGCAGAGATGGAGGTAGGCTCTCCTATGGTACTGTGCCTCTTTCAGTTACTTGTGAGTCCACCTTTCATTCAGATAGCATCATCTCTACTGTGCAGAGATGGGGTAGGCTCCCCACTGGTATTGTGCTTCTTTCAGTTACTGGTGAGTCCACCTTACATACAAATAAGGTGTTCTATACCGTGAATTGATGGAGGTAGGCTCCCCCGCTGGTACTGTGCTTTCAGTTAGTGGTGAGTTCATCTTCTTTAAATAGGGCGGTATGAGTCTTTGTAGAGATGGAGGTTGGCTCCTACTGGAAGTGTGCTTCATTCATTACTGGTGAGTCTGTATTTCATCAAATAGGTGGTCTGTACTGTGCAGAGATATAGGTAAGCCCCACTGGTACTGTGCTTTACACATGCTGTTGAGTCCACCTTTAATTCAAATAGACTGGTCTATACTGCGTTGAGATGGAGGTAGGTTCCTCACTGGTACTGTGCTTTCTTCAGTTACTGGGGAGTCCATCTTGCATTCAAGTAGGTGGTCTGTACTGTGCTGAGATTTGGGTAGGCTTAACTCTGGTACTGTGCCTCTTTCAGTTACTGGTGAGTCCACCTTGCATTCAAACAAGGTGGTCTGTACTGTACAGAGATGGAGGTAGGCTTCCCACTGGTACTATGCTTCTTTCAGTAACTGTGAGTATCACTTGCATTCAAGTGCAGGTGGTCTGTACTGTGCAGAGATGGAGGTGAGTCCTCATTGTACTGTGGTTTTTCTTCTTACTGGTGAGTCCACCTTTCATTGAAATAGGGTGGTCTGTACTCCTCTCAGATAGGAGGTAGGCTTCCTACTGGTACTCAGCCTATTTCAGTTATTGGGGAGTCCACCTGTATTCAAACAAGGTGTTCTGTATTGTGCAGAGATGGAGGTAGGCTCCACTAGAATGTGCTTCTTTTCAGATACTAGTGTGTTTCCCATTTCATTCAAATAGGGTGGTCTGTGACTTGCAGACATGGAGTAGGCCCCCACTGTACTGTACTTCTTTCAGATACTAGTGTGTCCACATTTAATTCAAATAAGGTGGTCTGTACTGTGCAGAGATGGATGTAGGCTCCCCACCGGTACTGTACTTCTTTCTGTTACTAGTGAGACCACCCTGCATTCAAAAAGTAGGTCAACACTGTGCAGAGATGGAGGTAGGCTCCCCACTGGTACTGTGCTTTGTTACTGGTGAGTCCACCTTGCATTCAAATAGGGTGGTCTCTCCTGTGCAGAGATGGAGGTAGGCTCCCATCTGGTACGGTGCTTCTTTCATTTACTGTTGAGGCCACCTCTCATTCAAATAGGATGGTCTGTACTTTGCAGAGGTGGAGGTAGGCTCCCAGCCTCTACTGTGCTTCTTTCAGTTACTAGTGAGTCCAACTTTCATTCAAATAGGGTGGTCTGCACCGTGCAGAGATAGAGGTGGACACCCCACTGGTATTGTGCTTCTTTCAGTTACTGGTGAGTCCTCCTTTCATTGAAATAGGTTGACCTGTACTGTGCAGAGATGGAGTGTAGGCTCTCCTGTGGTACCGTGCTTCTTTCAGTTACTTGTGAGTCCACCTTTCATTCAAATAGCATGGTCTGTACTTTACAGAGAGAGAAGTAGGCTCCCCATTGGTACTGTGCTTCTTTCTCTTACTGGTGAGTCCACCTTTCAATCAAATAAGGTTTCTGTACTGTGCAGAGATGGAGGAAGGCTCTCCACTGGTGGTGTGCTTCTCTCAGTTACTAGTGAGTGCAGAGATGGAGGAAGGCTCTCCACTGGTGGTGTGCTTCTCTCAGTTACTAGTGAGTTCACCTTTCATTCAAATAGGGTGGTCGGTACTGTGTAGAGGTGGGGGAAGGCTCCCCACTGGTACTGTGCATCTTTCAGTTAATAATGAGTCCACCTTTGATTCTAATAGGGTGGTCTATTCTGTGCAGAGATAGAGGTAGGCTCCCAATGGTTCTGTGCTTTTTCAGTTACTGTGAGTCCGCCTTTCATTCTAAACAGGCTGGTCTTTATCAGCAGAGATGGAGGTAGACTCTCCACTGGTACTGTGCATCTTCCAGTTACTTGTTAGTCCACCTTCTGTCAAATAGCATCATCTGTACTGTGCAGAGATGGTAGTAGGCCTCATTGTTACTGTGTTTCTTTCAGTTACTGGTGAGTCCACCTTTCATTCCAATAGGTGGTTTTGTATTGTGAATTGAGGGAGATTTGGCTCTGCACTGGTACTGTGCTTCTTTTAGTTAGTGGTGAGTCCATCTTTCATTCAAATAGGGAGGTCAGAACTGTGAGAGATGGAGTGTAGGCTCCCAACTGGTGCTGTGTTTGGTTCAGTTACTGGTGAGTCTGTATTTATTCAAATAGGGTGGGTCTGTACTATGTAGAGATGGAGGTAGGCTTCCCACAGGTACTGTGCTTCTCTCAGTCACTGATGAGTCCATCTTTCATTCAAATAGGGTGGTCTATATTGTGTAGAGATGGAGGTAGACTCTCCACAGGTACTGTGCTTCTTTCAGTTACTGGTGAGTCCACCTTGCTTTCAAGTAGCGTGGTCTGTATTGTCCAGTGATGGAGGTAGACTCCCCTCTGGTACTGTGCTTCCTCGAGTTACTGGTGAGTCCATCTTGCATTCAAATATTGAGGTCTGTCCTGTGCAGAGATGGAGGAAGGCTCCCCACCGGTACTGTGCTTCTTTCAGTTACTGGTGAGTCTACCCTTCATTCAAGTGGGGTGCTCTGTGCTGTGCAGAGATGGTGGTAGGCTCCACAGTATTTCTCTGCTTCTTTCAGTTACTGGTGAGTCCGCCTTTCATTCAAATAGGTAGCCTGTACTGTGCAGAGATGGAGGTAGGCTCTCCTATGGTACTGTGCTTCTTTCAGTTACTTGTGAGTCCACCTTTCATTCAAATAGCATCATCTCTACTGTGCAGAGATGGGGGTAGGCTCCCCACTGGTACTGTGCTTCTTTCAGTTACTGGTGAGTCCACCTTTCATTCAAATAAGGTGTTCTATATCGTGAATTGATGGAGGTAGGCTCCCCGCTGGTACTGTGCTTCTTTCAGTTAGTGGTGAGTCCATCCTTCTTTAAAATAGGGCGGTATGAGCTTTGCAGAGATGGAGGTTGGCTCCCCACTGGTAGTGTACTTCTTTCCGTTAGTGGTGAGTCCACCTTTCATTCAAATAGGGTGGTCTGTACTGTGCAGAGATAGAAGAAGGATCCCCACTGGTACATCCACCTTTCAATCAAATAGGGTTCTCTGTACTGTGCAGAGATGGAGAAAGGCTCCCCACTGGTATTGTGCTTCTCTCAGTTACTAGTGAGTTCACCTTTCATTCAATTAGGGTGGTCGGTACTGTGTAGAGGTGGAGGAAGGCTCCCCACTGGTACTGTGCATCTTTCAGTTAATAGTGAGTCCACCTTTCATTTTAATAGAGTGGTTTATTCTATGCAGAGATGGAGGTAGGCTCCCCACTGGTACTTTGCTTCTTTCAGTTAATGGTGAGTCCACCTTTGATTCAAATAGGGTGGTCTGTACTCCCTCAGAGATGGAGGTAGGCTCCCACTGGTACTGTGCTTCTTCAGTTACTGGTGAGTTCACCCTTCATTCAAATTGGGTGGTATGTACTGTGCAGAGACAGAGGTAGGCTCCCCACTGGTTCTGTGCTTTTTTCAGTTACTGGTGAGTCCACCTTTCATTCAAATAGGTTGGTCTTTACTGTGCAGAGATGGAGGTAGACTCTCCACTGGTACTGTGCATCTTTCAGTTTCTTGTGAGTCCACCTTTCATTCAAATAGCGTCATCTGTACTGTGCAGAGATGGAGGTAGGCTCTCCACTGTTACTGTCCTTCTTTCAGTTACTGGTGAGTACACCTTTCATTCCAACAGGGTGGTCTGTACTGTGAATTGATGGAGATTGGCTCTGCACTGGTACTGTGCTTCTTTCAGTTAGTGGTGAGACCATCTTTCATTCAAATAGGGCGGTCAGAACTGTGCAGAGATGGAGGTAGGCTCCCCACTGGTGCTGTGCTTCGTTCAGTTACTGGTGAGTCCGCATTTCATTCAAATAGGGTGGTCTGTACTGTGCAGAGATGGAGGTAGGCTTCCCATTGGTACTGTGCTTCTTCAGTTACTGGTGGGTTTAGCTTTCATTTAAATAAGGCGGTCCATAGTGTGAATTGATGGAGGTAGGCTCCCCTCTGGTACTGTGCTGCTTCAGTTACTGGTGAGTATACCTTACATTCAAATAGGGTGGTCTGTACTGTACAGAGGTGGTTGTAGGCTCCCAGCTGCTACTCTGCTACTTTCAGTTACTGGTGAGTCTGCCTTTCATTCAAATAGGTTGGTCAGTACTGTCAGAGATGGAGGTAGGCTCCCCATGGACACTGTACTTCTTTCAGTTACTGGTGAGTCCACGTTTCATTTAAATAGGATGATATGTACTGTGCAGAGATGGAGGTAGGCTACCCACTAGTACTGTGCTTCTTTCTGTTACTGGTGAGTCCACCTTTCATTTGAATAGGGTGTTCTGCACCATGCAGAGAGGGAGGTAGGCTCTTGACTAGTTCCATGCTTCTTTCAGTTACTGGTGAGTCCACCTTTCATTCAAACAGGGTGGTCTGTACTGTGCAGAGATCGAGGTAGGCTCAAGACTAGTACCGTGCTTTTCTCAGTTACTGGTGAGTCCACCTTTCTTCAAAATCAGTGGTCTGTACTGTGCAGAGATAGTGGTAGGCTACCCACTAGTACTGTGCTTCTTTCAGTTACGGATGATTCCACCTTTTCTATTCAAATAGCAGTCCATAGTGAACTGATGGTGGTCGGCTCTTGACTGGTACTGTGCTTTTTTCAGTTTCTGGTGAGTCTTTCTTTCATTGAAATAGGGTGGTCTGTACTGTGCAGAGAAGGAGGTAGTCTTTCCACTGGTACTGTGCTTCTTTTAGTTACTGGTGAGTCCACCTTGCATTCAAGTAGGGTGGTCTGTACTGTGCAGAGACGGAGGTAGGCTCCCCACTGCTACTGTGCTTCTTTCTCTTACTTGTGAGTCCACCTTTCATTCAAATAGGGTGGTCTGTATCCCACAGAGATGGAGGCAGGCCCCCACTGTACTGTGCTTCTTCAGGTCACTGCTGTCCACCGTTCATTCAAATAGGATGGTCTGTTCTGTGCAGAGATGGAGGTACGCTCCACACTGGTTCTGTGCTTCTTTCAGTTACTGGTGAGTCTGCCTTTCATTCAAATAGGGTGGTCTATTATGTGCAGAGATGGAGGTAGGCTCTCCATTGGTACTGTGCTTCTTTCAGTTACTAGTGAGTCTGCCTTTCATTCAAATATTTTGGTCTGTTCTCGTCAGAGATGGATGTAGCCTCTCCACTGGTACTGTGCTTCTTTCAGTCACTTGTGAGTCCACCCTTCATTGAAATAGCATGATCTCTACTGTGCAGAGATAGAGGTAGACTAACAGCTGGTACTGTGCTTCTTTCAGTTACTTGTGAGTCCACCTTTCATTCAAATAGCGTGATCTCTACTGTGCAGAGATGGAGGTAGGCTCCCCATTGGTACTGTCCTTCTTTCTCTTACTGGTGAGTCCTCCTTTCAATCAAATAGGGTTGTCTGTACTCCCTCTGAGATGGAGGAAGGCTCCCCACTGGTACTGTGCTTCTTTCAGTTACTTGTGAGTAAACCTTTCATTCAAATGGCGTGGTCTGTACTGTGCAGAGCAGGAGGCAGGCTCCCCACTGGTACTGTGCTTCTCTCAGTTACTAGTGAGTTCACCTTTCACCCAAAAAGGGTGGTCTGTACTGTGCAGAGATGGAGGCAGGCTCTCCACTGCTATTGTGCTTCTTTCAGTTATTAGTGAGTCCACCTTTCATTGGAATAGCAGATCTTCTACTGTGCAGAGATGAGGTAGGCTAACTTACTGGTACTGTGTTTTTTTCAGATGCTGGTGAGTGCAGCTATCATTCAAACAGGGAGGTCTGTGCGCAGAGCTGGAGGTACGCATCCCACTGGTTCTGTGCATCTTTCAATTACTGGTGAGTCCACCTTGCATTCAAGTAGGGTGCTCTGTACTGTGCAGAGATGTGGGTAGGCTTCCCACTGGTACTGTGCTTCTTTCAGTTACTCGTGAGTCCACCCTACATTCAAATAGGGTGGTCTGTACTGTGCAGAGATGGAGGTAGGCTTCCCACTGGTATTGTACTTCTTTCAGTTACTGGTGAGTCCAACTTTAGTTCAAATAGTGTGGTCTGCACTGTGCAGAGATAGAGGTAGACACCCCACTTGTATTGTGCTTCTTTCAGTTACTGGTGAGGCCACCTTTCATTCAAATAGGGTGGTCTGTACTGTGCAGAGATGGCGGTGGGCTCCCCACTGTTACTGGGCTTCTTTCAGTTACTGGTTAGTCCACCTTTCATTCAAATATGATGATCTGTACTGTGCGCAGAGATGGATGTAGGGTCCCCACTGGTACTGTGCTCTTTCAGTTACTGGTGAATCCACCTTTCATTGAAATAGGGTGGTTTGTACTGTGCAGAGATGGAGGTGAGCTCCCCACTGATACTGTGCTTCTTTCATTTACTGATGAGTCCACCTTTCCTTCAAATTGGGTGGTCTAAACTGTGCACAGATGGAGGTAGACTCCCCAATGGTACTGTGCTTCTTTCTGTCACTGGTGATTCCACCTTGCCTTCAAATAGGGTGGTCTGTGCAGTGCAGAGATGAAGGTAGGCTCCCCACTGGAACTGTGTTTCTTTCAGTTTCTGATGAGTCCAACTTTCATTCAAACAGGGGGGTCTGTACTGTGCAAAGATGGAGGAAGGCTCCCCAATGGTACTGTGCTTCTATCAGTTAATGCTGAGTCCACCCTTCATCAAACATGTTGGTCTGTAATGTGCATAGAGGAGGAAGGCTCCACACTGGTATGGTGTTTCTTTTGGTTACTGATGAGTCCACGTTGCATTCAAATAGGGTGGTCTGTACTGTGCAGAGATGGAAGAAGGCTCCCCCACTGGTACTGTGCTTCTTTCAGTTACTAGTGAGTCCACCTATCATTCAAATAGGTTAGCCTACACTGTGAATTGATGGAGGTAGGCTCCCCACGGGCACTGTGCTTCTTTCAGTTACTACTGATTGCACCTTCCATTCAAATAGGATGGTCTGTATGGTTCAGAGATGGACATAGGCTCCCCCCTAGTACAGTGCTTCTTTCAGTAACTGGTGAGTCCACCTTTCATTCAAATAGGGTGGTTTGTACTGTGCAGAGATGGAGGTGGGCTCCCCACTGATACTGTGCCTCTTTCAGTTACTGGTGACTCCACCTTTCATTCAAATTGGGTGGTCTGTACTGTGCAGAGATGGAGGTAGGCTACTCACTGGTACTGTGCTTCTTTCAGTTACTGGTGAGGCCACCTTTCATTCAAATAGGGTGATCTGTACTGTGCTGTGATGGAAGTAGGCTGCCCACTGGTACTGTGCTTCTTTCTGTTACTGGTGAGACCATCTTGCATTCAAATAGGGTGGTCTGTACTGTGCAGAGATGGAGGTAGGTCCCCACTGGTACTGTGCTCTTTCAGTTACTGGTGGGTCCACCTTGCATTCAAATAGGGTGGTCTCTGCTGTGCAAAGATGGAGGTAGGCTCCCATCTGGTACGGTGCTTCTTTCAGTTACTGGTGAGGCCAGCTCTCATTCAAATAGAATGGTCTGTACTGCAGAGGTGGAGGTAGGCCCCTGCCTCACTGTGCTCTTTCAGTATCTAGTGAGTCCACCCTTCATCTCAGGTGGGGGGTGCTCTGTGCTGTGCAGAGATGGTGGTAGGCCCGCAGTTTCTCTCTGCTTCTTTCAGTTACTGGTGTGTCCTTTCATTCAAATAGGTAGCCTGTACTGTGCAGAGACGGAGGTAGGCTCTCCTATGGTACTGTGCTTCTTTCAGTTACTTGTGAGTTCACCTTTCATTCAAATAGCATCATCTCTACTGTGCAGAGATGGGGGTAGGCTCCCCACTGGTACTGTGCTTCTTTCAGTTACTGGTGAGTCCACCTTTCATTCAAATAAGGTGTTCTATATCATGAATTGATGGAGGTAGGCTCCCCCGCTGGTACTGTGCTTCTTTCAGTTAGTGGAGAGTCCATCCTTAAAATAGGGTGGCGAGCTTGGTAGAGATGGAGGTTGGTCCCCACTGTAGTGAGTTTATCAGTTACTGGGTGAGTCTGTACTCATCTCAATAAGGTGGTCTGTACTGTGCAGAGATATAGGTAAGCCCCACTGGTACTGCTGTTCTTTCATTACTGTGAGTCCACTTTCAATCAAATAGGGAGGTCTCTACTGTGAACTGATGGAGGTAGGCTCCCCACTGGTACTGTACTTCTTCAGTTACTGGTGAGTCCACCTTTCATTCAAATAGGTTGGTCTGTGCAGACAAGGAGGTAGGCTTCTCACTGGTACTGTGCTTCTTTTAGTTACTGGTGAGTCCACCTTTCATTCATATAGGGTCGTCTGTACTGGCAGAGATGCAGTTAGGTTCCCACTAGTACCGTAGCCTTAGTGTTACTGGTGAGACCACCTTTCATTCAAAAAGGGTAGTCTGCCAGCTCGGCAGAGATAGTAGTAGGCTACCCAGTACTGTGTTCTTTCTAGTTACGGGGAGTCCAGCTTTCATTCAAATAGGGTGGTCTGTACTATAGAGATGGAGGTAGGTCTCACTGGTACTGTAAGTCTCAGTTACTCAGGAGCCTCGTTTCATTCCAAATAGGGTGGTCTGTACTGTGCAGAGATGGACGAGGCCTCCCACTGGTATTGTACTTTTTCAGTTACTGGTGAGTCTAACTTCTGCTGAAATAGTGGTCTACACCATGCTGAGATAGAGGTAGACACCCCACTGATATTGTGCTCTTTCAGTTACTGGGTGAGGCCACCCCATTCAAATAGGGTGGTCTGTACTGTACAGTGATGGAAGTAGGCTGCCCACTCGGATTGTGCTTCTCGTAACTGGTGAGTCCACCTTGCATTCAAATAGGGTGGTCTGTACTGTGCAGAGATGAAGTTAGGCTCCCCACTAGAGCTATGCTTCTTTCAGTTACTAGTGTTTCCACATTTCATTCAATTAGGGTGGTCTGTACCTTGCAGAGATATAGGTAGGCTCCCACCTATACTCGTGCTTCTTTCAGATACTAGTGTGTCCAACATTTACTAGGTGGGTCTGTACTGCAGAGATGGACGTAGACTCTCCACCGGTATTGTACTTCTTTCTGTTACTGGTGAGACCACCTTGCATTCAAATAGGGTGGTCTCTGCTGTGCAGAGATGAAGGCAGGCTCCTTACTGGTGCTGTCCTTCTTTTAGTTCCTGGTGAGTCCACCTTTCATTCAATAGGGTGGTCTGTACCACGCAGAGATGGAGGTAGGCTTCCCACTGGTACTGTGCTACTTCAGCTACTGGTGAGTCCACCTTTCATTTAAATAAGGTGGTCCATAGTGTGAATTGATGGAGGTAGTCTCCCCACTGGAACTGTGCTTCTTTCAGTTTCTGATGAGTCCACCTTGCATTCAAATAGGGTGGTCTGTACCATGCAGAGTTGGCCGAAGGTTCCCCACTGGTACTGTGCTTCTTTCAGCTACTGGTGAGTCCACCTTTCATTCAGATAGGGTGGTTTGTACTGTGCAGAGATGGAGGTAGGCCCCCACTGGTACGGTGCTTCTTCCAGTTACTGGTGAGTCCACCTTGCATTCAAATAGGGTGGTCTGTACTCTGCAGAGATGGAGGTAGGCTCCCCACTGGTACTGTGCTTCTTCAGTTACTGGTGAGTCCAACTTTCATTCAAATAGGGTGGTCTGCACCTTGCAGAGATAGAGGTAGACACCCCACTGGTATTGTGCTTCTTTCAGTTACTGGTGAGGCCACCTTTCATTCAAATAGGGTGGTCTGTACTGTGCAGTGATGGAAGTAGGCTGCCCACTGGTACTGTGCTTCTTTCAGTTACTTTTGATTCCACCTTTGAATCAAATAGGTGGTCTGAACTGTGCAGAGATGGAGGTAGGCTCCTCACTGTTACTGTGCTTCTTTCAGCTACTGGTGAGTCCACCTTTCATTCAATAGGGTGGTCTGTGCCATGCAGAGATGGAGGTAGGCTTCCCACTGGTACTGTGCTTCTTCAGTTAATGGTGAGTCCGCCTTTCATTTTAATAAGGTGGTCCATAGTGAGAATTGATGGAGGTAGGCTACCACTGGTACTGTGCCTCTTTCAGCTACCGGTGAGTCCACCTTGCATTCAAATATGGTGGTCTGCACTGTGCAGAGATGGAGGAAGGCTCCACACTGGTATGGTGCTTCTTTCAATTACTGGTGAGTCCATCTTCATTTAAACACGGTGGTCTGTACTGTGCAGAGAAGGAGGTAGGCCCAGTACACTGTTCTTCAGTTACTGGTGTGTCCACCTTGCATTCAAATAGGCTGGTCTGTGCAGTGCAGAGATGAAGGTAGGCTCCCCACTGGAACTGTGTTTCTTTCAGTTTCTGATGAGTCCAACTTTCATTCAAATAGGGGGGTCTGTACTGTGCAGAGATGGAGGAAGGCTCCCCAATGGTACTGTGCTTCTATCAGTTAATGCTGAGTCCACCCTTCATCAAACATGTTGGTCTGTAATGTGCATAGAGGAGGAAGGTTCCACACTGGTATGGTGTTTCTTTTGGTTACTGATGAGTCCACGTTGCATTCAAATAGGGTGGTCTGTACTGTGCAGAGATGGAAGAAGGCTCCCCACTGGTACTGTGCTTCTTTCAGTTACTAGTGAGTCCACCTATCATTCAAATAGGTCAGCCACACTGTGAATTGATGGAGGTGGGCTCCTCACTGGTACTGAGATTATATGAGCTACTGGTGAGTCCACCTTGCATTCAAATAAGGTGGTCCATACTGTGAATTGATGGAGGTAGGCTCCTCACGGGCACTGTGCTTCTTTCAGTTACTAGTGATTGCACCTTCCATTCAAATAGGACGGTCTGTATGGTTCAGAGATGGACATAGGCTCCCCACTAGTACAGTGCTTCTTTCAGTAACTGGTGAGTCCACCTTTCATTCAAATAGGTGGTCTCTACTGTGCAGAGATGGAGGTAGGCTCCCCTCTGGTACTGTGCTTCTTCCAGTTACTGGTGAGTCCACCTTTCATTCAATAGGGTGTCCTCTACTGTGCAGAGATGGAGGTAGGCTCCCCACTGGTATTGTGCATCTTTCAGTTACTGGTGAGTCCAACTTTCATTCAAATAGTGTGGTCTGCCCCATGCAGAGATAGAGGTAGACACCCCACTGGTATTGTGCTTCTTTCAGTTACTTGTGAGGCCACCTTTCATTCAAATAGGGTGGTCTGTACTGTGCAGTGATGGAAGTAGGCTGCACACTGGTACTGTGCTTCTTTCAGTTACTGATTAGTCCACCTTTCATTCAAATAGGATGGTCTGTACTGTGCAGAGATGGAGGTAGGTTCCCCACTGGTACTGTGCTTCTTTCAGCTACTGGTGAGTCCACTTTTCATTCAAATAGGGTGGTTTGTACTGTGCAGGGATGGAGGTGAGCTCCCCACTGATTCTGTGCTTCTTTCAGTTACTGGTGAGTCCACCTTGCCTTCATATTGGGTGGTCTAAACTGTGCAGAGATGGAGGTGGGCTCCCCACTGGTACTGTGCTTCTTTCTGTTACTGGTGAATCCACCTTGCCTTCAAATAGGGTGGTCTATACTGTCCAGAGATGGAGGTAGGCTCCCATCTGGTACTGTGCTTCTTTCAGTTACTGGTGAATCCACCTTGCTTTCAAATAGGGTGGTCTCAACTGTGCAGAGATGGAGGTAGGCCCATTATGGTGCTTCTTTCATTTACTGCTGAGGCCACCCTCATCCAAAGAGGATGGTCTGTACTGCACAGAGGTGGAGGTAGGCTTCCAGCCTCTACTGTGCTTCTTTAAGTTACTAGTGAGTACACCTTTCATTCAAATAGAACGGTCCGTACTGTGCAGAGATGTCTTTAGGTTCCCCACTGGTATGGTGCTTCTTTCAGCTACTGGTGAGTCCACCTTTCATTCAATAGGGTGGTCTGTACCATGCAGAGATGGAGGTAGGCTCCCTAATGGTACTGTGCTTCTTTCAGTTACCAGTGAGTCCACCTTTCATTCAAATAGGGTGGTCTATACTGTGCAGAGATGGAGGTAGGCTCCCCACTGGTACTGTGCTTCTTCAGTTACTGAAGAGTATACCTTGCATTCAAATAGAGTGGTCTGTATTGTGCAGAGATGGAGGTAGGCTCCATACTGGAACTGTGCTTCTTTCAGTTTCTGATGTGTCCACCTTGCATTCAAATAGGGTGGTCTGTACCATGCAGAGATGGCATTAGGTTCCCCACTGGTACTGTGCTTCTTTCAGTTACCAGTGAGTCCACCTTTCATTCAAATAGGGTGGTCTATACTGTGCAGAGATGGAGGTAGGCTCCCCACTGGTACTGTGCTTCTTCAGTTACTGAAGAGTATACCTTGCATTCAAATAGAGTGGTCTGTACTGTGCAGAGATAGAGGTGGACACCCCACTGGTATTGTGCTTCTTTCAGTTACTGTTGAGGCCACCTTTCATTCAAATAGGGTGGTCTGTACTGTGCAGTGATGGAAGTAGGCTGGCCACTGGTACTGTGCTTCTTTCAGTTACTAGTGAGTCCACCAATCATTCAAATAGGTCAGCCTACACTGTGAATTGATGGAGGTAGGCTCCGCACTGGTACTGTGCTTCTTTCAGTTACTGGTGATTAACCCTTTCATTCAAATAGGGTGCTCTGTACTGTGCAGAGATGAGGTAGGCTCCGCATCGTGCCTAGGCTTCTTTTAGTTACTGGTAGAGTCCACCTGTCATTCAAGTAGGTGGCCTGTACTGTGAATTGATGGAGGTAGGCTCCCCACTGGTACTGTGATTATATCAGCTACTGGTGAGTCCACCTTGCATTCAAATAAGGCAGTCCATACTGTGAATTGATGGAGGTAGGCTCCCCACGGGCACTGTGCTTCTTTCAGTTACTAGTGATTGCACCTTTCATTCAAATAGGACAGTCTGTATGGTTCAGAGATGGACATAGGCTCCCCACTAGTACAGTGCTTCTTTCAGTTACTGGTGAGTCCACCTTTCATTCAAATAGGGTGGTTTGTACTGTGCAGAGATGGAGGTGGGATCCCCACTGGTATTGTACTTCTTTCTGTTACTGGTGAGACCACCTTGCATTCAAAAAGTAGGTCTGTACTGTGCAGAGCTGGAGGTAGGCTCCCCACTGCTATGGTGCTTCTTTCGATTACTGGTGAGTCCATCTTTCATTCAAATAGGCTGGTCTGTGCAGTGCAGAGATGAAGGTAGGCTCCCCACTGGAACTGTGCTTCTTTCAGTTTCTGATGAGTCCACCCTTCATTTAAACATGTTGCTCGGTAATGTGCATAGTGGAGGAGGCTCCACACTGGTACGGTGCTTCTTTTGGTTACTGATGAGTCCATGTTGCATTCAAATAGGGTGGTCTGTACTGTGCAGAGATGTAGGTAGGTTCCCCACTGGTACTGTGCTTCTTTCAGTTACTGGTGAGTCCACCTTTCATTCAAATAGGTCAGCCTACACTGTGAATTGATGGAGGTAGGCTCCGCACTGGTACTGTGCTTCTTTCAGTTACTGGTGATTAACCCTTTCATTCAAATAGGGTGCTCTGTACTGTGAATTGATGGAGGTAGGCTCCCACTGGTACTGTGATTATATCAGCTACTGGTGAGTCCACCTTGCATTCAAATAAGGTGGTCCATACTGTGAATTGATGGAGGTAGGCTCCCCACGGGCACTGTGCTTCTTTCAGTTACTAGTGATTGCACCTTTCATTCAAATAGGACAGTCTGTATGGTTCAGAGATGGACATAGGCTCCCCCCTAGTACAGTGCTTCTTTCAGTTACTGGTGAGTCCACCTTTCATTCAAATAGGGTGGTTTGTACTGTGCAGAGATGGAGTTGGGCTCCCCACTGATACTGTGCCTCTTTCAGTTACTGGTGACTCCACCTTTCATTCAAATTGGGTGGTCTGTACTGTGCAGAGATGGAGGTAGGCTACTCACTGGTACTGTGCTTCTTTTAGTTACTTTTGACTCCACCTTTGATTCAAATAGGGTGGTCTGTACTGTGCAGAGATGGAGGTAGGCTCCCCACTGGTACTGTGCTTCTTTCAGTTACTGGTGAGGCCACCTTTCATTCAAATAGGGTGGTCTGTACTGTGCAGAGATGGAGGTAGGCTCTGAATTGGTACTGTGCTTTCGAGCAGATACTGGGTAGTCCCACCTTTCTATCTAAATAGGGGTGTCTGTACAGCCCAGAGATGGAGGAAGGCTCCCCACTAGTACTGTGCTTCTTTCAGATACTAGTGTGTCCACATTTCATTCAAATAGGGTGGTCTGTACCATGCAGAGATGGAGGTAGGCTCCCCACTGGTACTGTGCTTCTTTCAGTTACTGGTGAGGCTACCTTTCATTCAAATAGGCTGGTCTGTACTCTGCAGAGGTGGAGGTAGGCTCCCCACTGGTTATGTGCTTCTTTCAGTTACTGGTGATTCCACCTTGCATTCAAATAGAATGGTCTGTACTGTGCAGAGATGGCCGTAGGTTCCCCACTGGTACTGTGCTTCTTTCAGTTACTGGTGAGTCCACCTTTCATTCAATAGGGTGGTCTGTACCATGCAGAGATGGAGGTAGGCTCCCAATCGCACGGTGTTTCAGTTACGAGAGGCCACCTTCATTCAAATAGGGTGGTCTGTGCTGTGCAGATGTGAGGGCTTCCAGCCGCTACTGTGCTTTCAGTTACTGGTGAGTCCACCTTTCTTTCAAATCGGTCATCTGTACTGGGCAGAGATGGGTAGTTCCCCACTAGCACCGCGGCTCCTCTCACTTACTGGTGTGTCCACCTTTCTTTCAAAATCTGTGGTCTGTACTGTGCAGAGATAGTGGTAGGCTACCCACTAGTACTGTGCTTCTTTCAGTAACAGGTGAGTCCAGCTTTCATTCAAATAGGGAGGTCTGTACTTTGCAGAGATGAAGGTTGGCTCCCCACTGGTACTAGCCTTCTTTCACTTTCTGGTGAGTCCATCTTGTTTTCAAATAGGGTGGTCTGTACAGTGAAGAAATGGACGTGGGCTCCCCACCGGTACTGTGATTCTTTCAGCTACTGGTGAGTCCACCTTGTATTCAAATAAGGCGGTCCATACTGTGAATTGATGGAGGTAGACTCCCCACTTTACTGTGCCTCTTTCACTTACTAGTGAGTCCACCTTGCATTCAAATAGGTTGCCCTATACTGTGCAGAGATGGAGGTAGGCTCCCCTATGGTACTGTGCTTCTTTCAGATAATTGTGAGTCCACATTTCATTCAAATGGCATGGTCTGTACTGTGCAGAGATAGAGGTAGGCTCCCCACTGGTACTGTGCTTCTTTATTTTACTGGGGAGTCCACCTTTCATTCATATATGGTGGTCTGTACTGTGCAGAGATGGAGGCAGGCTCCCCACTTTACTGTGCTTCATTCTGTTACTGGTGAGTCCACCTTTCATTCAAATAGGGTGGTCTGTACTCCCTCAGAGATGGGGGTAGTCTCCCCACTGGTACTGTGCTTCTTCTAGTTACTGGTGAGTCCCACTTTTTCAGTTTAAAGGCGTTGGTCTGTACTGTGCAGAGATGGAGGTCGGCTCTTGACTGGTACTGTGCTTCTTTGAGTTACTGGTGAGTCCACCTTTCATTCAAATAGGGTCGTCTGTACTGGGCAAAGATGGAGGGAGGTTCCCCACTAGTACCGAGCTTCTCTCAGTTACTGGTGAGTCCACCTTTCATTCAAAAAGGGTGGTCTGTACCATGCAGAGATAGTGGTAGGCTACTCACTAGTACTGAGCTTCTTTCAGTTACGGGTGAGTCCAGCTTTCATTCAAATAGGGTGGTCTGTACTTTGCAGAGATGGAGCTAGGCTCCCCACTGGTACTGTAAGTCATCAGTTACTGGTGAGTCCACATTTCATTTAAATAGGTGGTCAGATAGGTGAGATGGGGGTTGGCACCCTACTGGTACTAGCCTTCTTTCACTTTCTGGTGAGTCGACCTTGCATTCAAATAGGGTGGTCTGTACAGTGCAGAAATGGAGGTGGGCTCCCCTCTGCTACTGTGCTTCTTTCAGTTTCTGATGAGTCCACCTTTCATTCAAATAGGGTGATCTGTACTGTGCAGAGATGGAGGAAGGCTCTCGATTGATACTGTGCTTCTTTCAGTTACTAGTGAGTCCACCTTTCATTCAAATAGGGTGGTCTGTACGGTCCAGAGATGGAGGAAAGCTCCCCACTGCTACGGTGCATCTTTCAGTTACTGGTGAGTCCACCTTGCATTCATATAGGGTGGGCTGTACTATGCGGAGATGGTAGTATGTTCCCCAATGGTATTGTGCTTCTATCAGTTAATGGTGAGTCCACCCTTCATCCAATCAGGGTATTAATTTGAGACTGGCAGCTTCCTCCCTCAGGGCGGATAGTTGTCTGCAAATGGGGCAGCATCAGCCTCCAGAAGAGACTGTTGCCCCACAGCCATTATTTATTATTTATTTTAGGTTGAATGAATTTGGTATTTTTGTCTTGTTATAATGGTTTCTGGCCTCTGGAGATGGGCACCATAGCGGGAGCAGGCAAGGAATATACGGTCTTCTGATAGGTATACCATAACCAAGATACACTCAAGATGTTAGTCACAGTGTATGCCCATTGGCCTATGCGTCTGCCACGGATGGAGGGTTGCAGGACAGATGTGAGGAGACCAGAGATTGCAGGGATACTAACATACTAAAAAGAAGCCAGCAGGATGGAATTTCAATGGTCTGTTGTGTTGTTTGGTATTAGCCATCTAGTGGCTGGCAGGTCCCTATAAGAACATACATGTTGGTATCTGTTGACACTCAATGTCCCAGCGTGGCATGTCAATTACTGTCACCCTCCCTCCCTGCAGCATGGCATGTTTGTGGTTGCTACAGCTATTGCACCTTATGGGGGGTTGGTGTGGGGAGCCTGCTGTATTACTCACTGCCAAGGTGTCCACGGGTATGCCCACCTAAATCAGTTGCACAGGGTGGAATTATGTTATATGATGCGTGGGCATCAGGTACCAAGCCAAATTTGTGCGCATCGTTGCTTCGCACAGAGCTGGTGTCTTTTGATTGTTGGTACAAACCGGACAGTTGCACCCTCTGCACTGCACATGAGCTGGTGTCATGGGCGCTGTCCGGTACCAAGCCAGGACTTTGGTAATGCATCCTGCTGCACTGCACATGGGCACAGACTGATGTCTCATGGCACTGTCCGGGTACCGTTGTGACTTTGGCACGCATCCTGCTGCTCTGCACATGAGCTGGTGTCGTGGGCACTGTCGGAGTACTCAGCCAGGACGTTGTTATGACTGCTGCAGTGCATATGAGCTGGTATCTGGGCTGTCAGTTACCAAGCGGGACATTGGCATGCATCCTGCTGCACTGCACATGAGCTGTATCGTGGGCACTGTCAGTACCTCGTCAGACATTGGTGGTCGTCCTACTGCTCTGCACATGAGCTGGTGGTGGGCACTTTGGGTACCAAGCTAGTACATTGTTGTGCATTCTACTGCAGTACCGAGTTGGTGTCCTGGGCACTGTTGGGGGTATTCGCCAGTGCATTGGTAATGCATCTCATCGTTTCTGCACATGAGCTGGTGTCATGAGCATGTCGGGGTTTCAAGCCAGACTTTGGTGCATCCTGCTGTGCTGCGTGAGCTGGTCGCTTGGGCACTGTCAGAGATTACCAGAAGGCCAGGACTTTGGTTATGCATCCTGCTGCAGTGCACATGAGCTGGTGTCGTGGGCACTGTCGGATGCCGGCCAGGACATTGGTTATGACCTGCTGCAGTGCATATGAGCTGGTGCGTTGCTGTCAGGGTGCAAACCAGGATTTTGGTAATACATCCCTGCTGCAGTGCACATGAGCTGGTGTCGATGGGCGCTGTCAGAGTCTAAACCAGGACTTGGTTAGCCGTCCTGCTGCACTGCACATGAGCTGGTGTCGTGGGCACTGTCCGGGTACCCGCCAGGACTTTGTTATGTATCTGCATTGCATGAGCTGTGTCATGGGCTGCCGAGTACCGCCGGGACTTTAGTTGTGCATTCTGCTGAGTGCAAGCTGGTGTCATGGCACTGTCAGGTATAAGCCAGGACATTGGTATGATCTGCTGCACGTACATGAGCTGGTCATGGGCACTGTCTGGTATCAAGCCAGGACATGGTAATGCATCCTGCTGGTGCACATGAGCTGGTGTCATGGGCACTGTTGGGGTCCAATGGACTTTTTAATGCATCGCTGCTGCATGAGTTGGTGTCATGGGCACTGCCAGGTACAAAGCCAGCACTTTGTTGCATCCTGCTGCAGTGCACAGCTGTGTCGTGGGCACTGTCAGTACCTGCCAGGACATTGTTATGTAACCTGCTGCACTGCACATGGCTGGTGTCATGGGCATTGTCACCTGCCAGGACATGGTGCATCCTGCTGCACTGCACATGAGCTGGTGTCTTAGGCACCTCCGGGTACCAAGCCGGGACTTAGTTACATCCGCTGCACTGCACATGAGCTGGTGTCATAGGCACTGTCGGGTACTAAGTCAGGACATTGCATGCATCCTGCTGCACTTCATGAGCTGGCATTGATGGGTACCCTTCCACTGAGGTGGTGTCTACCCCATCACCAGTGGGTGCACGGATGGCAACATGGATGCAGTCATTGTTCTGAGTACAGCCAGGTGCACTACTTGATGGAACTGTTGTACTGTTGCTGTCGTCTCCATTGTGCTGGGAATATAATGAACTTGCCAGCATAGGGCAGTGCGTCTAGGAATTGGGCCAGCAGGCGGGGTGGTAGATCATAGCCGGTGGTCTTCACACCAGGGTCTGGAATTCTCTGGTGAGAAAGAGCATGTCAGCCATCACTTAGTTCAGCTGATGTGGCGAGCTGCTGGATGTCACTGCTGACTGGTCATGGAGCTGCCTGAGCATAGCCCTGTTAGTGGTACCCACCAATTAGATGGTCATCTGAGAGGCCTCTGAGATGGCCATTGTCAGTACTGTTTGTGTGCAGCACAACACCTCCACAGCCTTCAGATGGTACAGGCATCTGCCAATCCTCTTCCAGCTTGGCCTCATGCAGTGATAAAGCAGGTGTGCTATCTTGGTTACCATCTATTGCTGGCTGCAGTGTTCCGCCCACCCAATTTGTTTGGGTAGGTTGGGCTTTCCAGGCAGTATCTGCACTATGAATAGTGGTCTTTATAGTCCTGTAATGCAGTGTTAGCATGCTATGCTGCACCTGCATTCAAGTCCTCTCATCATTTGCACACTGGCTACATTAACTTTCTTCATGTGCGCTAACATGTTTCAGTGCATTTCAGCACAATACCTAGGTAATGGTTCCTACATGCGCCGCCAGCAAACTTTTGAATATTGTGCCTCTGGTTTGATTCACAAAATTTTGCCTTGCATAAACCTCGGGTTGGCGAGTACAAACTCAGGATTTGTGCTGAGATGATATTCACAAAGCTGTTTTGCACCACAAACTGGGTTTGTGCTAGCCAAAGTGTGAATAGGCTGTATACAAATGAGTGGAGGGTTGTAGTTAGGAGCTACTGAAGTGCACTTCTGTGATGGATGATCACTGTCTGAAACCCAACCCTGCCGCCCTCCCCTCACCGATATAATGAAAAAGTGTCCCTGGTGGCAGTTCTTCCACTTGCCGATCACCATCCTTTAGAAACAAATGCCCCTGGTGGTTAGTGGTCCCTTCCATCATGTTGATGAACAATCACTTCAGTGACCAGTGGCCTCCAATCATCATCATTCCATAGAGGAAGACATATCTCCTGGTGGTATGCCCCCACCACCTGGATCACTGCTCAGTAGATATGTGGTGTCTGTGGTCCAGTCATGTAACCTCTCATATCTCGCCCCTCCATATAATAATGTGACATATTTCTCTAAAGGTGGTCTGGAGGATCCCCCAAACTGTCCCTGATCCCTGTATAGTGACTGAACTGTACCATGGTGGTGTAGTAAACCCCACCTTGGCAGGAGTAACCCAACACCCGCTCCCTTTCAACCCGACCCACAGCCAGTGACCAGCAGCCCTCCCTCTTTCCTGGACTGGCTGGGCTGTTACTGAGTGCCTGCCTGTATCGTTGCATGTGCTCAGTGTGGGTGATTGACGAGCTGTCACTAAGTGTCATTTAGTGTCTATCAGTATACAGTGTGCACTCAGTGTGTCATTATTTAACCACAACTGTCAGTCAGTGCCACTGATTGCCTACCTGTATACAGTGTGCGCTCAGTGTCAATGATTGACCGAGCTGTCACTGAGTGCCTACTGTATACAGTATGCGCTCAGTGTCATTGACTGACCAAGCTGTCAGTCAGTGTCACTGAGTGCCTGCCTGTATACGGTAATAAGCTCCAATTAGCCATTGACCTAGCTGTCAGTCAGTGTCACTGAGTGCCTACCTGTATACTAGTGTGCGCTCGGTGTCATTTGTTTGACTGAGCTGTCAGTCAGTGTCACTGAGTGCCTGGCTTGCATACAGTATGCACTTATGTCATTGACTGACCGAGCTGTCAGTCAGTGTCACGGGTGCCTGCCTGTGCCCGGTGTGCTCAATGCCGACGACCGAGCTGTCAGTCAGTGTCATGGAGTGGCTGCCTGTATACAGTGTGCACTCAGTGTCATTGACTGACCGAGCTGTCAGTCAGTGTCACTGAGTGCCTACCTGTATACAGTGTGCGCTCAGTGTCAATGATTGACCGAGCTGTCACTGAGTGCCTACTGTATACAGTGTGCGCTCAGTGTCATTTATTGACTGACCAAGCTGTGAGTCAGTGTCACTGAGTGCCTGCCTGTATACAGTGTGCACTCAGTGTCATTGACTGACCTAGCTGTCAGTCAGTGTCACTGAGTGCCTACCTGTATACAGTGTGCACTCAGTGTGTTGACTGACCGAGCTGTCAGTCAGTGTCACTGAGTGCCTACCTGTATACAGTATGGCAGGCCTCCCAGTTGCTTCAAAGTCACAGGTGGGGGTTTGCTGGGTCGCTGGTTGGGGTGAGAGGGAGGTGTCACCCACTGCCAGGTTGGGGTGGTCCCTTGATCACCAGGGTGCAGTCTGATCCCTATACAGGGGATTGAAGGTATGGTGCAGGGGTCCACTGGACCTCCAGGGAAAGGAAGTGTACATTATTGCTACAAAGGGTCGTGATGGGGGTTACACTGCACACCATGGACAATTTATATGTACTGTGGGTGATTGGTGGGGGGAGGGACCACTAGCTACCTGGTAGATGTGTGTTCTTTTATTATGTTAAGATCCAGAACAAATGGTTTTGATACCTCTTATTGGATGTTAGAGAAGGCAAAAGATTTCTCAGCTTTTGGACCTTAAGCCTATTATAGGGGAGGTGATTGGTGGGGATGGACCTACTAGCCAGCAGGAGATGTTAATTTTTTATCTTCTCGTGTTACCCCATCCTCCCACTCCTTCAGAGCTCAAGGCACCTGCCCCTTCTAATCCCTGCTGCCAGCTACCGGCCTCCTAGGGCCTTACCTGGTAGCCCATTGTATGCCTATGCTGGGTGGGATGTGCCTTATGGCACATGGCACATCCAGGGCTGCCTTCAGGGCATTTTTTCAGCAGATAGCCAGAGCTCACATCTGGCAGGATGGTGAGCCTTTTTCATTTTCTACTCCTGCCCAATGTTCTCTCAGCCTCGTGTGAGCTCGGGCAGTCTAGGGGTAATGAACGTGCAGGGTGCTGTTAAGGCTCATGTCCCCCACAAGCATAACCTATCCACCCACAGTTGCCAAGAGGTCCCCCAGGGCGAAAAAGCATCAATGGACTTGTGAACCGCCTCCCTGCCGGTCTCCGCTCCTGCCACCCAGGCTTGTGGTGCAAACCCGGGTTGGTAGTGTGCCAAGTGAACCCCTTTGCTTGGCATCACAGAGCTGGCAGGGAGATGTCTTTATTTATCAACAGGATGGTGATCAGGAATTGGGGAAGGGAGAGGGCCACTAGGCCACCAGGAAGATATGTGAATTTCTTAATGGGATAGTGATCAGGGAAGGGGAGGGACCACTAGCTACCAGGGAGACATTTGTTTATCTCAATGGGATGGTGATCAGTGATTGGAGGAGGGGAGGGACCACTGGATCACCAGGGAGATGTTTGTTTTTTTACCATGAGGCTGGCATTCGGTGATGGGAGGGGACCATTAGTCGCAATGGACTGTTTATGCATTTCTTAGGTCAGTGATTGGCGCTTGGGTGGATGCAGGTTGTGCTACACTTGCTGCAGCATATGCAAATGGGCCTGTAATGGCCATGCAAATGGCTACCTAGTGCCTTGCAGGCCCAATGGGCTCATTTACATGACTTCCTTTGTGAATAGCAAATAGCAACCCTGTGCTATTTCTTGTGGGGTCATGCTCCTGGCTGCATGTCAGGGTGACAGTACGGTGGGTTGCACTGCTGGTACTGGGGTACCACTGACTTGGACTACCCGTATTCGCTGTCAGATGGCATATGGAGTGCATGGTGCCATAGCAGCTTTGTGCATGGGTACTCAGTGGTAAACAAATATAGTTTTAGCATGCTGGATGGGAGACAAATTCTTAACATTGGCAAGTGAGAGCAAATTGAATTTTTTATATTTAGTGTTGTTTATACTCCCCCACCCCCCACCCCAGAGGCTGTACATCATGCCGGTCACAATCTGGTTCTCCACCCACAGCTCATCTTACCAGCTTCCCCATGGCTATACCCCCATGGTGGGGATAGGGGTTCCTCTGACCTGCATGAATGCACAAATCTGGTGCTGGAGGTTGTTGCCATTCACAGGGGAGTGGCGCTCAGGGACTGACTTCATTCTGCTGCACCAGGCCACATTTTCTCCTTTTAGCTCGACATGAGTCATGCAGTGGCACCACAGGAGCCAGCCAGCATGTCTGCATGCTGTGGCATGGTTCAAGGGCTATCTCTCGTCACTGGTGCTGCCTGTGTGCCAGCCCCTAGTCTCTCCTAGGGGCTAGTCATGCACTGACTGCTAGAGTCCCCTCTCCCTGGAGAAGGGTAGCGGTCCGTAGGATGCTTGATCCTTCTCCTCCTCTGCCAACCCATGCTCATTCCTGAATACAGGTTGCCGGCATAGCGCGAGGTAAGGTGACCAGCACCTCAGCCCCCACGCCACCAGGCTGGCAGCAAGCTGAAAAACTGATTTTTGAATGAGAAAGGGACACAGAGTCAAAACTTTTTTCCAGGTGCTTATGAACATGTTTTGACTTTCTCAGGGTTTAGAACATATAAGTAATTTTTGTGGGATTCAAACCCTGGCTTGATAGAGCTCCACATTTATAAGGTCAGACCCCTTAATCTCTAGGTTATTAAGTGATTCAAACCCCATGGGAGGAAAATAATGTTCTGATTGCTACTTTGAATTTTAAATTGATGAACCAGGCTGAAGCTTGGCTTGGCTGGATACCTGTTAATTGAAGCAACATTCCTTTTGGCTGGGAAGCATGCAGACCATAGGGATTGCTGGGTGTCATGTGATCAGAGGGGGTGGAGCTTGGGGGTATAAAGCAGACGACTGAACAGAGTCAGTCACATATTTCACGGGGAAGGAAACCAGCTTGAAGCTGTGCTTTGAAAACCTGTTGACAGCTATTGTTTGTATGCACTGGGGTTTGTCTCCTTCTGAAACTTTGTGGACTAAGACTGTGAGCAGTCTCAACTCCCCCTCTCTCTGCTACTGGTAAGGTAAGATGTCTAAAGCTTTGTTTCTGACTTTGTTGTGAAGGTCTGTTAGTATTTACTTATTTCTTTTCTCTTTCTGCCATTTTACTCAGAAGATGGCTGGAGAAGGTCTGTGAGCACACTGAATTGCAGATAAGGTAGGTATTGTAACTTTACTTTCTGTGAACTTCTTTTGCATTGACTTGTATTACACATTACATTTTAACTGATGGGAAAAGAAAAATATAAAGATGGATGGAGTGTGGCTGTGAGCAGGCTGCATGAGTACTTTTTTCTGGTAAGGTAGAATTTTAAATGTTGTCTGGATTACTTGGGAGTATTTCTTTAGAGTTTTTTGTCTTGTGCTTTACTGTTTCTCTGAGCTCTTTCATTTTATAGATTACTGTTTTGTTTCAGGTGTATCTCCAAAGTAGACATTCACCGCTTACTACGTTGAATTGTAAGTTCATGCTTTTTTTTGTCTTTAAAACAAAAAAATGTTTACATTGCCTTTATTCTACTATTTTAATGTGTTACTCCAGGTTGTGCCGACACTCTACAGGTGTAAGGAAAGAGTATATCCTACACCAAAAGCTGTGCTGTTTCCTTGTAAGGAGAAAGGAATGTTTTCCATTGTTACTGGCATAACAAACATGTTCATTTGAATCCCAATGTGTCGTGTTGCTGTGCTTGGGTGCCTTGAAACCTCAGTGACTGAAAACCATTTATCTTCTCTCTTCCCCCACCGTGGTGTTGGGGTATCTTGAACAAAGCAGGTTCTGCTAATTCAGATATTAGATGTGTTTCTCCCCGAGCAAGAGGGACAATGCAGGAGGTTTCGTAGTTTGTAAGCTACTTAAAGGAGTAGAACATCTTCAAGTCTTGAAAATGTTCCTTTTCAAAAGATCATTCTTTCTGTGTAGCTGTTGGGGATATGTTTCTTTTTATTTTCACTGTTTGCACTAGCCCCTGTCAATAGCCTGTGGGTCTCTATTTTCTGGTTGTTGAAACTGAGCTGTAGTTGCACATGAACATGTCACAACACCCATTTACACTGTACCTCTGTGCTGTGTATAACCCTGGAAAACTCTTAAATGTAGTGAAAGAGTGGGGGGGAGAGTCCTGTCTTCAATGTAAAACTAATTGAAGGAAAATGTGGTATTTTACACCTGTATATAACTTGTTTAAATTGTAATTAAGCAGACAGGCATGCTTTTGAGTCTAGAGGGTGCTGACGCATGTTCTTGAATGTTACCG